>OY856411.1:1351245549-1351863049 GCA_963693085.1 Alisma plantago-aquatica
ATGCCATTCACTAGGATATCATGCATCAATAATAACATTGAATAAATAAATTATATCATGTCAAGAAAATCTCTTCAAATAGATTTCACGATATCTATCCGCAAATATCCAACTTTCCTCGCATCTAGGGTTTCACCCTCTTTAATGAGATATCTAACAAACACTATTCACTTTGAATGAAATCCAAGATAGTATCTGACATATATGTACTATGAATTTAGATAAACAATCATTCATAACCAAGGGGATCTAGATAAGCAATTTTCTCTATTTACTTATACAGCAAATTTCAGTCATAGACAAATTCCCCATATTTCAGTTTACTCTTATAACCCATGCGAAAACTTAGGGAATTCTCATTAGGGTGCATTATATACATTTCTAATATGATTTTATCATCTGAACTTCATCCAAACAAAGGAAGAATCCATTTCATATCAATTTGCAACAACTTAGAACAAATAGACAATTCAGGGTTTGTAGTCGCATACTAGAAATTAAAGATTATGGATGAATTAACCAATTTTCATGCAATATATTATTTAAAGGAAGTTCCCACTCACCATAAGGTATGAAAACACCTTAAAAATGTAGCTCATCCCTGAAAATCTCAGTCTCATATCAAATCCCAAGCAATTCACCAAATCAACTTGGAAACCCTAAAAATGAGGGATTATGAATAAAGAGTGAGAAAAGGACTTGATTTGATATGATTTCGAATCCAAACAGGGGAGGGACGGAATATTGACATGTGAGAGAATATTCACCATGAAACTATATCCAAAGAAGCTAAACTTACATGATTTCATCATTCCTCGGACCGCAAAACCCTAGGTCAGCATCTCCATCAATTTCTCCTCTCAAGTCCTAACTCTCCCTCTCTCTCTAGGATTTTGTTTCTCTAGTTTGAATCACGAATTATGAGATCTTCTTGTGTGTTATCTTGACCATATAGAGAAATTGAGCTGCTTGGGTCAATTGCACATTGACCCCTCACTATACTTTTTCTTATTTCAACTGAATTTTCTGTCATAAAAAGGTTTCTGTAATTCATGTATTTAAGAGATCAAACCTTCTCCAAAAATTAATATAATTTACCATGTTGTGTATAATTGAGTTACTAAGCATAAATTACAATTTGAGATCATTCTGAGCTCCCATTAAATAAATAAAAATCAAATAGTGCAATTCTATCTAGAATTCTACAGAAATATCATTTACTGTAATTCATCTACTGATAAGGTCTAAACGCATCTCTACCACTGTGGTTATGCATCATATATGATTCATTTTTTTATCACTTCATTCCCACATTGCTCTCATTAAGGAAGATATGAAAGAGAAGATGATTTTGAGACTTAGAATCCAAAGGTAGTAAGGATGAATATATTAAACTTTATAATAAAGGTATACATTCCATGCTCTCAATTATATCATAACCCTCATTCCTGAATCAAGCTCATTATTTCCAACGTTTCTCTTTGTTTCAACTCAGTTTCTTATCCTAGTTTTTTTTTATTTACATGCTCATCTAGTTCTCTTCACTTTAACTTTTTTGAAGACTCTTCACTTCTATGTACTTATCGAATACTTAACTCTTTTCTTCTATTTTCCCTTTGCTTTGGAGTACATAAAAACATTGTACTCGATTATATAATCAATTCCTCATGATAGATTATTACTATCTTGGCCCTGACATACTTTTCTCATATATTTTCCATATTTCATATTTAGAGTTCATATAATACTAATGATTAAACTTAATCAGAATCTTATGTCGTGTTCCTTTATTCCCAATTAAGGGTTTCTCATATGAGGCCCCAAAGTTGGATCTCAGACATCAGTTTCAACTAATTCTTAGCTATTCTAATCATTCCCATATGTTTCGACATCTTATTATATGTACATTTTCACTATGATGTGGGTCTAATTTATGCTGAGTCTACTCTTATTATATTTACAATAGGAGTCATTAGATCCTAGTAACACATCCTGTCAGCCGGACCAGGCCAAACCTGCCATCCTGAAGCCAAGAGCTACTCACAATTAACTAACTCCTATTAATCTCAAATATGTGGAAAGAATATCTGCTTAGGAAAACTCATTCAAAGATCATTTCTAGTCTACTTGATACAAAGAATGTAATTAATAAATGCTACAACTCCATAGTGTACAACAAATCTTAAAGACCCATATATATTTCAAAATATTGAATATCTGAATTCAAACATATAAGAGCTTTTCTATTCATCTCCAATAAAACAACAATATGAAATGAAAGTTCTTTCTCATTTTATATTTATGCTCTTAATTCATGTTACTTATCTTATTTCTAACCCTAATATTTCTAGGGTTCCTCTCTAGCCCATCCTTCAACTATATACCTGGCCAGGGTATACATGAAAGAATAGATAGAGTAGCTTGATACAGGTTGATCCAAGTACTCAGATACTGGGCCAGGATATCCAAATACTCAAATCCCCAGAGCTAACATCATAACATCTCCTATATGCCACACTTATGACTCTAACTTACTAACTTAATGCTCCCTGACGACTCAGACTAAGTTCTGATACCAAAGTTGTTACACCCCGATCTCACAATTACCATTATTCATGAGATTAGGGCATAAATTGAGGATTTAACGTAATACAAAGGTCACCCTTAACTTTTTCTTATTTTTCAAACTCTTTATTTTTCTCGCATCCAATCACATAAACAACTTTGCAAGAGAATCAAACTTTGATTACTTTAATATGATCTCAACATAAACGATACACATCCATACATTCATTCTCAGGTACATACAACATGATAATAAAATACATTATCTCTTATTAAGAAAACAAAGATACAAAACATCACTTATAACACTCTCACATCTATACTAGGACCTAGAGTGACAGGGACCGACTGAACTTAACTATACTCAGACTTAACTCTTGTGGTAGATCTACTCTGATGCAATGATATCTTCAATCCCCATGGTTTCCCTAAAAAAAATTGTGAGTTGAGGGGTGATCCTACTCGCTTAGTGAATGAGTACTTCAAAGAAACAGTCTAAAGCACTGATATAATTACAGGTATACTTTTGAGCAATTGATATCAATTATAACAACAATAAGCTTTAAAGAGTCTAATAATTGACAATCATAAATATGATAGGATACTCTAAATATTTATAAGAATGAATCAATATATGAATGCTTGATTGATCATAAAGAGAACTAATAATTCAGAAACATACAAAGAATAATTGAATAATTGTACACACTTGTTTGACCTCTCATTCATTTTATTATGCCCTGATCATATGCAGTGTACTCTACATATGAAGACTCGTAGTGCACTACGATCACACTGTACAAGACTTAGTGGACACACCTGGGAAATGCTAAGTCGGACTACTCTCCTGGTCTGTAATAGGGAAATGGCTCTCTGGCCTAAATTGGACTCCTCCTCTAACTTGAGCACACAGGAGGAGAGTGTTGTGATTCCGCTAGAGGTGCAACACACTAGCCGATTTGACCCGACTAGATGCGCCCCACGAGGTCGGAACACACAGGATGGGATTATGCTTTCAAAATTTATAAGCCTAACTTAACACCTACTTCTACTAAAATAGCTACACCCGCAAGCGCATGGGGTCGTGTCATAGTATAGGAAGGTGGCAAGTATAGGGTCGATCCACAGGGAAAAGAGGGGGCACTAGAGCTAGGTTAGTTTAGCTGGGTTCCTACTACGGAGACTAGGGTTAAGGGTTTAAAGGTTGATTTGATTGTTAACTAAGGATAAACAAGCAAGCAATTAAAGGCGAGAATGAAATTTATGTTAACCCTAGGTTAGATTAAGGCTAAACAAGCAAGAAAAGATTAAGCTAGGTAGGAAAAGAAAATTTACACTAAGGCAAGCAATAGAGAAGCAAAAGAACAATTAAATAACTAAACTAGCATAAACAAGGCAAGAGCAAGGCAAGAAGATAACTAAGCAAGAAAAGAACTAACTAAGCTAAGCGAGCACAAAACTAGGGTTTTAAGCAGTAAAGAGATGCGTGGGCTGTTTAGGGGTATGAACTTATCACTTAAGTTTGGGGGTGACATATGAACATTATGATTCCATTTATATTATCCAAACCAAACAACAAGTTAGAGTCTAATGGATTAACCTAAGCTACTAACTGGCCATGGATATGCTAGGTTGTGTGTAGGGGAACTAGTCCCTAACACCCCCTACTACCCTTACGAGGCTCAATTGGGTTAGGGGTTAGGTTCAATCCAATTAGAGTCTAATCAAGTCTAGGTTTATATATTAGACATTCCTAGGGCAATTAGGGGCCGAGGGTAGTAATGGGAGGTGAAATTAGGGTTTTGGACCCCAATTCCCCCACATTCTAGCCTTGAGAAGGCTCCATGCTAATTGCACTATAATTACCTAATCTAGCTACTTAGATCTCTCACTTAGGTTTCGGGAGATTGATTAGGATGTAGGAAGATGGGAGGCAACCTATGGATCCAAGAATTGGACCTAGGGGCAAATCCCAAAATTCACACATATAAGCAATTTGCCTAAATTCCTATGTGATTTCACACACAAACCAACAAGCAATCCATGGCCAGTTAGTAGCTTAGGTTAATCCATTAGACTCTAACTTGTTGTTTGGTTTGGATAATCTAAATGGAATCATAATGTTCATATGTCACCCCCCAACTTAAGTGATAAGTTCATACCCCTAAACAGCCCACACATCTCTTTACTGCTCAAAACCCTAATTTTTTGCTCGCTTAGCTTAGTTTTTTTTCTTGCTTAGTTATCTTCTTGCCTTTCTCTTGCCTTGTTTATGCTAGTTTAGTTCTTTAATTGTTCTTTTGCTTCTCTATTGCTTGCCTTAGTGTAAATTGCCTTTTCCTACCTAGCTTAATCTTTTCTTGCTTGTTTAGCCTTAATTTAACCTAGGGTTAACATAGATTTCATTCTCGCCTTTAATTTCTTGCTTGTTTATCCTTAGTTAACAATCAAATCAACCTTTAAACCCTTAACCCTAGTCTCCGTAGTAGGAACCCAGCTAAACTAACCTAGCTCTAGTGCCCCCTCTTTTCCCTGTGGATCGACCCTATACTTGCCACCTTCCTATACTACGACACGACCCTGTGCGCTTGCGGGTGTAGCTGTTTTAGTAGAAGTAGGTGTTAAGTTAGGTTTATAAATTTCGAAAGCATAATCCCATCCCGTGTGTTCCGACCTCATGGGACGCATCTAGTCGGGTCAAATCGGCTAGTGTGTTGCACCTCTAGCGGAATCGCACCAAGCTTTCTGGGGGGTAGGTCGAGGGAGCATCAGAATTCACTTTGGGCCTCTCCAAGCACAGAGGAACCCTAGGATCGCCCCTTCTCTCGCTATTCCATCCAGCGTGGTTCAAATGCCTGAAAAACATGCAAACAATGTCCATAAGTGCATTTTATACAAATAAGCATATTAGGGGGAATGACATGCAATCTAACAGGTATAGATGTGATTGAAGAGCAATATAACACAAGATGAAGCCCTAAAATAGGGCTGCATCAGAGAGTTTGAGATGCTCTATGGGCCTCATCTTGGTACACTCTGTGGGTACCTCTGGGTATACCACTGGGATCTCTGATTCATGTTGGATAACCTATCTTCTCTTAGGAGACTTTCTCAAGGGCTTCATCTCCCCGCACGCTCTGTGGGTGCGTTTCGACCCCCGTATACTGGACGCACCGCCAGGGTAGGTCGTTTCATCCCTAAGGTGTAGACCTCTTATAGGGATTCTATGGTTTTAGGGTCCTTAAGTCTATTACTATATTATTCCTAGAAAATCACAACATGAATATCATTCTAGACCTGACAGAGAAATATACTCAAAAACATTGTTATATACTGAGTAATCAACATATTATACATGCAGGCAGACTAAAATTATTAAATAAATAGATTACATGTCCACTTGGCACATACACACTAGAATCGTGCAATTTATCATCTTATTAGACTGATAAGAGTTAATTACTTGACATATGAGTAACCGTCAGTAGCACCTGCAACTTATCTGTAATTTCTCAAAGAATGTGCATATCAACCCAAATATTGAGTTGTGCATCTCATAACTCAATTAATAGTTAATTACTTATCATGACAAGAATTATTAATAATAACTGAGAACATTATTATCACAATACTTGATTCATTGAACACCCTACCCTTAGGGTTTCATTTAATCACAACAAATGCTACAAAGAAAGGTGTAATACATCTATCACGTACTATTGAAATCTTTAAAACACATGATACTTGGGATCTCAATCCCTTATCACATTACTGAGAATTCTCATCCCTTCACATCATTATCATGATTACTGGATCTGGGTATTCAAACCCTTACATCATCACATAGCATTGTTACCTCTATAACATGTAACCATTTCCTCTAGGTCCTTAGACCAAGGTATTCATTCTACTGGTTGTACAAGTATTCTCATGTATTACAAGGCCATCACACATCTTTTCACCTCTCACTAGGCAACAACTTATTCACATGGCTCCCATAAAGATTTCATGCGGCATAAACATTCATTGAATAAAGACTACTATCAAGAAATCATATAAAATAAATATATGTATGAAACCTTGGAACTAAGTTGAATTTGGGTTTCCATGCCATTCACTATGATATCATGCATCAATAATAACATTGAATAAATAAAGTCTATCATGTCAAGAAAATCCCTTCAAATGGATTTCACGACATCTATTCGTAAATATCCAACTTTCCTTGCATCTAGGGTTTCACCCTCTTTACTGAGATATCAAACAAACACTATTCACTTTGAACGAAATCCAAGATAGTATTTGACATATATGTACTATGAATTTAGATAAATAATCATTCATAACCAAGGGTATCTAGATAAGCAATTTTCTCTATTTACTTATACAGCAAATTTCAGTCATAGAAAAATTCCCTATATTTCAGTTTACTCTTATAACCTCTGTGAAAACTTAGGGAATTCTCATTAGGATATATTTTATACATTTCTAATATGGTTTTATCATCTGAACTTCATCCAAATAGAGGAATAATCCATTTCATATCAATTTGCAACAACTTAGACAAATAGACAATTCAGGGTTTGTAGTCGCATACTAGCAATTAAAGATTATGGATGAATTAACCAATTTTCATGCAATATATTGTTTAAAGGAAGTTCCCACTCACCCTAAGGTATTAAAACACCTTAAAAATGTAGCTCATCCCTAAAAATCTCAAACTCATACCAAATCCCTAGCAATTCACCCAATTCTTCTTCCTTTCAACTCGGAAACCCTAAAATGAAGGATTATGAAGAAAGAGTGAGAAAATGACTTGATTTGATATGATTTCGAATCCAAACAGGGGAGGTACGGAATTTTGACATGTGAGAGAAGATTCACCATGAAACTATATCCAAAGAAGTTAAACTTACATGATTTCATCATTCCTCAGATTGCAAAACCCTAGGTCAGCATCTCCATCAATTTCTCTTCTCAAGTCCTAACTCGCCCTCTCTCTCTAGGATTTTGTTTCTATGGTTTGAATCACGAATTATGAAAGCTTCTTGTGTGTTATCTTGACCATATAGATCAATTGAGCATCTTGGGTCAATTGCACATTGACCCCTCACTATACTTTTTCTTATTTCAACTAAATTTTCTATCATAAAAAGGTTTCTATTATTCGTGTATTTTAGAGATCAAACCTTCTCCAAAAATTATTATAATTTATCATGTTGTGTAAAATTGAGGTAGTAATATTTAATTAAAATTTGATAACATTCCAAATTCTCATTAAATAATTAAAAATCGAATAGTGCACTGCCATCCAGAATTCTATAGAAATGTTAATTATTGTAATTCGTCTACTGATAAGGTCTAAACGCATCCAAAAATTATGAAAATTTTACATGTTGTTTATAATTTAGTTTCATAACTCCAGTTAATATTTCAGTTCATTTGGAATTACAAATAAATAATTAAAAATAAAACACTATGCTGTTGAAAAGCACTATGTCAGCATTTTGGTCAAAGTATAATTTGACTGAGAACCACATTCAAAGAACACTAAAAAATTCTGAATTTTTTTTTCTAAAATATGCATGATTGAGTTATCCATATCATATACAAAATTAAATTAAATACAAAAGTTTTATAAAATATGAAAAATCATTTACCACACTGCTATCCTGACCAAATTCCATATTCATGTATTATCAAAACCCTAATATGGGCCGATTAGGGTTTTCAAATGTTAACCATAATTATGTGGATCAAAGTATGATTAAACTTTCTTGTTATATTTAAAATATAAAAACTTAACTACCATCATTAATCAAGGTTCAAACAATGATCAACTTAATTAAGCATGCAATCATCCAAGTAAATCCTAATTTTTGTCAATTAGGGTTTACATTTCTCAAATCCTAATTTCTCAAACAATAGAACAATTAACGTTCTTATTAGGTTTAAAACATCATAATTGAATTATCATAATTAATTATATTTAAGAAATGATCAATACAATTAAGCATATAATCATCCGGGTAAACCCTAGTTTACCAAGTAAGCTCAGATGTGGTCATAACAATTCTCCCCCCTTAAAAAGGTTTCATCCCCGAAACATAAATATGCAAGCATAGTACTTTCAAGGTTTATTTTAAGCTTCTGATATCTTACATGTCATTATATTCTTGTATTTCATACTTGAATGCAGTTTTCAACATTAAGTCCTTTATTTCTTTTCTAATCACAACATGTTAAATCATGACTGCTCAATGATAACAAATGAATTATCTATGTCACAATCAATCATAGGATAGAGAGAGAAACAACCATTTCAATATTTTCATACTCTTGAGGTGTTACCTCAACATTGATAATCAGATCCAACTATCTCAATTCATACGGCTCAATATGTACTATTGTTATGTATTACCTCTAAATCACAATAGAGAGTTCACCATGGTGTTTTGAATTTTTACTATTATGCTACTCAAATAGCAAAATAGTCTTGAGTTGGAAGACTAGATTCAAAAACAATTATACAATACTACTCACGTCATCCCCATTGCATCATGGATGCATAAGGTGAAGCATTACCATCACATTCCATATTATTCTCAAGTATGAACCCATACATAATTCAAGGTGTAACCATCGGGTTATAGCATACTAGGGTTTCAACAACAGTAACAAAGTACTCCATGGTTGTATTAGTCATTCAAGGACTATTCATACCCAATTACCATCACTTAGTTATATTAAATCTAGGTATAACAAGCTATACCTCATTAGGGTTACATATCAATACAATATAGTTATCATCCCTTCTATTCATATGAGTGAATAGGTAAGACTACCTTATTCAGGGTAACCCTTCATTTGTTCCATCATTATTCAACCCATATCACCATACCACAATTGTACAATACTAAGATGGATTACTGATATGAATGACTACAACTATCAGACACCTTTAATTAATATATTGCTTGCACATGTATACTGAAATCATACGTAGAACCAATTTACATCCCTTAATATACCTTCAACAAATTATACTTATAAAAACAAAATCATGTATTACTAAAAGCCATTGTTTTCTCTTATCTCTCTTCTCATTCATTACTTACTTACTTTTTGCTACTTATCCTTCACATTTTAATCATGTAGATTAAACATCCCTAAAATTGAAACATACAAGCTAAGAATAGATTATTCATCATTCTTGTTATCACTGCAAGAATTTGTTTTAGGTTACACTTTTCTCATCTTTCACTTCTTCTTTTGTTCAAATGACACTTGTTACATTTCAAATTTATTTCTTACCCCTTTCTCTGAATAATTTTCATATTGTTCATCAACCTTTCATATTAGCTAGGATTACTATCAGTGCTAGTTTACTTCTCATAGTGCAAATTCCATGATCTTGTTTTATAGAGATGCTAGTATTCAAGGTCAAATCACTAGTGACATCCCTTGAACTACTACAACTATAAGCATTCTAGGGTTTAGTCCTTATCAGAAGCATGACGTTATTATGATGTGACTTTGCTCCCTTAATTTGAAAGTCAACTTTGGATCTTATAAGTTTTACTAAAGTCTTCTTTATATTATCAATTGAATTTCATTTCTCGTACTTGGCTATTCAGATAGATTACATTCTCAATTACCTTGCTAGGGTTTCATCATCATATTGTGTGTCATTATTACATTCACTAGATGTCTCTACCATGGTAGTTATGCATCATATATGATTCATTTTCTTATCACTTCATTCCCACATTGCTCTCATTAAGGAAGATATGAAAGAGAAGATGATTTTGAGACTTAGAATCCAAAGGCAGTAAGGATGAATATATTAAACTTTATAATAAAGGTATACATTCCATGCTCTCAATTATATCATAACCCTCATTCCTTAATCAAGCTCATTATTTCCAACGTTTCTCTTTGTTTCAACTAAGTTTCTTATCCTAGTTTTATGATTTACATGCTCATCTAGTTCTCTTCACTTTAACTTTTCTGAAGACTCTTCACTTCTATGTACTTATCGAATACTTAACTCTTTTCTTCTATTTTCCCTTTGCTTTGGGGTACATATAAACATTGTACTCGATTATATAATCCATTCATCATGATTGATTCTTACTATCTTGGCCCTTACATACTTTTCTCATATCTTTTCCATATTTCATATTTAGAGTTCATATAATACTAATGATTAAACTTAATCGGAATCTTATGTCGTGTTCCTTTATTCCCAATTAAGGGTTTCTCATATGAGGCCCCAAAGTTGGATCTCAGACATCAGTTTCAACTGATTCTTAGCTATTCTAATCTTTCCCATATGTTTCGACATCTTATTATATGTACATTCTCACTATGATGTGGGTCTAATTTATCATGAGTCTACTCTTATTATATTTTCAATAGGAGTCATTAGATCCTAGTAACGCATCATGTTAGCCGGACTAGGCCAAACCCGCCATCTTGAAGCCAAGAGCTACTCATGATTAACTAACTTCTATTAATATCAAATATGTGGAAAGAATATCCACTTAGGAAAGCACATTCAAAGATCATTTCTAGTCTACTTGATACAAAGAATGTAATCATTAAATGCTACAACTGCATAGTGTACAACAAATCTTAAAGACCCATATATATTTCAAAACAATGAATATCTGAATTCAAATATATAAGAGCTTTTATATTCATCTCCAATAAAACAACAATATGAAATGAAAGTTCTATCTTATTTTGTATTTATGCTCTTCTTTCATGTTACTTATCTTGTTTCTAACCCTAATATTTCTAGGGTTCCTCTCTAGCCCATCCTTCCACTGTATACCTGTCTAGGGTATACATGAAAGAATAGACAGAGTAGCTTGATACTGGTTGATCAAACTACTCAGATACTAGGCCAGGATATCCAAATACTTAAATCCCCAGAGCTAACATCATAACATCTCCTATCTGCCACACTTATGACTCTAACTTACTAACTTAATGGTCCCTGATGACTCAGACTAAGCTCTGATACCAAAGTTGTTACACCCCGATCTCACAATTACGATTAATCATGAGATTAGGGCATAAATTGAGGATTTAACGTAATACAAAGGTCACCCTTAACTTTTTGTTCATTTTCAAACTCTTTGTTTTTCTCGCATCCAATCACATAAACAACTTTGCAAGAGAATCAAACTTTGATTACTTTAATATGATCTCAACATAAACGATACACATCCATACATTCATTCTCAGGTACATACGACATGATAATAAAATACATTCTCTCTTATTAAGAAAACAAACATACAAAACATCACTTATAACACTCTCGCATCTATACTAAGACCTAGAGTGACAGGGACCGACTGAACTTAACTATACTTAGACTTAACTCTTGTGGCAGATCTACTCTGATGCAATGATATCTTCAATCCCCACGGTTTCCCTAAAAAAAATTGAGTAGTGGGGTGAGCCTACTCGCTCAGTGAATGAGTACTTCAAAGAAATAGTCCAAAGCACTGATATAATTATAGATATACTTTTGAGAAATTGATATCAATTATAATAACCGTAAGCTTTAAAGAGTCTAATAATTGACAATCATAAATATGGCAGGATACTCTAAATATTTATAAGAGTGATACAATATATGAATGCTTGATTGATCATAAAGAGAACTAATAATTCAGAAACATACAAAGAATAATTGAATAACTGTACACACTTGTTTGACCTCTCATTCATTTTATTATGCCTTGATCATATGCAGTGTACTCTACATATGAAGACTCATAGTGCACTACGATCACACCGTACAAGACTTAGCGGACACACCTGGGAAATGCTAAGTCTGACTATTCTCCTGGTCTGCAATAGGGAAATGGCTCTCTGGCCTGAAATGGAATCCTCCTCTAACTTGAGCACACAGGCAGAGAGTCTGAGATGCTCTGTGGGCCTCATCTTGGTATGCTTTGTGGGTACCTATAGGTTACCACCGGGATCTCCGATTCATGTTGGGTAACCTATCTTCTCTTAGGAGACTTTATCAAGTGCTTCGTCTCCCCGCACGCTCAGTGGGTGCATTCCGACCCCCGTATACTGGACACACTACCAGGGTAGGTCGTTTCATCCCTAAGGCGCATACCTCTCATAGGGATTCTACGGTGTCAGGGCCCTTAAGTCTATTATTTTATTATTCATAGAAAATCACAACATGAATATCATTCTAGACCTGAAAGAGCAATATACTCAAAAACATAATAATATACTGAGTAATCAACATATTATACATGTCGGTAGACTAAAATTCTTAAATAAATATATTACATGTCCACTTGGCACATACACATTAGAATTGTGCAATTTATCATCTTATTACACTGATAAGAGTTAATTACTTGACATATGAGTAACCGTCAGTAGCACCTGCAACTTATCTGTAATTTCTCAAAGAACATGCATATCAACCCAAATCTTGAGTTGTGCATCTCATAACTCAATTAAGAGTTAATTACTTATCATGACAAGAATTATTAATAATAACTGAGAACATTGATATCATAATACATGATTCATTGAACACCCTACCCTTAGGGTTTCATTTAATCACAACAAATGCTACAAAGAAAGGTGTAATACCTCTATCACGTACTTTTCAAATCTTTAAAACACATGATACTTGGGATCTCAATCCCTTATCACATTATTGGGAATTCTCATCCCTTCACATCATTATCATGATTATTGGATCTAGGTATTCAAACCCTTACATCATCACATAGCATTGTTACCTCTGTAACAGGTAACCATTACCTCTAGGTCCTTAGACCAAGGTATTCATTTCACTGGTTGTACAAGTATTCTCATGGCTTACAAGGACATCACACATCTTGTCACCTCTCACAAGGCAACAACTTATTCACATGGCTCCCATAAAGATTTCGTGCGACATAAACATTCATTGAATAAAGACTACTGTCAACAAATCATATAAAATCAATATATGTATGAAACCTTGGAACTGAGTTGAATTTGGGTTTCCATTCCATTCACTATGATATCATGCATTAATAATAACATTGAATAAATAAAGTCTATCAAGTCAAGAAAATCCCTTCAAATGGATTTCACGATATCTATTCGCAAATATCTAACTTTCCTCACATCTAGGGTTTCTCCCTCTTTACTGAGATATCAAACAAACACTATTCACTTTGAATGAAACACAAGATAGTATCTAACATATATGTACTATTAATTTAGATTAAAAAAATCATTCATAACCAAGGGGATCTAGATAAGCAATTTTCTCTATTTACTTATACAACAAATTTCAGTCATAGACAAATTCCCTATATTTCAGTTTACTCTTATAACCTCTGCGAAAACTTAGGGAATTCTCATTAGGATGTATTGTATACATTTCTAATATGATTTTATCATCTAAACTTCATCCAAACAGAGGAATAATCCATTTCATATCAATTTGCAACAACTTAGAACGAATAGACAATTCAGGGTTTGTAGTCGCATACTAGCAATTAAAGATTATGGATGAATTAACCAATTTTTGTGCGATATACTGTTTAAAGGAAGTTCCCACTCACTCTAAGGTGTGAAAACACCTTAAAAACGTAGCTCATCCCTAAAAATCTCGATCTCTTATCAAATCCCTAGCAATTCACCCAATTCTTCTTCCTTTCAACTTGGAAACCCTAAAAATGAATGATTATGATGAAAGAGTGAGAAAAGGACTTGATTTTATATGATTTCGAATCCAAAAGGGAGAGGTACGGAATTTTGACATGTGAGAGAAGATTCATCATGAAACTATATCCAAAAAAGCTAAACTTACATTATTTCATCATTCCTCGGACCGCAAAACCCTAGGTCAGCATCTCCATCAATTTCTCCTCTCAAGCCCTAACTCTCCCTCTCTCTCTAGGATTTCATTTCTCTGGTTTGAATCACAAATTATGAGAGCTTCTTGTGTGTTAGCTTGACCATATAGAGCAATTGAGCTGCTTGGGTCAATTGCACATTGACCCCTCACTGTACTTTTTCTTATTTCAACTGAATTTTTTGTCATAACAAGGTTTCTGTAATTCGTGTATTTCAAAGATCAAACCTTCTCCAAAAATTATTATAATTTATCATGTTGTGTATAATTGAGATACTAAGCTTTAGTTAAATTTTGAGATCATTCCAAGTTCCCATTAAATAATTAAAAATCGAATAGTGCATTGTTATCCAGAATTCTACAGAAATGTCAGTTACTGTAATTCGTCTACTCATAAGGTCTAAATGCATCCAAAAATTATGAAAATTTTACATGTTGTTTATTTGAGTTTCAGATCTATAGTTAAAATTTCAAATCATGTCGAGTTATCAATAAATAATTAAAAATAAAACACTACGATGTTGAAAAGCACTATGTCAGCATTTTGGTCGAAGTATAGTTCGACCAAGAACCATATTCAAAGAACACTCAAAAATTCTGAAATTTTTCTCCAATATGCATGATTGAGTTATCCATATCATATCCAAAATTCAATTAAATACAAAATTTGTAAAAAAATATGAAAAATCATTTACCACACTGCTATCCTGACCAAATTCCATATTCATGTACTATCAAAACCCTAATTTGGGCCGATTAGGGTTTTCAAATGTTAACCCTAATTATGTGGATCAAAGTATGATTAAACCTTCTTGTTGTATTTAAAACATAAAAACTTAACTACCATCATTAATCAAGGTTCAAATAATGATCAACTTAATTAAGTATGCAATCATCCAAGTAAACCCTAATTTTTACCGATTAGGGTTTACATTTCTCAAACCCTAATTTCTCAAACAATAGAACACTTAACATTCTTATTAGGTTTGAAACTTCATAATTGAATTATCATCATTAATTAGATTTAAGAAATGATCAATCTAATTAAGCATATAATCATCCAGGTAAAGCCTAGTTTACCAATTAAGCTCAGATGCGGTCATAACACTGGCGTTGAGGTGTCTGCTAGGCGGGGGCTTATCCTGAGTAAAGCTTGGGGCAGAAAGGTCGAATATGACCAGCTTGGCCACACTCGTGACAAGTAGGTGCAGGTCAAAAATCCCTACGAGGCGGTGCATTGCCCGCAGGGCACTTCCCAGGTGGATGAGACCGGGAACACCTTTTGCACCTATCACGCCCTTGGAAGCCACCAGGGTTCTTCCGTTTGTTGTTGTTGCTTGGTCCGGAAGACTGAAATCCTGGGTAGGACTCAACCGCTAGGGCTTTGTCTAACATTTGCTGAAAGGTCAGCGACAACTGGGGCACAAGGTGGCGCCCCATAGTGTAGTTGAAACCATCCAGAAAGATGGTTGCCCTCTGATCTTTGATTAGGCCTACAACATAACATTTCAACAGAAGGAAACATTGGACATACTCATAGACAGTCATGCTTCCTTGTCGCAGGCTATAGAACTTGGCCTCCTTATTCTTCAGATAGGCTGAACAGATGTACTTTGCTCTGAACAGTTCAAGAAACTGTTCCCAGGTCATGTCCGCGGTGTCACGGGTGTGGGAAATCCCATTCCACCAGATCTGGGCTGGGCCATCCAGGACGTAGGCTGCAAAGTGAACCCTTTGGTGTGGGGGGCACGCCATGCCCTCAAAAGTACGTTCCAGGGATAACACCCAGTCATCTACCTTGTCCACCATGTTAGACTCATTTTCCCCTTTAAAGTAAGGGGACTGCATCTTGATGAAATCAGACGAGTGGAACTCCTTGGGCTTGTTGGCATTGGCAATGGCTGTAGAAAGTTGCCCCATAAGGGTGTCTGAGAGGAGTTAACGGAGCATAGCTAACTCCTGCTCGGGAGTCAAATGAGTCATAGGGGTCTCCAGGTTGTCGGTGTTGTTGTTGGAATTTTCACCGAACAGGCTACCCTTCCTGAAAGGCAATGTCATAGGGTAAGAATTCTAGGAGTACAAGACAGAAAAAGATGAGGCTACTATTGCTTATAGGCATGCTATTTCGGGCACTCAGTATCAAATCAAGCCAGGCCGGTGTCATATGAACCCATGAGTCCTCGTTAACCTACTGGGGCGGAGGAAAATATTGTCAGCCCCCAGGTTCTGACCCTTTCTAGACACCATCACTTTCAACTTTGTACCCTAGTAGCTACCATATAAGCTCTGATACCAAGTTGTAAAGAGGTAAGATCACCCCTCACTAAAATTTAATAGAAAATACAAAACATCCCTCAATTACATAAAACTTTGATGAGGAAGGATGCATGCATAATAATTCCATTTAAATAAGCATGTATCAAATACATAAATGTCAATAGTAGCATCGGAAGAAAAAGATGAGAAGCCTATGATATTCCATGGCTTATATCAAAAGTTTATAACATAGCCTGAACAACAAACTACAAGATCTAACAATAGCAACCTAGTCATGATGGTCGCTCTATTCCTGTCCTGGTACTCCTTGCCCGTGATCTAGTCCTTGCCCTGGTCCTAGGTGGTTGGGGGTCACCCAGCAAGAGAGAGAGAAGTATGTATTAAAACATGACTAAGGACAAATACATTTATAACATATGACAAAGTAAAGATTCACTACACTAAGAGATTGCAAGAGTATGAGGCATGTTAACAATTTAGATTTTTTGCCAAACAAATAACATGTAAAGAGCAAGCATGATACATTATGAATAAATTAAGCTATTATAGGGCTGAGGCACCTACCTAACCTCAGCCAAGAGGAGAGGGGAAATGCACATCCCAAACCTCATATATAAATAAAAATGGGGAGAAAATGTGCATTCCCCAAAGTGAAATTACACATGCCCTCTATGGGTGGTTTGTACTCATGTACACTATATTAGTTAACTAGTCATATACATCATTAACATGCTTTAAATACTCAAATGGCATATATGAGAAGTTTGCAACATTGCAGGTGGGGTCCAAGACCCAAAAATCATCAAAGTATTCAAAATAAGTAACATATAATGTAACTGGCATATAGGATCAATTCTTAATAAGCAAGTTATGGTGCAACAAGTAGATGGCTCATGCCTCAATTGGAAATTAGGTTGGATTAAAAAGATGCCCAACTTAGGTGTTAGAATGCACATACCTGACTTAAATCCCTAGATGTGATTTTTCCACCAAATGATTAATTCCAAGTCTCTTTAACCCCTAGGTACAAGGTTCATTATATATATTAGATATTTGAAAGAGATTAAGTGTAAAATGTCCAAAGTTTGGACCTTCTAAAAACCATTGATTTTGGGATTAAAAACCTGACCAATCGATTCCTAATATTTTTCTAGTTAAGAAAACATATTTATTTATCAAAATCGGACTTAGGATGCATTAGTTATCATTTTTAGAATATTTTGTATGTTTAAGATGGTACACACATTAAATATCGAAATAAAACTGATATTTAGTAATCGAAAACTCCAAATTCTAATTCTACTTGAAATTAGCTTTCCAATGAGTATATATTTGCATCTTTCCTATAAAGCATCAATTTTCTACGAATTAAACGATTTGGACCAATCAGAAAAATAGAAAATGTCACGTAGGCCTCATAGCCAATGAGGGAACAGATGGCCGAAATGCCTCTTGCATTAAAGAAGAAAGGGATGGGCACACGGGGGCAAAATTGTAAAAATCAAATGGGTTTTCTTCTAGCTCTCACGCGAGCCATGGCCGCGGAGGAGAAGCTTGCCCGATTGGGCATTTCCTCATTTCTTGACCAAATCGGACGTATAAGTACTCAAAACGAAGAGGAAAGAGAGACGAACTCACCGAAAGGCTCAATTTTGTTGCTTATATCACCAAGAAGGTAGGAAGAGGGCTGCAAGTTAGGGAAGAAGATGGTCAAAGCTAAATGGGGGATCTTCGGCCAAATTAGTGCTAGGGAGGAGTTTTTAGGGGGCGACGGAGGTATGGGGATATCTTTTTATATGTGAGGATGCTCGTTGAGCCACAACAACAAAGGGGCAGAGCAGCATTGGTCGGCACTGTTGGGTATTTCGGCCACAGTGCACGATAGTGGACAAGTAATGGCTTGAACGAAGCGTCAGAGCAAGGTGGTTCATTTGGCGAAGAAATCTCGTGAAACGGTGAAGAGGAGAGGGAGAACGGGTTGCGGAACTGAGGAGTCCTAGGCTTCCCAATGACTAGAGGTAGGAGACAAGCTCCTAGCCAATGGATTGAGATCATATGATGATCGGGGGCATGACAATGAAATCAATGACATAAATGAAATTTGATTGGTATTCTATAGTCATACTTTATTGAAACTTGTAAAATCCATTTGAATGGTCAAACAAAGTCCAAATGACCTCAAATTTTAACCATAGGTTTATGAAAACACCTAGAACGATTCTATGCATTTAAGTTTTCGTTTTACCCCATACAAGGCTCCTGATAAATTTATTTCCTATTAACATATATATTAGTGTATAAATTGAGTAAATTAATGTGAAGAGGCATTATGACAATTTTTATTGTTGTATTTTCAAGATAGGCCAACCAAGAGGCTTTCCCCACTCGATTAATTACATTTCATAATTTTATACACTCATAAGGAGAGAGAAAAATAAAGGGGGTTATTAATTCCTTAACATTAATTATTTTTCACCCATTACACATGAGATTTGTATAATAACATTATCCATTGATAAAATCTTATTTATGCAACAATTATTTCGTTTTTGGGAACATTTGCATCATTTTCCTTACTAAAAGTAATAATAGAGGTATTTCGTGCACTAACCCTTGTGTTGGCATGTATATGTTATCCAGACCATTAAATTTCCATAAATTCAATATTAAGGACAAAGTAAAGGGGAAAATGAGATAGCACAAAATATGGTGTGGAAATTGCAAATTTTATTTGACACTCAGTTCGTTATAAATCCAACTGGGAGATTATTATGTAATCTTGTAAAACTGAAAATAGTTATGATATTCGTTTCTACTACTATTCTTGTATACTATAGTTATGATATTCGTTTCTACTGCTATTCTTGTATACCATTCTTTTGAGAAATAAAAAAGCATAAACCTATTCCATCATACTTATAGTGTGTTTGCATTGTAAGTGTTTATTTCTCAAATTGAGTAAGGAGTGGATCCCCTCTCAATTCTCACTCCTTACAATATGGTATCATAGCCTTAGCAGCCAGATTATTACTATTTCAATTTTATCTCCCTATGTAAAACCCTTACCATAAGTGGAGATCCTTGCTGAGATGTTTACCCTAGATTTTATACTATATAATGAATGAAAGATGTAGAGTGGGATGAAGTACATTGAGGATCTTAAGTTGATAACCTTAATGTGATGGGACCCATAAGCTCGTACCCTACAACATAGGTTAGTTGTGATATATCTCTTTGAATGATGAGATATGACTTTGGGATGGAGTTAGGTAGTGAGGATGTTAAAATAGTAGGATATGGGAAATTTTATGGATTTTAATGATGTTTTCTTGAAACAAGTCACAATGAAGAGATGTATTAAGCCTTGACAAATAAAAATGTACTTTTAGTTAGAATAGAAATCTCAAACCCTAGTTTTGAGCGTGGAGTGATGACTAGGAAACCATGACATATATTAAATGTGTAGTGCACCTACCCAGTTTACTCCATTAAGTTGTTTAAAGATGACCCTTAGGGCTGGTAGCTTAGAACTACATGGACCTAAATTCAACACTAGGTGGATATTTTAGTTGGAGGTATGACCTATGTCTATAAAAAATGTACCCCTATATTTGATATATAACCTTAATACCTTTAAGTGTTGTTTAGTTTGACTTATTAGGTTAAACCTTTTGAGAGTTGTAGTCTTGTAACATATAGACTCTTAGGTTAAATTTCAACTTTAAGGTTATTTGAATCAAACAATGAAGGCACTAACTAACTTTTGAGTAACTTCCCCAATTAAGGTCAATAATATACACCTATTCCCTAAATAATATAGATGCATGAATTCTCTAAGTTGGCTCCATAACTACTAACAAAGTAACTAAAGTTTGTATATTAATTTTTAGTTATCTAAAATTCTGACCATAAATAAGCTAAGTTAATTAGTGGTTAGGTTTAAAATGTATTAAAGTATACAACTTGTTTCCCCTTTAACCCAAATTTCTATAAAATTAGTGATGTGGAAAATATACTCTAGAAAGTAAGCTAAACACTTTAAAATGTCAAATTGATATACATAGAACATTGTCCCATGTAATCACAATAAATTGAAGTGTATAGTAAGCCTAATATGTGTAGTAAAATTTTGGATAATTCACTCAATAAGTTACATATGATACACCATGGTGCTCAAATATGATTAGTTGAATGTGCTTGTTAAATAACACACAAGCTTACACTTCAACCCTATTTTGTCAAATGGATTATATGAAATGGTTGTTTCAGGAGATTAACGATTATAAAATACCTTGGTATAGTTTTGCATGTACTCAACTTAAAAGGGAGTCCTAATGTAGAAACGAAAATAGGATATGAATTAATGATATAATTGTTTTTATTGATGAAACTACCAACATAACAAAGGCAACCCTAGTAAGTACATTATTTTTAAGAGAAATCTAGGTTTTGGTTGATTGGATGTAGGGTATGAAATCCTGTTTAAGGGGTGGAGTAGTGTAACATACCAAACTTTAAGTATATTCCCTAATTTTGGCTTTATTATTTTTGTTTCCTTTTAGGATTGGTTCTAATCTATTTATCCCTAGTTTAGAAGGGAAAGAGGTACATTAGGTGCTTATGGACATAGTAATCAAGCCTAATGCCCTTTCCTAGATATCCTTTGTGTTATCAGATCATTTAAAATTTTAGTATGGGATTAGTGTGACGCCCCACGCTACACAAAGCGAGATTACTCAAAACAAAAGACAATCAATCGCTAACCAACAGATCACAAAAAAAAATACTGGAAATTAAAACTATTTTCATTCAGATCCAAACATCAAGAAGCTTTACATATGAGTCTTCTCACATCATAGGATTCTTCCCATGCATGTCATCAGCCTGTTATAAGGAAATCTGTCCCGAACATAAATACATACATATCCAGATTTGTCCATATGTTTGAGATTACACAATCCAAACATGTATAGGAACACATCGACAAAATGCATCCAACAACCATCCCAAAGACCTCAATGTACAGGGATGACTCTAGGACTCTAACAATAAAAGAACCACCAGCAACACTTCCAACCCTGTCAGGTACTATCTTTCTTGTTGTTGCTCAGCCTCCGCTGCACGATCTCTGCCTCATCATGCACGTCTACCTAAAAGGATGTGGGAAACCCACGAGGTGAGATTTCAAATCTCAATGGGAGATATAACTCTCCACCAACACTATTATTATCACAAATAAGGTGATGAAAGAGAAACAACAAAGCTACATCCATGGTAAGTAGGTAAATCATTACTAACGAATAAGTAATTACTACTAGATTATGAAACATATTAACATTATAAAAGGAATATGAAGAACAAGTATAGCCTCCACCAGCTATACAATATAAAAGCAAGCAAGGCATCATCCAATGTTTCTGTATTTGCTCCTATACGAGTATGCTACATGGCTGATTACATATTTTATTTATGCCCCGAGGATTTGAGGCATACCACCCAAATCTCACCGACCACTGCTAAGTCAAAATCAGTGCCATACAAGGTCTAGTAGAAGAGATAAAATCCATGACCTCACCCTCTCGATCAGTATAAGTGAACATGTAGTGACATCATCAGTCAGATTGTTACCAGCGACATATAGTCTAGCTGTACAAGCCTAGCCCGCCTTGGTATAGGTCACGATGCTAGTGAAACTGAGCTATGGCCCACAGTCCCACTGCTGCCAGGGTATGGCTCCATCCAATCATGTATCACAATTGTTGAGCTACGGTCTAAAGCCATAATCCTCCTAGGGTATGGCCCATAGCCAATCATGTATCACATAACTAGGACGTAATGGGATATTCATCCTCACCCCCGCATATTCAAAAATATGTGCTCTGAGTTAAACTCATTTCACCATTCGGCAAATGTTGACACTGAATGGATCTATTGCACAAGGCAAATATACATGATTAGGTTCCACTTTATTAGTTAAACCATTTAAGTGTCTTTTAGCATCAATTAAGTTACAATGTATTAAACCATAACTAATTCTACAAAGATAAGGGCATAGCATCCTTCCCGCAGATACATAGGGTGTGAACTTATCACATTGGCACCACCTGATGCATGTATTATTGCTATTCACATAATCATCAACAAAGCCACATGCCATGGGATATCAATCCCTCAACTTTATCAGTAGGGAACATTGTCTTATGTCAGAATAACAATCATTTTTAGGTCATAAGGCCCAACCTCTATATTCTTGTATCACCTGCATAATCAGCATCCCACACAAGGCATATTCAATTCTTGTCTCACATCATATCCATCATAGCACACACTAGCTATGATAATCAATTCCACGACACCTGCATGGTTAGAAGATCACAACTATAAGAGAGATAATCACATAACATCATATCCAGCCATGGTAAATGTATAAGAAAGACTTATTTTCTTATAGGGTTAAGAGTTTCCACTTTTGCCGATTAGAGTTCATGAGTTTGAGGTCAATCAACCACCCTAGAACCACCACCCTCCAACATAATGGAGTGTGTCATGATAAAGCAACATCATTAGAGAAGATTGGAGATCATACAAAACATAGAAACACGTGTGTATACATGGTTAATGTTAGATGTCCATACATGTTTCACAACCACATACTATCACCACATGTTAACCTCTTAACCTCATGGGTCGTGGCTACCCTCCTTAGTATGTCACGACTGTGGCATACACCATGGTACCTCAACCTTCACTCTCACACCATGTCGCGACCCTCTTCTTCATGTCACGCCTGTGGCATTAGGGTTAGGGTTTCACTCCACCTTTCAACCATCATGTCGTGACCAAGGTCCTCAAGCCCCTCTATGTCGTGACCACTGTGCCTCATCACTAGCATGTCGCAAGCACCACTCCAAGGACTGTCTCCACCATGCCAAGGCAAGAATCTAGGGGTTTCAAGGCCGCTGGGCTCCAAAGGTCTCAACCCAACGTCACTAGGTCAAACACCACCATAATCTGGGACACCTCAACCAAATCCAACTAGGTCTCGACCATCCCAAAGGGGCTATGTTGTAACTGTGATGATCATGCCCATGCCTCGATCACCAAACCTCCTAGTTTGTGACTATGCCAAGGGGTAAACACCTAGGTCACCAAAACAAGTGCAAAACTAGGCAAGAACCATGCTCACTAGGGAAGGAGACTCAAACAAAACAATATCTACAAGCCCTAAGGTAAGGTCCAAGAAAAGCATGACTAAAGGAAGAGAAACCAAAGCCAAGATGAACAAATCCGAAACTAGCCTCTCACTTAATTCTAGGTGTTCAAACACCAAGCATGGGGGCTAGATCAAGGGTCAAACGTGGGGAAAGAGACTTCATATCATCATATCTACCCAAAACTAATACAAGAAGGTTAGGGTTCTGGGTTGCTCCCAGACCAATCCTGATAACTCTTCCCAACCAATTCTAGGGTTAAGCTTCATATTCTAACATGATAGAGGAACATCTTAGAGAGAAAAAACAACACTACATATCAATAAGTGCAATAATATAGAAGGTTTTGTGTTATATAACCCGCCTTAAGAAGATCACCACCAAAGCTCCAAGATCAAGAGCTTCTAAGAACACGACCTAAGGGTAGCTCCACCGAAAGCTCCACTCTTTTCCACAAAAGCACCTCAAGAAGAGAGAAACACCAAGGTCAAAGGATAGCTCAAGAGGAGAGATCAAAACCTCAAAATCAAACCAAATAAAGAAGGGATAAAAGAGAAAAGAAACTCCCTCTCTCACACCCAATAGTATTACCTTGTCAACACATGGCCCAAGGATGAGAAAAAGGAAGAATATGGGGTAGGAGATCTGAAGGAATACCAAAGAAAGAAGATAAAGAACTCACCAGAGCTAGAGCTGGCCAAGGATCACTACTATCAATGCATGCAAGAGATGAGCCACCTCCAAGGTGCCAAGAACACACCTTCTTGCTCCACCAAGCTCCAAGGGTGAGCACAAGAGAAGGAAGGAAGAAGATGACTGAAAAGAACCACTTGCATGGAGAGAAGAGGGTTCATATATCAAAGGAGAAGGGGTAAGGCAAAGGATGAGGTGTCAATGAGATAGAGATCCAAAGGAACACTTGTCCACTAACATGGAAAACATGCAACCATATAAAGTCCGCATGTAAGAGATGGTGATACCCCCTAGGTTGGATATCGACCATCCAAGCAAATGACCCTATGTCGCGACCGTGACACACTTAGGGTCCCAAGGTCGTCACACCAAGACCACCCCCAAAAGCCTAGGTCGAGACACACCTCGCCTACCTCCACCTCGACCCAAGACAACCCTGGTTGCGACCAACTCACCAAGGGGGAAATGCCACGACTATGAAACCCCACAATAGTTTTGGGTCGCGACCTAGGTCAAGGCAAAACAACAATGTCACAAGGCTAAGGCACCCAAACCCTAGAAAATCATGATCTCCACTAAGGGTGATACTATTCAACCAAGAGCCAAACAAGGCGCCACAAAGGACCACACTCTCCCTCAAGAAGCCATGAGAGAGAAGGAACACTCTAGAGGTGGAAAATTGCACATCAACCCTTTATATTGTGTAATTTGCAATTTGCACCAAAACTAACACAAAAAGCACAAACATCAATCAAACAAGCTCAACTGGAGACTTAACCTCTCCACAAGACATAATAACATATCAAAAATTAGAGCAAGGTTCTAAGCACATGATCAAGACAAAACAAATAGGGTTACATCAAAACTCATGTCAGGGTCCTTACAAGCTATAAACCCCTAACAAGAATTTCACCCTCAAAATCCTAACAAAAAAGAGAGGGTACTTCCTCTTCATCTCTTCCTTGAGCTCCCATGTGGCTTCCTCAACACCACAATGGTTCCATAGAACATTTAAAAGCACTAGGTCCTTCTTCTGCAACTTCTTCAATCTTCTGTCAAGGATCAACACATGGCCTTCAACATAAAACATGTCCTCATTAAGCTCCACCTCCACAGGTTGTAACATCAAATCTGTATCTGGATGGCACTTCCTCAACATACTCACATGAAACACTGGATGTAACCTATGCAACTCAAGTGGCAACTCCAGCCTATAGGCCACCTTCACAATGTGTGCCACCACTGGGTATGGTCCCATAAATCTGGGAGCCAACTTACCCTTTTTCCCAAACCTCAGAACACCTTTCCAAGGAGAGACCTTGAGGTACACTCTGTCTCCCACTTAGAACTCCAAGGGTCTACGACGGTTATCTGCATACAACTTTTATATGTCCTGTGCTGCCTTCAACTATTACCAGATCACTTTGATCTTTTCTGTTGTCTATTGCACAAGCTCAGGACCAAGAAGCTGGTATTCTCCCGTCACATACCAGAACGACGAAGTCCTGCAACGCCTCCCATAAAACATGTCATATGGTGCCATGTCGATGCTACTCTGACAACTATTGTTGTAGGAAAACTCTATCAAACTAAGATGTATGTCCCAACTGCCCAAAAACTGAAGAACACAAGCTCTCAATAGATCCTCTAAGGTCTGAATGGTCCTCTCAAACTGGCCATCTGTCTGTGGGTGAAAGGCAGTGTTGAACCTCAATTGCATACCCAAAGTTGTGTGCAGTCACTCCCAAAAGTGACTTGTGAAATGAGGGCCTCTATCAGACATGATAGTTGTTGGAACACCATCTAAACGTACAATCTCATCAACATAGATCTTGGCAAGCTTCTCAGCTGTGTATGTCATCTTTACAGGAAGAAAATGTGTTGACTTCATCAACCTATCAACGATCACTTAAATGGAATCATGACCTTTGGTTGTCCAAGGCAGACCAACCACAAAGTCCATAGTCACATGATCCCATTTCCATTGTGGTATTGGTAACGGTTGCAACATCCTACATGCTTTTGATGTTCTGCTTTAACCTACTGACACATAACGCATTGTGCCACAAACTCAGCCACGTCCCTCTTCAAGCCAGGCCACCAATACATATCCTTTAGATTGTGATACATCTTGGTACTACCTGGGTTCATAGTATACATGGATGAGTGGGCTACTTCCAGCATCATCTTTTGTAGGTCATCAAAATCAGGAACCACTATTCTACCATGGTAACAAACCGTCCCATCATCTGACTCGTGGAAGCCATCACACTTCTTTCTACCAAACTCTGATTTGATTTTCCGTATCATGGTATTGACATGTTGTGCTTCTCTGATCTACTGTCTCGGTGTGGGCTTCACATGTAGTTGTGCTAACAATCCTGCTATCAAGGAAACTTCCAGGTTAACATGCATCTAACGTAAGGATATAAGCATGTCTCTCTTGTGGCACACCAAAGAACTCAACTGGGCTCTATCCAAAGATGAAGAAAAAGACTTCCTTCTCAACGCATCTACCACAACATTCGCCTTCTAGATGGTAATCAATCATGCAATAGTAATCCTTGATCAATTCCATCCAACGTCGTTGCCTCATTTTCAAATCCTATTTTGAAAAGATGTACTTCAGGTTCTTGTGATCCGTTAATATCTAACACTTCTCATCGTAAAGGTAGTGTCTCCAGATCTTCAAACCATGGACCACAACAGACAACTCTAGATCGTGGGTCGGGTAATTCTCATCGTATTTCTTAAGTTGTTTGGAAGCAAAATAAACCACTTGTTTGTCCTGCATCAAAACACAACCCAAACCATGTTTAGATGCATCACAGAAGACTATGTATCCCTTTCCTTGCTCAGGTAGGACCAGAACTAGTGCACTTGTCAACTTTTACTTAAACGTATGAAAAGCACACTGGCATTTGTCATCCCAGACGAACGACATGTCCTTCCTCATCAACTTTGTAAGGGGTAAAGTGATATCACTGAAGTCCTTTATGAACCTCCCATAATAGCCTGCCAAACCTAGAAAACTGCACACTTATATCAGTGTCATTGGTTGTTCCCACTCTGTCACTGACTCAACCTTCTTAGGGTCCACACAAACTCCCCCAGCAGATATAACATGCCCTAAGAAAGCTACCTTCTTTAACCAGAACTCACATGTGTTGATCTTGGCATAAAGTTGATGCTACCTCAGCACGGTCAATGTCTGACGAAGATGTTGTTCATGTTGTTGATTGTCACGATTGTATATCAAAATGTCATCTATAAAGAAAACTGCAAACTGAGCAAGAAACGGCCAGAACACTCTATTCATCAAGTCCATGAACATTTTCGGTGCATTAGTCAGCCCGAATAGCATAACCACAAACTCATAGTGACCATACCTCACTCTAAAATCTGACTTAGATATGTCATCTTCCTTGATCTTCAACTGGTGATATCCTGACCTCAGGTCTATCTTTGAGAACATTGCCACACCACGTGACTAATCAAACATGTCATCTGTCCTTGGAAAGGGGTATTGGTTCTTTATCATCACCTTATTCAACTATATGTAGCCTATTCACAACCTCATAGACCCATGCTTCTTATTTACAAACAGTACTAGAGAACCCCATGACGATGTACTCGGCTTGATGAAACCTTTGTCAAACAGCTCTTGCAACTATCTCTTCAACTCTGTCATCTCTGTCAAAGCCATTCTATATAGTGTCTGAGCTATCAGTTGCATTATGGGAATCAGATTGATTTCAAAATCAATCTGTCTAGGTGGGGGAACACCTATAAGATCCTCAGGAAACACATCCTCAAACTCTCTGACAATTGGTTCCTACTAAATACCAGGACTCCTCACCTTAGTATCCAGCACATGTGCCAAGAACGCCTCACAACCATGTCTCAACAACTTCCCTACCACCATCATCGATACTAGACACGTCGGAAGAATCTTTCTGTCTCCTTGGAAGATCCACATCTTGCCACCCTCTATTAATGTCTACTTCTTGGAACTACAATCCAAGACCACTATATACTTCTCCAAGGTGTCCATTCCAAGGATTACATCGAAGCCATGCATGTCAAGTGGTATGAGATCCACTTGAATTGTGCCCTAAAAAGGAGAGACATAGGAAGGACACACCTCCTCTAACACTGTAGAACCAACTATCGGGGTTTCCAACAACAAGATATCCCTCTTACAACTAACAGATAAAAGACAATTGTCAAGCCCTTCACAAGTGATAAAAGAGTGTGTTGCACCCAAGTCAACCAAAACAAATACAAAGCAAGAAGAAGACAAATCATAATGAAATAACTCCATCTGGCATGTCACTACTCACGGTTTGACCACTGCCTCCAACTGACTCATAGCGTAGAATCTAGTCATTTCATGTTATCGCCCCCGTCCTCTGCTTCCCTGAGAAAATGATCCAGCCTATGATGCTTGGCCACGTCCTCGTCCTCTTGCACCACTGTTGTGTTGTCTCTAAGAACCATGTTGGCTCTACCTCAGTTGATGGGTCACTTCATTGTCCCTCAATGGAGGCTCCCACTTCAGATGTCATGTCTGCCCACACTTGTAGCAAACTCGGGTCTCAAACTATAGCCTAGATGGTCCTGTCACCGATACTGATGTTGTGATGTGAGTTCCAGTAGGTAGAAATCTACAACCTCAACCTTTAGTCATTGACCACTATGTCAGAGCATTGAACTTTTATGACACTGGCAGTGTAGAAAACTTCAGCTTCTTAAAGCCTCATGACAGCTTCCCCTCGAATTGTACAAACCTCTTCTTGGCACTCGTCTCCTGTTTCTCTATCACGGATTGCTCTATCCTCTGGATAGACTCCACAAACGTGGCAAACCTTTCTCAATTTTCTAAAGAAGTCGTCAGGGTGGACAACTCAGCATTCAACCCCTTCTCAAAATGATGAATCCGCTCATCCTCTGTAGCAGCCATGTGAGGGAAGAACTAAAGAATCTCCACAAACTTAGCCTTGTACTCATTGATTGTCATGGGTCCTTGTCAGATTCGCTCAAATTGACTGATCTTCTCGTCCAGATAGGTCTGTGGAAATTATTGAATGATGAACTCACGTCAAAACTCCTTCCAACCTACAACCACTCATGGCCTCTTCTCTCCTTCTATGGCCCACTAGTGGCCAGTGCTCCCTTTCAGAAGGTACACCGCATGCTTAACCTTATTCATCTCCAGGATGTTGAGCATTGATGTAGCCCTATTTTAGGGCTTCATCTTATTCCATTTTGTACTTAAATCACATCTAAACATGTTAGATTACAAGCCTTTTTTTCCCTAATATGTTTATCATTGCAAAATGCGCTTATGGATGTTCTTTGCACTGTTTTCGGGTACTTGGACCATGCCTTAGATGGACGAGAGAGAAGGAAGGAGCTCTAGGGCTCCTCTACTCATGGGGGGTCCAAAGAAGGCCCCAAAATCTCCCTCAACCTACCTCCAATGGCCAAGGGTCGTCATCAAGCAAAGACATCCATAAATGATGAAGTTTGAAGGACAATCAAATGATGCAGACCCCAACACGACTGTGGGCACAACCCCATGGTAGTGGCATTTATTGTGAAAGATCAACAGAGACAACAGGGGATTTGCACCCAAATCGCCATGACCGTGGCCGTCTACCACGACCGTGGTCCTTTGAAGACACCACGGTTGTGGCCATCCGCACGGTCATGGTCAGAAGAGTGAAAGACGACCGTGGGAACCCCCCACGGTCATGCCGTTTATTATGAAAAACTAACAGAGACAACAGGGAGTTGCCCACCAACTCGCCACGATCGTGGCAATATGCCACGACTGTGGTCATTGAAGACCAACTCGCCCATGCTGCTACTCCACAACCATGCCCTCCTCCTCCAAAATAGTCGTGTTACCCCAACACGGCTGTGGTGCCACTCATCCACCACGACCGTGGCACTCCGCCACGGTCGTGGTCACCACCTTCCTTAGCATATCCACACCCTTTCCATACCACAGCTATGTTCCTACTCCACAACCATTCCATCCTACCCTCACCACGGTCGTGGCACATCAACACGGTCGTGGTGACCAACCTGCCCTACCATACTTTTACACTGATTTTCCTATCTTACCCCTACTTACCCTAGTGCTTCCCCACCACCTATATCTACATAGGTGGCAGTTGGGGCATGAGAGGAGAGACACCCCACAGCTGCTCCAAGCTTCCATTACTCCTCCTTGAGCATCTAGTGCATTTCCTTTACATTTGTGCTCTCCATCCACCATTTCCACCTCCATTCCACCTTGGAGACCTAGCTTGCTAGGTTTTCTACCATAATCCCCCATATCTTCATGATCACATGCACCCTTGGAGGATAGGGGTCATCGACAGCAGCTAGGAGGTGAAGAAGAAGGCTACTTCTCTGAGCTCCATGGCGTTTCTTCCTCTTCTACCCCTTCCTTTTATTGTTTCTTTGACTATGTGTAGCTAAGCCCCTAGTGGTGGGATGTTTGGGGTTAAAATGTGACTTTGATATCATGTTGGGGAATTTTTGGCTTGTAATGAACTCATTTTTTATCTATGATGATTGCTCCATGCTTGTGTCTTTTATCCCATTACCATACTTGTAATTTGTGCTTTTTATCATTAATTGCTTGTTTGAGAATGCTTGATGATACCATGTTTCTAGGAGAATTGGGATACATGTGGCAATCTTAGGAGTGATTCCTAGGTCCTAATAGGGGATCCCTAGCTAATCCCCTTTGTTCCCACATGCCTATCTCCTCTTCTACTACTTCATATGAGACCTAAGTTACTAGTATAAGTGAAATTGATGTAATTGCCTAGGGCCTTCTAAAGGCTAGAATGGCTAATGGCATAAGGTCAAATATCCTCATCTCTACTCCCATCTCTACCCTCAACCCTCAATTACTCATTATCACTTATCCTAGAAACCTAGATTTGGCTAATCCTATTAGAATTACACCTAACCCTAGTCTTCTACTAGTAGTATAGGGTACATTCTAATAGCATTGGTCTTATTGTTTGGTTTGGTAATCTAGATGTAAAATGAGAACCATGCTTGTCTAATAACATCTCCCAACTAATATCAAAGTTACATCCCCAAAATGGCCCACCTACCTTAATCATCTTGTTAAAACCCAAATTGCTTTGTTTGCTTGTTCATGCTAGTCTAGTTTAGTTTCTTTATATTAACTTAGTTAATTTGCTTAGTCTTACTCATTAGTGTTAACTTAGATTCTTGCTCTTGCTAGTGGTTAGTTTAGCTCTTAATTGCTTCTTGCCTTGCTAGAGTAGTGTAGTTCATCTTGCTCTTGTTTGGTTAATTGCTTGGCCTAGTTGCTTAGATTCAACTTGCTTAGGATAATCTAGCTTTTTGATAACTTAGTTTCCATCTTGCCTTTCTTGCTTGCTCAATTAGAGTAATTAACAACCAAACCCTTTTAAAACTCTCAAACTCTAATCTCCACACTAGGAACATAGCCTACACTAAACCTAAATCTAGTGCCCCCTCTATCCCTATAGACCGACCCCTTATCTTGCCAATCACCTATACTACAACAGTACCTCGTACGCTTGCAAGTGACCTATTTAGTTTTTGTGATCGACTTGGTTAGGGCCAATATAAATATCGAAATTGATCCCTCCCGTGTGCTCTGACCTCGTGGCACACCTAGTCGAGTCAAATTGGCTAGTGTGTGGCACCTCTAGCAGGAGCACAACAAGCTTTCTGTCGTCGTTGTCGGGGATAGAGGTACTCGGCCTAGTTAGATAGTGTAGCTTAGCTATTCCTTTTGCCCTCATCATTGCTATTATTTATTCTTTGTGTTACTTTTGCATCTTAGTTTGCTAACTTGGTTTCCTGTTGTTTGTTTGTGTATTGCGCAGGTGACAGCTGTGCATGCGTCGCACGCATTCTACTTGTACCAAATTGGTGTTGTACGACCCCGAGATTGGTAGAAGGAGGCGTCAAGCTCACTGCAACCAGCACAGAGAGGCCGAGATGGCTGAAAACAACCTACAACCGGATGCTCAACCACCACAGCCCCGCCCGCTCCATGAATACTTCACCCCGGGGAACTACAACTCCCCCATCGCCACCTTGGTTGACCAGATGTCAGGTCAACAATTCTCCATCCCGCATGCACACTTAGAACTCCTCCCTACTTACTATGGGATGGAGAATGAGAATCCCTATCACCACATTGATGCTTTCCTAGAGACATGCTCAACTTTCCGCACTCCCGTCGCCACTGACAACTCCATCCGCAGAACCCTCTTTCCTTTCTCCCTAAAAGAGAAAGCTAAGGAGTGGTATGTGTCAAATCCAGATCTGGTTACATAGAATGAAGTTAAAAATGAATTCCTCAAGAAGTTCTTTCCTATTGAAAAGTTGTCCTACATGAGGAGGTGCATCACTTCTTTTGCTCAGAAGGAGAATGAACCTTTCCATGAGGTGTGGGAGAGGTTCCAAAAGGTGCTCCGAGATTGCCCTCACCATGAAGTACCTTTGTGGCAACTCATTCCAGCATTCTACATCGGGCATGAAGAGCAAAGCCAAAACAATGTCGACTCCTCCTGTGGAGGTACTTTCATGGCAAAGCCACCCGAAGAATCATGGCCCTTGTTTGAACACCTCGCTGAAAACTCATCCCATCATGCTTCTACAAAAGGGGAGCATTGCAGACAAAGACAAATCCCTCCACCTTCCTCCGTGACTCCAACCCACAATGCTACCGACCCCGATATGATGAAAATGATGGTGGACATGATGAGATTGATGAAGAATCAAGTTGGTGGCTCTCCTTGCCAACCCACCATGGCAGTCGACTCTGTGGATGAGGAAGTGAATGCTTTGCACTCCTTTGGAGGCCGCAACAATCAAGGCCCCATGTCCAACACCTACACTCCTGAGTGGAGGAACCACCCAAACTTTTCTTGGAAACAACAGAATGAGGATGGACAAGGACAGGGCAACCGAGGCCGCATTATAGCTCCAAGTTTGAAGAGGAATTGCTTGGAAGGTTAAGAAGTCTGGATGATGTGAAGAAGGATGTGACATCACATGGGCAGTCCATCAACTGCCTCGAGCAAAGATTGGAGCAGATTTCTATCTCTCTTGCAAGGAGGGAAAAAGGAAGACTTCCATCTCAACCGATGCCCAATCCAAACAATGATGATGCTTTCTTAGGGAACACTTCAAGTGCATATGTTCTGCCATTATACCAAGCCCTGCCGAATCCCTATGCTCTACCACCTCCTCAAGCACCTCTTAACTATCAATATGCTCTACCTCCACCTCATACATACCAACAACCACGTCCATAATACAACCCCCATCCACAACAACAACAGCCACCACAACAACCACAACCGCAATTCATCCTCCAAAACCCAAATTCCCCTCACCAAAGGCCTCCACCACCTCAACAACCATAGCCACCTCCACAAGCCTCTTCTTCTACTACCCATGAGCATGTGAAGGCGATGACTATGTTGAGGAGTGGCCGGACTTTGGAGCACCCCCGTGATACAGTTGTTGTTGACAGAGGTGATACTGAGGCTGGATAGGTTGATATTGAGATATAGTTGAGGATATTGTAACGAGAGGCAGGGTTGATATTGTGATACCGGGTGTTGATACTGTGATTCCTATTGATGATATTATTGATATGGACCATGTGGGGTCCCAACTTCCTCCGTTTCCTAAAGCTCTTAAGGAGCCCTCTGTTGAGAAGAGAAGAAAGAAGCACACTGAAGACATCCTTGAAACTTTTAAACAAGTGAAAATCAACATCCCTTCGCTTGATGCAGTCAAGCAAATCCCTTCTTATGCCAAGTTCTTGAAAGATCTCTGCACATTCAAGAGAAAGACTATGGGAAGAACCCCAGAGAAAGTGAAGCTCACCGAGAAAGCGAGCTCGATCCTACAGCACACCATGCCAAGGAAAATAAAAGATCCTGGTGCTCGTATCATCTCATGCTACATTGGGACACATTGCATAGACCAAGCTCTCCTAGACTTGGGCTCTAGCGTCAACTTCATGCCGTATGATGTGTTTGCAGAGCTACAGATGGGGCAGTTGAGTCCAGCTCATTGCACTTTATAGTTGGCTGACAGATCGATAAAGACGCCAAGAGGGCATGTGGATGATGTGATTGTGATACTTGATGATGAGTCATCTGCCTTCTTCCCCACTGATTTCATTGTCTTGGAAATGGAAAAAGATGCAAGGAGGATTCCTATCATCTTGGAGAGACCTTTCCTAGCCACAGCAGATGCGGTTATTCATGGAAGGACCAGTACGATGTATGTGACATTCATGCATATGAAGATCCAGTTGAACATCTTTAAATTTCCATCCATGACCGAGGTGATAGGGGCGACTGAAGAAGATTGCTATCTCCTTGAATGCCTATATGAAATTATGGAGGAATGCCTACCCACGTGGATTCAAATTATCACTCAAGGTAGAGGTCTAGATCCGATAATTGAGTTCCTCGATGATGATGAGGAAGATGATGAAGAGAATGAGTTAGCCTTGGTGGCTACAAATGAAGACCTCTCTTCTATCTCTGAACCATTAAAGAACTCTCTTGAAGAACCGCCCACTCTTGAGTTGAAATCACTTCCAGAAGGTCTGGAGTATGCTTTTCTAGGGGCAAATGACACCCTCTCGGTGATCATTTCTTCCATTCTCTCACCAGAATAAGAGGAAGCATTAATGAAAGTCTTGAAGAAGAACATCCAACCCATTAGATGGTCTATAGCTGACTTGAGGGGTATTGATCTCTCCATATGTGTACACAGAATCTATCTAGAGGATGATGCAAGGCCGACCCGCCAAATGCAAAGGCGGTTGAATCCAAAGTTGAAAGAGGTTGTGACCCAAGAAGTTGTGAAACTACTTGATGCTGGGATAATCTACCACATTTCTGATAGTACATGGGTGATCCCCATCCAAGTTGTACCCAAGAAGGGTGGGATCATTGTTGTAGAGAATGCTGATGGTGAGCTTATGCCGGTGAGAGAACATTCAAAATGGAGAATGTGTGTTGATTACTGAAAACTCAATGAGAAGACTAAGAAGGACCACTATCCCCTCCCACTTCTTGATAAGATTATAGAGAGGCTAGCAGGACAAAGCTTCTATTGTTTCCTTGATGGATATTCTGGATATTTCCAAATTGTCATGCATCCTGCAGATCAAGAGAAGATGACATTCACTTGCCCGAGTGGCACCTTTGCCTACCGGAGATGCCATTTGGGTTGTGTAATGCTCCTTCTACTTTTCAGAGGTGTGTGACCTTCATCTTCACGGATATGCTTGATTCGTCTTTGGAAGTATTCATGGATGATTTCTCAGTTTTTGGTAAGACATTTGATGATTGCTTGCTACATTTAGTCGTTGTTCTTGAAAGATGTGTGAAGGTTCGACTAGTTCTATCTTGGGAAAAGAGTCACTTCATGGTACCCGAAGGCATAGTCTTGGGTCACCGGGTTTCAAAGGACGGGATTGAAGTTGATAAGGCCAAAGTGGGCCTCATTTCTACTCTCACCATTCCTTACACCATAAGACATGTCTGGTCTTTCTTGGGACATGCTAGTTTCTATTGTTGCTTCATCAAGGATTTCAGTAAAATCTCAAGACCTCTATGTCACTTACTGGAAAAGGATGTTGAATTTCATTTTGATGACAAGTGTATTGAAGCTTTCAATCACTTGAAGGAAAGGCTTGTTTCTTCTTCAATCATGCAGCCCCCCAATTTCTCTTTGCCATTCGAGATTATGACTGATGCTTCTGACATGGAAGTGGGGGCTGTGTTGGGCCAAAGAGTTGGCATGATTCCTCATGCTATCTATTACGCGAGCAAGACTTTAGATGAAGCACAAAGAAATTACACGACGACCAAGAAATAGTTGACTGCTGTCATCTTTGCTCTTAACAAATTACGATCATATATTTTCCAAAATAAAGTAGTGATATATACAGACCATGCTGCACTCAAGTATCTTATGTCAAAGAAGGATTCAAAGCCAAGGTTGATCAGATGGACTCTATTGCTTCAAGAGTTCGATGTGGAGATTGTAGACAAGAAGGGAGTGGAAAATGGTGTTGTCGACCATCTCTCCCGGATTGACTACCCCTTTGATGAAACAAGTCGAATTAAGGAAACAATGCCACATGAACAACTCTTCCTTCTTTCATCCACTCAAAGGCCATGGTATCAACACATAGCCAATTTCTTGGCTAGTGGGAGGATACCTAGCACATGGACTAGGGAGGAGAGCAAAAGGCTATTTTTCATGGTCAAGAATTATGCTTGGGATGACCCTCACCTCTTTAAATATTGCCCCGATCAGCTCATAAGAAGATGTGTGCCGGAAATAGAATAGCAAGACATCCTCTCCATGTGGCATTCTAAGATATGTGGCGGTCATTTTGTAGGAAAATGCACGGCTGCAAAGGTTCTTCAATGTGGATTTTATTGGCCATCCTTGTTCAAAGATTCACATGAGTTTTGTAAAAGATGCTTGAAATGCCAAAAGGTGGGCACTATCTCCAAAAAGGACATGATGCCTCTATCACTCATTCTTGTGGTGGAGGTGTTTGATGTATGGGGGATTGACTTCATGGGTCCTTTCCCACCTTCCTTTGGGTATGTCTACATTTTGGTCATCGTGGATTATGTGTCGAAATGGATAGAACATGTTGCAACCCGGGCTAACGATCACAAGGTGGTGTGTGAATTTGTGAAATCGAACATATTCAGCTATTTTGGCATTTCTAGAGCCATGATAAGTGACGACGAAAGTCACTTCATTCACCACACTTTTAAGGGATTGCTTAAGAAGCATGGGGTAAACCACCAAGTAGCCACCCCTTATCATCCTCAAACTAGTGGCCGAGTTGAGCTGGCCAATCGGGAGATAAAGCTTATTTTAGAGAAAATGGTGAGACCGGACCGTAAGGATTGGTCACTCTGTCTCAATGAAGCTTTATGGGAATACTGGACTGCATACAAAGCCCCGATTGGCACTACCCCATTCAAGCTCATCTGTGGAAAAAATTGCCATTTGTTGTTTGAAATGCAACACAAGGCATTATGGGCTTTGAAGACTATGGACCTTGATGGTGAAAATGTCGGAATGAAGAGGAAGTTTCAACTTAATGAGTTGGAGGAAATACGCCATGAGGCGTATGAGATGTCAAAAAGCTATAAGGAGAGAACTAAGTTCCTTCATGATAAGATGATTAGAAAGAAGGAATTTGAGCTTGGAAAGTGGGTATGGCTTTACGATTCAAGAATGAAGTTCTTTCCCAGAAAACTCTGGTCTAGATGGGAAGGACCTTATCTTATCAAGAAAGTGTACCCATCCGGGGCTGTTTTGATATGTGAAAAAGGGGATAAAAGAGTTTGCCGTCAATGGAAAAAGATTGAAACCTATTGTTGAAGTCGGCTCGGACAAGGCCAATCAAAGTTTTGATATTGTTATGCTTGTAGAAGAACAATCCGATGAAGAAGTGTGCTTGGAAGCGAATGAGAAAGGAATATACTACAAGGATGCCTTGAGGACCCCAAAGAAGTGAAAGAAGTGAAGAATCAATAAGCCCGGCTGAAGGCGTAAAATTTAGCGCTAGTGGGAGGCAACCCATGTGGTTTGAGATTCTTGAACCTTCCTTTTTGATACTTTTGTTTTATTTTACACAAATACACACACACTTGTGTCTAATAGTTTTCCTTGAGTTTTGATTATGTAGCAGGTGATAGACACTAGAGAGAGAAGGGATAGAAGTTGAGTCATGGTCATTAAGGTAGATTTGTGGCCAAATGACAAATAAAAATGAAGTTCATGTTTTTGAATTGAGAAAACTGAAGGAGTACCCCCAAAACGGCAGTGGAGCTCGGCCACGGCCGTGGCAAAAGTGTCCAAGCATGATCGTGGCCATCCTCCACGGTCGTGGGTTTTATTTCTTCAACTTGGCCAAGTTACATGTTGTTTTGGAAGAATGGCCACGACCATGTCAAGGAAGCATGGCCACGACCGTGGGCATCCACCACAGTCGTGGGGTTTATTTCATCAAAGTTACAGAAGATGTCAGGTTGTTTTGGAAAGAATGGCCACGACCATGGGAAGTCACCACGGCCGTGTTGAAGTTGATTGGCCATGACTGTGGCCACTCACCACGACTGTGGACGAGCCCAGTTTAGCAAAAAAACACCTTTTTAACGTCCAAACCCGACCCCTACCTTCATTTGTTCATCTTCTTCCTCCAGTAAATGGTCGTGGCGGCACGCAGCTCACCCGTGCTCCCCCAATCTCCATCTCCGACCACCAAAAACACCCCTGATCGGCATCCAATCGATCCCAAATCATTCTCCAGCCATCCCCCTTCCATTTCCACCACCCATTCTTTCTCAATCGGCCCTCCATCTCCACCTTCATCTCCAATCTTCCCAACAGCCCCCCCTCCACTAAACCTCCATATAAACCCTCCATTTTTCGCCCAAATCCACAAAAAACCCCACATCCACCATCCAAACATCATTCTCCTTCCATTCCACACCCAAATCCATATCCATATCACCCCCTCCACCAAAATCTGGAATTCACCTCCACTTCCAAACCCAACCATGAAGAAGTTTGGAAAGGCTATCACCAAGGGGGCCAATATCATCACCGGAGGAAAGCGGTGCTAAAAAAATGCCTCCTCTGATCCTTCTATGCCCTCCCATACCCCTTCACCAACCACCTCCACATACCAATCCCTCTGCCGCTCACAATCAGTGAGCACATCCCACTCCCGCTCATCTGATAGTCATCAGATCACCAACACCACGTATGAGGGGGAAGAAGAAGAGGAGGAGGAGTCTGTGGAAATCGACTTGGACAACATCATATATGAGGTCGAGATGGTGGCGGCAAAAAGAAGCCAAAAATCCAAAGCAGAACCATCCTCATCCAAGCTACCGCCAAAGCCCACTCTAGCCTGCCACTCGACGTCTCATACGGTGGCAGGGCGTAGTGTGCAGTCGTAACCTTTGCGGCAACTATGTTATGATGAAGAACAATTCGCACACTAGTACAACCTCGACACAAGTTCGGGGTCTCAATCATATAGAATGGAGGAAGACGAAGATGAAAGCGAGGAGGAAGAGATGGAGCTGGTGCCCAAGGAAGATGACGTTCTGGAACAATTGGAGGCAAATATAGTGAAGGCCTTAGGTAAGGCCCCAACAGGAGTGTCCTGTGGCAGAGGACATAGGCAAAAAAACGATCGCTCTCACATACCCGAAATGCAAGACACAGAGAGTCATCCCCACTCGATATGGTAATGAGAAGATCATTGATGAGCTAGGAATCAAGGAGGCGGTAGACAGAAGTTTAAAGCAAATGGGGCTGTGGAATGTCCTTTTCACACCCCAAGCAACCTACGCCACTCTTACTAGAGAGTTCTTTGCCACTATGGAGAAGACAAAGGTGAGAGGCAGTGAAGCTATCAAGTTTTCCATGATGGGCAACATGCACACCCTCACATCTACTGAGTTAAACTATGTTTTTGCTGCAAATCTTGAAGAGGCCGAGAAGATGGATGACAACCTGCTAGAAAAAGAGGCAGATTTTGATTATGCACATTGCTGGAACACTTTGACAGGAAGAGATGATTACAACGCAGGGAGGTCCAAAACATCTGCATTAAGCAACCCCCTCATCCGTTATGTGCAAAAGGTCTTAGCAAATACCATTGTGGGAAGGTATGATAACCAAGGCTCCATTTCTCAAAAGGATATGTTTGTCTTGATGGCTATGAACCACAAACGGTATATAGACCTTGGAGTGCTACTGATTGATCACATGGGGTCCATACCCTTCAAAAGTACAACACCTTTTGTTATGGGAGGGTTTGTGACCTCAATTGCACTCGGTTTGGGGTATGATCTTTCTGGGTTTGAAGACGCATGTGAGGCAGAGTTTTTTGACCTCAATTACCTTATGCACTCACACACTATTAAGATGAAGGACAAAAGGATGATTTATCTCACAAGTAGTGTGCCGGACATTGAGCTTGAGCTGCCATACCACGCGGTGCCACTTCTATCTATGTTGGGGGTTTTCTATAGATTGAGAGAAAAATTATTAAAATGGCAGTAGGAAAACCCGAGAGAGACATACACTAGGGGAGTCACTGTCGCACATGAAGATATAGTTGAATCCAATGTGCAAGGGCAGGATCAAGAAATTGAAGGAAATAAGTAGCCCCGGAGAACAAGAAGTAGGGATGAAGGGACATCCCAGTTGCACCAGCCCTCAGTGAACGCCTACGACATGTCTACCATCCAGGTGCATCTTGAGAGCATTCAGAAGGCACAGAGTGATATGCAGGTTATCCAACAATACATGTGGCAAGACCAACAACAAATGCACCAACAGGTCAACCACTTGTATCACTACCACCATGCCCAAGCAGCAAGAAACCCCGAATGGGGTGGAGATTTTTGGGGTGGCATAGCTGGATATCCAGAGACATACCCTCCACCCCAGGATGACTACTGGGGGCATTACTACCAGCATCCTCCGACAAGCTCAACTCCTCCCTCAGCTCCTCCTCTAGATCCTCCACACATGTCAGACCAACCGTGACACTTCCCCTATCTATCCTAAGCTATAGTTTCATGCTGAGGACATCATGATTTTAAAGTTTTGGGTGGGTAGGGCGGTATTCACCACCCTATCTTTCTCTTAATCATTTTGTTCCACCTTTTCCATCTAGTTCAGTTTTCTTGGTACTGCTCTTTTTATTGCATTGTTGCATAGCATGTAGTTAGTTTCATGCAATTTTTGCCTAATTTTTCAAAAATTTTGCTCGTTTTGCTCTTCCATATCATGCATTGCATTCTCATGTAGTTTTTTTTATTTCTTATGCATCTTAATTAGGGTTTGTTGCTTTATGTTTTAAATTTCCCTAAAGTAGGTTTAGATGTGATTTAATGCAAATTGGTACCACTTTGGCCAATTTTGCCCAAATTTGAAATTTCTTGCCTAGAAAGTATATTTTGACCCAATCTCTACTATTTTGAGTGAAAATGACGAACTTTGGCAAATGCAAATGAAATGTCATGCTTTATTGCTAAGTGGTATCAATGTTTGACTTTTTACATGTGCATCACCTCTCTTATGATGGTGATTGATTTGGTTGAGTTGTGAAGTTGAGAAAGCTTTGAACGCTTAGTGTTTGTGGAATCACTTGATTAAAATATCAATTTCATCTTGTTCATTCATGTGGTGTGATATCTAGGATGAAGTATTGGATTAATTTTTGTGTAGGATGTCTTATGTGGAGAATCATACCTATGACCTCTCTTTGACCTGACTTTTCACTCACCATATTCTTACACCTCCGCCTCATGAAAGGATGCCAAAGTGCACATATCAGCCGTGGCCACCTCTAAAAGTTTGGGGTGGCCACATCTCCATCTCCCCACTTCACTCTATCCACCATATGCCCTACATACTCCAAGGGCAAAGAAAATAAAAGGAAAAAAAAAAAGAAAATTGCAAAAAGAAAATAAAAGGATGCTCCTGTTTAAGAGCATTAAAATAAAGAAAAGATGAGTGCTCTATGTAATATCACTCCAAAAATCTTACCGCAACCCTTTCTTCCACTTTCATACCCATTGAGCTAGGAAACATCAAACCTAGCTCATTTTGCCCCTTTCCGTATCCATGTGGGTCATTTGGTGTGATTTGAAATATAAGATCGAATGCATGAAGGTGAAACAACACTCCTAGTCATTCTTGATTAACGCCACCATGAAACGGTTTACTCAGAACTTTATGGAAAAAATATGGATAACTTGTGTATTCAATGCGCTATATTTGAAGTTCGTATGCTTTGTGCTCTCTTCATGATTGGATTGTGAAAGTAGGAGAGGAGAGAGGTGAAATGCATGTAGTCAGTCATCTTTGATCCCATTTAGTAATTAACAGCTTTTACATTGCATTCGTCATTTCTTATTTGTGGAAAATTTGAATAGAGATTGAGTTTAAGCATACTTGAGGACAAGTACGTTTTAAGTTTGGGGTGGTGATGTAGTCCTATTTTGGGGCTCCATCATGTGCCATTTTGCACTTAAATCGCGTCTAAACATGTTAGATTACAATCATTTTTCCCCTAATATGTTTATCATTTCCAAATGCGCTTATGGATGTTCTTTGCACTATTTTTGGGTACTTGGACCATGCCTTAGATGGATGAGAGAAAAGGAAGGAGCTCTAGGGCTCCTCCACTCATGGGGGGTCCAAAGAAGGTCCCAAAATCTCCCTCAACCTACCTCCAATGGCCAAGGGTCGTCATCAAGCAAAGACATCCATAAATGATGAAGTTTGAAGGACAATCAAGTGATGCAAACCCCAACACGACCGTGGGCACAATCCCATGGTCGTGGTGTTTATTGTGAAAGATCAACAGAGACAACATGGGATTTTTACACAAATCGCCATGACTGTGGTCGTATGCCACGATCGTGGCCCTTTGAAGACACCACAGTCATGGCCATCTGCACGGTCGTGGTCAGAAGAATGAAAGATGACCGTGGGAACCCCCCACAGTCATGTCGTTTATTGTGAAAAACTAACAGAGACAACAAGGATTTTCCCCCCAAATCGCCACGACCATGGCCACTGAAGACCAACTCGCCCATGTTGTTGCTCCACGACCACGCCCTCCTCCTCCAAAACGGTTGTGTTACCCCAACACGGCTGTGGTGCCACTCATCCACCACGATCGTGGCACTCTGCCAAGGTCGTGGCCACCACCTTCCTTAGCATATCCACACCCTTTCCATACCACGCCCATGTTCCTACTCCATGACCATTCCATCCTACCCTCACCACGGTCATGGCACTTCAACACGGCTGTGGTGACCAACCTACCCTACCATACTTTTACACTGATTTTCCTATCCTACCCCTACTTACCCTAGTGCTTCCCCACCACCTATATATAAATAGGTGGCAGTTGGGGCATGAGAGGAGAGACACCCCACAACTGCTCCAAGCTTCCATTACTCCTCCTTGAACATCTAGTGCATTTCCTTTGCATTTGTGCTCTCCATCCGCCATTTCCATCTCCATTCCACCGTGGAGACATAGTTTTCTAGGTTTTCTACCATAATCCCCCATATATTCATGCTCACTTGCACCCATGGAGGAGATGGGTCATCGAAAATATATAGGAGGTGAAGAATAAGGCTACTTCTCCGAGCTCCATGACGTTTCTTCCTCTTCTACCCCTTCCTTTTGTTGTTTCTTTGACTATGTGTAGCTAAGCCCCTAGTGGTGGGCTGTTTGGGGTTAAAATGTGAATTTGATACCATGTTGGGGAATTTTTGGGTTGTAATGAACTCATTTTTTATCTATGATGATTGCTCCATGCTTGTGTCTCTTATCCCATTACCATACTTGTAATTTGTGCTTTTTGTCATTAATTGCTTATTTGAGAATGCTTGATGATACCATGTTTCTAGGAGAATTGGGATACATGTGGAAATCTTAGGAGTGATTCCTAGGTCCCAATAGGGGATCCCTAGCTAATCCCCTTTGTTCCCACATGCCTATATCCTCTTCTACTACTTGGTATGAGACCTAAGTTACTAGTACAAGTGAAATCGATGTAATTTCTTAGGGCCTTCTAAAGGCTAGAATGGCTAGTGGCATGAGGTCAAATATCCTCATCTCTACTCCCATCTCTACCCTCAACCCTCAATTACTCATTATCACTTATCCTAGAAACCTAGATTTGGCTAATCCTATTAGAATTACACCTAACCCTAGTCTTCTACTAGTAGTATAGGGTACATTCTAATAGCATTGGTCTTATTGTTTGGTTTGGTAATCTAGATGTAAAATGAGAACCATGCTTGTCTAATAACATCCCCCAACTAATATCAAAGTTACATCCCCTAAATGGCCCACCTACCTTAATCATCTTGTTAAAACCCAAATTGCTTTGTTTGCTTGTTCATGCTAGTCTAGTTTAGTTGCTTTAGATTAACTTAGTTAAATTGCTTAGTTTTTCTCATTAGTGTTAACTTAGATTCTTGCTCTTGCTAGTGGTTATTTTAGCTCTTAATTACTTCTTGCCTTGATAGAGTAGTGTAGTTCATCTTGCTCTCATTTGGTTAATTTCTTGGCCTAGTTTCTTAGATTCAACTTGCTTAGGATAATCTAGCTTTTTGATAACTTAGTTTCCATCTTGCCTTTCTTTCTTGCTCAATTAGAGTAATTAACAACCAAACCCTTTTAAAACCCTCAAACCCTAATCTTTGTACTAGGAACATAGCCTACACTAAACCTAACTCTAGTGCCCCCTCTATCCCTATGGACCGACCCCTTGTCTTGCCAATCACCTATACTATAACAATACCCCGTACACTTGCGGGTGACCTATTTAGTTTTTGTGATTGACTTAGTTAGGTCCAATATAAATATCGAAAGTGATCCCTCCCATGTCCTCCCACCTCGTGGGGTGCATCTAGTCGAGTCAAATCAGCTAGCATGTGGCACCTCTAGCGGGAGCGCAACAAGGATCTTGAAGGCCTTCTCAAGCTCAGTAAGCCATAGATCAGCATCCGCTCCCCAACATAATCCACTGCCCCAACACGGAAAATCCGCTCAAAGGTATTTCCAGACCCTAAAGATTCCACATTGGGAATCGGTGCCCTAGGCTGAGGTGTAGGCCTCCTGTCTGCCATATGTGTCATCGTAGCCATAAACTTCCCAAAAAGAGACCGAAAGGCAAGGTTTTCAATCATGGTTGGGTCAAATTGGGGACCCTCAGGCACCCAATCTTCCTGTGCCTAGTTCCTTACACCACCACCTGGTACATTGAAAATGCTCTCAACAATGTGTTCTTCATGTTCTCCAGACATCTTTAGGCTATTTCGCTTCTTCTGCATAAGCAGAAACCACTATAAGACATATTCGAGGACACACAAATAGACATGAACCCTAATTTAGGTCCTTGTATACCAACCAAGTGTGAGGCCCACACTACAGAAAGAGAGATTACTCAAACAAAACACGATCAACCACTAACCGACAGATCACAGGAAAAATAATGGAAATTAAAACCATTTTCATTCAGATCCAAATAGCAAGAAGCTTTAGATATGAGTCCTTTCACATCATAGGATTCTTCCCATGCATGCCATCAGCCTGTTACAAGGAAACATGTTCTGGACATATATACATACATATCCAGATATGTCCATATGTAAAAGACTACACAAGCCAAACATGTATCATAATACATTGACAAAATGCATCCAACAACCATCCCAAAGACCTGAGTGTACATGGATGACTCTAGGACTCCAACAACAAAAGAACCACCAGCTGCACTTTGAACCCTGTCAGCTAATGTCCTTCTTGCTGCTTCTTAGCCTCTGTTGCACAATCTTTGCCTCATTGTACACGTCCACCTAAAAGGATGTGGGAAACCCACAGGGTGAGATTCCAAATCTCAATGGGAGATATAACTCTCCACCAACACTATTATTATCACATATAAGGTGATTAAAGTGAAATAGTAAAGCTACAACCATGGTAAGCACGTAAATCAACACTAACAGAATAAGTAATTACTATTATATTACAAAACATCTTAACATTATAAAAGGAATATGAAGAACATGTATATTCCCTACTAACTATACAATATACAAGCAAGCAAGGCCTCATCCAATGTTTTCGTATTTGCTCCTATACATGTATGCTACACGTCTGATTATGTATTTTATTTATGCCCCGAGGATTTGAGTCATACCACCCAAATTCCACCAACCACTGCTAAGTCAAAATTGGTGGCATACAAGGTCCAGTAGAAGAGTCAAAATCCACGACCTCACCCCCTCATTCAGTACGAGTGGACCTACAGTGAAATCATCAGTCAGACTTCTACGAGCGACATATAGTCTAGTTGTACCAACCTAGCCCACCTTGGTACAGGTCACAACACTAGTGAAACTGAGCTATGGCAGGAAGCCACACTCCTGCCGGGGTATGGCCCACATCCAATCCTGTATCACAATCACTGAGCTACGGCCCGCAGCCACACTCCTGTCGGGGTATGGCCCACATCCAATCATGTATCACAATCACTGAGCTACGGCCTGAAGTTGTACTCCTCTTAGGGTATGGACCACACCCAATCCTGTAGCACATAACCTAGATGTAAGGGGATATTTGTCCTCACCCCCACATATTCAAAAATATGTGCTCCGAGTTAAACTCGTTTCACCATTCAACAAATGTTAACACTGAATAGGTATATGGCACAGGGCAAATCTACATGATTAGGTTCACTTTATTAGTTAGGTCATTTAAGTGTCTTTTAGCATCAATCAAATTACAACGTATTAAACCATAACAAATTCTACAAAGATAAGCACAAACCATCCTTCCCGCGGACACATAGGGTGTGAATTAATCACATTGTCACCACATGACACCTATATTATTGCTATTCACAGAATCATCAACAAAGACACATGCCATGGGATATCAATCCCTCAACTTTATCAATAGGAAACATTGTCTTATGTCAGAACAACAATCATTTTTAGGTCATAAGGCCCAACCTCTATATTCATGTATCACATGCATAATCAACATGACACATACGGCATATTCAATTCTTGTCTCACATCATAGCACACACTAGCTATGATAATCAATTCCATAATACATGCATGGTTATAAGATCATAACCAAGAGATAGATAATCACATAACATCATATCTAGCCATGGTAAAGCAAGACTTATTCACTTTTCGGGTTAAGCGTTTCAACTTTTTTTTATTAGGGTTTACAAGGTTGAGGTCAATAAACATAATGGAGTGTGTCAACATCATATCATAACCACCATAGAACCACCACCCTCAAACATAATGGAGTGTGTCAAGATAAATAAAAATCATTAGAGAATATTGGATATCATACAAAACACCATAACACATGTGTATTCATGGTTAATGTTAGATGTTCATACATGTTTCACAACCACATACTATCACCACATGTTAACCTCTTAAGCTCATGGGTCGCGACCACCCTCTTTAGTATGTCGTGACCACGACATACACCATGGTACCTCAACCTTCACTCTCACACCATGTCATGATAATCTTCTTCATGTTGCACACACGGCATTAGGGTTAGGGTTTCACTCCACCTTTCAACATCATGTCGCGACTAAGCTCCTCAAGCCCCTCTTTATCGTGATCGGGGTGCCTCATCACCAGTATGTCACGAGCACCACTCTAAGGACTGTCTCCACTAAGCCAAGGCAATAATATAGGGGTTTTAAGACTGCTAGACTCCAAAGGTCTCAACCCAACATCACTAGGTCAGCACCACCATAAGCAGGGACACTTCGACCAAAGCCAACTAGGTCGCGGCCATCCCAAAGGGGCTATGTCATGACCGCGAAGCCCATGCCCATGCATTGACCACCAAACCTCCTAGGTTGTGACTACACCAAGGGGTAAACACCTAAGTCACCAAAACAAGTCCAAAACTAAGCAAGAACCATGTTCACTAGGGAAGGAGACTCAAACAAAACAATCTCCACAATCCCTAAGGCAAGGTCCAAGAAAAGCATGACTAAAGGAAGAGAAACCAAAGCCAAGATGACCAAGACTGAAACTAGCCTTTCACTTACTTTTAGGTGTTCAAACACCAAGAATGGGGGCTAGATCAAGGGTCAAACGTGGGGAAATAGACTCCATATCATCATCTCTACCCAAAACTAATACAAGAAGGTTAGGGTTTTGGGTTGCTCGTAGTCCAAGCCTAACAACTCTTCCCAAAGAATTCTAGGGTTAAGCTTCATACAATTCCATGATAGAGGAACATCTTAGAGAGAAAATAGAAACACTACATATCAAGAAGTGGAATAATGGAGAAGGTTTTGTGTTATATAACATGCCTTAAGAAGATCACCACCAAAGCACCAAGCTCTAAGATCAAGAGCTTCCAAGGACACGATCCAAGGGTAGAAGAAGTTCAACCAAAAGCTCCACTATCTGCCACAAAAGCACCTTAAGAAGAGAGAAACACCAAGGTCAAAGGATAGCTCAAGAGGAGAGAGCAAAACCTCAAAACCAAACCAAAGAAAAAAGAGAGAAAAGAGAAAAGAAACTCCCTTGCTCACACAAGAGTGTTACCTGGGCAACACATGGCCCAAGGTCGAGAAAAAAGAAGAAGATATGGTAGGAGATCTAAAGGAATACCAACTAAATAAGATAAAGAATTCATGAGAGCTAGAGATGTCCAAGGATTACTACTATCACCACATGCAAGAGATGAGCCGCCTCCAAGGTTCCAAGAACACACCTTCTTGCTCCATCAAGCTCCAAGGGCGAGCACAAGAGAAGGAAGGAAGAAGATGACTGAAAAGAACCACTTGCATGGAGATAAGAGGGTTCATATAGCAAAGGAGGAGGGGGTAAGGTAAAGGATGAGGTGTCAACAAGATAGAACTCCAAAGGAACACTTGTCCACTAATAGGGCCAACATGCAACCACATAAGGTCTGCATGCAAGAGATGGTGATACTCCCTAGGTAGGATCTCGACCATTCAAGCAAATGACCCTATGTTATGAACGCCACACACCTAGGGTCCCAAGGTCGTGACACCAAGACCACCCCCAAAAGCCTAGGTCGAGACACACCTCTCCTACCTCCACCTGGACCCAAGACAGCCTTGGTCGTGACCACCTCACTAAGGGGGGGTGTCACGATTGCCACCTCATTAAGGGGAAGTGTTGCAACCGCGACACCCCACAATGGTTCTAGGTCACAACCTAGGTCAAGGAAAAACAACAAGGTCACAAGGCTAAGGCACCCAAACCTTAGAAAACCCTGATCTCCACTAAGGGTGATACTACTCAACCAAGAGCCAAACAAGGTGCCCCAAAGCACCACACTCTCCCTTAAGAAGCCATAAGAGAGGAGGAACACTCTAGAGGTGTCAAATTGCACATCAACCCTCTCTATTGGGTAATATGAAATTTGCACTAAAACTAACACAAAAAGCACAAACATCAACCAAACAAGCTCAACTGGAGACTTAACCTCTCCACAAGTCCTAATCACATCTCAAAAAATTAGAGCATGACTCTAAGCACATTATCAAGCCAAAATAAATAGGGTTGCCCCAAAACTCAGGTTATGGCTTGTGACCTTTATTTAAATCACATACATACACTCCCATATATTAAATAAAACATTAAACAATCTCAAGATAAGAAATAAATGCCAATTTCAAAACCTCGTGTGTTTATATAGCTTAAGGGCCAAGTTTCAAACTAAATCAGTATTCCTAGATGCCTTAAATTAATTTAGGAAAGAGAATATAAGTTAATAACTAAAATATTAGATAATATAATCAGTTTCCCATAAAGTGAAAATTAATGTTAAAATTGGAATCTACATGTATTAGTTAGTCTTCATTTCAATTTTCATCTTGTTCAGCCACTAATTTCTGCCCAATTTGAGTAGGAAAGAAAATAATATCTATTTGATACCGGTTCATTTTAGTTTCAGTTTGACTGATGTTTCTTGGACATATATCATATCACATTGTTTTCTTAACTAGGCTTAACCCTGAATCTCTTTGATCCTTGATTTGATCTAATGGTGTTAGTTCCTTCTTAACTGGGCTTAACCACTCATAGCAATGCAAAATATAAAAATAAGGGAGAAATAGGTAGAAGAAGCCATGGAGCTCAGTGTAGATGGAGAAATCCTCCATTATAGCTGTTGTTGGACGTATTTCTCTCTCCTCCAAGGTGCAATAGCATGGGATGATGGTGGAATAGGGTCAAAACACTAGCAAACTAGGGTTTTGGTGGTGGAAATGGTGAAATGAAGTGGAATAGAGGTGGAAATGGAGTGGAATGGGTGGAATGCAAAATTGGGGAGTTAGGAGGTGGTAGATAGTATCTAGGAGTGGCCAAACTTGAGCTCCAGCCACCCCTAGGGTTTATATAGGGGTCTAGGGTTAAGTGGGGGCAATATGGGTAAAGCAGTGCAAAAATAGGCTAGGGTTGAGGCCCACCACGGGGGTGGTGGGTCACCACAGCTGTGGTGGTTGTAGGGGAACATGGACATGGTGTATGGGCATGAGCGAGGTGAAAATGGCTAAAGATCACAGGGAATTGGTCAAATTTGTACATGAAATGCCACGGCCGTGGTGATCACCACAGGCATGCTGGAGCTTGGTCACCATGGGGGTGGTGGTTCACCACGGGGGTGGTGGAGTCTAATCACCATGAGGGTGGTGGAGTATGATCACCATGAGTGTGGTGGTTCACCATGGGGTGGTGGAAAGTAGCTTCAAACTTGCACTTTATTATGACATGGGGCATTTGTGCCATAGTCATGTTGGAGCTTCTTCCTTGCTCTTTGACCTTCAACTTGCTAATCATTGATGCTCCTTGCTTTGGGTTGACTCTTGACCACTTGGGGTAGGTTGTGGAAGCTATTACACTCTCTTTAGGTTCCTATAAGGGTGAAGAAACCCTTAGGTTATCTTCCTTCTCTCCCTTCCATCAAGTAGTGGCCAAAGTACCTATAAAACATGCAAAAAGCCTCCATAAGTGCATTTGATAGAATTATGCGTATTGAGGGAAATAACATGTAATAGAATAGGTATAGATGTGATTAAAGTGCAATAAGACAAAAGATGAAGCCCTAAAATAGGATTGCATCACCACCCCAAACTTAAAACATACTTGTTCTCAAGTATGCTCCAACTCAATCTCTCTACAATTTTTCCACAATTAAGAAATGCCAAATGTAATGCAAAAGATGATTATTACTGAATGGGATCAATGTTGACTAAGTGCATGCATTCCACATTTCTCCTTTCATAATTTCACAAACCAATCATGAAAAGAGCACAAAGCACATGAACTTCAAATATATTGCATAGAACACACAAGCTATCCATATTTCTTTCATGTAGTTTCGGGTAGATCGTTTCATGATGGCGTCAATCAAGGATGACTAGGAGTGTTGTTTCACCTTCATGCATTCAACCTTACACTTCAAACCATACCAAGTGACCCACGTGGCTGTGGAAAATGGGTGAAGTGATCTAGGTTTCATGTTTCCTAGCTCAGTGGGTATGAAAATGGAACAAAGGATTGCGGTAAGATTTTGGAGTACTTTTACACACTCATCTTTTCTTTATTTATATGCTCTTAAATAGTAAAATCTTTTTTTTTTCATTTTTTTTCTTTTTCTTTTCCTTTCGTGTAGATAGGGCATATGGTTATGAGAATGAAACATGAAAATATAGATGTGGCCACCCCAAACTTTTAGAGGCGGCCATGGTTGATATGTGCACTTTGACATCCTTTCATGGGGCGGAGGGGTAAGAAGATGGTGAATGAAAAGTCGAGTCAATGAGGGGTCACTGGTGTGATTATCAACATAAGGTCTCCTGCATGAAAATTAATCCAACACTTCATCCAACAATTTCACTTCACATGAATGAACAACATGAAATTGATACTTCTATCAAGTGATTTCATTAGCACTAAGCGCTCATAGCTTGCTCAAGTCACAATTCAACCAAAATATTCACAAACATGAGAGAGGTGATGTGCATGTAAAAAGTCAAGAATGGATATCATTAAGCAATAAACAATGATAAATCACTTGCATTTGTCAAAGGTCGTCATTTTTAATCCAAAGAGTAGACATTGGGTCAAAACACACTTTTAGGCAAGAAGTCTCAAATTTGGGCAAAATTGGCCAAAATAGTGTCAAGTTGCCTTCAATCACATCTAAGCCTACATTATTGAACAAAAAGTAGTAAACAAGCAAATCCTAGCTAAAACATGTAAAAATTACCAAAATCTACATGGAAACGCAATGCATGACAAAAAGAGATTTTTTTAGAATTAAGCAAAAATTGCAAGAAATTAAACTACATGACATGTAAAAGTTTGCAAAATAAGCACACAAAGTATGGACACACAAGTATGAGAGATGGTTATACTGTTTGATCATCTTCAGAAAAGATTTAGAACAAGGAACATAGAGAAAAGTGGGGTAGAGAAAGGGATTACCACCCTACCACCCCAAACTTTTAAACCATGTTGTCCTCAACATATAATAGAAGTCTAGGATGATAGGGTAGGGGGGCATGGAGTCATGGTCGACAAACACCAATAGAGGAGAGAGATCTCAAGGTGTCTAGTGAGTAGGGGATATCCACCACGGCTGTGGTGGTCACCACGGCCATTTTGTACTACTTCAATCATTCATCCATTTGGCATCCTCATGTGCCCATTTTTGTAATAAATGCATCTCTCATTTGCACTCAACCAATGTTCCTCATCCCTTTGATATCAAAAATCATCTTCAATTCTTCCATCCTGACCTTCTTCTCTCAAATGACCATTCAGACTCTTAAAGTGACCATGTCCAATATCCTCATCTCGGGCTCGCCGGGTTGGGGTCTTGTACATGTTGATCTTGATCTTCATGTCCATGAATGAAACTGTCATTGTGCCATTGGGAACATGTATCTCGACGTCAACTATAGATAAGAACGATCTTCCCAAGATAATAGGAATCTTCCTATCCTCCAGATCCATATCAAGAACTATGAAATTCGTTGGGAACATTGCACCCTTTTCTTTGACAATCATCACCAAAACATCATCCACTCTTCCTTTAGGAAATTTTATGGAACGTTATGCCAATTGGAGAGTGCAATGTGATGACTTCAACTTGCCCAATCCTAGTTCCACATAGACATTACATGGCATCAAATTCACATTGGACCCCAAATCGAGTAAGGATCTGTCTATGTGGTGTCCCCCTGTGTAACTAGGTATGAGTGAGGCTCTTGGGTCTTTCCTCTTAACATGAAGTGAGTGTTGGATGATAGAGCTCACTTGTTCAGTCATCTTCACTTTATTTGGTATTCTCCCCATTGACCTTCTCTTCGCAATGCATAAGTTTTTAAGAAACTTGGCATATGATGGGATTTGCTTGATAACATCCAACAATGGAATATTGACTTTCACTTGGCTAAACACCTCAAGAATGTCAACATTGTACTTTTCTCTCCTCCTTACTTCCGGTGGCTCATCTAATGCTTCAATGAATGGTGGCTCACTTGCTTTGTCCTTGCTTGCATCGACATGAGTTGGAACACTAGGGATGGTGGGACTTGCAAATTGGGTGTGAGATGGAGCACATGGTATCCCAAACTCAACAGGAGGTATCACATAATCATCTTTGGTAATCTCAATCACAATATCACCACTTGGCTGCCTTTGCTTTGCTTTATGAACCTTTCTTTGGCTAGCATACTGCTCAAGAGATTTTCCACTCCTTAAAACTGTCACAACACTTCCTTGCTCATGGTGGAAAGGGGGGCCTATTTGTGGCAGTGGAGGAGGTGGAGGTGACACTTGGTGTTGAAATTGAGGTGGAGGGGAGGTTGGAAGGTGAAGTGTTGAGAAATCAGTGGTGATGGAGGGGGAGGAGGTGTATAAGGCTTGGGATCACTTGGAAATGGTATATGGGCTGCACTTTCATGGGAGGTGGACTATAGAAAACTTGTGAAGGGGGCATTGGTCCACTTGCTTCAATGAAACTCAAGATGGGTTTTGAAGACAATTTTTCTTCTTAGAGAACAATTATGGAAGATAGCTACTCTATCTGCTCCTCAAAGCTTGTCACATTCATTTGTATGTCATCAAATCTCTTCAACCTAGAGAGAACCTCTTCCTCAAACCTTGAGTTGTATCTTGGACTTTATGGTTCCTTGTAGCTATAGTAGTGAGATGTCTTCTTTTCTTCACCATAGAACTCAATAGCATTGACCGCATGGAAAGGAACATTTGTCACTTGGTTCTTCATGAAGCTCACCATGTCACCAAGAATCTTCATCATTTGCGGTCTTGAGTCATTATGATTCAGAGATGTCATATCAAAGGCATAACCACCATCATTCATCATGCTAGAAGCTCGAATTCTTGAACCTTCTGGCAGTTGCTCATACAAGGGTCATATCTCCTCAGGTGGACTAGCCATGAAAACTCCTCCATATGCAGAATCTACTAAGGTTTGGCTATTTGGAGATAGACTGGAGTAAAAGGATTGAATTAGCTGCCACAAAAGGATTTGATGGTATGGGCACTCTCTCAACATCTTCTTAAATCTCTCCCAAGCATTGTGAGATTGTTCATTGCCTAATTGATTGAAATTCGTTACGGCACGCCACATTTGTGTCAAAACTTTATATAGAGTAGAATTGTCTTAAGAATGCATCCTTCATCACTTCCCAACTCATGATGTCCCTCCTTGAATCATACCAATCTTTGGCTTTATATTTTAGGGAGAAAGAGAACAAGGCCAACCAGATTGTGTCATCACTAGTCGTTAGCGTCCTGAAGGTGGAACATACTTCAAGGAAGGATTCTAAGTGCTTGTAGGAGTTCTCACTCTCCGAGTCATAGAAGGTGGGCATGAGCCCAAGTGTAAGGACGTTGACCCTCGATTAGGGCTTATCCTGTTTGCTTTGCTTAACCCTGATGCTTAGTTGCTTGCTAATCACCTTTAGTGGTGATTAGGGTTTGTTGGTGCTTTGTTGAGAGCTGGAGGTGCTACTTGCAATTAACCCAAGTTTAGGGTTTGTGGGAAAGTTTGCCACCTTATGAGGTGTTCCTCCCTCTCCTTACTTCCTCTAGTGTTGAAGGGAAGGTTTGGGCTCGTTGCTTGAGTTCCTTTGGGCTTGGTTGAGCTTGTTGGGCTTTGTGGTGTGTTGCCTTTGCTTATTTGGGTCTTGTGTCGGGCAAGAGTGCCCTGTGTCGGCCTAGGTGTGTCGGCCTGTGCCTATATCGGCCAGTGGTGTGTCACCCAGGAGGAGTGTCGGCCATGGTGTGGGTGTGTCGGCCATGGTGTGGAGGTGTGTCGCCCATGGACCCTTTGACCCTCTTTGACCTCGTTTGTGTCACCACTAGTGGACACTTGGTGCTTGATGCTTGCATGTGGAAATGGCCTTGGACATGTGTTTAAGACATGCTAGAGTGGTGGCATTTCCCATGGACAAGTGTCCCTAGGTGGGCGACACCTTCCCTTGTCTTTCCTTGGTTTCTCCTCCATCCTTTCCTATATATGTGTTTCCTTTCTCTTGCTAAGGATCCCTTTAGTTCCTTAGTCTCCCTCAAAACCTCTCTTCCTTTGCAAGCTTGGTGGCCGATCCTTCTTGGAGTCTCCTTCTTCCTCTAGTGGTGGTCGAACCCTAGAGTGTCTTGCTCTTCTTCCTTGGTGGTGCTTGGAGCTTGGTGCTAGGAGCTTGGAGCTTGCTTAAGGCGGGTTACATAACTCCTAACCCTAACTATATTACCTCTCCTATGTTCTTATGTGTTGCTTATGATCATATCAGCTATGTATGTTGTTATTTGAGTTTCTTGCTTAAGTTGTTCTTGTTGGCCGAATCTTGTGCTAGGGTTTTGTTGAGCAACACCCCTCTCCCTCCTTGGTCTTGAGAAGTGAGCTTGAACCCTAGTGACATGAGCAATACTCCTCTCTCGTTTGAGTTGAGAGGTGAGCTTGTGTCCTAGTTGGTTGAGCAACACCCATCTCTCACCATGGACTCGAGAGGTGAGCTTAGTGGTGGTTGTAGACCTTGGTTGTGGTTGTTCTTTGTGTCGCCCGATTGGTGTTAAGAAGCTTGGCAAGACCCCTCTCTCTTGATAGTTGAGAATTGAGCCATCTTCTTGATCCATTAGGGTTGTGGTGCCCTTGTGCTTGAGGTTTATGAAGACCTTGTGGAGTGGCATCCTGGCCGATATAGACTTGAGAAGGTGCTACCTGATATCCTTCCTTGGCCTAGAGCCTTGGTCGACATGTTGCGTTGAGCGTCACCCCTATTTCCTGGCCTTTGTGTGTCGGGCGTCACACTATGGTGAATGACATGCCCGATACACTTTGCTCAGGTGGTGGCTTGATGTTGTTACCCTTGGACGTTTGGGCGTTGTGACCTGGTCTTATGTCGAGCGACGCCCCAGAGTCTTCTCCTTCTTGCCCGATAGGTTCCCTTATCGCCCGTTACAGTTTCATCCTTTAAGCATACCCCTAGCCGTTGCTCTTGAATGCCCGACGGAGCATTGCACAATACCACAGTGCACGACATGGCATTGCATGTTATACCCTATACGACACATACCTTGTCGCCTGACACCTGTTGCATGACATAACGTTGTGCAATACGCCCTTGGGGCTAAGCTGCATGATAGGTGTTGGGGCCGATAGACCCTGGTTGCACGATATGGTTGGGTGCACAACACTTAGGGTTGTCCGTTACATCTTGAGCTGATAGTCGACATCCTCATTGGTTGCTTGGCCGATAAGAGGTTAGTGTGCTTGGTCGATATGTTGCTGGTTGTTGGACTGATATGCATTTTAGTGTTGGGTGTTAGGGAAGAGTGCCCTGCCCGTTACAACCTGTGGTGAGGGTTCCCTACGCATCACACTTCTTGTGAGGGTAGTGGGCACTTTTAGTGAGGGTTATGTTCCTTCTATACGTTAGATCTTGTTCTTATAACCATGTTTTGTTATAGTAGTGATCTTTGAGATGCTTGATGGTAATTGCTATAGTAAGTTCACTTCTATGTATCACACCTTGATAGTACCCGTGTTTATGATCATCTTGAATCATCTGTATAATGATAAAGAAATGATAAGCATGTAAGAAGCCTTGCAAGATGACATGACCTATGTTAATGGTCACAGGTTGAGGCATGAATGATAACATATATAATCATCAATGTTGCTCTATGTTGATAATATGAGTCTTCTATTAATTCATGATGAGTGTGTATACTAACCATGTAGGTGACTCATATAGTTTCATAGCCAAGAATAAAGGCTATGAGGTATATATACATGTTTGAGTAACACTGCTTTGATGGTTACTCTTGATAATATGCTTGATGTGTTTTGATCTGAGGACCTGGGTTGGCTAAAGTGCCTAGATGAGGTGTTATCCTTTGATGATGACCTGGGATTGCTATCCCATGGTGATGATGTAAGCCTTGAGAGGCAGTGACACCATGTGATGAGGGATTGAGATCCCATGACAATGTGATGATTCTTGTGATGGATCTAGATGATTGGCAAGAGGCCCAGTGGTAACATGTAATGTTGGATCCTTGTGATGGATCAGGATGGTGTTGATGATAGTAAAAACATGATATTGGGTTTCATGTTGTTTATTCTTGTTATAGTTGCATGTTATACAACTTGGTTGAATCTTGCAATCCACTTAAAATATACTAATTAATCACAGTGGAACATATCATGTAGTTTTGCCCTGTCCATAGATCCATCATCGTCAGGAGCTGGTGATGGTGAAACGGGTTCTCCTGTGGGTTAACCCAGAGCGCATATTGTTGAATATGCGAGGTTTCTCCTAGCCTAAAATAGAGAGGGAATTGAGTGCAGCTGCGGTTGCAGACTCGGGATATGTATATGAGCATGGTGAAAAGGCCCATGGCTCAGGATATGTGATATGGGAGCATGAATGTGTTCATGGCTCAGAGCACGGTGAACTGGCATGTGGCTCAGATATACTAGCGCCATGACCTATACCAAGGTGGGATAGAGGAAGGGTAGCCTATGGAGCTGACCCTGTGGCTGAGGCCACTTAAGCACGAGACTGCGGTCCTACTTTGGTTCTCGTGCACTGACCACAAGGTGGGAGGTCATGGAGTCCGGCTCTTCCATTGACCTTGTATGGCACCGGCTCCGGGTTTCGCAGCCGTCAGTTGGATTTGAGCGGTACAACTCACTTCCTCAGGGCATAATAATATGTAATTCAGCCGAATAGTATTTACTACATAAGGCAAAATATGGAACATTGGTTGAGGCCTTGCTTGTGTAGTTAATCTTGTTATACTTGCAGTCACTTATACGTTCCTTATGTTATGCAATAAGATCTTATAAATCTTATCTTGTTAATCATGTTCCATAAAGAAATACTTGGGTATATGCCTTCCATACATCTTAGTAAGCTTGACGGTATGAATAGCTTTACTTTATAAACTGCTCTTGTTATACCTCTTATCAGTGATCTGCTTTTGTTGCTCTTATCTTTCTGAGGTTTTGTAGTTTCAGCGGGGAGTTATGTTTCTCGCTGGGACTGTGTGTCTCACCCCACTGGTTTGTAACCTTTTTAGGTGGTTGAGCTAGACGTGGTGGTGGTCGTGGAGTTGCGGCTGAGCAGCAAGAAGAGTAGTAGAAGGCAAGAGATGGACATGCTATTGTTTTGGTTGTTTTGTAGTAGAGTCTTATAGTCATCCCTGTACTCTCAGGTCCTTGGAGGCATTTTGACGTTGTTTCACGATGAATATTTGTTGATGTTTTGTGTATCCTGCTGCTGGCCGGATGTGGGTCGTTATATATATGTATAAATAGGTGATGAACTCGTGTGAGGACTAGACTGCTGATCTCCTAAGCTGTGGACACGTATCAAGACTTGTAAATGTTTATATAACATGTTTCCTTGCAGGATGAGGACCTAAATGTAATAGTTTCTCAGTTATTTCGCTTTCTGAAATCGGTTTTAATTAACCCGTGTTTTTGGTAATTTGTGGTTTATGGTGTTTTCCGCACGTTTTCATGTAACACCTCGCTGTCTATGTGATAGTGGGATGTGTTGCCACAAGTTTGGTATCAGAGCCCTAGGTTCGCTGAGTCTATAGGGATTTAGGACTAGGTTGTGTCTATTCTTGTGAGTTTTCTAGATTTTCTCACAATCATCTTCTGCCCTCAGCGGAAGAAAAGCCAAGATGTCTGGAAACCATGAAGAACATGCTGCTGAAAACAGCGATGCTGCATCAGTTGATGGAGCTATAGGGCAGGCACATGAAGATCGGGTGCCTGAGGTCCCCCAACCTGACCCAGCCATTTTTGAACACCCTGCCTACCAACAGCTTATGGGCAGATGATGGCTACGATGAATCTCATGGTAGAAAGACTGACAGTGCCTCCGCCGAGAGCATAGGCTCCCCATGGTGAAACATCGGGTATTGGGAAGACCTTTGAGCGGCTTCGCCGAGTTGGAGCTTCGGATTATGCTGGAACGGCTGATCCAGTGGATGTAGATTTGTGGCTGACAAGTCTTGAGAAGGCTTTCCAGATCCTTGACATCCCCGAAGCAGACAAAGTCAAGCACGTTGTCTACCTTCTGAAGGGTAGTGTTGGTCACTGGTGGACCATCGAGGAGGAGAAGCGACCTGGTGAGGTGATCGGTTGGGAGGTTTTCTGGCGTGAGTTCGTCAGTAGATACTTTCTGAAAACATATCTGGATGAGAAGATCAGCCAGTTTGAGAGCCTGCGCCAAGGAATGATGAACATCACAGAGTACAAGGCTAAGTTCATGGACCTATTGAGGTTTTGTCCTCACATGGCAGCAACAGATGAGGAGCGGATCAGACGCTTTCTAAGCGCTGAGCTGACAACACCTGCTTCTGCGTTGGAGAACCGAGAGCGATTTGCTACGTTTGTGGAATCTGTCCAGAGGATCGAACGATCAGTTAGGGAGAAAAGAGAATCCATGTCTAAGAAGAGGCATGCTCAGTTCCAGGGACAGAGGTTTGGTGGCTTTAAGAAGCCAAGGTTTTCAACACCTTCTGCAATGAGAGGTTCCAGTGCACCATCACAGTGGTCTCCGAGTAAGGGAAGAGGATATGTTTCTTCACCGTCAAAGGCACATAGTACAGCTTCTGGGGCAGTGACAGGGCCATGTAGGCCACAGTTTGAAGCTAAGACATGCTATATCTGCGGTCAAATAGGGCATTTCAAGTCAAACTGCCTGAGTAGAGATGTTGAAGTGACACAGCAGCCGAGGCAGAATCAACAAGGGTCAAATAGGTAGCAGCCCAGTAGTAGCAGAGGGCGAGGACGCGGTCAGGCGTCACAAGCAGGATCGTCTACTCAAGGAAGCAGAGGACGTGGACAGCAAGCAACGACTCGATTCTATGCTATGAGTCAGCCAGAGGCGATAGTCAACCCGCGAGTGGTGACAGGTCAGATGGAGTTATTTCATTCTGATATGTCTTCTTCTTGCTTTATATTTGTTCTGGTTGACCCGGGTGCTACACACTCTTTTATCACCTATAATATTCTTGAGAACTGTCGTTTACCTGTTAGCTGTAAGAAAGATAGCTTGTTGTTAGAAACCCCTCTTGATGGTTCCTTGATGCTTCGAGAAGAGTGTCCATCTTGTGTCTTATCTTTTTCGGGACAGAGTGTACAAGTGGATCTTATACCACTTGATATGCACGGTTTCGATGTGATCCTTGGGATGGATAATTTAGAGAAGTCTAAGGTTGTTTTGGATTGTGGTTCCAAGCAAGCTGTGTTTGATGTTGGCGGTAGGAAGTGGATCTTCCAAGGAGATAGGAAGATTCTTCCGACGTGTTTGGTATCGGCTATGGTGGCAGAGAAGTTGCTACGACAAGGATGTGAGGTGTTCTTAGCTCATGTTGTGGATACCGTTATAGATACCAAGACGAAAGGTCCTAGCCTTGAGGAGGTGTTAGTTGTCCGAGAGTTTGCGGATGTGTTTCCTGATGAGTTCCCTGGTGTTCCTCCACCCTGAGAGATTGATTTCGAGATCAATCTGGTTCCAGGAATGCAGCCAGTTGCACAGACACCGTATAGGATGGCTCCGGTAGAGATGGCAAAACTTAAGAATAAGTTGCAAGAGTTGTTGGACAAAGGTTTCATCCGACCAAGTATGTCGCCTTGGGGGGCTCCGGTGTTGTTCGTTAAGAAGAAGGACGGGTCGATGCGATTATGTATAGATTACCGACAGTTGAACAAGGTCACGATCAAGAACAAGTACCCGTTACCGAGGATAGATGATCTGTTCGATCAGTTGCGTGGTGCAACAGTGTTTTTGAAGATCGATCTATGGTCCATATATCATCAGTTGAGGATTAAGGCGGATGACATACCAAAGTCAGCTTTTAGGACGAGGTATGGTCACTTCGAGTTTGTGGTTATGCCGTTTGGGCTAACCAATGCACCTGCTGCTTTCATGGATTTGATGAACAGAGTGTTCTGTGTTTTCCTAGATCAGTTTGTTGTAGTCTTTATAGATGACATCTTGATCTATAGTTGGGACAGGAAAGAGCATGAGCGACATCTCTGACTAGCGTTGACTCTTCTTTGCCAACATCAATTGTACGCCAAGTTCAGTAAGTGTGAGTTCTGGTTGGAAGAAGTAACTTTCTTGGGTCATGTGATATCTACAGAAGGAGTAAAAGTAGATTCGAAGAAGGTGGAGTCCATTGCAGATTGGGAGCAACCAAAGACGCTGACAAAAGTTCATAGTTTCCTGGGTTTGGCATGATACTACCGAAGGTTTATCAAGGACTTCAGTGCGATTGCGTTGCCAATGACGAAGTTGACTAGGAAGGATGTACCTTTTGTCTGGGATGATCGTTGTCAGCAAGCTTTCCAGAGTTTGAAGGAGAAGCTGACTAGTGCTCCAGTGCTAGTGCTGCCAGAGCCTGGAAAGGACTATGTTGTTTTCTACGATGCTTCCAAGAAAGGTCTAGGTTGTGTGCTGATGTAGGAAGATCATGTGGTTTCTTTTGCTTTGCGACAGGTTAAGAAACACGAGGAGAACTATCTGACTCATGATTTGGAGTTGGCAGCAGTGGTTCATTCGTTAAATATTTGAAGACACTATCTTTACGGGGAAGTGTGTCAGATCTTTACGGATCATAAGAATTTGAAGTACATCTTTTCGCAGCATGAGTTAAAATGTGACAACGTCGATGGATGGAGTTAATCAATGATTATGACTGCACCATCGAGTATCATCTTGGTAAGGCGAATGTGGTGGTTGATGCGCTTAGCCAAAAGTCTTCTTCTCTTTCTTCAAAGAAGGCACAGTTGAGTTCTCTGGTATGCCATAGACGGGATATGCTTGTTTCCTTGCAATAGATGAATGTGCAGATGGAAGTTTCCTTGTTAATTGGACTTTTAGCATAGATACAAGTCAAGCCTATGCTGAGACAGCAGATCAAAGATACACAGCAAATGGATGATACATTACAGTTGATCAGATCAGAGTTTGGCAGTGAAAAATGTGATGGGTTCCATGAGTCCGAGGATGGACTAGTTTGCTATCAAGGTAGGATGGTGGTCCCCGATGCTGATGATCTGAGGAATTTAGTGCTCGAGGAAGCACACACATCGATGTATGCTATGCATCCAGGAGTCACCAAGCTGTATCATAGTCTGAAGGACTTGTATTGGTGGCCCGGCTTGAAGAAAGATGTAGCCGAGTTTGTGGCTAGGTGTGTGGTTTGTCAACAAGTCAAAGCTGAGCATCAAAAGCCGCAAGGTACATTGCAGCCCTTTCCGATACCACAATGGAAATGGGATCATATAACCATGGATTTCGTAGTTGGTCTACCCAGGACAACTAGGAATCATGATTCCATTTGGGTAATAGTGGACAGATTGACAAAGTCTGCCCATTTCATACCTGTGAAGACAACATATACAGCTGAGAAGCTCACTCAGGTATATGTGGATGAGATAGTACGTTTGCATGGTGTGCTAGCGACAATAGTCTCTGACAGAGGTCCTCAGTTCACGAGTCGTTTCTGGGAACAGTTACACAAGGCGTTGGGAACACAGTTGAGGTTCAGTACCGCCTTCCACCCGCAGACAGATGGATAGTCTGAGAGGACTATTCAGACTTTGGAGGATCTCCTTCAAGCTTGTGTTTTGTAGTTCCTAGGCAGTTGGGACGTACATCTCAGTTTGATAGAGTTCGCCTACAACAATAGTTATCAGCGGAGCATTGACATGGCTCCTTACGAGGCCTTATATGGCAGGAAGTGCAAATCTCCTTTGTGTTGGTATGAGTCTGGTGAATATCAGCTTTTGGGTCCTGAGTTAGTACAATAGACAACAGAGAAGATCAGGGTGATACTACAAAAGTTGAAAGCGGCACAGGACAGGTAGAAGTCTTACGCAGACAATCGTCGATGACCTTTGGAGTTTCATGTAGGGGACAAAGTGTATCTTAAAGTCTCACCATGGAAAGGTGTGCTAAGATTTGGCTGGAAGGGTAAGCTAGCACCTAGGTATATGGGGCCATACCCGGTCATAGCACGTATGGGCAAGGTAGCTTATGAGTTAGAGCTGCCGCCAGAGTTGCACAGGTTTCATCCAGTGTTCCATGTCAGTATGCTAAAGAAAAGTCATCCGGATACAGGGACAGTGACACAACCAGTCAAAGTTGAGCTTGATGAAGATGTGACCTACGAGGAAGGTCATGTGGCAATCCTTGACAGAAGGGTTAAGAAGCTAAAGAGGAAGGGTCTGGTTCTTATGAAGGTTCTTTGGCATCATCATGGCGTTGAGGAAGCCACGTGGGAGCTTGAGGAAGAGATGAGGAGGAATTATCCCTCGCTTTTCTCTTCAGATTTTGGGGATGAAATCCCTTTGTAGGGGCTTAGCTTGTAAGGACCCTGACCCCCGATTAGGGCTTATCCTGTTTGCTTTGCTTAACCTTGATGCTTAGTTGCTTGCTAATCACCTTTAGTGGTGATTAGGGTTTGTTGGTGCTTTGTTGAGAGCTAGAGGTGCTACTTGCAATTAACCCAAGTTTAGGGTTTGTGGGCAAGTTTGCCACATTGTGAGGTGTTCCTCCCTCTCCTTACTTCCTCTAGTGTTGAAGGGAAGGTTTGGGCTCGTTGCTTGAGTTCCTTTGGGCTTGGTTGAGCTTGTTGGGCTTTGTGGTGTGTTGCCTTTGCTTCTTTGGGCCTTTTGTCGGGCAAGAGTTCCCTATGTCAGCCTAGGTGTGTCGGCCTGTGCATGTATCGTCCAGTGGTATGTCGCCCAGGAGGTGTGTCGGCCATGGTGTGGGTGTGTCGGCCATGGTGTGGAGGTGTGTCGCCCATGGACCCTTTGACCCTCTTTGACCTCGTTTGTGTCACCACTAGTGGACACTTGGTGCTTGATGCTTGCATGTGGAAATTTCCTTGGACATGTGTTTAAGACATGCTAGAGTGGTGGAATTACCCATGGACAAGTGTCCCTAGGTGGGCGACACCTTGCCTTGTCTTTCCTTGGTTTCTCCTCCATCCTTTCCTATATATGTGTTTCCTTTCTATTGCTAAGGATCCCTTTAGTTCCTTAGTCTCCCTCTCCCTTGGTGCACGACACCTATCTTCCTTTCCAAGCTTGGTGGCCGATCCTTCTTGGAGTCTCCTTCTTCCTCTAGTGGTGGTTGAACCCTAGAGTGTCTTGCTCTTCTTCCTTGGTGGTGCTTGTAGCTTGGTGCTAGGAGCTTGGAGCTTGCTTAAGGCGGGTTACATAACTCCTAACCCTAACTATATTACCTCTCCTATGTTCTTATGTGTTTCTTATGATCATATCGGCTATGTATGTAGTTAGTTGAGTTTCTTGCTTAAGTTGTTCTTATTGACCGAATCTTGTGCTAGGGTTTTGTTGAGCAACACCCCTCTCCCTCCTTGGTCTTGAGAAGTGAGCTTGAACTCTAGTGACATGAGCAATACTCCTCTCTCATTTGAGTTGAGAGGTGAGCTTGTGTCCTAGTTGGTTGAGCAACACCCTTCTCTCACCATGGACTCGAGAGGTGAGCTTAGTGGTGGTTGTAGACCTTGGTTGTGGTTGTTCTTTGTGTCGCCTGATTAGTGTTAAGAAACTTGGCAAGACCCCTCTTTCTTTATAGTTGAGAAGTGAGCCATCTTCTTGATCCATTAGGGTTGTGGTTCCCTTGTGCTTGAGGTTGATGACGACCTTGTGGAGTGGCATCCTGGACGATATAGACTTGAGAAGGTGCTGCCCGATATCCTTCCTTAGCCTAGAGCCTTGGTCGACATGTTGCGTTGAGTGTCACCCCTATTTCCTGGCCTTTGTGTGTCGGGCGTCACACTATGGTGAATGCCCTGCCCGATACACTTTGCTCAGGTGGTGGCTTGATGTTGTTACCCTTGGACATTTGGGCGTTGTGACCTGGTCTTGTGTCGAGCGACGCCCCAGAGTCTTCTCCTTGTTGCCCGATAGGTTCCCTTGTCACCCATTAGAGTTGCATCTTTTAAGCGTACCCCTAGCCGTTGCTCTTGGATGCCCAACAGAGCATTGCACGATACCACAATACACGACATGGCGTTGCACGTTATACCCTGCACGACACAGACCTTGTCGCCCGACACCCGTTGCACAACACAACATTGTGCAATACACCCTTGGGGCTGAGCTGCACGATAGGTGTTGGGGCCGATAGACCCTGGTTGCACGATATGGTTGGGTGCACAACACTTAGGGTTGTCCGTTACATCTTGAGCTGATAGTCAACATCCTCGTTGGTTGCTTGGCCGATAGGAGGTTAGTGTGCTTGGCCGATATGTTGCTGGTTGCTGGACCGATATGCGTTTTAGTGTTGGGCGTTAGGGAAGAGTGCCCTGCCCGTTACAACCTGTGGTGAGGGTGCCCTACCCGTCACACTTCTTGTGAGGGTAGTGGACACTTTTAGTGAGGGTTATGTTCCTTCTATATGTTGGATCTTGTTCTTATAACCATGTTTTGTTATAGTAGTGATCTTTGAGATGCTTGATGGTAATTGCTATAGTAAGTTCACATCTATGTATCACATCTTGATTGTACCCGTGTTTATGATCATCTTGAATCATCTATATAATGATAAAGAAATGATAAGCATGTAAGAAGCCTTGCAAGATGATATGACCTATGTTAATGGTCACAGGTTGAGGCATGAATGATAACATATATAATCATCAATGTTGCTCTATGTTGATAATATGAGTCTTCTATTAATTCATGATGAGTGTGTATACTAACCATGCAGGTGACTCATATAGTTGAATAGCCAGGAATAAAGTCTATGAGGTATATATACATGTTTGAGTAACACTGCTTTGATGGTTACTCTTGATAATATGCTTGATGTGTTTTGATCTGAGGACCTGGGTTGGCTAAAGTGCCTAGATGAGGTGTTATCCTTTGATGATGACCTGGGATTGCTATCCCATGGTGATGATGTAAGTCTTGAGAGGCAGTGACACCATGTGATGAGGGATTGAGATCCCATGACAATGTGATGATTCTTGTGATGGATCTAGATGATTGGCAAGAGGCCCAGTGGTAACATGTAATGTTGGATCCTTGTGATGGATCAGGATGGTGTTGATGACAGTAAAAACATGATATTGGGTTTCATGTTGTTTATTCTTGTTATAGTTGCATGTTATACAACTTGGTTGAATCTTGCAATCCACTTAAAATATACTAATTAATCACAGTGGAACATATCATGTAGTTTTGCCCTGGCCATAGATCCATCATCGTCAGGAGCTGGTGATGGTGAAACGGGTTCTCCTGCGGGTTAACTCGGAGTGCATATTGTTGAATATGCGAGGTTTCTCGTAGCCTAAAATAGAGAGGGAATCGAGTGCAACAGCGGTTGCAGACTCGGGATATGTATATGAGCATGGTGAAAAGGCCCATGGCTCAGGATATGTGATATGGGAGCATGAATGTGTTCATGGCTCAGAGCACGGTGAACTGACCCGTGGCTCAGATATACTAGCGCCATGGCCTGTACCAAGGCGGGCTAGAGGAAGGGTAGCCTATGGAGCTGACCCTGTGGCTGAGGCCACTTAAGCACGAGACTGTGGTCCTACTTTTGTTCTCGTGCACTGACCACGAGGTGGGAGGTTGTGGAGTTCGGCTCTTCCATTGACCTTGTATGGCACCGACTCTGGGTTTCGCAGCCGTCGGTTGGATTTGAGCGGTACAACTCACTTCCTCAGGGCATAATAATATTTAATTCAGCCAAATAGTATTTACTGCATAAGGCCAAATACGGAACATTGGTTGAGGCCTTGCTTGTGTAGTTAATCTTGTTATACTTGCAGTCACTTATACGTTCCTTATGTTATGCAGTAAGATCTTATAAATCTTATCTTGTTAATCATGTTCCATAAAGAAATACTTGGGTATATGCCTTCCGTACATCTTGGTAAGATTGACGGTATGAATAGCTTTACTTTATAAATTGCTCTTGTTATACCTCTTATCAGTGATCTGCTTTTGTTGCTCTTATCTTTCTGAGGTTTTGTAGTTTCGGCGGGGAGTTATGTTTCTCGCTGGGACTGTGTGTCTCACCATGCTGGTTTGTAACCTTTTTAGGTGGTCGAGTTAGACGTGGTGGTGGTCGCGGAGTTGCGGCCGAGCAGCAAGAAGAGCAGTAGAAGGCAAGAGATGGACATGATGTTGTTTTGGTTGTTTTGTAGTAGTCTTAGAGTCATCCCTGTACTCTCAGGTCCTTGGAGGCGTTTTGACATTGTTTCACGATTAATAGTTGTTGATGTTTTGTGTATCCTACTGCTGGCCAGATGTGGGTCGTTATATATATGTATAAACATGTGATGAACTCATGTGAGGACTAGACCACTGATCTCCTAAGCTGTGGACACGTATCAAGACTTGTAAATGTTTATATAACATGTTTCCTTGCAGGATGAGGATCTAAATGTAATAGTTTCTCAGTTATTCCGCTTTCTGAAATCGGTTTTAATTAACCCGTGTTTTTGGTAATTTGTGGTTTATGGTGTTTTCCGCACGTTTTCGCGTAACACCTCGTTGTCTATGTGATAGTGGGATGTGTTGCCACACCAAGAAGACCTGGAGGGATCGAGAATTGCTCCCCTAGTATTTGGTCAACTCTACTAGCAATTGATGATTTGTAGTTGCTAGGCATGACGTAATCTTGAAGTGGCTTGTGAGGTGCATTTTGGCCTTCCATCTTGTCTTCCCTCGAGTTGCTTGTCACATGCACAAGGCACAACCAAACAAAAGAGAACAAGTTAGCAAACCATCATGCATAAAGAATGAAAAGAATAAAGAATAAATAATAGTAATGATGAGGGCAATAGGAAAAGTCAAAGTAAAACTAACTAGCTAGGCTAAGCACCTTTTTCTACAGCAATGGCGTCCGAAAGCTTGATGCATTTCTACCAATGGTGTTACACACTACTCAATTAGAGTTTGAATAGATGCAACCCTGCAAATAGAAACACACGGTGGATTAAACTTTCAAAATTTATACATGGACCTAACTTAACACACTATCAAAAACCAAAACATTACACCTGCAAGTGCATGGGGTTGGGTCATAGTATAGGAGGGAGGAAAGTATAGGGTCAATCCACAAGGAGAAAAGGGGGTACTAGAGCTAGGTTAGTTTTTGGTGCTAGGTTCCTACCACGGAGTCTAGGGTTGAAGGGTTTAAAAGTTGATCTGGTTGATTACACTAGGTTTAGCAGGAAACCAAGTAAAATAATACAAGCAAGAACAAAACCTAAGTTAACCCTAGACAATTAATTCTACTAATGCAAGAAAAGACAAGGCAAGACAGGAAAAGAACAAGCTATGCTAAGGCAAGCAAGACAAGGCAAAAGAGCAATTAAAGGCCTAAGATAGTAAGAACAAAGCAAGAACAAGGCAAGAAGCTAACTAAGCAAGAAAAGAGATAACTAAGCTAACACTAGCTAAGCAAGATGACAATTAGGGTTTTAAAGAAATTAAGGGAAATGTGGGTTGTTTAGGGGATGCACTTATCAATTAGGTTGGGGGTGGCATGTGAACATAATGATTTCATTTAGATTATGAAACAAAACAACAAGCTAGCGTGTAATGAATTATCCTAAACTACTAGCTGGCCATGGATATGCTAGTTTGTGTATATGGGAACTAGTCTTGAACACTCTCTACTACCCTTGTGAGGCTCAATTAGGTTAGGGTTTAGATGTAATTCAATTAGAGTCTAAAAAAGCCTAGGTTTCTAGGTTAGATGATCCAAGGGTGATTAGGGGATCAGGTTAGTAATTGGAGTGGAAGTGAGGTTTTAGGCCTCCCATCACCCACATTCTAGCTTTGAGAAAGCTCCATGCTAAGCACACCAAATTAATCTAAACTAGCTACTTAGATCTCTCAACTAGGGTTAGGATAATTGACTAGAATGTAGGAAGATGGGTGGCTAGCTAGGTATCCAAGAATTGGACCTAGGAGCAAATCCTAAAATTCACACATATAAGCAATTTCCCTAAATTCCTAGGTTATTTCAAGCACAAACCAACAAGAAATTCATGAAGAGTGAGATAGAAATAGAACATAATCATTAACAAACGAAATTACAATGTTTACATATCATTTTTCCCCAACATGGTATCAAAGTAACATTTTGAGCCCCAAGCAGCCCACCTAAGGGGCCTAGCTACTCATAGCAATGCAAAATACAAAAAGAAGGGAGAAAGAGGTAGAAGAATCCATGGAGATTGGTGTAGATGGAGAAATCCTCCACTTCAACTGATGTTGGATGTCCTCCTCTCTCCTCTAAGGTGCAATGGCATGGGATGATGGTGGAATAGGGTCAAAACACTAGGAAACTGGGGTTTTGGTAGTGGAAATGGTGAAAATGGAGTGGAATGGAGACAAAAATGGAGTGGAATGGGTGGAATGCAAAAATGGGGAGCTAGGATGTGGTAGAAAGTAGATAGGGGTGGCCAACCTTGAGCTCCAGCCACTCCCAGGGTTTATATAGGGGTCTAGGGTTAAGTGGGGGCAATATGGGTAAAGCAGTGCAAAAATAGGCTAGGGTCGAGGCCCACCACGGCCGTGGTGGTTGTAGGGGAACATGGTCATGGTGTATGGGAACGAGTGAGGTGAAAATGGCTAAATATCACAGAGAATTGGTCCGATTTGTACATGAAATGCCACGACTGTGGTGGTTATCATGGGCATGTTGGAGCTTGGTCACCACTGGGGTGGTGATTCACCATGGGGGTGGTGGAGTCTGATCACCACATGGGTGGTGGTTCACTACGGGGGGTGGTGGAAAGCAGCTTCAATCTTCACTTTACTGTGACATGGGGCATTTGTGCCACGACCATGGCCATGTACCACAGTCATGTTAGAGCTTCTTCCTTGCACTTTGACCTTCAACCTGCTCATCTTTACTGCTCCTTGCTTTGGGTTGACTCTTGACCACTTGGGGTAGGTTGAGGAAGCTCTTGGACTTTCTTTAGGCTCCTACAAGGGTGAAGAAATGCTTAGATTCTCCTCCTTCTCTCCCTTCCATCAAGTAGTGGCCAAAGTACCTACATAACATGCAAAAAATCTCCATAAGTGCATTTGATATAATTACGTGTATTGAGGGAAATAATATGTAATATAACATGTATAGATGTGATTAAAGTGCAATAAGACACAATATGAAGCCCTAAAATAGAGTTGCATCAATATCCTTATTTCTCAATTCCAACTCATTTTCTACGTGATTCACATCTCAGTGTGCTTGGTTGTTCTGGCACTTGTCAAGTTCTAGTTTTTGCACGATTGTCTCCATAGGGAGATATCGATGGCATCTGTGCATCTTGGAGCCCCCTATTTTGCATATTTCTTTTATTCATGGTGGCACTTCTTTCTTATCTTCCACATGTTGTGTAGTCTCAAAAAATGGCTTGCTAACTCTGGCTTTGACTTGAGAACTCGTCAGGTTGGAGATTACAAAGATGATGGAAAGGTTTTTGACTTTGAACATAGTGTATACGTGAGTTGGAGATCCCCTTCAAACTCTAGGAGTTTTGCAGCTTGGGCAAGCCCATCTCACACAAAGAAGATGAACCCGAGGGGTGGACTACTAGATGTTCCCTTAAGATTATTTCTTCTTGTAATGCTTTGATAGTGGCATTATATTCATGTCAGTTTGTATCTTATTCTAGGCTGCATGTTTCTTTTAATTATTGATTTATAGAAATGTCCTAACATACCTAATGTTATGAAACCCACATGCATGGTAAATTGGTTATCTTAGTCACTTCTATTTTATAAAATGAGTTAAATATCACTACCTTAGATAAATCTTAGTGATTCACTATGGGTTAGAAAATCATGTAAAAATATGTATTGGATTTAGAAAAAAATATCTTTTGACTAATGTGCTTTTTTGGACTTGGTTTTCATTGGTTCAAAAGTTGCCTTTTTAAGGTTTACTTATTTAAGGGGAATATGATATTAATGCATCTAAAATGATATTAGGTGGTTTAGAACCATCTTTTGGACATAGATTGTTTATCTTGAAGTGTTTAGACAATGATATAAGGTGTGTTGCATTCCCCTGTGAGTCTATTAAGCAATTACTCCTTTGATTATATCTCTTGAACCTCCATAACCTGTTCATTTAGTGAAATTCTTCATTCATGTTTGATTGGCTTATTTTGATATAGATTATTGAAATAGATCTTATAAGCTTCTAATTTGCTAGATATGCTTGTTGGATCCTAATTTGTATCTTATTCTTCTTTTTCCATGTGGTAACCCTAATTTGAGGAACTAGACCAAATGAAACCTTGTTTTTATGTGATGACCCCTTGTGGTCTTATGATACATCTTTGTTGTTGGATATTTGTTTATGTGTCCTCTTACCCCGCTTGATAACATTTGGATGATCTCATCCCTTATTTGATCTTGACTAAACTTATTTCTTTCCTCTACATTTGTGCATGTATAGTAAAATAAATTTATTGATAGTGGTGGTGCCTTTATACCACCACAACATTTGGACATGTGCATTTTTGTCCCAAGTGTGGGTATTCCACTCATATATATATATAAAGGGTGTGTGTATTCCACCTCGAGTGTGTTTTTCACCAAATATTTAGGCATAAGATTTTATGGATCGCAACCCAACTTAAATAATGTTAGCCTAATGTTGTTTACATGCACTACTTATATTTGTGATGTAACTGATGAATATTTATATGACATGTTACTTTCTTACTATTTATCTTCTTTAAATGTTCTCTTAAATATCCATGTGGAAGTTCTTTTTCTCTCTTTATTTGGGAAGCCTTGATAGATTTTGTTGCTGCCCTTTTTACATAATATTTCTCAATCCTTGTTTATGTTGTCATGCCGGCATGTTTACATTGACAACTTCCACTTTCTCTTCTTTTGTGAGGTATGCTTCCAAACCCTTAGGTGAAGGCCATGGTGGACTTGACATGATGACATGCACTTGGATTAGTGGAGTTGACTCTTTGGAGATAGAATTGAAATAGCTTGGATATCATTCTACTCAGTAAAGAAGTTGTTCCTTTCATATAAACCCCAACCAGGAGACTATTATGTAATCTTGTAAAATTGAAAATATATATGATATATGTTTCTGCTTCTATTTTTGCATATCATTCATTTGAGAAATAAAAAAGATACACCTATTGCAACATACTTATTGTGTGTTTGGACTACAAGTGTTTATTCCTCAAATTGAGTAAGGAGTGGATCCCCTCTCCAGTCTGACTCCTTACAAAAACAAGTATTTCATACATATAAATAGCCAAGCAAGTGCAAGACTTTACATAAATAATCACTATACATAATATATCTATCTTGTCGATAGGAGTTATACTGTACATTGGACATGACTTAGGAATTATATACTCAAAGACTATTCAATGGGAGGTAAAACATACCTTGAGTATGATATACAAGTAACAACAATTAGAGATATTCAGATATCAAAAGGAATAGAATATGAAATATATTATAAATATAAGATCGACATTCTTGGATTAGTAAATGATCTTTTTCATATTGGGGCCCGTTAGGTCATATTAGGGACATAAGTAACTAAATCTAAATAGAAATCACATTCACTGAACTTATAACAATCCTCATCATCATATTGTTAGCATGCATAAATATTTATATGATTCCATATTAGCCAAGGATGTATTAGATTAGGCCATGTTGGACTAATATAACCTTGACGTAGAATGAGGATTACTATCATGCATCATATTTGACTATAATCCTTCTCTCTAGAATGATTGTTAAAGTTGGAAAGAGGAGATACTAAGTCAGAACTAGGATATATATATATATGATCATAAGCTTTTGATATGCTCATCATAGACTCAGATCAATAGGTAAACACTTCATTAAGATCCCATATTCACTCTCTCGCTTACATTGTGTGGATCTCACAAGTCCATTACTATGGCTGGTACTAATTCCTTATTACTCAATAACGATTCTGATATGTATCACTTTAAGGGGTACACAAAAAGGATCAAAACATTTAGGTTGACTACATACATTTTTTGTCCTCCATAGAACTTTTGAGGTGTACCCAGTCTAGCCAACAACACATTTGATGATAAGGAAAATGCTACATTAAATACATAAGAATTCCACAATCACATTGAAATATTTAAAGACTATAGCCTTTCTGATCTATCAAGATGAAAACAGGTGGACTCCTCTCTGACCACCTCTCATTCTCCCTCAAATAATTGTGAATTGTTTAGGAGATGAAGATACTCATACATAACAGTATAAAACAATCATCCACAACAACAATTAGGACTACCAAGAAAAATCATAGATAGTTTATCTCTGAGTTTTCAGACTTTCCTAATAAAAAAGGAACACAAGCAATCGATCTTCATGTAGGACATACACTACATGGATTTTCCCTTATCTCCATCTTGAAGTGGATGAATATATCACACACCAACTTACATTGTCACGTTCTTAGAGATACTTCCATTATGATCTCTCACCTAATTGGATCACCTTCACCCTAGGAGGCAGACATTCAAATGTTTTATTCCATGCCAACAAGAAAAGTTGCCTCTTATCTTCTTGGGGTTAGACATCACTTATTAGTGAACTTGGACTCATCAGGTGATAGCTCCTGGAACTGCTTCCTATCAGACACAACAACATATACCTAAGCATCCTTGATTCAAAATGTCCATCTCCTTCCCCTTCCTCCTACCTTCTTGGAGACATCAGACTTCACTATATTCAAACTCGTCAAACATAGACTTGCCACACATTCTTCCCTCTCCTCTAGTGATTCAGTTACTAAGGTTAATACTTCCTTACAACCACTTGAAGGATCACCTGATTTGACTAATATCACTCCCCTAGATGTTATTGGAGAATGGATGCATCTCTCACTCTCCTAATGAAACCACCAGTCTAACCACACTAGTGATCATCAAACGTGATACTTTGGCTCAAAAGAACTTAGGTGTTGCAGGAGACCACCTTATCGACTGTAATGGATAGCTACAAGTATGACTCTAACCCGATGCTTCATAGTAGTGACACAGAGGTATGAAAACTCTTATTACTTGCAAAACACTTTACTTGAATCTATCAATGCCCCATTTGGTTATAGTCAAAACAAAAAAGGCATGGTGTAACAAAAAAACAGATGTCGTCATTGTAATCGGTCAGGTCACAAGAACTACAACTATCTGAAAAACCACTAGAGTGGGGGTGAATAGGGTTTTATAGATATTTTAATAATAATTCAACCAAATTAAGCAACCAAAAAGATATTGGACAAGGGGACAAGGATTTAGAGTGGTTCTAACCTTAGCAAATACTAAGGCAGTCAATCCACTACCCGGTTGCTTACCCAACCGGGATTTTGAAAGAATTAAATTTTATTACCTCGCAAGGATATTACATAAAATTACAATTCTTTCACCAAACCCTTCGAATATCCATCACCTAGAAGTAGTTGCACCAACCTTGAAGCAGCCTTCTTGAAGTAACTTCAAGCTCCCCCTTGAAGTAGCCTTCCTCTTGAAGTAGCTTACCGTTGCAACAGCCTTCTTGAAGTAGTCCGAAGTCCACCTTCTCCACTGAGAAGAACCTTCTCCAATCCGCAGCCTCCAACCCTAGGAGTAGCAAGGAGAATACAATAGATAAAAGGAACAAGAAGAAAAAATAGAAATTACAATACCACTTATAGCTCAAGGATTGATTTCCTATATCAAGTGTTTTGATCTCCTAACCAATGTATATGGAAGTGTTTGTGCAGTGGGTAGGAGATGCAAGCCTATATGACATGAAATTAGAGCAATGGGAATGAATAGACAATTGTTGGAATTGCTCTATTGCTCACAAGAATGAATAGCCAATTACAAGTATATGCTCAAGTGTTGCACAAGTGTGTATTTGGTGTCCTATGGCTTGTCCTATTTATAGGAATGGCCTATGGATGCTTAAGGACGTTCTAGACACTTTCTAGGGGGTTCTTAGTGCTTAACTAGCCTTTAGGTAACTATTAGTTGCTTTAACAATGACTAGTTAATTAATTCTGAAAAGTGCAGACATAACTCATCTCAGTCGACAAATTGTCGATCAAGAGTCCTTCTCGGTCGAAGATTTGTCGACCGAGGGACGTACAGGAGCAAGTGTTTACAACGTTCATTTCCAACTCCCAACCACCTTGTCTGCTGGGTCTAACGGCTACTTGGGTCAATCTCGGTCGAGGAATTTGTCGACCGAGAGTGTCTCGGTCGAGGAGTTTATCGACCGAGAATGACCTTGTTTCAATGTTTTGAACTAGATACTAAGTGTGTGTATGAGTGTGCAGATGTGACACTATTATCGGGAATGACCTATCTAAGTGTTGTGATTGGCTAGGGAATATATAACGCTTGATTTACATGATGTCTAAGTACTTGTACATTATATATCTTGTACAAGTTTTTACATTTGATTACAAACATGAAATTAACACATTGTGCACATTTAGATCTTCCAAAGTTGTGTCATCCACCTAGTTCCTGCAACACTCAAGTAGCACGTTAGATTCACAAGAATGAAATGTTTGTCATCATCAAAACAAAGAGATTATAATAATGTCCAATTTAGCCAACAATCTCCCCCTTTTTGAAGATGACCAACATTTCCTAAATATAAAATAAGGAAATATAAATCATATGAGTTTCATACCTGGAGTTTACCTTTTGTAGCCATTCTCTTGTTTTGCAAATGTGTACTGGCCCAAGTTTAATGAAACTCATTTTACTTTATGTTTTCGGTTTATATTATTTCTCCCCTTTGTCATTTCAAAAAGACATCCAAGAAAATCATTTTGTATGACTTTTATTTTTTCCCCTTAATTTCATAATTAGATGCTCCCCCTTAATAAGATATTCAATTTGAAAAACCAAGGGATGCAAACCAAGTAAAATGAAATAATTTATTATCAAATTTAGCCACAATTTATTTCTCAATTATTTGCAAAGGATGTATCATATAACCTTAGAGTACATGAATGTATCTCTGAACAAATACACAGGATGTTAGGCCCAGATTTGTTTAGAGAATTCCATTAAGAACCATATGTATGTCATATTCATGAATATTATAGATTTCTTTGTTTTTATAACCAAGACTTCTTTTAAGGATACTAAGGTCATAACAAGCTTCAAATGATGTTTACAAAGTTTTGTAAGCTTCTTAATCTTATAATCAAGATAGTTTGTGTGAGCTCCCCCTTAATCTTATAGTCAAGATAAATTAAGGATTCTAAGGTTACAATTAATATTAGATTAATCACTAAAAATTTTGTTTTCAATATACTAAGATTGATTGCAGTAAAATGATGTACAAATAAGCATTTTGTCAAGCTTATTTTAGGTCGACCTTGACTTCGACCATAGTGCCCCTTGGTCAATCTTGATTTCAACCAAGAGGCCATTTCTGCAGATTTCCAATTTGTGAAGTATAATTTCTACAGATAACTTGATTAAATGAATATCAATTTTGAAGCACTTTGAGTGATACCTATTATGAAGACGTTTTATCAATAACCTAATATGGTCATCATAGTGAAGTCTTTGACCTTGATTTGTGAATGATGTCTCATAAGATTTTCTATGGGTACATAAATATCAAATCCCATTTCTTCTTGTACCCTTATTTTCAGATTAATCATAAGATTCTTTAGAAACATATATCCTTGAAAGCAAGATTAATGTCTCAAAGTCAAGATTTTGCAAATAACTAGATAAAACATCAATATTCTTGTTCTAAGAGACACTTTTTGGCTTGTCATAGCATCATCATTTATTACAAGCCATGCACACAATAATCATTTTCTTATTATGTCATAATGCATCTATGTCACAGAGTTTTACTATTATGCAAAATGGCATCTTCATATGATAGCATCATCTTTATTTGTAATGAGTTGAATTGCAATGATCATTTGAAAATAATGTTCATGTATATATAGATCAAAGATCATTTTAGACAAACTAATGAAACACAATGATCATGGCACAATTATGATAGAACAGTAGAAGAATATCCACAATGCAATGATCAAGATAGAAGCATATGAATACAATGATAATGATCATGTAAACTAAGTTTCAATATATATAGTTCCTATATAGCTGGAACAAGGAATGCTTAGGATAAACCATGTGGACTATGTTAAAATAGTAATTTCCTTGATTAAACTAACATGGTTCATAATTTTTCAGTTTTAAGCCAAACCATGTAGAGAATAAACCAAAATAATCTCATTTATGGATTTTTCAAATTTAAGACACACCATGGACATGCTTTATAAACGTTTTCAATCAAAGAATAAGGTTTGTTCAAAATTAGTCTTCATATAGCACTTTTTGTAATATGTTGAATGAATTTCATATTCATAATGTTATACCTTAATTCATGATGCAAAAAGATCAATATGTCTTGTTTCAAATATGATCTCCAAGATTTATTCTTGATTTGCATATTAAATCAATCATAAACAACAAATTTATAGCAAACTAGATTAATTGAAAACAGGTTCAGCAGAACTTGATTTGGTCGAACTATTTGTCGACCGAATTTATCTCAGTCGACTATTTCTCGACTGATAATGTTGTTGTTTGTACATGTTTTATCAGATTTATTGCAAACTTGAAAACAGTAACCTGCTCGGTCGACTATTTCTTGACCGATAATGTTCTCGGTCGAACAGTTTCTTGACCGAGAAAGTTTTTGTATTGTTTCAGAACTGTTTTCAGTAATTTTTTTATAAGTAAAACATAGATCACTTTCAATTCAATTATGTGATTTAAAAACCAGTTTAGTTGAGATAAAACATATAAATATCAAAGTAACATGTAGATCAAATCTCAACTAATCATATTCAAATCTTCAAATTAAGACAAATTTCTAAAGATGTGTTTCTGCATATTTATATAAAATGTGTATTTTCAAGTTAGAGTTTTCAATCAATTTATTATCTTATTATTTTAAGTTGAGATAGACATGGAGATATACAACTTAGAGTTTTTGGTCATATATCAACTTAATTATATTCATTTAGTTTGGGGGTTTTGGAACCCATACTAACTCAACATCCTTTTTCTTGTATGGGCACGAGAAGGAATAATGTCCAAGACGCAAACAATAATGGCAACATATAGAATCAACCTCATATCTCTTTCTATGATTTTGTTCTAGGTTGTTCTTGGGTACATATGTATATTTGCCTCTAGATACATACCTAGATTGATTCACTTGTGTCTTTCTCCAACTAGGTTTTTGATAAGTTTTTCCTTTAGGCTTATAATCTAGTCCTCTCCTTCCAATTTGATGATAGGAGTTGTTTAAAATTTTATCAAGGGTATCATTGTTATTCAAACTACTAATTTTTTGTTGCAACTTAAAAATCTCATCCATTCTCTTCTTGATATCTAACTTTGCTTGATCTAGGTTAGATGATAAAGAGTCTCTTTCTTTTATGATAATATCATAATCTAGATGTGTACACAAAATAGGTTGTTTTTTAAGATCATTTAACTTTGCAAGTAATCCAACCTTTTCTTGAGATAGAAGATCGTAATTTGTTTCTAGAGTAAAAATCTTCATATTACAATCACTTAGAGATGATTTCAAAGTATAATTTCCAGAAATAATGCTATCCTTTTCAAATCCAAGATCATTTAATTTTGCATACAAATCTTCATTTTCAGATGTGATAGCAAGAAGTTTAGCATGTAACTCATCATTTGCTTTATTAGATTTCTTTAATTTCTTCTTGCACTCAATATACTTATTATGTGTTTCTTCAAGACTATCAATTAGCTCTTCTTTTGATAAATCAAAAAGGCTTACCTCTTCTTCTTCTTCTTCTTCACTTATTGTAGCAATAAGGCTATTTTTATGCACCTCTTCCTTCTTTTCTTTCCATGGGCAACTAAGTGTTGTGTGGCTTGTTCCTAAGCACCAATTGCAACTTGTTGAAGATTGATCCATACTTTTCCTTTGCTTGCGGTTGTAGACACCACCACCCTTCATTCTTCAAGACTTTGTTAGAGTTCCTTGAAGCCCTGCTCTGATACTAATTGAAAAACCACTAGAGGGGGGTGAATAGGGTTTTATACATATTTTAATAATAATTCAACCAAATTAAGCAACCACAAAGATATTGGACAAGGGGACAAGGATTTAGAGTGGTTCCAACCTTAGCAAATACTAAGGCAGTCAATCCACTACCCGATTGCTTACCCAATTGGGATTTTGAAAGAATTAAATTTTATTACCTTGCAAGGATATTACATAAAATTACAATTATTTCACCAAACCCTTCGAACAGTCTTCACCTAGAAGTAGTCGCACCAACCTTGAAGCAGCCTTCTTGAAGTAACTTCAAGCTCCCCCTTGAAGTAGCCTTCCTCTTAAAGTAGCTTCCCGTTGCAACAGCCTTCTTGAAGTAGTCTGAAGTCCACCTTCTCCACCGAGAAGAACCTTCTCCAATCTGCAGCCTCCAACCCTAGGAGTAGCAAGGAGAATACAAAAGATAAAAGGAACAAGAAGGAAAAATAGAAATTACAATACCACCTGTAGCTCAAGGCTTGATTTCCTATATCAAGCGTTTTGATCTCCTAACCAATGTATATGGAAGTGTTTGTGCAGTGGGTAGGAGATGCAAGCCTATAGGACACGAAATTAGAGCAATGGGAATGAATAGCCAATTGTTGGAATTGCTCTATTGCTCACAAGAATGAATAGCCAATTACAAGTATATGCTCAAGTGTTGCACAAGTGTGTATTTGGTGTCCTATGGCTTGTCCTATTTATAGGAATGGCCTATGGATGCTTAAGGACGTTCTAGACACTTTCTAGGGGGTTCTTAGTGCTTAACTAGCCTTTAGGTAACTATTAGTTTCTTTAACAACAGCTAGTTAATTAATTCTGAAAAGTGCAGACAGAACTCATCTCGGTCGACAAATTGTCGATCGAGAGTCCTTCTCAGTTGAAGATTTGTCGGCTAAGGGACGTCCAGGAGCAAGTGTTTACAACGTTCATTTCCAACTCCCAACCACCTTGTCTGCTGGGTCTAACGGCTACTTGGGTTAATCTCGGTCGAGGAATTTGTCGACCGAGAGTGTCTCGGTCGAGGAGTTTGTCGACCGAGAATGACCCTATTTTAATGTTTTGAACTAGATACTAAGTGTGTGTATGAGTGTGCAGATGTGACACTATGATAGGGAATGACCTGTCTAAGTGTTGTGATTGGCTAGGGAAGATCTAACACTTTATTTACATGATGTCTAAGTACTTGTACATTATATATCTTGTACAAGTTTTTACATTTGATTACAAAAATGAAATTAACACATTGTGCGCATTTAGATCTTCCAAAGTTGTATCATCCACCTAGTTCCTGCAACACTCAAGTAGCACGTTAGATTCACAAGAATGAAATGTTTGTCATCATCAAAACAAAGAGATTATAATAATGTCCAATTTAGCCAACACTATCAACAACCAAAAATTTTCTATGCTTGTAAGGATATTGAATACTAGATAACATTCTAACCCTTGATTCTCACTCAGGAAATAACAAATTGACAATATAATGGATTACTAAAAGGCCACACACTCTAATCTGACCATGAAAAAGGTAATCATTCAACACATGCAAAAGCTTCTTCCACTCTTCCCCATGACAATGTTACATGCTTTATCCCATATCAACATAGTAATCCATATGATCTTATAGTTTCTACATGAAACCCCTTATCCATTATGTACCAAAACCATGTAGACATATTGCCATCTCCCCATGCAACCAATCCCCATCTAGCCCCCATTCATATATCCCCTACCCTCTCTACTACCCCTTGCATGAGAGGATCCCAGATCAAACCACACTACATGTCTAAATCTATAAACCATTAACTTTTGAATTGACATCTCCCCCTGCTATTAACCATGTATACTAAATGACAACTCCCTCATCCTCTCAACCCACACTTTCATCATCCTCAAACATGGATAATCAACCCCCTCCCACAACTTAAGATTTTTACCAAACATAGCCTACTCTTATCCATATCCAACAATCATGTTAAATCCAAGTGAATTATCCTTGATGTCACTTAGTTTGTTAGCCTTCTTATTCCTGGATGAACCATCCATTGACCCAAGATTTTTACATATTCACAACTTCTCTACACTATAATTGATGGAACAAAACTCAACCACCTTGTTGGTCTCACCATCACCATTCCTTGTAGAGATAGCTTTGTTCAAGACAAATTCTTTGTGAACCCTTGACCTAAGAGTTGATCTCTTCTTAAATGAAGGATCTGGATGAGTTTCCATCACTGACCTTTCTCGTATCTAGGACATTGAGGTCTTTTATTGTATTGTGGTTGCAGCGGGTGCCTCCCTTCAATTTGTTAGCCTTGAAACTCTATATCCAAACAACTAGAACACGACATTTTGCTTATATTTTATCACACATGAGTCTGTCTTCTTAGTTCCCTCAAGATCAAGATTTGCAAAATCATATAAACTATCAAGATCCATAGGGAAGAACTACATGAGAAACCTACAATTTTCTTGGATCTTACCAAGCACCCACCTACTTGGTTCTACCCTAAGGAGAGGGGAATAAAATACTAAAATGTGACTATGAAATTTCTACTATTTTCCAAAAAAGAACACATCTAGGTAAAGGAAGACATACCCACCCTCTCCATACAATCATTAACACTACTGACCAGTCTCACCCATCTGACATGTTAACCACACCTCCAACAGGCAATCACATCCCTCCACCCCACCTCAATCTAACTCAAATCCTATCTCTACCTTACCAAACAACTCTCTTCAACACGACAGAGTCCTTGGTCCTTTCAACTAATAAAATACACACATCACACTCCCATATAGTGTGGTTTGTTATATGGTCAATCTCCTCAAATTTGGGATCAAGGTCAAACATGCAAAAACAAAATCTAGCTCTCCCAATCACAATATGACCTCCAAAACTTTAGTTCAACACTTGCAAACTGCCATTCACATTTTGAAAGTAGAAGCAGAATTTCTTTTCAACTGATGAAACAAGTAGCAAGCTCACTAAGTAGATATCAATAAATGATAATGTTCTTAATTGTATCTCATATATAGCATTATGTCACTGTGTTTCTAGCTTTACCACCTTTTCCAAGTCTATAGGTATTACTTTAGGAGCCACACGTGAAGCAAACATTACACTCATGGAACTAGAACAAAACCTAGGATGGCATAATCAATGCTATACTGCTATAGCCTCCGAGTTGATATCTAAGCTCACATTTTAACTATTATCTCTTTCATAGTTATATCCACGACACACCATGCACATTGATTCATGGAGTGTGTATGGTGTTGCTAATTCCAAAAGAAGGTACAAGATCTAAAACTTTATACAACTATATAGGATCATCCTCATTACCTTATAAGAACAAAAAATCAATCTTTCCTCATTGCACCTCAACACTACAGGGGAACTTCATTTAGAACTGGATTCAAATTCCTTCTATTGGACTTAGTGGTGAACTAATAATAGGTTGAATCCTAATACCTACTAAAATATAACCACACTGTTGGTTATGATGTATCTCTGCTAGAGTAAAAGGACCTTTACATTTGTCTATGGTGAATCAGCTAAAATAAAACACAATTCATGGATAAACTTGGAGCCAATGCTTAATCCTTTATCCACCTCCCCTTTTGGAGGTGATTTCAATTTCATTGGAGATACATATGAATGTAACTCCTCATACACATCCTCATGATAGAGACACAACAAAAATAACAATCTCTTTATCAACATCATTGAGAAATATCAATTAATTGACCTTTCATCTATCAATACAGAATATCCATGGAAATGAGGCAATAAATGGGCCAAGCTAGAAAAATTCCTACTATCACAATCATGTAATAATACTTACCCACTATCATCATCTAGAGCCACATGCTGCTCAATTCTTGATCACTTCCCCATCATCCTCAATGATAGATATGAAAAATGGGAACTTAGACCTTTCTACTTTGAAAGAGTTTGGACTTCACATTTAGATTTTGAAAAAGGATCACTAAAATTTGGTTTATCTATCCTTTTGATTGAACATAGGCTTTTATATCCACAATATCATCAAAAATATTAGGAAAAATCTCATTCTATGGAACAAAAACACATTCGATAACACAAACAAGAAACTCAAAGTTAGGAATGATGAACTCCTCACTGCCAAGAGTTCCACCCTAATTGACCCCTCCAATAGTATGGCCCTAAAAATTGACATACATACTCTAAATCTTAAGATAGAAACTATCTGGAAACAACAAGCTCAAGTACAAGGCCTATAAGAGGGAGAGAAAAATACCAAATACTTCCACAAAATTTGCAATAACAGTAAGCAAAATCACACATCTACAATATCCATGTCAATGATGTTATAACTTTCCATAAGAACAAAATTATAGAACAAATTGATCTTTTGACAAAAAGCTCTTCAATTGGGATGCACATGCTCAACACATTTCTATGTTTAAGTAGTATACAATCTTCCCAAAAAATATTGAAAATCCTCTCTTCCTCGTCACACCATTTCTTCAAGGAAAAAAGAATCACAAGTGCCAAACCAAGATGGTTGCCAACAAGTCTCATGGATTGGATGGATTCAGTTGAGATTGTTGTCACAATTAATGGTATAACATTAAAAAGAACTTCTTCAACCTATTATCATCATGCACAATCATGATGACATCTCACACATATAGACATTTTGATCAGACTTACATATCTCTCATCAAAATTCTTGAGAAACCTCATCAGTCGCCACTTTAGACCCATTGGTCTGATTATCACATCATATAAACTTGTCACCAAAACTCTTAGCACCCATCTCATGACTTTGAGTCCAATAATAGGATCACAACAGAGTGTTGTTCTCAAAGGATAAAGTATTCTAGATGCTTATATCATGGTCAGCGAGACAATTCATATTTCAAAGTAACCATACTCCTATCCCCACTTTGAGTTAGATTTTGTAAAAGATTTTGACAACATAAACTAGAACTTTCTCATCTTTTTTATCAATGGATATGGATTTCCATACATGGGATAAAATTGATTTATTCATGCATCAATACTAGTTATTTTTTCACCATCATCAATGGAGCTACTTTTGGATATTTCACTAGAATGAATGGACTTCATCAAGTAGACCCACTTCCCCCGACCTTTTTCTTTCTAGTTACCTCCATTCTGACTAGGATGCTTCAACCTAGGATCCACAAAATATCTTTGATCCTATTCCTAACTGTCTAGGGTAAAATATAGAATATGTTGATGACACTATTTTGTTCATTTATCCTAATGATAGAAATCTTATATATACCATTCATATTTTGGGGATCTTCTCCCACCTTTCAAGACTTAGATAAAATTTCCTCCACCGTCATAGGAAAACACATACCACAACCCCCTAATATTGACAGATAAAAACACTTGTTGTACTATAAAGAGGAAAAATACTCTATCGGATACTTGGTCTACCTCTTTCACAATATGCATTCCTACTATCAATAGGAACCCTATCATTAAATTACTATAGAAGATACTTTCTTTATGGACATTAAAAACTCTTAGTGTGTTTGGAAAACTCACTCTCCTCAACTCCTCTCTCACACCACTCACCACATACTACTTAAGTTGTATCATGGTACCACCACCATCATTAAATGCATAGACCACTTATAAAAAAATGTATGGGGGGAGTCAAGTTTAAGGGGGTGAAGTGTTTTCTAATATAGACCTCAGATCATGGTACCATCAATTAAATATCAAGACAAGTGAAAACCGAAGACAACCTTTAGGATTAACTATGGTCACTATAAGTTTGTGATTTTTCCATTTGGGCTAACGAATGTGCCCAAAATGTTCATGGATCTAATGAATAAAGTGTTCAAGAAGTATCTAGATTAATCTGTGTTGGTGTTTATGGATGATATCTTGATCTAATCCAATGATTCAAACCAGAATAAGCAACATCTATATTCAACTTTGTAGTTGGTAAGGAAGCGAGAGTGCGTGTGAAGTTTATTAAGTGTGGGTTTTGGCTGATTAAATAGATTGTCTAGGTTGTCATACTTATCAGAAGGGGGTTTGTATATATTCTAAGAAGATAGAGTTATTTTTCTAGTGGGAGCATCCCAATATTTTGATAAAAATGTGAAGTTTTCCTAAATTAGTTGGTTACTATAGACACATCGTCATGCTTTTTAGTTCTATATCTTTTCTATTGACCAACTTAACCAAGAAGGGTGGAATTTTTATTTGAGATGAGGAGTGTCAAACTTGTTTTGGATTGTTGAAGGAGAAGTTGGCCTGGAAGAATGTGTAAGTTATACTAGAGATGGGGAAAGGCCACATCATCTTTTGTGATGTCTCCAAGAGAGATGTGGGTTGTATTTTGATGCAACATAAGAGTGTGATCACTTATGCTTCTAGGAAGCTCAACAATCTTGATGACAACTCTCTGACACATTATCTATAGTTGGAAGTTTTTGATATAAAATTGAAGTTGTGGAGGCACTATCTTTATGGGAAAGAAAGCACATATCTTTATGGATCACAAGAGCCTCTAGTAACCTTTATGGAGAAGGATTTGAATATGAGGCAGAGATGATGTTTTTAGATAATAACAGGCTACAACTATGCCATAATCTACCGTCCATGAAAGGCATATATTGTGTATGATGCTTTGAGTGGGAATTTGTCTTCACATTCTTCTATAGTATCCCCATGGAAACCTTTCACAATCTAGTAGCCTAAAATACATCTCTTGTCCCTAGAGGAATCCATGCCACCCTTAATTCTTTCATCCAATAGTGTATACTTGTAATCCATGGTGCATAACAAGAGAAATATCATAATGTCTCTTATGTATATGAATGTACATATTAGGTCTCCCTGTTTTTGTTGGCATAACTACAGGTCAAGGAGACTTTTTCATAAAATATATGATATTTAAATGATATATAATATAAAACCATGACATGATGATGATAATAAGTGTGAAGGATTCCATGAATCAAAGGATGGGTCAGGTTACTTCCATGGTAGACTAATTGCAGTTGAGCAGAAAGTTTAAGGGACACAATACTAGAAGAGGCATATTCGTCAATGCATGCATGGCATCCCGATAGAACTAAGATAAACTAGAATCTCAAGTCTCATATTGGTGGCTAGGAATGAAGTGTCATGCGGTGGAGTCTTTTGTGAGTTTCCTAATTAGTTAATAAGTGAATGCATGACATCAAAACTTATAGGGTTATAGCATTCATTGCCTATCCATGAATGGAAATGGTATCATGTCTCTGTGGACTTTGTGGTTGGTCTGTCCAAGACAAAAAAGAATATAATTCCATATGGGTAGGGGTTGGTTGCTTGAGCAAGTTAGATCACTTAATGTCGATTGAAAGTATCTACATTTTAGAGCATTCATTGGAGATCTATGTAGAGGAGACAATCTATATATACATTATATCATCAACCATAATGACAAATAGAGGATCATAATATACAAGCAGGTTTTGGGACCATATAAAAGCATTGGACATTGGCTAGAAGCTCATAATTTCTATCCACCTATAAATAGATGCTCAAACATGGAGGGTAGTCTAAACTCTTGATGATCTTTCAAGATATTATGTGCCTCGACTTTTTGGTAGCTGGTATATTCCTCTAAGTTTGATAGGGTTCTCCTGCAACAACAACTATCATAGGAATATATACATGACACGATGCGAGTGTTTGTATGGTGGGTATTGTAGATCACCTTTTTTTGTTATGAAGTAAATTGATATCAACTTTTGAGGACAAATATAGTGCAACTAGCGAATGAGAAAATATAATTCATATAGCAATACTTGAAGATAGAACATGATGGACATAAGTTGTATGTTGGTCATAGGAGGTTGCTAGTATTCTAGGTTTGAGACCATTTATCTCTAGGTCTCACCTTAGAAATGAATTTTAAGGTTTGGAAGAAGGGTAAACTTGACCACAATGCATGGGACATTATCCTATCACATAGAAAAATATAAAAGTAGCCAACAATTGGGTTTTCCACCTTAATTTGAGTATACTTCATGATGTTTTCCACATATCCAGTCTAGTGAAGTGACACCCCTGAGATAGAATATACAATACGAGTAGTAGATTCTCAACTTGTGTACAATGTTTCATATGAAGAGAGGGGCAGTCCAAACCATAAATAGGCATGTGAAGAAGTTGAAAAGGAAGGACATACTGTTGGTGAAGATTTTGTGGAACCAACATGGTGTCAAGGAAGCCACTTGGGAATTGGAGGAGGAGATGTGTTAGATGTATCGAGAATTATTTAGGATTTTAGGAGTAAAATCGTGTTAGGAGGGGAGTGTTATAATACCCCAACTCTTGCCTTGTTTTTCTTTGAGAAAACTAGGAGTTGTTATTATTCATTCCTTACCCCTAAAGAAGGTTCTCTAAGATTAAATTACGTTGGGTCCTCCGACATGGATCCCTTACCAACAATGTTAAGGATGAAAAATGGATTTTGGGATCATTTAATCACATGTACATTATGTTTTTTCTACCCATTTAACTAATGTATCATTGATTTTGCTACAATGGCTAGAGCATTATTCAAATTCTATCTATTCACAAGAAGCTTCAATCTTCAAATGTGTTGATATATGGGCTTGTATTTGGGTGGTACCTCCAGAGATGTTGTTGGGTCTTCAGAAGTAGAATCAACAACAAAATAAAATTTTCCTGAGAATTCACCGAGCAAAATTTGTCTAATGCAACAATACTATAATTAGGGCTTACAAGTTTTATACCTTATTGTGAAAGAGGTTCCACGATTCAACTTGTAATTCTTAGTGGATATATAGATCATCTGATATACATCTTTCTCTAACCTCATCGGATCAAAACTCAGAAATCATTTTTGTTGTCTCTGTCACTTTAAAAATTGCCTTGGGAATGCATGTAGAAACCTAAATTTTCCAGTGGCGCATTGCAGGAATCCATGATTGACTATCAGTGGTAGACCGTCTGATTCTGGAAGTGATTGGCACAAATCCCAAACTCATAAAGTTGGTTGTATTGATTGTAAATCTAATCATGAAAGTTGCCTCTGGTAGATCAAACTATTTTGTAGAAGGCATTGTTTGTAGAACATACTATTCCATTTTGAAGGCTTATTGAAAAAAATGTCATTCTATTGTGGAGACCTTCTCCTCAATTCACATGGCGATAGCGAAGCTTCTCATCCAGAAAGAATTCACTCTGTGAACTAGCCTTTGTGACATCCATGCAAGCGCTCTAAGACGGCTCAGAGAGCTAGTGTCCTGTTAAGTCTATCTCTTTAAGTTGCTCTTAGGGTTTCCCAAACCTTGAAGGCAACGATGAGAACATATGATTTTGTTCCATGATGACATCCTCTGATATCATATACGTAGAGGAGTGGATAGGTTAGGCTTTACCAACCCCTATTTGTCCATGCTATGGACTCCCTCACAGTATGAGGGATTCTACACTCATCAATCTGCAGAATGCACCATTATGTATGTCCTAGTGTGTACTAACTTACCTAGTCTATGAGAAATGGATCCCTGACTTATGGATGTGTATTCATTTAATCTCAATTTATGTTTTTTAAGTCCTTGAAATTTAGTTGCATGACCCTAGATTTATAATATCAATTACAATAAGGTCCAATTCAACCATTATTCAAACTATCTCTATGCATAAGACCTCGTAGGCACCATACTAAGTTAGTAATGGATTCATTAATCAATATTATGTCCCATAAGAAATGATTGGTGTCTAGACACATATCATTTCTACCCAATAATAAGATTATTCAACCAATGTCAAACCATGAACGACCAATCTAACCATGTTGTATAATCCATTTGTCATAGAAATTTAATTTGAACTAGAGGCATGGACACATCATCATCATTACATCGAATCCAAGTTAATTGATCTCAAAGTAGACTAGAAAGATACATATGAGCTCAATATCATATACTGACTCACAAAGGCATGGACATGCATTTCTCTAGTCTCACTTATCAAGATGCCTTGGACATCACTTTCGTTTTGAGGGGAAAATTTTCTTCTTCATCACTTGCAATGCATAACGCGATTCACACAACACCAAATAACTACATTCTTAAATATCATGTTGAGTACGGTTAAATCATGACAATTGTCGCATTGCCATTGTAGTGATTTTAGGTTGAAGGACCATAACACTGATGTCACATTTGAGAGATGATTATGAATGTCATATATTGGTCCATGAATTACTGTCAAGGAAGGTCCATCCAGTACACGTGTTCCCTAACAAGTACTTATGTGTCTGACTTGGTATCCAATACCTATGGCCTATGAGAAATGGTCATCAGTCACCACACATACTAGTCTCATATGTATTATTGTTGTTCAATCCACAATAATACATTACTAGGGACATTTAAGAATATTGTTCTTAGCATCTATCAGGTACTCATGTTTAAGTCACATAATTGAAGTCCCACGACTTTGAACCAATCATTTTAAGAATATTTATTATGTACATTTATATCACAGTAATCAAAGTGCATCAACAAATTGGAATTGTATTTATTAATCAAATAAAAGTACAAAATATCCATGTAGCCATCACCCATTATTGTCTTAGAAGAAATTTACACCATTAGTATTCCACTTGCTTAAATCTAGTCAATCATGTATCTTACACCAAGTGATATAGAATGAGCATCAAACTTCTACTATGACAATGCCTTAGTCAAGTGATCAACAAATTAGATCTCTATCACTACCATGTAGATCTTCTCATCTACTTGAACAATATCTCGTATGAGATGCATGCATCAAAGAATATGTATACCAACTGGGTTCTTTGGCTTGCGTGATAGCCCCATTGTAGTCATTGTAAGTTGTATTGCACCAATAATGCTAGGAAAAACTCTAAGTTCATGAATGAACTTCCTGATCCACACTAATTCCTTTGTGGAATCTAATACAATATCATATTGTGTTTCTATTGTAGCGTCCATCATTATCTCTATATTTGAAGTCTTCCAATTGACAATACCACCATTGAGGGAAAACATAGAACCATATTGCAATTAATAATAATCCTTTTGGATTTAGAATATTATTTATGTAACTATTTTCAGCCAATTCTTCCTCACCTCTTCATACTAAGTTATGGTCAAGTACTTCATGATGCTCTATATTGCAATTTAGTGACCCTCAGTCAAATTTTCTTGACATGCTTGTTACGGTCAAGGCACATGAGATGTTTAGAAGTGTAAATAACATCTAATACATGATAGATCAAACTACATAGGTGTATGAAATCTTACTCATTTGGTCCCTTTCTTCCTAAGATTTTAGACATTTGGTTTTAGAAATACTTATCCGATTAGACATGGATAAGTCCCTTTTCTTAGACTCTTGCATGATGTACCGCTTCAACACTTTGTGAATGTATATACTTTAAATTAAGCTAGGAATCCCGTTAGATCTATCTCTATGGTATTGATACCTAGAATATAGGTGGCTTCTCCTAAGTCTTTCATTGAGAAACTTTTTGCCAACCACATTTTCACCATTTGTGGATTTGGGATATCATTTCCCATGAGTGGTATATCATCCACGTATAATATGAGGAATACTACCATGCTCCCACTAACCTTCTTGTAAACACAAGTTTCATCTTAGAATTTTTAATGAAGCCAAGTTCTTTGACTCATTTGTCATAATGAAGATTCCTACTTATGGATGTCAATCCATGCATTAATCTTTGTAGCCTGCATACCTTTCCAACATCCTTTTCAAACTCAAAATCCTCAAGTTGGGCCATGTACACATCATGAAGTAGATTCTCGTGAAGGAATGCAATTTTGACATCCATCTTCTGGATTTCATAGTCATTGTATGTTGTGATAACTATCATGTGTTTGGTTTTAGGGGAGGAAGAGAAGGCAGCGGAAACAAAAAAAAAATCTCCTCCCAAACCCAGAACAAAGGAAATGTGTCAATGTCTATACAATAGGAAGGATGGTTTGTGGAGGTGTACCTTATCCTGAGGCTTGCTCGGCGACGTTACCTCACGGCTTGCGTGGTCTTCACCTCCGGTCTTAGACGGTGTTTGTGCAGCTCCTGGTCTCACTGGGACTGTCGGGATTGACAGTTGTCCTCTAAGAGGCAGAAGTCTCCCACCTTTGAAGTAGTCCACATGGACCACCTGGAACTCCGATCTCCTTGTCCCACAAGGAATCGAAAGGAGTCACACTCTCCTGTCAGCGTACTAGTCACCAACACACTCTCCTGCAACCAGTTGCTTTTCTGCAGTTGTCTTTCCTTTGCTACGCCTCCCTTATCGGGTAGCACTTGCTCGGGCTCTCTCTCGGTTACCAAAACCAGAGAGAACGACAACTTTGTAGAGCAACTGGTGTTCTAAGTTGTTGTACCTGAGAAGCCCCCAATACCCCTATATATATATAGGAGGGTCATGGGACATGGTTATCTACACTGGGCAATGCGGGATTAAACAAGAGTAGAAGGGTTTGAGATTTTCCACAAAACAACCAACTTGCGCCAGCTGAACCGATTGGTTCACACCCTGAAATGATCATTTCAGGTCCTGAGTCGATTGTTTGGGACCTAAGTCGATCGTCTGGGGCTCTGAGCTGATCGGTTGGAGCTCTAAACTGATCGGTTCATGGTCCTTATCCAACTCAAATTGACTTTCATATTTGTTTCTGATTAATCAAATATTAATCCTTGTCCAAATTGAATTTGTACAAGTGAAACAAATTATATTTGCAAAATAGTCTTCTGACTTTCCAAACGATCTCGGTAGGTCACATGAGCCGACTGATTTAACAATTGAGCCGATCGTCTCATTGCACATGAGTCAATCGTCTCACTAGTTGAGCCGATCGGTTCACCAACCTGAGCCGATCGGTTCATCTCATGAGCCGATCAGTTGGGGCATCAGATTGTGCAAAAATCAGTCAATCATAGTTTCAGTCAATCCGATACTCCAATCAATCAGTCCAACACCTTGAACACTATGATATTGAGCTATCAATTGATTGAGTGTTTAATTGAACTACTAAGCTCCTTTAGTAATCAATCTAAACATTGTTTGTGTATAAACTCCTCTTCCAGGTTAAATCCTATGTGTGTGACCTTGCAGGTCCATTTCACATTGGCAGTGAAAGTCCATAACACTTATGACTTCACAAGCAAAGAGCAATGCCTAGTCACACATCAGTGCTACCCAAGTGAAATAGAAAGTTGGAGAACAATTTTCAATCCTACAATCCGTGAATGATGTTACATCGAATGTATAGTTCCTTTGTCACTAATATCTCGAATGAACTCAAGGCATGGAATAGTCATCCTGTCAACATTCATTCACTTTCTTGATCTTAGAGTAGATTGGAGGATATATGTATGACATCAATATCACATACTGATTCATACATGCATGCACGCCTATCTCAATCCTACTCATCAAGTAGCCATGGATATCAAACTCCCTTAGGAGGGACAAATCCCATATCTATCACTCACCCCTCAGAAGCCCCATGTGTCAAAGTCACCCAATCATCACCTTTATAACAACCCATGTTTCAGGACTGCGTTTGATGATGTCAAAGTGTACCCAACGACATGTGTTGAGTGTAGTGATTTCAGGTCAAAGAATCACATTCACCACCATCACTGTGAGAACTGACTGTGACTACCATGTCATGGTTCCATGTGTCAAACTCACGGTGGGTTTGTCCGATAAACTTGTTCTCTAACAAGTACCTATGTGTTTGGTTTGATATCTCCATGTCATGACTAATGAGATTCTGTCATCAACCAACACCACAATCTAGTCTTGTGTGTCATTTTTGTCTATCGACCTTCCACAATGACATCCGACTAGGGACATAATAAGAATGTACAAACTCTTAGCATCCGTATGATCTCATCGTTCAGGTCCTCAACCTGAAAGCATACGTCATTGAGTACTGTCATTATCTAGACATTCAATCTGTTCTATCATTATCTCTTATGACTGGACCAGAAAGAATTGGAAGCTTGCCTTTGATGTTTATCAAATCAATCTTAATGTATCCCACCAATCATCCCATGATTGGCTCTCAGGGCATACATACCAATAGACTCCCACTTGCACTGCGAGCCAATCACCCTTGAATCATATTCATAGTGATCTTCAAACATGTCCCACATGTTACTGTACTCTAGTGCTAACATAGTGAGTTATGACAACACTTTGCCAAAGTTGGTATTAAATGCATGTCTCTCATCTCTTCGTTGTATGTCACACGTATGAGATGGAGTTGTCGTAATATGTGATCTAGTATTCCTTTGCTAACCTTTAGCCACATTGCATGACCAAGCACTCCTAACTTGTCATTAATGACTGGAATAACTATAAGTACATTTCATGAACTTCTAGATCCATATAGTATCCACTATTGTTCTCTAACACACTGATACTCGGCATTTCCTTTTAAACGACTATATTGGAACGTTTCCATTTATCAACAAACATTCACTGTTATATATCCCATATATATTTTGCGATTAATTTTCTATCCTTTTCGGAAGTTCGCATCAGTGTAACTCTTTACAGTGAACCCTTCCTTATTTTCATAGAACTAGTACTTCTCAAGTACTTATCAAGTTCTTATGGTATTCCAGTAACCCTTACTGGAAGTTAGACAGACATCCACTCGTCATGTCCCACATACGAGTTATTAGGATGAGCACATCATATTGTCGTGTCCTACATACAAGATGAATGCTTTTTTATTCTTGCCATGTCCATACATGCAAGATAATGGGATGGTTACATACATGATAGATCCATATCTATTCTTAGTGTTCCCATTCTTCATGAGAATTGGACACTTGGCCTTGGGATACCAACTCCACGTAACATGGACAAGTTTTCTCCCACTGAATCTATGCATATTGAACCCTTCAGTATAGATTGGCAATGTATGCTCTCTCTTTTCAAGTCAAGAGGATTTTGAGAACTATCTCTATAGATCTCTATTCCTATCACATAGGAAATGTCTCCATCTTCCTTGAAGATAATTTCCACTTTGGATTTCCATTCTAGAACATCTCCATTTCACATCAACATGTGGAATGTGAAAACGCTCCCACTAAATCACAGATCCCTTCTTTATCTTTGACATATCAGTCAAACCTTTTGACTGTATTATCAAAATAAAGATCACAGTTTTGAGTTGCTTGTACTTAATCAATCTCGTTGATTAGTCCATTGTAACTTATAGGCTTCATTTGCATTAATGGATTCATAAACCTTATAGGTTGTGTCACGTACACATCCTTATTTTATTCCTTACAGGAATGTGGTTTTCGTATCTGTATGCCAAATCTCATAGTCATTAAGTTGCAATCAACAAGCATCATCCTTCTCTAAATGTTATCCATGTGTCTTAATGCTTAAGACTCATTTGCACTTATGGATTTTATCCCAATGGGTACTACCATCAAGGTCATACCTTATGGTTCACATGGAAGTCATTTAGGATGTAATGGTCATAAACCATAACTCAAAATCTGATTCCTCATATTCATCTAGATAGTTGACTCATCAACTCATCACATAGATAATTGAGGTGTATCTGTCAAGGATATAAGAACTCACAACTCTTTGTGATTCTTAATGTCCTTTATTAGTGTGGGGTATTCTTTATTTAAGAAGAATTTAGTTATTTGATAATCATCCTCTAACTCTTTAGAGTATGAATCCTTTTGATTTAGACATCACCATGCCTTAATCATGAGTTTACTATGATACACTATCATATTCACTCACAAGGTTCTCAAACATTTGGTCTAAGTATTTCATTCATTGATCTCATAAAGAATTAACACTTTACCAAATCCGTACTTCATATGTGATATTCTTGAACATTTCAAGATATTCATATTGGTATTTCTATAAGCACCATTTGAAGTATTAGCATTAACTATAATTGGTATGTAAATACATCACATGTATTATACCTAATAGGATAATCATTCTCCCACTACCATTAGTGAAGATTGATTAATCATGTCCAAGAGATTCATGTCTCTTACTAGTTCTCTAACCAAAAGAGTCTAGATGTATCCATCATATGGAAACTAGAAATGAATTTCTCATGATAATGCTAATTTGATTATTTGAGTTATCAATAACTTTTAGGTATCATTTTATCTTATGCATACCATGTACCACAAGATAAACAAGGCATTGCCACAAAGATTGAAACATCAACTTTATTAATTGCCATTATTGTCATACAATATGCAAAAATAATGTGTTTCTATCCATTGGCAAATATGAAATATCAGTTCATAACTCTATTACATGCCTTTAAGGCTGAAAATAAACTAAAGTAATCCTATATATGGCAACAACACTTGCCCCATATATTGGGTGCTTTACATTTTATATCTTGGTATCATATACCTCAAAAATGTTACAAGTTTATTTCATGACACCTTTAGGTGGAGACGTCTGTCGCCTCCTTCTTCTTTAGTTCTTCCAGATAGAGTGGACAATTCCTTTTCCAATGTCTTATCTTTTGACAATGGTGGCAATTGCCTCTCTTGGTCATGCCTCCCTTGGCCTTGAGAGTTGAAGACGCCTTGGGCTGATGGCTAGCATCATAACCCTTCTTAGCTTTGCCCTTGCTCTTGCGCTTGGACTTGCCTTTCTTGTCACTGATCATCATCAAATACTTAGGCTTGTCCTTCTTCATCTGTGTCTCGGTTGTCCTCAACATACCCAACAACTCTGTCAATGGCTTGTCAAAGTTGTTCATGTTGTAATTCATCACAAACTGACTATATGATTCTGGCAATGATTACAGTATCATGTCAGTAACAACTCTTGGCTCAGGGGAAATCCCAGTCTCATCAGGTTCTCCACATACCCAATCATCTTGAGTGTGTGAGGACCAACTGGATCTCCTTATGTCATGACACACTTGAACAACACCCTGGAGACATCATATCTCTCTTTTCGTGCTTGATCTTCATACATGTTCTTGAGATGCTGAATCATCTCAATGACATCCATGTTCTCATGTTATCTCTAAAACTCATGGTTCATGGAGCACAACATCAAGCACTTTGCATCAATGGCATCATCAGAATGCTTCTTATAAGCATCCCTTTCTGCCTTTGGCGCGGTAGGAGCAGGTTCCTCTGGAACTAGAGTATCCAGGACATAGAGCTTTCGCTCTTGAGTGAGAACAATTCTCAATGTCCTAAACCAGTCATGGAAGTTAGTCCCATTCAGCTTGTCCTTTTCAAGGACCGATCGTAATGAGAAGTGATTGTTGTTTGTTGTCATTTGTACTACAAAAGGAAATATATGCAGTTTAGTCCAAAACTCAATTTTGACTTATTTGGTTGATTTGAAAGGTTGACGATATAATTAGGACTTTATTAATTAACGCTCCCACTATTTTTATTCAAATTGATAGCCCTCACCATCAATTCGGAAGATTGCAGCGTACAATCTTCTAGTGGGCAAGATCCTGAAATCCTCTAAGTCATGGACCGGCTAGGGTTGTCACCCACAACTTAGATCTTCCAGGTAGGCAACTTTTGCCAATTGCATCATATGCAACTCTTGAAAGATGGCATGTGCAACTCCTTGCCATGATCACCTCCATGCCTCAAGGTGCTAGATCCTATCTAGGTCACCTTGTTAAGTCTGACCTAAAGCCAACACGATGAATATGCACCCTGCTAGGGCAGACCCACATATCCATCCTTCACGCTTCCACGAGATAGACGGTGCACCACACTAGGGCGTGCCCACACTTGGCTGATCAAGCTTTTCATGTGTGTCGCATTTGGAAGGCATATAAAACTTTAATATTTAATGAGGGATTTGATTTTTATAGGTACATATACATATCCAATCACCACAATACATAGTATGTATCATATACATGTTATATCCCATAGAAAACATGAGAAACGATAAAAGCGATGAATATGACCATCCTAATGTGATTCCTCGAGCCAAGAGGAATCACGGTCATCTAGGTTTACATCACATGCAACATGTACAAGATGAACTTTGTGCTTTGCCTTTTTGGGTTTGATCAACTCATCTCCATGATTGATCGGCTCGCCATCAAGCTGGTCAGTTGGGTGCCACCAGCCAATCAGTTGGCTCCTCCAACCGATCGGTTTGCCTGGTCATCGTGCATCTCCTCATGGCCGCCACCTGATCGTCTGGCTCCTCGAACCGGTCATCTGGATCGCCAACCGATCGGTTCACACCTTGAACCGATCGTCTCAGTCATCGTCAGGTTGTCTGCCGTTCTTTGACATAACAGGAAATAAAAGATCTATCCTATTTACATTTGAATTGGGAAAACTCGAGTTACATTCGGGGGGAGCAAAGGTAGGAAAGAAATCTCGAATTATTTTGAGTTACATCAGGAAAGGGAGATAGGGAATCAGTGTGTAGATCGAGATGCAAGCAACCACATACAACCAAGCACACATATATAGGGTTTATTGGCCATAACTACGCTATACATCCACCACAAAACTCATTTAAGGGCGACGCGTATCGAGTGCATTCATATTACATATCATATATGTATATTGGGATTTGTGGATTTAGGATTGGACATGCATAAAGCCAATTTGTTTCGCATCATATGCTATAAATAAAGGCGACAAACCAAAATCAATCATATCGATAATCCTAAAGTATAGAGCAGTTGACGTGGCTCTGATACCACTGTTGGGTTTTAGGGGAGGCAGAGAAGGCAGAGGAAACAAAAAAAAATTATCCTCCCAAACCCAAAACAAAGGAAACGCGTCAACGTCTATATAATAGGAAGGATGGTTTGTGGAGGCGTACCTTGTCCCGAGGCTTGCTCGGCGACGTTACCTTGCGGCTTGTGCAGTCTTCACCTCTGATCTTAGATGGTGTCTGTGTAGCTCCTGGTCTCACCAGGACTGTCGGGATTGACAACTATCCTCTGAGCGGCAAAAGTCTCCCGCCTCTGAAGTAGTCCACACGGACCACCTGAAACTCCGATCTCCTTGTCCCACAAGGAATCGACAGGAGTCACACCCTCCTGTCAGCGTACTAGTCACCAATACACTCTCCTGCAACTAGTTGCTTTTCTGCACTTGTCTTTCCTTTGTTACACCTCCCTTATTGGGTAGCACTTGCTCGGGCTCTCTCTTGGTTACCAAAACCAGAGAGAACGACAACTTTGCAGAGCAACTGGTGTTCTAAGTTGTTGTACATGAGAAGCCCCCAATACCCCTATATATATAGGAGGGTCATGGGACAGGGTTCTCTACCCCAGGCAATGCGGGATTAAACAGGAGTAGAAGGGTTCGAGATTTTCCACAAAACAACCAACTTGCGCCAGCTGAACCGATCAGTTCACACCCTGAAATGATCGTTTCAGGTCTTGAGTCGATCATTTGGGACCTGAGCTGATCGTCTGGGGCTCTGAGCCGATCGGCTGGAGCTCTGAACCGATCGGTTTGTGGTCCTGATCCAACTCAAATTGACTTTCATATTTTTTTTCTGATTAATCAAATATTAATCCTTGTCCAAATTGAATTTGTACAAGTGAAACAAATTATATTTGCAAAATAGTCTTCTGACTTTCCAAACGATCTCGGTTGGTCACATGAGCCGTCCGGTTCAACAATTGAGTCGATCGTCTCATTGCACATGAGTCGATCGTCTCACCAGTTGAGCCGATCGGTTCACCAACTTGAGTCGATCGGTTCATCTCATGAGTCGATCGGTTGGGGCAGCATACTGTGCAAAATTAGTCAATCGTAGTTTCAATCAATCTGATACTCCAACCAATCGGTCCAACACCTTGAACACTATGATACTGAGCTATCAATTTATTGAGTGTTTAATTGAACTACTAAACTCCTTTAGTAATCAATCTAAACATCGTTTGTGGATAAACTCCTCTTCCAGGTTAAATCCTATGTGTGTGACCCTGCAAGTCCATTTCACGTTGGAAGTGAAAGTCCATAACACTTATGACTTTACAAGGAAAGAGTGGTGCCTAGTCACACATCAATGCTACCCAAGTGAAATAGAAAGTTGTAGAACAACTTTCAATCCTACAATCCGTGAATGGTGTTATAGCGAATGTATAATTCCTTTGTCACTAATATCCCGAATGAACTCAAGGCATGGAACAATCATCCTATCAACGTTCATTCACTTTCTTGATCTCAGAGTAGATTGGATGAGATATGTATGCCATCAATATCACATACTGATTCATACATGCATGCACGCCTATCTCAATCCTACTCATCAAGTGGCTATGGATATCAAACTCCCTCAGGAGGGACAAATCCCATATCTATCACTCACCCCTCAAAAGCCCCATGTGTCAAAGTCACCCAATCATCACCTTTATAACAACCCATGTTTCAAGACTGCGTTTGATGATGTCAAAGTGTACCCAACGACATGTGTTGAGTGTAATGATTTCAGGTCAAAGAATCACATTCACCACCATCACTGTGAGAACTGACTGTGACTACCATGTCTGGTTCTATGTATCAAACTCACAGTGGGTCTGTTCGGTAAACTTGTTCTCTAACAAGTACCTATGTGTTTGGTTTGATATCTCCATATCATGACTAATGAGATTCTATCATCAACCAACACCACAATCTAGTCTTTTGTGTCATTGTTGTCTATCTACCTTCCACAATCACATCTGACTAGGGACATAATAAGAATGCACAAACTCTTAGCATTCATATGATCTCATCGTTGAGGTCCTCAACCTGAAAGCATACGTCATTGAGTACTGTCATTCATTAGACATTCAATCTGTTCTATCATTATCTCTTATGACTGAACCAGAAAGAATTGGAAGCTTGCCTTTGATGTTTATCAAATCAATCTTAATGTATCCCACCAATCATCCCATGATTGGCTCTCAGGGCATACATACCAACATCATGATCATAATGAACTTGACCATGGTGACTGGTAAGGAAGTTTCATCACGTTCAACATCTTGAAAGTTGTTTGGAACCTTTATCTACTAGTAATTTCAGTATTCTACTTGAAGACTTTCTTACACCTAATGGGTTTCATCCCTTTAAGTAGTTCCACCAAGGTCCATACCTATTGGTATAAATGGAATCCAATTCAGATCTCATGGGCTTAATACATTTATCAGATTGTGGTCCCCATAGCTTACTTGTAGGTGGTTGACTCATCTTCATCCATCACAAACACCTCACCATCTCAAGTGATAAGAAATCCAAATATCTCTTGCTAATGGCCAACACTACAAAATCTACGAGGTTCTTGAGTTTGTTGAGGGGGTAACTATGACACAACAAATTGTGGTGCCTCCTCAAATCTATTATAATTGTATGTATCTTGAACTTCTTCAAGTTCTATTTTCCTCTCACTCGAAAGGTACCAACAACCACTTTTTTCTAACATAAAATATAGAAATAGTGTTCTTTGATTTTACGAGGATAACCATCAAATCTTACTCGACATATTTGGGTTCCAATTTCTCAATAAATGAATGCTTCACATAATATTCATAACAACAAACCTTTACAAAAGACATATTGGGATGCTTCTGGTCCATATCTCATATGGTGTCTTTGGAACCGATTAAGAAGAAATATAGTTAAGTGTAAACAAGACAATTTCTAGAGCACATCCCAAAAAGGAATAAGGAAGTCCGACTTGGCTCATCACAAACCTCATCATGTCTAACAATTTGAGATATCGTCTCTCTAAAACACCATTATGTTGTGGTGTTCCTTGTGGAGTCAATTGTGATACATACCACACTCCTTAAGAAGACCCTCAAACTCTTGGCTCAAATATTCACCACCTTGACCAAATTGAAGCACCATAATGTTCTTGCCAACTTTCTTCTATACTTTGTTCTTGAATTCCTTAAACATTTAAAGGGATTCTAATTTGTATCTTGTAAAAATCCACTTTTTACTAAATCCACCAGTCAATGAGAAGAAGTACTTGAACCATCCTTTAGTTGTTGAACTAAAAGGACCACATGTGGAGTTTCAAAATGCATGTCAGATTTGTACAACCCAAGAGACAAGGTATTGTTAAGTCATGTAGTTCAAGTTGTTTGGTATTTACGTTATATGCATGTGTCTTAGGATCCAATATCATAAGACATAGGGAAATGTTATTTTGGAAGTCATCCAAATAAATTAAATAATAATTGTTCTTTACAAGTACTAATGGATTCTTTCTTTTATAGACAATAACTCAATGGCATAAGAGTAGTATCAATTCTCGAAATCTATTACAATCCCCAATATATAAAGATAATTTATGTGACCCTATAATAGCAACAACAACTCCTGATATACTTGCCACTTTTGGTCACACATATTAATTGTATAAGCACCTACTTCTCTTATTGTATTACATTCATGTAAGACTCTCATGTCATATCCAATACAAATTTTGATTTTATCTCAATAAGATAACTACCTGAGATGGAGATATCTATCTCTTTTTACCTTCAAATTCCTCTAAGTATGACGAGAATATCCAACGACCAACACTGATGAAGTTTCCAATGTGCCCATGATTCCCTTTACAATATTTTCAAAAGGATTTGGCTTGAATTTGACTTCAATACCATTTTAGTATTATCCTTTCTAGTTTCAACCCAAACCTCTCATTTTGACCTATAAAATAGAATATGGGTATAAACTATAACCATTAATCTAAGTTGTTCATAACATAATAATACATGTCAAAAACTATTTAACATTAGTAATGATTGGCTATTAGGATTTACAACATTTTCATGAGCAAGACAATGGGTCAACTTTTGGCCAAGGGAAGTTACATACTCACTAGGCCCTCCATGTACCCAGCTTGTTTGACTATATAAGGATATAATGGAAGTGGGCTCATGAGGGAAATTTGTTCAAATACATTGAGATTACGCTTTACCTTGAGAACACTTCTCATGTAATGTCCTAGGATGTGAGGCCTCAGATAAATTGATCTTAAAAGGAATGATTAGGCTATTCATGTTACCAAGGTTCACCTTCTTAGGGAGTCCATCACTAAATAATTGTATGGTTAAGCATGCTCAACATGTAGTAGTACTAGGATGGGTGACCAGTCATGAAGTTGATCCCATCTTGTGTGTGAGTGGGGACAAAGCACGTAGTTAAGGCTAGTGGTGGTATATGGGGTCAGTCATCATTCTTGAAACTCTCTAGATATTTGGACAATGTGTACGGGTGTTACAAATGGTATAAGAGCCATAACCCCTCTAGTAGGTGGGGCCCACATGGGCATGTGGCATGCCAATCTTGAGTCGTGCAGTCTAAACATGTTGGAAAGGGCATTCTATGGTGATGTAGCCATCTTGCGCTGGTTTTCTGTGATAATGAGTTGGGTGTCCATGGGACATTTTGGGTATGCACTGAAATGGGGAATGATTATGAAGCCTTATAGTTGAGCCTGGATGAGGATGCCAATAGTCTAAGTGGGGAGATTGTAACGTCCCATGATTTGAGGCCTTAGTAAAATGATCTTTAAAGGAATGGTTGTACAAACCATGTCACCAAGGCACATGTTACGACCCCACCTCCCGATAACCCCCAATTAAGGGAGATCGAGAGGTCGAAGCTGCACCCATAACTTCTGAATCAAAGGTTCGGCAATTAACCAGGAATAATTATCAAATTTTAACAGACTAAACGGGAAAACTGTAAGAAAATAAACGTTTGCATACCTTTTTGAAAACTTGGATCTCTAAACTTCTATCCACTTATGGATTCTATTCTAACTAATCCTCCTTGTATTTTACTTCATGTATTTCACAATATGACGATTTACTGTTTGTCCTTTTGTCTTGTACCTAAAATGCCGACAAACAAAACATCGGTCAGCCGAAGCTTGTATGTGGGGGAAACAATAAACGTGCAACTATGATAACAACATAACCATTCAATTAATCATTTAACAACCAAGATTACGTTTTAAATATAACTCCGTGATCCATGAGTACCCTATCCTCTGTGCTATCCCTATAGTGGACCTGGATACTACCTTCCTTACAGTAGATCCCCATTAAACCCCTCATGGTCCCACCTATAGGTGAACCGATTTCTAGGGTTGAGTCACATGGCGCTACTCGTAAGTAGCCCACTCCTTAACTCATGGCAGGCTAATGGGTCTCATGGCACTACACTTGGTAGCCTAATTTCTAACCCACGATAACCTAGACCTTACTCTAGGTTACCCCTTTTTAGCCTTTACAAATCACAGAGGTGGACCCAGATCTAGCCAGTTATACATGTATATTCATAGTGATAGTCATAGTCACTCTATAGTTGCATGAAATAAAAGCATCCAACAGTTATTTCAAGCCATGAGGGAAACGTCAATCAAATCCTCAGAAAACTAGTTGGGATAATCATAAGCGTAACCACATATCTGATTTGATGATTTCACAAGCATTAAGCAATTCCAACCAAGAAAGAAATCCAAGCAAGCAATTCAACATAATTCCTGAAAAGAATATGTACTCTATTTATTACACACTCTATCAAGAATCTACTTTATTTACTTGGATTCACTTTCGAGGGTTTCTAATCGGAATTAAGGTTTCATTAATCTTCATTAGGGTTTCTTAGATCAGTTTCTCAAACTTCATCCCTTTTAGGTCAACAAACCCTAAAATACTCTTTTCTACTCATATAAACCCTAATTGCTCAAATTATCCATTTGAATAGTCTTTTATACCCAAATTGACTTAGGATCATCATATCCCTATTTATTCATGGATTTGAACAATTAAAACAATTAAAAGACATATTCACCTAAATTAGTGTTTTCAAGCTCATTAATGCATATTCATGCACAAAACCCTAAATTAAGCCAATTACATAGAAAGATCATCTTTTTAGATCCTATCTTCACTTTTATCAATAACAGGTTAATATTGGCTTGAATTATCCAATGAATAACATTAAATCCATCTATCATCAAATCTAAGGGTTTTTCATTAATTACATCCTTAAAGATGATAACTTTATGTACTTTTCAAATTTCAATTATATTTATGCACATAATCTCTAAATTAAACTAATTACATGCAAAGTTCATCCTCTTCGATCTTAATGTACCTTTTTACAATTAACAGGTTAATATCAACTTTAATCGCCCATTAAACTCTACCAATTACATTAATCATTTCAAAGTAGAGTTTCTTAATCTTTAATTCATTAAAGTTGATAACTTACACTACTTTTTGAATAGCATGTAAAATTAGGCTTCAAACATAATTTCTTTGTGTTCCTCTTGTTCTGAGGATCACTTTTCATATATGACTTGTTTTAATCCGAGTTACGGTTTATTAGATATGATTTTCATAAGGATTCACTTACTTGGCCAATTCGGGAGCGCCACGTCACCCCGCTCCATGCAACGTTGCTTGCCTAATGGGAAACATGAAAAAATGTCCGTTTTGCCCTTCCTTAGGTCGATCAATGTTGTTGCCCGCGGAGGGCGGTTTCATCCAAGGCCACTTAGCCTTCTTCAACCTCGCGAAGCGGCCCTGCCGCCCTTCCCGATGCTCGACGGCTACTGGGCAACTCCCTCTGGCTCCGCAATGCCTGTGCGCACGTGAGGGTGTTGCTGGTCATGGCCAAGATGGCCCGATCCAACTCTTCTACCTTTGCAACTCGCAGGTGACCTGCTGCTCTCCTGCGGCGGCCGTGTAAGAACTGGCCTCGGGAAAGATTGTTGAGTCCTTCCGAGGTGTCGTGGAGGCATCATGCTCCCCTTGTACTCGTCCATGGGTTCCTTATTGCTCGTAGTCATGCTACCCCTCCACTCTAGGGTTTTTGGATGAAAACGATGAAGAAGGAGAAGAATAGAGAAAGATATCTACGTGGGATTCTCTGGTCTCCGTCAATGGGTTCGACCCATATATAGGGAGGACATCCACACCCTAACGTACTTGCCCATGAGAAAAGCAAGACTTCTCCTCATTAGGAAACCATCTTTCCATAGTTGAGAATAAATTCTCTCTCTTTATATTAATTATTTGTTTCCCTATGATCCTTAGTCATTAAGAATTTGAAATTCTTTTCTCTTATTCTCTTCATGTTTGCTTTTTAATCCATAAGCATGAATTTCTATTTTCTTTTAGTAGACACTATTTTCCTTTTTTAACAATATCACAAAATTCATTAATGTATCATTATCCTTTTATTTTGCAATTTGGTATTTTCTCTATCTTTCTTCTTTATTGGGACTCCTTGGATCCCAAGACACTCTATTGTTTCGAAATCCCTTTTCAAGGATACTTATTATCCTTCTAGATGCATCTATATGCATTATTTCTCATTATTAGGTTTATTTCTTATTAAAATATTTCCTTTTGAGGATTTCTCTTTATTTCTCTTTTATTTTCGTCATTGGTATTCCTTTTATCATTAGGAATCCTTGGGATACGAAATTCCACAAAGGATAACTCAATTATATCTCTTTTCACTTGTTTTCCACATTTTATCATTATTTTCAATTTCTTTCTTAATAAAGAAATATTTAATTGATCTTTTTCTTTTCTTATTGCACTCTTTATGAAACTTTGGATTTTTTGGAACCCAAGAGGCATGAAATCCCTCTTTGGATTTGCCTTCTATAGGTTTCCACAATTTTATTTTCTCAAATATTCAATTATTCATTTACTAATTGAATTTTCTTACTATTTGGGCCCAATAGCCAATAAAGCCCACAACATAAGCATCAAGGCTATTGTAAACGAAATCCATTTATTCCAAACAAATTATATCATTATTTGTTCAAATATATTTAATATGAGAAATTACATTTCTCACCAAATGAACCCAAATATTGGGGTTGTAACATCCTTCCCCTCTTATAGGAATTTTGCCCTCAAAATTCTATCAAGCAAGCAACCAATTTAGGATAAGATTTTTCTCTGTCCATCATTGGCCCCTATGTGGCTTTACCATACTCATGGCGCTTCCAAAGAACCTTTATCATCACATATTCTTTTCTCTGAGTTCTTTCATCCTGGCGTCTATAAACTGCACAGGTGACTCAGGCCATTTCAGCCTCCCTTGGGGCTCACTGGGTTCATTGCTCCGCACATGGTCGGGGTACCTCACATAGTGCTCTAAATTGGACACATGGAACTCATCACACATTACTTTATCCTGAGGGGTAAGATCAAACTTAACCTTCTCCACCAAACCATGTCAAAAGAACCCATGCATCGGGGACTCAACTCTCTTAGATATAACTTAGAGGGGTCAGATTTTCATGTCACATATTCTCCCACAGTGAACTACATGTCAGTCTACTTTGCATCTGCTCATGACTCACGTCATCTCTAGGCTCCTTTCAGCCATTGCACGATCAAAGCGACTTCATCTACACGCATTGTGGCCCTTTTCTAACCATCACGTGGTCCTTTCACCAACATCACCTTACTGAAGTGGTGACCGACACAACCTCCCTTATAGAGCTTCTTTAAATCACGATACTGGCTATGGTGGCCATCATCACATCTTTCATAGGATAAGAACTGTCTCTAGCTATCACCCTGAATGAGCACATATGCTCTCATCAGACCCTTTAGTCTGGATCATACTAACCATTAGTTAGGGGTGATAAATTGTACTAACGTAGGGTTCTTCATGTACCTATTTCCACCTTTTGGAAGGGAACCTTTAGGCCAAACTCAAGAACCTTTGAACTCGCTTCATAGTGTAGTTGAAACATCTCTCTCATGGGTAGTTCAACCAGATTTGTCCCTTGACAGTACTCTCTCATGTCATCTAGGTAAGGAGATCTATCCTAACCCATATTGCATCTCAACCTTCCTTGGTCTAGGGGAGACTTACAACATCCATAGTGATGAACTCCCATTCCCTCTTGGGAACCCTCTATCCTCTATATCAATGCACTGGGTTACCGATGTTCATCCTTCACCTTTTGTCATGCATGGCAACATACCACATGTAGCCTCATCTTCAGGATCCATAGTAATGCTACCACTCATTATCTCAGTAGTATCATGGTGTATGGTGATCTTAAAATCATGATTTCTTGTATGTCATGATTCCTTAAGATAGATTCCTCAAAAAGCCTAAACCACTCAAGTCGGGGTTTCATCACCTTCCTTTACAAAGAAGTGCATCTGAGGTTCTACAACCATCCTTTCATTGCATCAAGGACTAAACTGGCTAACCAAACAACCATTAACTTTTTCAACATATCTCGTTACATCTGAGTGTTATCCAAACACCTCTCCCTTCCGAACTTAGGGTTAGCCAAACAACCTCTTCTAGCCATACTAGGCAGCTATATCTCAACCAGAGCATCCATTACCACTTCACATCCTTAGGTATTAGGTAACATTGAAGACATACACTTCCATGTATTTCACTTATCGTCTCACCTCAAACTCTATGTGTATCTTCATTAAGAACACTCTCTGATTTCATCATCATGGTGATCAAACTCAACCTGGTATAACTTGTAAGTTCCACATAGCTCATGATAAAACATCCTCATAAGGTGACTACCTTCATTCCTTTTTGTGCTTGTAAACCATCCATGTATCATTCACTTTACCAGGGTATGTTATGATCTTTGTCCTCATACCTCATAGCAACGTTCCAACTCACCTCATCTTTTATCCTTGGTGTATGGCATGCATACTGTCCTATCTCTCACTCCCATAACAAGAGCAAATAAGCATTTGGCGGTCGTCCAAATACAAAGTTCTACCTATTCCACGAGTAGAGATGGTACATCCCACATTGCCAATACACCCTCAAATCTAAGTTGAAACGTGCCGCAAAGGTCTCTACATCACAAACATCATGATATCAAAGTTGCTTCCATGGAAAACTGGTCTCGAACCTATTTGGGTTACCACACAATCCTTGGTCATTTCCTCTAGGTCTATAGGGTGCCGGCACTTTTGGGGTCATTCCTCTTCCCTTATGCATTCAAAGAGTGCCCTACTCATCTGCCCTTTGGGTCCCATGAGTTCATGAAGGTGATCAATCTCCTAACCCATGGCCCTCAGACAATGATAGTTGTTACCTCTCGACCCTATGGTCATGTGCAACTAGGGAATTAGGCAACTCTTACTTCCATCAGTCTTATCCCTACCTGACCCTAGGATAGACTTAGGATTCTCCATTTATAGTACATGTCTAACTTAGAATCTTTCCCAAGCCTTCATCATCTCTTTTTGTATACATGGGCTGACATCCATCCTTTCATAGGGGTCATGGTGACCTATCTACCTTGGTCAGGCCCCTTACTGGTTACCTCCATGGTAACACATCCACACGCATTTAGAGATGGATACCTATGGGTCTACAGGTTCATTTTCATACCATGTACTTTTCACTTAGCTTCTCAAGATCCTATGAGACCTCTTTAGGTTACCTTAAACCAACAAAACTAGTATACACCCTACAAAAGGGTCCCTCTCCCAGGATGGGAAGAAACTATGACTCTTGACAAAAAGGTCACAAACATCCTTAGGGTTTACATCCATGTAAGCATGCTTAACCCAACGACCACTAAGGCACAAGCGGACCACCTACTAAACCATGCTAGGTCATACTGGTTCTCTTTCCTCTACACTGGATCAAGATCATACCTACCCATGTCATCAACTTAGTTGTGAGGGGTTTGTCAAACACACCTTAAACTTAAGGGGTTTCCTTTTCCTCTCAACATAAGAAGTACCATGCTCGCTTCCATAGAAACTCAACTTTCATCATGAGCATTAGGTACACCACTTCCCCTCTTAGGCCTAGGAACCCTAGGTTCACTTTTTGATGACCAACTGCATGCTCAATCTCTTAACCACGAATTAGGCATGTGTAAGGTATGACACACACTTCATGTCATCCTTCTACTTGGGCCACACTTTAGAGTCGAGTCCTCCTTAAGGACAACAAGGTACATGGCCTCACAACCTGTTACTAAACCTCTCCAGGTCTAAGGAACTCTCCCCCCTATCTTAGGAGGGTAAACACTTATGCCATAGACACATAGTTGCCAGAAGCCTCATCCTCTATCTAGGGTTTGGTTCCTCCCATGGAAACCAAGACATCATCAACCTCTAGGGATCAAGCATGTGGTGACCACTATCATCCACTTAGGTCGCATCATCCTCAACTCCCGACTTCTCCTCATATCTCGAAGTCTAGGATTCCAACCTTCTTGTTGGGTTTTCTACTTTCTCTCTAGAGCTAACCCTACAACCAACCTCACCATTAGAGTTCCTCTCTTCATGAAGGATCAACCTCGAAAGCATGCCCTTACTTGGATGAAGCCTATGTTCAACTTATGTTCGCTCAAGGTTATCCATAGTTCTTTATGCTTATTTCATAAGCCATCCTTCATACTCTCCTGGTCAGGGTTTCAACCTATTGCTCACACTACTAACGTACCTTGGGTGCATGTTATGCCCTATTCGCATAAGCCCATAGGGTTTCTACAGGTCCTTCACTAACATCATCATCGAAGGAGCTATCCTTTACTCTATCATGCACGACCCTTCCCTGGGTTGGGTTGCCAAAGGTGCTAGGTCACCCATGGATCATATGGCATCCCAAAGGCATTTCCTTTCAAACAACCGGTCTATTGTGATATCTATTCACCACTTCATCTCTCTCTAACCAACACTTAGGGTTAGGGTTATCATCATCCTCAGAGGATGTGCCATGTCTCTACTTGCAATGAAGATCTCTATCTCCAAGACTAATTTTCTTTCCTTATCCTCCTGACAAGAAGGTCTAGCCTCAGGTCTCTCTTGAGGGCATGACAACTTATGTCATACGACCTAAGCATGTATCTATTATTTAGTTTACGCTTACTCTATTAAGCTTATGTCCATGACATCTTAACTACATGCTTTTCATTAATTTGATCGAGGATTCCTTAGACCTTATTAATCTTACCCATACCTTAAGAGGGTGAGGAGAAGAGGGAAAACCCTAATCCTTAAGGTCCTTAACAGAATTTGTGGCGAGGAGGGATGAATAAGATGAGAAAGTCTTAAAGGTATCTTGTTTCGATTCATACCCTAAGACTTTGGCCAGGCAGTCACACAGATCTGGGAGTCCTCATATTCTGACTAGCAGTGCGGAGGAAAATATTGCCAGCCCCCGGGCGTGATCCTTTTCTAGACACCTCCGTCTTTCGGATAATCCTCTAATAACTCCCTTGGATTCTATGGAGTTTGTAAAATTTAATAATTATTAATGGTTAATTGAGGAACCTACGCTCTGATACCAAATGTTACGACCCCACCTCCCGATGACCCCCAATTAAGGGAGGCCGAGAGGTCGAAGCCGCACCCATAACTTCCGGATCAAAGGTTCGACAATTAACCAAGAATAATTATCAAATTTTAACGGACTAAACGGGAAAACTATAAGAAAATAAACTTTTGCATACCTTTTTGAAAACTTGGATCTCTAAACTTCTATCCACTTATGGATTCTATTCTAACTAATCCTCCTTGTATTTTACTTCATGTATTTCACAATATGACAATTTACTATTTATCCTTTTGGCTTGTACCTAAAACGCCGACAAACAAAACGTCGGTCAGCCGAAGCTGGTATGTGGGGGAAACAATAAACGTGCAACTATGATAACAATGTAATCATTCAATTAATCATTTAACAACTAAGATTACATTTTAAATATAACTCTGTGATCCATGAGTACCCTATCCTCTGTGTTATCCCTGTAGTAGACCTGGATACTACCTTCCTTATGGTAGATCCCCATTAAACCCCTCATGGTCCCACCTATAGGTGAACCGGTTTCTAGGGTTGAGTCACATGGCACTACTCGTAAGCAGCCCACTCCTTAACTCATGGCAGGCTAATGGGTCTCATGGCACTACACTTGGTAGCCCTATTTCTAACCGACGATAACCTAGACCTTACTCTAGGTTACCCCTTTTTAGCCTTTACAAGTCACAGAGGTGGACCCAGATCTAGCCAGTTATACATGTATATTCATAGTGATAGTCATAGTCACTCTATAGTTACATACTTACATGAAATAAAAGCATCCAACAATTATTTCAAGCCATGAGGGAAACGTCGATCAAATCCTCAGAAAACTAGTCGGGATAATCATAAGCGTAACCACATACCTGATTTGATGATTTCACAAGCATTAAGCAATTCCAACCAAGAAAGAAATCCAAGCAAGCAATTCAACATAATTCCTGAAAAGAATATGTACTCTATTTATTACACACTCTATCAAGAATCTACTTTATTTACTTGGATTCACTTTCTAGGGTTTCTAATCCGAATTAAGGTTTCATTAATCTTCATTAGGGTTTCTTAGATCAATTTCTCAAACTTCATCCCTTTTAGGTCAACAAACCCTAAAATACTCTTTTCTACTCATATACACCCTAATTGCTCAAATTATCCATTTTAATAGTCTTTTATACCCAAATTGAATTAGGATCATCATATCCCTATTTATTCATGGATTTGAACAATTAAAACAATTAAAAGACATATTCACCTAAATTAGTGTTTTCAAGCTCATTAATGCATATTCATGCACAAAACCCTAAATTAAGCCAATTACATAGAAATATCATCTTTTTAGATCCTATCTTCACTTTTATCAATAACAGGTTAATATTGGCTTGAATTATCCAATGAACAACATTAAACCCATCTATCATCAAATCTAAGGGTTTTTCATTAATTACATCCTTAAAGATGATAACTTTATGTACTTTTCAAATTTCAATTATATTTATGCACATAATCTCTAAATTAAACTAATTACATGCAAAGTTCATCCTCTTCGATCTTAATGTACCTTTTTACAATTAACATATTAATATCAACTTTAATCGCCCATTAAACTCTACCAATTATATTAATCATTTCAAAGTAGAGTTTCTTAATCTTTAATTCATTAAAGTTGATAACTTACACTACTTTTTGAATATCATGTAAAATTAGGCTTCAAACATAATTTCTTTGTGTTCCTCTCGTTCTGAGGATCACTTTTCATATAAGATTTGTTTTAATCTGGGTTACGGTTTATTAGATAGGATTTTCGCAAGGATTCACTTACTTGGCCAATCGGGGAGCACCACGTCACCCCGCTCCATGCAACGTTGCTTTCCTAATGGGAAACATGACGAAATGTCCATTTTCCCCTTCCTTAAGTCGATCAATGTTGTAGCCCGCGGAGGGCAGTTTCGTCCAAGGCCACTCAGCCTTCTTCAACCTCACGATCAAGACCTGCTGCCACTGCAACAGCGATCCCAAGCGGCCATGCCGCCCTTCCCGATGCTCGACGGCCACCAGGAAACTCCCTGTGGCTCCGCCATGCCTATGGGCACGTGAGGGTGCTACTGGTCATGACCAAGACGGCCTGATCCAACTCTTCTACCTCTGTAACTCGCAGGTGACCTGCGGCCGCCGTGCAAGAACTGGCCTCGGGAAAGATTGTTGAGTCCTTTCGAGGTGACGTGGAGGCATCATGCTCCCCTTGTACTCGTCCATGGATTCCTTGTTGCTCGTAGTCATGCTACCCCTCCACTCTAGGGTTTTTGGATGAAAACGACGAAGAAGGAGAAGAATAGAGAAAGATATATGTGTGGGATTTCTCTAGTCTCTGCCAATGGGTTCGACCCTTATATAGGGAGGACATCCACGCCCTAATGTACTTGCCCATGAGAAAAGCAAGACTTCTCCTCATTAGGAAACCATCTTTCCATAGTTGAGAATAAATTCTCTCTCTTTATATTAATTATTTGTTTCCCTATGATCCTTAGTCATTAAGAATTCGAAATTCTTTTCTCTTATTCTCTTCATGTTTGCTTTTTAATCCATAAGCATGAATTTCTATTTTCTTTTGGTAGACACTATTTTCCTTTTTTAACAATATCACAAAATTCATTAATGTATCATTATCCTTTTATTTTGCAATTTGGTATTTTCTCTATCTTTCTTCTTTATTGGGACTCCTTGGATCCCAAGACACTCTATTATTTTGAAATTCCTTTTCAAGGATACTTATTATCCTTCTAGATGCATCTATATGCATTATTTTTCATTATTAGGTTTATTTCTTATTAAAATATTTCCTTTTGAGGATTTCTCTTTATTTCTCTTTTATTTGCCTCATTCATATTCCTTTTATCATTAGGAATCCTTGGGATACGAAATTCCATAAAGGATAACTCAATTATATCTCTTTTCACTTGTTTTCCACATTTTATCATTATTTTCAATTTCTTTCTTAATAAAGAAATATTTAATTGATCTTTTTCTTTTCTTATTGCACTCTTTATGAAACTTTGGATTTCTTGGAACCCAAGAGGCATGAAATCCCTCTTTGGATTTGCCTTCTAGAGGTTTCCACAATTTTCACCACTACAGAACCTACCTTTCGTGTCGGTTATTTAAGGCCTTTAGTGTCGGTTTCCGAGCGACGCCTATGTGGGCGACACTAAAAGGTCACCCATTACGCGTCGGTTCCAGAACCGACACCCAAACTCTTCGTGCGCGACCGAAAACGCACCATCAGAGGACTATAGGCGTCGGTTATTAGATAAGAAACCGACGCTCAAACCCTTCGCGCCACAGAAAGGGCGCCATCTTGGGCGCTATCAGTGTCGGTTATAAGCCAACAACCGACGAAATATGTCTTCGCGCCAAAAGAATATGTGTCGGTTACATTTAAATAACCGACACTGTAATGTTATGTGTCGGTTGTTTACAATTATCGACGCCTGTTATTGGCGCCAGCTTGGGCACTATCAGTGTCGGTTTGTAGTAAGAAACTGACACCATATATGTTCGCGCCATAGGAAATAGGCGTCGGTTATATCTAAATAACCGACGCCTATTGTTTTTTTTTTACAGACCTGCAGACCTGCTGTGGCTGGTCGCATGATGAGAAACCTGCAATTCAGTTAACTGAACTGCAGGTTTTATGACATCCATTGATATCAGCCAACAACAGGCCACAAACCTGCAAATTTAACAACAAAAATATTCACACATGCATTTAGCAATACAACATGCAGTTCCATTTTATTTTCACACATTTAGAAACATTCATGTAGCTAGCAATCTGTAGTTCCATTCATTCACATTCACACATGTAGAAACATTCATATAGTAACCAACACTTTCATTCATTTTCACTCAGACACATGTAGAAGCATCTAGACATGTAGAAACATTCACACATATTATAATTCAGAAATTCATTTACAAAATCCCCACTATTTGTATGGTTGTTGCCCATTCTTCTCTTACTTCATTTAATTCTCCCATCGTATAGGGAGCATGTATATCTGGTAAGTCCGTTCCTGTAGTGGGGTCAGCTTTAAACACCTGTAAAGAGAATAATGTATATATATAATTAATGAGCTATAAATAAGATTGATATATTTCATATTATCTAATGAGACTATATAATACCTGAGCAATACAATCGATGTCCATACAACATGACAGACTAACACATATATAGTACATAATAAGAGCATCGTCGAATTTACATACAACACTAGCTTAGTACATATATAGTGGGACTTATAAGGTGACGATCCCACCTGGTAAAACAGGTTACTGACAACTACATGTTACGACTGGGAGGTCGTGATTCAGCAACAGTATGCATTAGCAGGAGGACAAACAGATCACCATATGTTGTCCTCATATGGTGATCTGTTTGTCCTCCTGCTAATGCATACGTTGCTGAATCACGACCTCCCAGTCGTAACATGTAGTCGGTAACCTGTTTTAGCGGTGGTATCGTCACCTTAGTCCACTATATATGTACTAAGTTAGTGTTGTATGTAAATTCAGAGCTGCTGTTGTTATGCACTATATATGTGTTAGTCTGTCATGTTGTTATATGAATCTGAACCACTTGTGTGTGCTGCACTTTATGTATTATATATGTATCCTGCTTCTCTTCATTGAAGCTTTTTCCTGCATATCCTGCATAGCTATGTCATGTCCGTCCTGCATAGCCTTCTTCCTATATTTATTTTTCAAAGAGAATACAAACAAAAAATATTAGTGTAGAGTTAGTGAAATACTGATCAATGTCTAGAATTGGAATAGATCAAGAACCTACTCTCAGCATCGCGTATGTAATCTCGGGTGAGATTGGTCCTATAGTTCTTTAGCACCCTCCCACAATGTTTAGCATTTGTATTAACTAGAAGATAATGAAACATCAAATCAGAAAATGATATTGATATTAAAAAAGTAAACATTTAGCTTCAATAAAAAAAATATAAACATGCATGCCTCTAAAATTGTGATCTTTTATCAATTAACAATCCTTCATTGTGATCTCCGTGCACATATAAGTCATCATTAGCTTCAATATTTTCTGGAGTTGGCAACCCAACTGAGAATGGATTGGAGTCATCATATTTATCATAGTACTCTTCTTCATCTATAGGATCTTCAATGAACTGTCTTTTACCATGAAGAACAACCGACCATTTATCATTTGCAGGATCATCGATATAAAATACTTGTTTCGCCTGTGATGCTAATATGAATGGTTCAGCCTTCTTGCCAATCTTTTCAAAGTTCACTAAAGTGAAACCCAATTCATCCACTATAACTCCTTTGGTGTTATCAACCCAATTACATTTGAAGAGTGGAATTCTGAAATCTATGTAGTCAAATTCCCATATCTCTTCAATGACACCGTAATATGACATTTTAGCTTCACGTGGACTCTTATCCTTTGCACTTGCAAAAAACATAGTCGATGCTTGAAGGGTGACCCCATTGTTTTGGACGACACTCTTATCATCTTGGTGCTTTGTGTAATATGTGAATCCATTAATGTCATACCCTTCATAAGACATAATAGTCAACTTTGGTTTAAAGGTGAGGCATTTGATAGTTTCAGTAATATCATCTGGTGTTTGAGATAGTTGATGTAAGACTTTATCTTCAAACCACTTAATAAAAGTCTTGTTATGCTCTCTAGCAAGCCACATTGTATTGGCTCGAGGATATTGTCTTTTGATGAAATTGGTATGTTCCTCGATATAAACGTTCACTTCGTCCATGTTGTGTAAAATATATAAATGACCTTGTTCCAACTGCTCACGGCTGATTACTTTCACACGTGATCCCAAAATTCCTTTGTCAAATAGCTCGTCAATATTCTTGTCATTATCAGGAGTGTCATTACCACTGAGAAAGTCATTGCAGAAATCCATAACCTCTCTCGCCACATAACCTTCAATAATACTCCCTTCAGGCCGATAACGGTTTCGAACATCATCTTTAAAAACGCTCATGTATCGTTTAAAGGGATACATCCAATGTAAGAAAATCGGGCCCAAGATTTTCACTTCCCTAGTCAAGTGGACAACAAGATGTACCATGATATCAAAGAACGAAGGAGGGAAATACATCTCAAGCTGACATAGGGTAACAACCACTTCTCTTTGTAAATTATCGAGAGTCTTAGGGTCAATAACTTTGCTGCAGAGACTGTTGAAAAAGAAACAAAGTCTGGTGATTGCAAACCTTACATGCTTCGACAATATAGATCGAATTGCCACAGGCAATATTTGTTGCATTAGAGTGTGACAATCATGAGATTTAAGTCCTATCAACTTCAGATCTTTCATTGATACCAATCTACGGATGTTGGATGAGTAACCATTTGGCACCTTAACATTTATCAAGCATTCACAAAAAGCTTTCTTCTCTTTTCTAGACAACGTGTAACATGCACGAGGTAAGTATGTTCTTTTACTACCCATTTCACGTATTTTTGTTAATTCTGACCTTATTCCCATTTCACGTAGGTCCAGTCTGGATTTTATCCCATCTTTAGTCTTACCTGGTATATTTAACAGAGTACCAATGATGCTATCACAGAAATTTTTCTCAACGTGCATTACATCGATACAATGTCTGACTGTCAAAGAACTCCAATAAGGAAGATCCCAAAATATTGACTTCTTCTTGAATGAAGAATTGTCACTCCGTGTAGTACCTTGGGATCTCTTACCAAATTCATTGACAAAGTCTTTTATTCTTTCATAAACAACCTCCCCTGGTATAGGTTTAGGTGCACTGCGTTCCTCATTCAATCTATTGAATGCTTTGCGCTTCCTACGATACGGATGGAATTTTGGAAGAAACCTTCGATGACCGAGATATACATTCTTACCGCCATGTTTTAGTCTTGTTGAATCACCATTCTCTTCACATATAGGACACGCTTTAGCTCCTTTGACACTATATCCAGACAAATTCCCATATGCTGGAAAGTCATTAATAGTGCAAAACAACATAGCATGCAAACGAAATGTCTCTCTTCGTGAAGCATCATAGGTCATCACACCTTCACCCCAGAGTTTCTTTAAGTCATCAATCAGAGGTTCAAGATAAACATCGATGTCATTTCCAGGTTGTTTAGGGCCCGATATCAACAACGACAGCATTACGTACTTATTTTTCATACACAGCCAGGGAGGAAGATTGTATATAACAAGCATGACTGGCCAAGTGCTATGTTGGCTGCTCAATGTCCCGTACGGATTCATCCCGTCTGTACAAAGCCCAAGTCTTAGATTCCTGACTTCTTCACCAAATTCAGGGTACAATACATCAATCTTCTTCCACTGTGGGGAATCAGATGCATGTCGTAGGATCCCATCATTAATTTTCTTAACATCTGCATTCCACCTCAAGTTCTTCACATCTATCGGATTGGCAAACAAGCGTTGAAACCGTGATATTATAGGTAGATACCACATCACCTTGGCAGGAGAACCAGTTTTGGACTCCCCCGAAGTCGTCAATTTATACCGTGACGCACCACATTTTGGACAATCTTTCAAATCTGCATAGTCCTTTTGAAATAATACACAATCATTAGGGCATTCATGTATCTTCTTGGCATCCATTCCCATTGGGCACAACAATTTCTTTACCTGGTATGTTGAGATTGGCAGCTCGTTTCCTTCAGGAAGCATTTCTTTCAACAAAGACAGCAATGACGTGAAGCTTTTGTCGCTCCATCTATTGTTAGCTTTCAACTTATACAATCTCAACACAGCGTTAAGCTTCGTAAACTTAGTACAACCTGTGTATAACGGCATCTCAGCATCATGCACAATGTTTCTAAAAATGGGAGGTGGATCGGTGTGCTCTACCCCACAACTATCCAGCATCGCATCAACGATGTCTACTGGAACTGGTTCATTCACATCTACGTCATCGTAGGCAATTTCTTCTTCCATACAAGCACTGCTATCGACATCCACTAGTTTCGGGTTTGAAATCTCTCCATGCCAGTGCCATTCTGTATAGCCTTGTATAATCCCGTTGCACATGACATGAGTCATGATTTCGTCACCAGTGTTGACTTTCAAGTTGTTAACGCAATGTCTACATGGACAGTAGAACCTATCTCCAGGTTGTTTCCTATGTTCCTCGACAAATTTAATGAACTGGTGAAGACCAGAAATAAACTCTGGGGTGCAGCGATTGCGAATGGACATCCATGATCTATCCATTCTATGATCAAAGAGAAAACAAGTATATATTAGGACAAGATTAGGGTCTAGGGTTAACAAATACATGTGATGTCATTATTATATATAATAAATGTGTACCACCTATCCATTCTTGAACACCTAATCTCACTAGTAAGTGTATAACGTGTATTGGGTTTTCAAGAAAATTTCGGCAGCATTTCCCCGCTGTTTTCCAAGTACATATGTACTTAGAGAACAAACGGGGAAATGCTGCCAAAATTTTCTTGAAAACCCAATACACATTATACACTTACATCCTAAGCGAGATTAGGTGTTCAAGAACAATCCCAAACCGGGGACTATCCAAGATTTACTCCTAATGAGTAAATCTTGGACGGGTTTCTAGGCCAACAAATAATGTATTGTCATTCTTATACCTAAAATCCTAGTTCTTCAATTTAGGGTGATTATTGATGTCTTTAAAAGCATGATTGGCAATTTAGGGAAAAGTTCATCATTTACATTCCAAGCATGTCACATGTGTGCATTACAGTTCATCATTAAGCAAGATATAAGCAAGTATGTCATATTAAAATAGACTAAAAAATATGAGAAAATAGTAGTGTAATCATGCAAATGGGAACATTCATGGGAACACACACTTCAGTTATAAGCATTCATGTAGCAACTTTCAGTTCCATTCATGGGAACACACTCTTCAGTTATAACAATAACTAAACAAAGGGGTTGGTGTACCCCTAAACATGCGCATAATTAAAAAAACTATTAATACAAACAAGTCTAGATAGATAGACAACTAAATACTACACCAACATGGTCCCGCATGCATCAGTAACTTCTTTTTGATGATGAAGCTGTGTCACGAAGCTCCTCACTGTATTTAGACGAATCTGAACTGACAGGGGCCTCAGATTCAGATTCCTCATAGATGATATCCGACGCCGTGCGCTCATACCGCAGAAGACGATCGGGGGTCTCGCAGTTGCTGTTGGTTATCCAAACTTTGATGGAATTATGGCCAACTGGACGGAGAAAAAGCCTGTTCCAACGGACCACATGCAGCTCTCCAATCCAATCACGCCAACCAGATTTTAATACAAGATTTCCCGCCAAATCATACTCAACCTCGATAACATGTGAATAATTACCAAAAGTTAGGGTCACTTTACCAGGCATGTAGTGCTTCCTTTTAGAAAACGTCAATGTTTGGGTATGACCAATTGGTTTAAGGAACGATCATCTAGGATGATGTCCAATTGTTCTTCAATAGGGAACATTAACATTGACATAGAGGCCCAGTTCATAGTGACTGTTATGGGTGGACAGAGACTGCACAATATTAGTATTAACAAAGTGTAAGTACATATAACGATGTTATATATTTTTAGAAAAAATTGTATAACATCAGTTAACCTTTTATTGCTTGTCATAACTAACTTTATTGTGATAGACATGATAGCTTGAAAAGAAGTCTACAAATGTACTTAGAGAACAAACGAGGAAATGCTCCTAATGAGTAAATCTTGGACGGGTTTCTAGGTGCTTACTAAAATAGAACCATTATATGGAACTAATCCTACATTATACACATACTTTTCCTGAGTAAGATAATGTGCACTTCATGGAATTATTAAGATCTGAATATATATAAGTTGTTTCTACCTACTTTGATGAGATTTATAACATTCGAGTCTTCCATTTATAACATTAAGATCTGAATATATATAAGAATCCCATTTGATACACACGATTGAGAATATTTCACGATACTAGGAAAATACACTAACTAGATATTCATTTAGGTGTTAGACGTCAATATGTGTATGAGCCCTAATTAAAACTGATTCTCATAAGAAGTAAATAAATTTAAAAAAAAATGCCCAGTAGCAGGGCGGCACCTTGAGGGAAGACGAGCAGAGGAAGAAGAAGAAGGCAGAGCGGGCACCTTGAGGGAAGAGGAGCAGCGGCCGAGGCAAAGTCCTAGCAGCTTCCGGCGGCGAAGAGAGGAGCGGCGAGGCTACGAGACCTAGCTGCTACCGGCGACGGCGGAGAAGAGGCCGGCGGGCGGAGAAGAGGCCGACGGCGGAGGAGAGGCCGGCAGGCGGAGAGGGAGGCCGGCGGACAGGCGGAGAGGGAGGCCGACTGCTTCTCGCTCGACGGCGACGAGCGGCGAGCACGGAGGAAGGAGCGGCAGTGGCGGCGGCAGGGAGCAAGGGAAATCTCCGGAGCTAGGGAAATCGGGAACGAAATAGGGAAATGGGAAGAATCGTTTGGGCAGGGTGAGCTATTAAGTTGAAAATACGTGTCGGTTCTTTAAAAAACCGACAACTAAACCAACAGTGTCGGTTCTTTGCCACAAACCGACAACTATACTAGATTATAGTCGTCGGTTTTTGATTAAATGACAACCGACAACTATTCCTATCTCACGAATACCCTTTAGTCGTCGGTTATTTAGTTACGAACCGACGCAATATGTAAAATATTGGAGCCAAATTTTTTGCTGGAATTTTGGGTTTGGCGGTTGTTTTTAGGTGTCGGTTTTTTATTAATTAACCGACACTTAATAAAAGCGGTACCCGTGTCTGGTCGACCTTCACGGATTGGATGTCGGTTTCTGTTCAAAACCGACACAGTAGGGTTTATGTGTCGGTTTTTGTATACAACCGACACCTTGAAAAGTGACTTTATAAGCCATTTCTGTAGTGGTGTTTATTTTCTCAAATATTCAATTATTCATTTACTAATTGAATTTTCTTACTATTTGGGCCCAATAGCCAATAAAGCCCACAACACAAGCATCAAGGCTATTGTAAACGAAATCCATTTATTCCAAACAAATTATATCATTATTTGTTCAAATATCTTTAATATGAGAAATTACATTTCTCACCAAATGAACCCAAATATTGGGGTTGTAACAACACACCTCCTTTTTAGGGAGCCCATCACTAAAGAACTATGTGGTTAAGCATGATCAGTCTAGAGTAGTACTATGATGGGTGACCAATTGGAAAGTTGATCTCGGCCTACACGTGAGTGAGCATAAAGTATGCAACTAAGACTAGTGGTGGTATGTGGGGCTAGTCGTCATTCCTGAAACTCTACTAGAGCCTTATATAGTGTGTCTATGTGTTACATCTCAAGTTCATGTACTAGTCTACAATATTTTTCTCATCAAGCATGTATGATCAAGGATTGATCACAATGACAAGTGGTTCATGTTTTGTTTCAATAATATTATAGGCAAATAAACTTTAATGTCAAGGTATTATTATTATTTAATTAGTACATTAATTAAAAGTTTACTCAAATCACTTTCTTCACATTAATATCCCTCACTATATAGTGAATAACTTAATAGTGGGGCAAGGTCCATGTTTATTGATTCACAAAGTCAACTTTGACTGACCACTCACAACTCAATTACTTAGGTATGTAATTTTTTTTCCAATTGCATGATATGTAACCCTTGGATGGATGGGGAACAATTGTTGTTAAACTCCATCACACGGAACACTCATCACATCCCTCTAGGTGCTTAATCCTACCAAGCTTACCTAACTAAGCCGACCCCAACTGCCGGTATCAATAAAACATTGTACCCTACTTTGGTTGATCCACACATTCACCTCACACATCGCCAAGATGGATCATGCATCTCACTTTGCTGATCTAACATAAATCAGTTGAGGTCTTGACGCATATCACGTGTTGGTAAGCATATTAAGTATATATTAATATGGGATTTGGTTTAATACATGTACATATCCAATCACTAAATATTTATATATTATATAAATCATTCATATATATATACACACAAGAACCACAAGGGATGACAATAAAATGCAACGGTTTGCCCCCCTACAAAAATATCCCTAAGATAAAGGAAGATTGTAGTCATCAAAGGTTCCTGCATCACATACATAAACAAAAAATGATAAACCCTGATTCTTGGATTCTTCAACCACGAGCAGCCATCATGGACAATCCATTGCGGTTGATGATTGTTCTACATTCATCCTTGTACATGTCCACCATTATGGATATCACATATCCTATATTATTACATCATATATAAGAGAAACCTCAAATTACATTCGAGCTGAAAGGGGTGGAAAATCATACAATTAAAATAATGAGAGGGTACATCATGCAAGTTATATTAAGAAAATGCAAAAAATCAACCACACGTAATAAAATCAATCGCAATGGGGGTTGTCCATAATCATGCATAAGACACCAACCAAAACCATTTTGAGGCATCTCTTTGGGTTTACACACACACACACACACACACACACACACACACACACACACACACACACACACATATATATATATATATATATATATATATATATATATATATACAGAGAGAGAGAGAAAGAGAGAGAGAGAGAGAGAGTCAGACTAGAATACACTCGAGTGTATTCGGAGTAGAATACACTCAAGTAGTTTTTCATGATGCAATATTTTTTTCAAAAATCTAATCCATTGATCTTCTTAAACATCTTGTGAATAACTCATACGCAAAATTTGAACACATTTGGACATTTATCTGTCATGTTATAAAGACCACAAAAATTATACATTTCAAATTAGTTTCACGCGTCAATTTTGTTGCCCCTGGATGAGTGACTTACACTCATCCAAATGGGCTCAAAATTTGTATGTAGCCTAGTTATAGTATGAAGGTGAAAATCAATGGTTTACATTTTGCAAAAAATAGTCTTGATATGCAAACACACTTGAGTGTATTTGTGCGATCTGTACACTCGAGTGTATTCTAGCCCGACTCTCTCTTTCTCTCTCTATATATATAATATCTATGTATATATATGTATATATTTGATATCATATATTGATCATGGTTGTATTAATCAAGACTTTCCCATTAATAAGAGTTGCAATCATTTTCATCATATGAAATATTTGCACCAATGTTGCCCATTGACAAAACTTAGACTCATAATTGAAAAATATAGCAAAAGAGCACTAAATGTAGCTTCATTACTACTATTGGCTTCCTTGGGAGTAGAAAAAACAACATGATAAAATTTTCCAGAAAGCTCTTCAAGTAAAATCCAACTAACACATAAATATTGGATCAGGGTTTGCAAGTTTATACTCTTTATGGAAGAGGTTTCAATGGTTCAACGTGTAATTCTTGATTTAGATCTAGATCCTCCATTCTACACCTTCATATAATATTTCTAGATCAAATTTTAGATTTTTTTTCGGTGTCTCTCGTACTCTAAAAATTGTCTCGGGATGCGCACGAAAAGCAAAATGTTTTGTGGAGCATATCAAGAATCCATAGTTGTCTGTTAGTGGTAGATCGTCCTATTATGTTGATCTTTGGCACATATCCCAAGGTCATAGAGTTAGCTCTGTTGACCCCAAGTCTGATCCTTAAGTTGCTTATGTGGATCAAACTATTCTACAGATAACACTATTTGGAAGCACACCATTCCACTATGAATGCTTATGGTGGAAACCACCAATCCACCGTGGGATACCTTATCCTCAATTCATGAGATCACGATGAAGCTTCTTGTTTGGAACAAATGTACTTGCAAACTCATCTTCACAATATCCATGTGAGCAGTCAAAGATTGCTTGGAGTTGCTAGTCTCCTCCTCCTCTTTCTCTCTCTGTGTTTCTCTTAGAGTTTCCCAACCTTAGAGTAAACATTGAGAATATTTGATTTTGTGCCATGATGGCCTCCTCTCATATAATCTATATAGAGGAGTGGAGACACCATGGTTTCCCAAACCATGTTTGGGAAGGTTGTGGATGTTAGACGTTTGTCTTCCTATATAAATTCTCAAAGAAGGCATTTTGAAGAAACTTGCATATGTCCTTCTAGGGGTTTACCATACCAATAATGAATCCATTTATAAAATCAATTCAGAAAATATATGTGAGGATGATATCAGCAATATGGATGATGAGGCTCGCCCAAGCTTCTTTTGACAAGATCTCCAACATAGGAGAAAGGGCAGCGATATTCTTTATACTTTTTTCTTTAAAAGTTCTCTATGATAAGTAAATAATAATGCACGTTTTAGTTGTCATTGTCTAGCACGTTCCACCACTATTTTCTACAAAGTATCCACATTTATACATGATACTCTGCAATATGCTTGCCCCCATGTGAGTAAATTCTTCTTTTGCAACCCGAATATACCAAGGAAAGGAAGCCTTTTGAGACACGCCCCATTACAAATAAGTTTTCAGGGTTTGATCTATTTAAGGACTAATAACCCTTGTATAGTCTTAGACCTGTGCGACACTAATCAAACCACTAACATGGTTGTCTGTATAGAAAAAAAAGCTATTTTTGACATCTTAAAGTCTATAGATGTCCGCTCGTATATGTTATATTTATAGTTAATATACTCGATATTAAGGGTTGCACTGCACCTCCATGATGTGAATTAGTCTACCATGTTCGTCAAAATTGATGAATGAGGACTTGTCTAATATATAGGGATGGACATCACCAAAATTGACGAATGAGGAGTGGTCTTATAGATAGAGACTGGACATAACCAGTGAAATGTCCCATGTTTCACTTCTTGGATTCGAGTATGTAATTAAGCCCTCCTTTGTGTGGAATTGATTTGTGGCTTCTCTATATCCATGCCATTGGTAGATCTTGATATACCTTGTTGAGATGGGTCAACCAAAAGTGACCTTACTTGGAAATGATTGTCATCCAATGCGATAAAAGTTAATACATTAGATGTATTGATACATTCACATGTAATACTTAGATCATATAATTAATATATAGTTCAGGTATATTCCTTTGGCACAACAAATTTATTTGTATGTATGTATATCAAATTTATATCAAAATACTTAAATAGTGGTCACCTCAACAACTTTTCTTTGGAATTTGTTAACTTGAATTTTCGATGATATTTTTGGCATATTTAATCAATTTGTAGCGTGAAAGAAAGGTAGATCAAATGAATGACATTGACAATGATACACAATTTAAAGATAAAAGAAACATATGTGATATATAAAAATGTCTATGTAGTTATGAAAATATTGCATTTAAAAGACTACCATTCAGGGTCATTTCATATATGAAAACTTTGGTAGCATTTAAAATGTGAAATATGTATCCAACCAAAACCTTGAATTAGCAACCTAAATACTCTCTAATTAACAATTAAAATTGGAAAATAGAAATGAAGATTCATCGTTGAACCTACTGTAATCATACCTTCACCCCAATTTTGATAATACTCAACAAGATCAATTAAACAATTAAGTTTAATCTATATGTGAGTGAACCATTTTTAATTGTTTAACTATATAAAAACCATTTTTGTAGGGGATATATAGTTACTTTTGAACTTCTTACACAAAGATAAGTGCTAATTTCCGTAAAATTCTGATACCTTCAGATTACACTTTCTAAAATTTTATAATTATATATACATATATATATATATACATATATATACATATATACATGTATATATATATATATATATATATATATGTATATATATATATATATATATATCTAATGATAACTTCTTGAACTTCTTGATTCACATCTTATTCTAAATTTGATTTTTGCTACTTCAGAGAATGTAATATATCATGGCTCACATTTTCATTTTCAAATCATCATAAGGAAACTAATACATTAAATTCTTCATATATTTATCTCCTACTTTTCCATTGTAATTTAGTGAAATAACATTACATTATTTCACAACTTTTAATAGGGAAAAATGTTGTAATTTAAACATCATTAGTTTTTCTGTAAAATTATTACCATGTTAAAATACTAATAAGCCATGACTTACTCATGATTAATATAAAAGACTACATATATTCAAACACAATAAATATAATTTATTAACCTAAATATAATTTATTAACCTAATAAAATGTGTTAATTATTTCTTTTGTTGACCAATAAATAAAAGTTGAACAAGTTCAATTATGAACATGCATGGCATGTATGTCGTACTGTCAAGAGAAGCAAATAGAATCATACTTGCATGGGATGAAATATACTCTCCTTATCCCCTTCCCAACGGACTAAACACCATCAATTTTTTACATTAATTCCACACCCTTCCCCTTCCCTTATCTTTTTATTTCTCCCTCCCTATCACTCTTTTCACCATGTACCAACATACTCCTGTGTCTTTTCATTTTATAACCAATACACAATTGCAACTGAAGATAGACAATTAATTTGGATGAGTCTTTGATTATGAAATTATTTATTTAATTTTTGGATTAAAAACAACAACTATCTGTCTCCATACAAAGTTATATTTTGTCAAAATCGAATGCAATAAAAGTTTCAAAAAACATTATTTTATCAATAGATCAACATTATAGTGCGACCAAAGATAATTGATTAATGACAATTACTTCTCTATGTTTTCTTTATAAAATTTTACTTGTGTGGGCCATGTTTTTAATATGCCAAATTTCACACTAAACTCCCTACCACGAATGGACCCGACAAATTTCAATCCTAACTAAGGGCTTGTTTGGTTCTGCTACGTATGAACCCATAAGTTCCAACTATCACCCGATTCCAACAACTTTCATTTGGTATTACATAGTTACAACCCATCACAAGAAAATGAACCGCACGATGCAATTGATTATGTTTAATTTCATAGAAAACGAACTGCGCCAATTTTGGGCGCGGTTAACTTTCTGGTTGGTGGTTTGAACAGAATTTAACAAAATAGCTGCAGCTGACAGCAGTACCCCATAGATCTAAACCAACTTCTGGTCGAAACCTCATCGTACCAAATGAAATCAAAACAAAACAACAAATTTAGAGCAACCAAATAAAACAGTTGTATTTGTAACGTTGCACATTGGATTACTTGTTTAGTAGTTACATGTGTGGGTTGGTTTTACACCCAACCAAATTAGGCCTAAACAACAATTCGGGAGTCCAATTCAATACCATGTCCAACAAGGCCCATAAAGCCGTGACTAGGGTTCTTTGCAGGATAAATGGTCAATACTCATACCATCCGCACTCGTCAGCCGTCCGATCCCACGCGACGTCAAAAGCCCACCTTTTTAAGCGCTGCTTCTCCCGCAGCACTACTCTCTCGCTTCAAGCCTCACGTCCATATTTGCTTGCGCCGCAGCCGCCACTTTAGCTAGGGTTAGGGTTCTGAATACCCAGATCTCTTCCGGCGACAATGGCGACCCAGATGAGCAAAAAGAGGAAGGTGCGACCTCGCTGCGATGCGGCTCATCTCATGCATTCTCTTATTTGCTATCCCTACATGTTTATCTGACGTATTCTGTTGTAGTTTGTCGCGGACGGAGTGTTCTTCGCGGAGTTGAACGAGGTGCTCACCCGTGAGCTTGCCGAGGATGGATATTCTGGTGTGGAGGTCAGAGTCACCCCCATGCGTACGGAGATCATCATCAGGGCCACAAGGACCCAAAATGTCCTCGGTAGAGTTCGCACTTAAGTTGCATTACTTGTTTACAAAATTGATTTTCGTTTCGTTCAGCGATTCCAATTGTCGTACTTCTGCCAGGCGAGAAGGGTAGAAGGATCAGGGAACTGACATCTGTTGTCCAGAAGAGGTTCAACTTCCCGGAGAACAGTGTCGAACTTTATGCCGAGAAGGTTAACAACAGGGGCTTGTGCGCTATTGCTCAGGCGGAATCTCTCCGATACAAGTTGCTTGGAGGACTTGCTGTTCGAAGGTATATAATTCTTCTTTTGGATTACTGTTGAGACCCTCAACACTCTGGGAACGATATATTTTGATTCAACTATTTTGTTCGCAGTTTTGAATCTAATACGAACGTGATGCTTGAATTCGTTTCAGCACAAACTTATCAATTCTGCCAGATTCTTTGTTGCTCATTCAAATACATACGGATTCTGGCTCTCTATGTTGGAAGTCTGCTGTATTTTTTCTTCAATGTCGTGTCTTTTAAAGCTGATTGTTCTTAATCAATAAGTCATCTTTAAGGCAGATTGGTAAACTAAGTACCAATTCTGTGTCGGAAGGCGACAATATAAAACTGCTGCTAACTGATTGTTAATGAAGTTGGGATGGTGTATACCCCCTCACTCTCATTGGTTGGCAAAATCTTTGCTACTTGACTTTCTTTTATTATGTCTGTGATTCAAAAAATGTCCCTATGTCGGAAGTCTGCTGTATTTTTCTTCAATGTTGTGTCTTTTAAAGCTGATTGTTTGTAATCAATAAGTCATCTTTAAGGCAGATTGGTAAAATAAGTATCAATTCTGTGTCGGAAGGCGACAATATGAAACTGCTGCTAACCGATTGCTAATGAAGTTGGATGGTGTATACCCCTCACTATCATTGGTTGGCAAAATCTTTGGTAGAGTTTTTGATTATGTCTGTGAGTGAAAAAATGTTCCTGAAATGGCAATTTGGTTATGCGGTTCAACTTCTTTTGTTTAGCTTGTTTGTGATGTCTATTAGTATGTAATTGTAGTCTTTCTGAACATTGTCATCACTGAAGCAAACTGTTGTGTACCTAACAACACAAATGGCCTGTCATCCAATAATCACGATGTTGTCTAGTCTCATTATGTTTTATGTCATGCCACACATTTCGTCCGGTGGAATCTATTACTTCTCATCCTGTATTGTGCAGTTTTTTCTTTTGATTTCTTGTAGTTCAATTACATATATTTTCATGGAACACTAAATGTTAAACACCACTATTGCATTAACAAGTATTCTTTCAATTAAAGACTGAAGAATTTTCTTATGACATTTCACAACTATATAATAAGCACCCATCCCACTTTATAATTTTTTGATATTTATTTTTCAATTTAATTTGTTTGACTACGGAATGTGTTTGAATTTGTTATTCATGTTATTGCTTTCAATTATTGTTTAGAATATCCATACACATCCTTATAATACTATTGTAAAATCATTCTAATTTCTTCTAAGTGTTGAACAACACGGTTGTACTGCACAAAGGATTGAGTTGTTCTCCTCTTTGGGAAAAAATACTGTAGTTTTCGAACAGAAATATTCTCCTTTGGATAATGTTTGGCATAGGTACTACTTTCTAACTCCTTTTATATGCTACAATTAAACTTAACTAATAATGTAATGCCAATTTCTGGTACATTTTTTGATGGTTATTTGTTTCAATAAACATCATTTCTTGTTATGAAATGATATTTAGATAGGAACTGAGCATTTTCTTCTTCATAGAGTGCATTGTTTCTATGAAGTTAGTGATATACAATTGCGCTCAGAGAGTAATGTGAGTTTGTCAGGCTTCAAGTTCCTGCAATGTACTTGGAGTTTGGAAATAATCTCTCACATCTAAGAATACTGAAATCACGTTATAGTTTTGATCGGGTTTTATTTATATGCTTTTTCAATCTTTAAATGATTTTATTTGATCTGTTGATAGTTGGTTGTTTTGCTGTGACATCTCATTTTGTAGGGCTTGTTATGGAGTACTGAGATTTGTTATGGAGAGTGGAGCAAAAGGATGCGAGGTATGTCTCTGAATTGTTGACATTTAGGTGGTTTCTATAAGTAAATTCTTTGTTCTAAACTGTCAAAGTGTCGCCATATGTGCAGGTTATTGTTAGTGGCAAACTTAGGGCACAACGCGCGAAGTCCATGAAATTTAAGGACGGATACATGATTTCGTCTGGGCAACCAGTTAAGGAATACATTGATTCTGCTGTTAGACATGTCCTTTTGAGACAGGTATTTTATTCTTATCAAGTTACAGATTCTTTTATTTGGAATCCTGCACCCTCTCTGCTATTATCTGTTAGTGCTTGCTCTGTTTATATATAGCGCATGGATTATTGCTTTAATGTCTCCAACTATTATCCAAGTAGCAACAATGTTGCAAACGTGTGAACACTTAAAACTCTGATGTATACCCTTTTTAGTAATTTTAGTTAACATTCTCAAGTGGTTGGATACAAAATTGCTTTAAATAGCAATCTTTATTTCCCCACCATCTGGAAGTTACATATCTTTAGCTTTTTGCTACCATGAATAAATCAGGCACTTTAAAAAACAAGTTCTGTATGTGCAATTGCAATTGCTCCTTTATCTTCATGTAATACCTTCTCATGTTATGTGTTTGGTTTCTATGGAGCTTTGAATTTGAATTTTCTTTTTGTATATTTAACTGCGTTTTTTGGTTTTAATACTCTACAAATAAAAGAACTGAATCAATCCTTTTTTTGTCTCTCAGAAAATTCAGTAACTTATTAGTTAGTTTGAGCTGTCTTATCTGAGCATTACGATTTTTATTGTACATGTTTATGGTATGCATCATTTTAGTGAAGTGCCACATTTATCTATACGGTTTATTGGATATTCACAGTCGGCACTTGTAACTAATTTCTGTTAATCCTGTTTCTACTTTCAGGGTGTTCTTGGTATTAAGGTCAAGATAATGTTGGACTGGGATCCTAAGGGCAAATTAGGGCCAATGACTCCTCTTCCTGATCTAGTGACGATCCACCCTCCCAAGGATGAAGAAGAGCTTCTGAGACCACCTGTACTGCAACCACCCGTGCTACCTACTGAAATCGAAGTTCCACCAGTTGTATGAATATGTGATCTCGGCTACTAGATAACTTTGATATGTTCGAGAAGGTTTTGTTGCTTTTTTATATTAATACCGAGACCTTGGTTTTCTCTTCATTATGCTGCAGTGGATACAGTATTATTCGTTAGCTTTGTGATGTTGGTTTTTGTTTAATTATTTTAGCAATTAGCAATGTAGTTGATCTGAATGAGATCAATTTTGCAATCCATTTCTTGCGTGTAAGAAATAGGTAATTAAAACTGACTCTGTTGTCAGTTTGTGAATTGCTTTTGAAATGCAAAACTCTACAGTCTAACTCTTCAAGTTGTCAGTTTGTGAATTGCTTTGAAATGCAAAACTCTACAGGCTGAACTCCTCACTAAGTCAATACTCTAAAGTTGTAGGTGTCAATAAATCAAAGTTTATGCGGAACACCTTGTAGTTTTGTTGTAGATCTGTAGAACTCTTCACTAAGTCAATACTCTAAAGTTGTAGGTGTCAATAAATCAAAGTTTATGCGGAACACCTTGTAGTTTTGTTGTAGATCTGTATAAATATACTGTTTTCTATCTTCATCAATGCAGCAAAGCGGCTTAGATCGTGCTTTGATGAGAACTGCAGTCCGCATTACGAACATATTTATCTTTTAGCTTTAATTTGCCATCATGATTTGTATTGGTTCATCATTGTGTATACCTGAACGGTTGTTGTGCCAATGTTTTCTAATTTGCAATCTGGCAGTGGACGTATAATTGTGTAATTTGATAACCTACTTCAATCTTGTCACTTTTGAAAATTTCGGTTAGCAGCAAGTTCCAGAGAAGCTTGTTTTTTCGGTAAGATCGGACTCGAAATTTCGGTTTTTAGGTAACGGATTTTTCGGTCATTTGTTTTGTAGCACTGTTGAAAACATTCCGTGTTCCAATCAGAGAAGCTACTCCAATAAATCCCAATAATTGCATTTGTATCGGAATGTCTATTTTAGGCCCGAATCTTTTAGGTATTTGAGCTGTATATGGATACCAGGGCCTTGTTTGGTTTGCACGGAAGGATTTTGATAGGATTTATCTTAGTATAGGATATGATGGTTTATGTGTTGAATAAGATGTTTGATTTCTCATACTTTGCTTGGATATGCCTCGTATGGGACTCTCCATTTTCGCCTGCATCTTGCATACCATCTTTTCAGGAAATTCTCACCATTCGTGGTTGAAAGGATTAACAATGATCTTTCTAAATTATACTTGGTGCTCTTGTAAATAATCATGATGTCCAATGTATTTCAACCACTTTCATGAATCCAGTAAATAAGTGGAAAGGGCAAAGGGGAACGGGCGGTGTTCTGAGAATCGAGAAGAAATGTTAAAAGTGAAGGTTATTTTTTTAATTTTATGAATAAATATGGTATGTATATGGAAAATAAAATCTATGAAAAAAAGAGGGTTATAATAATACATGAAAAAAATCCAGACATTTTTTGGATGCTCTGAGAAGGAAAAGTCGTAGCAGACAAGATCGGACTCGAAAGTCCCATTTGGTTAGGACTTCTCGACTTGCAAGAGTTGAATCGTGTCAATAATTTTGTACTGAAACGTAGAATTGAAATTACTAAGGCCGTGTTTGGTTTGTTGGATAGGATAGGAAAGTATATGCATAGGAAAGGATAAACAATATGCACTCCTATGTTTGGATGCAACTACTGAAAGAAAAGGATGATGAGCACAACGTTTCTAGCATAAATTAAAAATTTTAATTTGTTTTTTTACCAAATGTGTATCAGTTCACAAGAAATCTTTCGTTTAGAAGGCGCCCTACAACGAGGAAACTAGCAGATGAATGTTCAAGTTACAGATGGATTTGATAGCTTCTCCTTCTCACATATTCTACTCGCTAATTCTTCTATTCCAGAAGTTTTTCACCTATCCCCTTCTCATTAGCAATTGCGGCAGCCATCGAACCATAGCAACAGAACCTCCTAGGATTAGGTGATTCTAATCAGCCTACATATAGACCAACTCCTCACAAGTAGTAATGGTGTGTCTCTGATTCTTGCGGTTGCCGTTCTTGCCACTCTGACTGCTCCCATCACCATATATTATTGCAGCCTCTGGTTCCCCGACCCCCCATATGTTGTATACCATCGCCGGCCGACCAACTGCAGAAGGGAGTTTCTGATAAGGAAATTATCAGCGGTGGTCATACGTCAGAAAAGGTAACCCAGATCATCAATGGTAGACAAATTTCGTAGAGAATGTCTCAGAACATCGGGGCATCCAACTTTGGGCGTCAGGTATGGTGTCGGGCATCGAGCACCACACGCATGAGTATCGTGATCGTGTTGGAGTCTATATACCAGCTAATACTTAGGGGGGAAGCGGTATGGGTGAGTCCCGGCTGATTGGGACTCTATTACCGGAGGTTAGAAGTCCCGCACCAGAAAAATGACAACCAAAAGTGGGTTTTGAAATATCAAGAGGATTTCAATCTTATCCTACTCTTAATACCACGTACCAAACATGCCGTAATGGTATTAAAGTCCAGTCCTATTGTTAATCCTGCCAACTAAACGGGCCTAAGGCCGTGTTTGGTTCGACGTAGCGCTCCATTCCAATGATACGTTTGGTTTGGTTGCAGAAAAATATAAACCGGAAAGGGATCCGCCCGGCTATGAATCCCTAAGATTACGGATTAGCGAAATCTGCCTACCAGGTGGAATTTGTTAATACCCCTATCGCCCGGCTATCGCGACACGCGCCCCGTCGTTGGAGTCCCCGTCCTCAACGCGAGCAACAGTCGCTTGCTTCATTTCTCTCTCTGATTGTGACGATCAGCGTCTAGCCGAATGATTGCTGAGCTCTGTTCCCTAGCACGCCTACTACCTACGGACATATCTCTTCCCCGTCCCTCTGTTCCACACTTCCACCGACTACCACTCTTGACTCCGTTCTCTTGACTGCAGGTAACTACCAACATCAATGAACAAATCTAGAGTCTGTCATTAAAGTTCTCATAATCTCCTCCAGACGACTCCATTCTCTTTTACTTTTTTGTGCATCGTGCTAAGTTCGGGGTTCGGCTAGGTATCCCGATACGTTGTTGCATAACATCCAAACGTAAGATGGGGTGAAACGCGAAATTAATTTCCACCAGAACTCCATTTCCCTTCTTATCCGATCCATTTGCTCCATCCTACTGGTTCCCATCCCATGATCCAAACGTGGCCTATGTGTTATGTTTTGCGTGGGAAGAGTTGGATTGAACATGTGTATTGAAGGTAATGTTAACCGTGGTTTGGTTTCAATTGCGTCTGGTTTTAGCTTCTGTCGGTTAGGCACATAGGCCTAGTTTGGGATAGAAACTTAAAAATGCCGCATTCTTGTACAGCAGCAGCTGTAATATAGCTACTAAGGGGCCGTTTGTTTTCGACATTTCACACTACCGGTATTTAACGTATAAACTTTTTACGGCCGGTGATTCAGCTGTTTAGTTAGTTAACTTTTTCTGCGCAGTTGCTGTGTCCCACCTCATGCGGCTAGTCTCGGAAGAAATGCGGTGATCAAAATGGCCGTCCGTTTTGACGTGTTTTATATATGCCGTATGCGGTGATCAAAACGGCCGTCCATTTTGACGTGTTTTATAAATGCCGTATGCGGTGATCAAAACGCTACTAAATATGAACAGTGCGGTATCCATTATTACCACTTAATAATTATACTACTGTTGCCGCTGTATGTAAGGGCTCGTCTGGTTGCTTGCGGTTGCAACACACAAACTAATTTGGAAAAGAAAATACAAAACAGGAAAGCTAATTGCAACTGCAACAGTTTGGTTATATGCAGCTTCAATTCAAGTTTTTCGTTTGTTTTTGTTTGCTAGGAGGTAGTATATGGCTATATTTACTCAGGTGACCTTACCACAATCAACAGATTATTATAGTTGGCCATTTCCAGCAGTAGCTGTTCTTCTTCAGATGGTGGTCAGGAAGCCACTCTGGACAACATGTAGAGAAGGCGGTGTGCAGACTGCTAGGAAAACCAACCGCGCCCGAAATGAGCGCAGTTCATTTTCGGACTTTTGTACGTAACAGAATGTTCATTTGGGTTTTATTTTCTCGACGCAGGTTGAAGCTGCGTGGAACCAAACATTGAAGTTCCAAAAACTGTTGCGTTGGACGTGCTCGGGTTGCAACCACAAGCAACCAAACGAGCCCTAAATACCGTTTTAAAGTTCCTCTCCCAAATTAGGCCTATGTGGTGATAATAAATACTGCATTGTTTAGATTTAGCAGTAAAAAACTGCATTCGCAAAACACGTCAAAACTGGTAGGTTTTATAATCATTGCGTTTCTGTCCGGACGGGACTCCCTGCACAAGGTAGGATACACTGTTACTGCAGCAATAGCTGTTCAACAGAGAATTCTCTGTATCATCTCGGGTACAAAGTTTACGTAATAAATACCGTATTAAATGCCGTAGTGTAAAAGGCCCAACGCAAACGGCCCCATCAGAATTCTTGTAGCATCTTTGTATTAGGCTCGAACGTGCACAACATCTGTTGCGTAGTATATGCCCTCTTTCTTTCAAGTTTTTATAGGGACATGTTCAATTTTAAATAGAACAGATAGTAGTTTCCATTAATAATTAGTCATACTCAATGCATTGCTCTTTAGAAAATTTACATTAGATTAGTTTTAAGATCTTAAGCTATGTATAGCATCACCTTATCTAGCTAAAGATGAAAAAACAGTTAAAGGAGTTAATATGCAATAAAGTTATCAAAAAGAGAGACTAGGGGCCAAAGGACATTTTTTTTGAATAATTTCATATTGGGTTCAGTTTGTAATTTGAACAAGTAAAGATAAATTTGTATTGAACCTTATTTACACCTCTCTATTAGAGCACACAAGGATTAAATTTAGAAAAAAGTTGAATTGAAACTTGTCTTTGTACTCACACTACTGCTCTAGTAAAAAAGGCATAATTTGTAGCTAAAATTTTAGAAAGTTCATGTACAATACATTTCACTCTTTGGTATATAGTGTAGAATAGACTACAATGACTAGTTTGTAATTTGTTAAAAACAAAATTTTATATTGTATAAATTTCCATCAAGCAAATAACCAACATTACTATTAACTTGTAGCTAATCCTAGACTGTAGTTTAAGTCCATATATTTCATTTATGATTTTTTTGTACAAAATTACATCCAGTCTTAACATCTAACCAAACACAAGTAAATAAAAACCAATGATTTGAGGTTTAATGAGCTGAAAGGTGAATTGTTATTTTCTAATTTCCAATATAATATAATTTAGTTTTTGAACCACACATTGTTTTCTATCTTAGTCTTGCTAGTCAAGTACGGGTGGTATGTAAAAGTTTGTTTTGTTGGCAAAATTAGCAGCTCTATAAAATTGACAATAAATAATTCACTCCTTAATTATGTAAAGGTACAAATATGGATATTGTGATAATGTTAAGGCTGCATGAAATATTGGGGAGTGGCTATACTCCATGACAACAACCACAACATAATCTAATACATGGATGACAAAATCATTTTTATCAGACTCGATGACCAAATTATTATTATTGCCATACAACATTTGGTATCTTCCAACTCTTCAGGCTAAGTATCAGATTCCATAAGATATCTTAAGTTTAAAAATTAAATTTCACAACTAGTCTTTGGGTGTACATATCTTTGATGAAGAAGTTAATTGATTTTGTCATATGCTTAGAGACAGTTCAGAGTCTTTCCCTTCTCAATACCTAGGTCCCTTCCTATCCCCACAGAGGCTACTTGTTAATGTATGACATCCCATCCATAAGAAGGCATAAGTTAACAACTTGGAAATTGAAGTGTCTCAACCTAAAATGTGGGGGGAATTTCATTCATCCAGTTCCCCGATAAGAACAAAGGAACAAAAAGTTACTATGTTGTGGGTTCGACTCTACAAAATTGAGCGCCCATAACAACCCCAACAAAAAAGTTATAGGACCTGTTCTCTACAAAAATTCACCAAGTTTGTTAGCTGATAAGTTTATGTCAGCTTGAATGTTGAAATCTTCAGAAGAATGTAAGATCCCAAACCTCTACCATATACACTCATCTCAACGGTCATGGCAACTCCGCCAAGATGTGGAAGGTATGCTAAGCATTCTGACTTACTCTATATTTAACACACCTAAATGCTATCTAGTTTGCTTCTTTGTATGCACACTTACAAAAGCTATTCTCTTATGGGGTATGCTTCCAACCCCTTAGGTGAAGGACATGGAGGTTTTGACATGATGACCAAGGCTTGACTTAATGGAGCTGACTCTTGGGAGGTAGACTTGAATATGTTCGATATACCTCTACTAAGATCATGAAGTTGTTGCCTTCATATAAAACCCTTGTGGGAGATTATTATGTAATCTTGTAAATCTTCATATAAGCCTCTTGTCATGATCAGTTATCCAGTAAATATATTCGTCCAATAGTGAAAAAAATATATGCATGTTTTCTATGGGTGATGATTCTTATTTGATTTTAACAAGGATTGAATCCTCTCTCATGTCCCACTCCTTACATTAACTCATTTTGACTCGTCACTTTTCCAACTAGATATCAAGAATATTTTCTACATGTAACCTCTTAGAATAAGTCTATATGTAGCAACCTCCTGACTTTGTTGATGAGTGAGAGTCTTCTCACAAAGTTTACTATATTCGAAACTCTTTTTATGGACTTGAGAAATCCATAATAGTTTGCTTCAATAAACTCATCACAATCCTTGAAAAGTTGGGCTTTAATAGACCGACTTTAAATCATTCACTTTTCTCTTCAAGATCCTTAAGAATACACATTCTCCTTTGCTTCACAACAACATTCACAACATGAGGCTATCTTAGTCTTGCATGATCTAATCTTGGAATCCGTGGTGACCACTTCTCTCTAAATTTCCAACCAAAATGAGGAGATCTTGACTGGTAGGGATTTATGCCAAATCCATATGGAATGAGGGATAAATGGTCTCATGGTGTTTAGTGTGTATGCCCTTAGAAACTTGCTAGTAGATTATAAAGTAAAGGCTCCATCTTTTGTAGCGCACCAAATAGGTGCATCCTGCCCAATGGCCTCTCCCTCTCATTCTCATTCTACCATCCTTACCATTTTTCTTTCCACTAGATTATTAAGGTTGAAACATTTCATCTACCATCCCCTTATATTAAATATCTAATAGTTAATTTAAGATTCATGAAGACTCCACTTTCCTCTAATGTGTCATGTAAATCTCAACCCATCTAGCTGCCCAGAAAGGTAACCTCCCCATTCCTACCAACCATCTAGTATCAGCCATGACCGAAAATCTATCCCAAACCCTCTTTCAATATCGTGAGACTCTCCATTTACTCTTGAGAAATCGTGGGTGGTCCACATTCACACTACATACCACCTTTCAATAATTCCCTCTACAAAAAGTGTACCATATGGATTTTTCTATCAAAATATTCCATTCAACCTTGATGAGAAGGAACTTGAATTTATCTCTAAGCCTATGGATGTCTAAGATGACCACATCTTTGGGTAGACTACACTTATTGATCCTAAACTACCTCAACCTTACTAATAGACTCACTATAATTGATGCTACTCTCACTAGCATGTTCTCATATTTAATTAGTTATATTCCCTTTTCCAAATTGGTGAGAAGAAATCTTTGTAAAGCATGACGTGAATTCAGTCGGGGATACACTCTTGATTAGAACATCCACCCTGTTAGAAAGGTTGACTTTGTGTCGGATAAAACTTTAGTTGTTGGCGAATAATCACTTTAGGTCTCGACTCTTATTGCATGTTCAACAATACATTGGCTTCGATAGCTTGTAATTAGAAGTTACTAATCAGAATTTTTTCTTAACAAAGATTATAAACGTAATGCACCTTAGGCCAATATAAGAAAATATAAATGCTCACATAATTGATGATAGCTTCATAAAAGATCACATCTTCTATGCCAATACAATGTCTCTCTCCATGTCCTTGCCCATCCCAACTTGACCAATAAGTCACCCTAAAAAATAAGTAGCTATTTTTTCTGCTAGATATCAATTTGACATGCTTGGGACATAGAATGAGGATTGAAGATTTAAAATCCCTTCTAAATAGGAAGCCACATTGTAGGTTGCACCATCAAACTCCCAATCTTATGACACTCTCAAATTCTATATAATGCAACATTCAAATTCCTTATAGAATCAAATATGGTGATATCAACCACATATACACACTTCTTATGTAGTTAAGACATTTTCTTAGAATCATCACTGGTAGGGATTTAATAGGCCATCTGACATCTTCTTCTATCTAGATACTACAATAACATGGTTGCTTGGGTTTGAGGTAAATAGTTTAATCTTTCTAAACTTCACAACTTCTTAGTCACTCATGCCACATATCACATTTTGTTAGTAAGTTTTAGAAGATAAAATGGCCAAAGAAAGTTCATGTTCTTCTATGGCTTATGTGGCACAATGAACTCCTTATGGGGTCTGATTGGTTCCAACATTACTGTCTTAGTCCTTTTATATATTTTGTATGCCATAACATGATTATATAGATGGTATTTCTTCCGTTGTTATTTCTCTAGAACCATAGGCATATTTCTATAAAGGATGTTATAACTTCATAGAAAATAATACTCTTATTATTTTCACTCTCTTAAATTGAGTGTCCTACATGATCCACCTCTTCAAAATAATTGAAGATGTTTTTATACATGTATTATCTAACATATTTGAATTGAAATAAATGATGGACTCTTTAGGGATTTAAAACACCCCACAATGCATATTATTGAAATTTACTCTACATGCTCTCTTTGCCTCTCTGTCCTTTGTAGATGATGCATCTTCTCAACGGAAGCCAACATGCCCTTCAAAGACCTTGAAAATCTCCTCCAAAGACATCTGTCAGTATCCAAGTGGCTTCATATCCTTTTCTATGCTAAATCATGATGATTTTGACAAAGCTTAAAATGTTTAACTGTCTGTTTCCTCATCCTATCTTGCTAGTTTCACCAAGTTTCTTCTTATCATATCCACTCCTATGAGTTTTACTAAGGGGTTCCCAACCCTATATTGCGAGACATACCGTTGTACCCCTTCAAACTATGTAACTAAATTTGTATGTTATAAGGTGTTCCCACCCCCTACAACTGGAATTAACAACACATTTATAACATATTTCCACCTCTACTACTGGATTTAACAACACAACCACTTTATATGATCATAGAGTTTGGAACACGAGAGCCACCCTTGGTGTATCTCTTATTTGTTCCCACCTTACCAATATGTATGCTCATATGTACTGGTTATCATATGACACACAGAGCGCTATCCTGGTTTGGGACACTTTTTCTTTAATTAGGTCAAGTGAAAAGAAAATGTATCATTTGGAACTTAGTGTGCATGTGATATTTTAGTTAGTATCTCTAAGTCATGTAAAGACATGATGATCTTACTACAAATATGTATGACATACACATTTAGCAAAGTCTTCTTGTGGCAGAGTTCATAGAATATGCACCATGTGAGAATTTCATGCTAGGTGTTTAGATAATAATGATACCAGGATTTGTATATTGGCTTATCTAATATGTATTTATAACTTGTACAATGATACTAGGGATTATATATTGGCTTGTCTAATATGTATTTATGGCATATGATCTTTAATAAAGATTTGTCAATTCAATAGTGTTGTCAAGGTTGTAATAAATCTTATTCACAATGCTATTCTAGGTTCATATATATATTTGATACACTATTCATTTCTAACAATCAAAATCATGTGTTAATATCAAACCCGAGGAACAAAGCATTGTAAATATTGGAACATTGCTAAAGAAGAGAATGCAGTGCCTCAAAACATGCAAATGAGGTTTTCAATTATTTTACATAAAAACTCAATTGCTTCGAATTTAATAATGAGTGTTATTGTTACATATATCCTCAAATTAATAATATGATCAATATATATCACATTCAATTGACGTAACAAATAGTAATTAACATTCACAATGTGTTGAGATCTTAAATGACAAAAATAATATGACTTCAATTGAGAGTTTACGTTATAATATTGGATCATAATTTTGTTCCGTAGTAGTGACAATCCTAAAAACGCATCACCAATAATTTAGTTCATCAAATGTAAAGTAGTTTTGATAACTAATTTTATGAGATTTATGATTTGTTTAAATAGATTGAGATGGAAAATAAAATGATTCTCAAATAAATTCACGTGATAGAATATCTCCAGTGAAAGACAACTATAACATATATACATGTTGATGAATTTTATGGTGAGAGGTGACTAGTGATAAGTTCCTCCAAGGACTTGCTATTAGGGGCATGTTCAAATGATGTACAACTTGTATACTAGGTTTATTTTTATGTAAGAAACATTGTTTTTTATTTGCATTATTCAAGTAGCTTAGGCCCTTAATTTGGATACCATGTTAAGATTATATTCTTGACTCATACAAAATATGGACACTCAAAGTATAATTTTACAAGCCAATAAGTTGTTTACTAGAACTTTCTATAATATTGTGGTTTCATGAGAACTTGAAGCCATATAAAATAGGTTTCTATGGTTTACTATTCATAAATTAGCTCATAATCAAGTTGAGAACAATAGATTATGGGAAATCAAAATTTCAACACATGATGTATGCATGAGTAGTGTACATCATGTTCCAGCAATAGTAGAAAATAAGGTTAAATTTATCAATTTCCAAAGGAATAATTATCATTAGATGTATTTTCGTAATTAAATGGAAAACATAAAAGCATGCCCTAAAAGGGATTCCACCTTAAACTCTTGGGACTCTTTCGAGAGCCTAAATAGAATACATGTAGAGGTCAACATTTGATCCACATTCTCATTCTACTCATATATAATTGTAGTTGTGTCATTATTTCCATCAACCAAACTATCCATATTTTTTTCTCTTTGTTGTTTATTATTAAGGATTGATGGTAGGAGTGAACATAAAAAATCCTATTATCTATACAATCTTCCATAAATAGTGTATCATTCACCATCTAACTATCAAAAGAGTCAAAATTACATATTTAATTTGGAGATATACAAATATGCTAATTTCCAAAAGAATGGGTATTGCAACCTTTTGATTCCTAATTTCATTTCATTTTCCTGAGACAAGAGTCATAAGATATATATTTTATATTTTGACATATATCAAGCACTTTGGGTACTTTTGTGGATTGTACTCGTGACATCAGATAGGATCTCCTGTCTACAACATGTGTCCCTCCTCATCTTTGTCGGGATACACACTCCCAACCATTCTTATCTGGATTTGAATCTCCTTTTATGCATCCTATGCTTCTACATTATGGATGGAGAAATGTCATGAGATCTTAATCCAATGAGTTTCAACATTGGATGTATCACTTCTCTAGTCACGGAAAACCTCTCCTCACCTTTAACACGTCATGGAGGTCTTGTCATCCTACTTGATTCCATCAAGGAGGCATCAAATAGTGAATTGAATTTATGTCCACTAGACCATGAATAATGCTTCATGACGTGGTATCTCTCTCCACATGGGCCTTCAACCCCCCCTAATGATTAAGGGTAGTGCTTGGTCCCATATAACCTTTTTACCATCCTTGTCACCTTGATCATGGCATCAATACATACTCCATTATGTCACAAATGGAAAAGTGTAGAGGGTTACCTTCTAAAAAAATAATACATCAGAAAATCATTTCATCAATTATGTTATTATTCTACTAACCACCATTGCTCTAGTTTTATAGACAGGTTCCATGATCCTTCCCTTTAGGATCTTGCAAAGGTTTTTGACCCATACCAATATTTTAATTGGGTATGGAAGAACCAAAGATGTAATGGATCGACCAATCAAATCTTCCAGAGTCAAGGGATATCCTCATTGTTATAACAATGGTGTCCACGAGTCATCTAGCCTTGTTGGAAATTCGTATGGTCAGATTTGAAAACAACATAGCTTTTCCCCACATCATGAGGTAAATCATAAACGTTTCATGATCTAATGATTGTTGCACACAACCACATATCTCTAGATTGGGATTATATCTAGAACATCCATTTCAAAGCTTATAGATATCTTAGGTCCTTGGTCTTCTACAAAATATCATTGGGCAAAACACGACCCATCATACCAATGCCTTAGATGGCAGAACCCATTTTAGAAAAATCAAAGCCATTTAAATAATCATTTTTGTGAAATTCTCTTCTAGAAATTCTCTTTGTCACTCCAAAATTTCAAACCTTATAAAGTTTTATTGCTGAACTCAAATTTTACTTACTTTTGGTTCTTTTTCAGTAAGGAGTTAATTTCATGGATGTTATCTGTCTTACAAGGTTTGTGATGATGGAAAAGATATATATCAATTTTTCTTTGTTATTGATGTTCTTATGAATTTGGGTTGTTTTATTGTTTCTCTTTTAAACTTATTTTCCTTAATTGCAATGCATTTTTATTATACGTGTATACATCAATCACTATATATATTTTTCATGTGGTATATGATCTTGCTCGATGCAGGTGGTTTCATTACGTTAAGTGAGAAACCGTTGCTTCTATTTTTAATGCATAGAATCTCAATTGATGTTTGGTGTTTGCATCACCATTGTATATTAACAATATGCCAAATCCCACAAAGTCTTACCTATATTATGATATCTTTTGGTGCTAACACTAAACCCATTTAATATATATGACTAGTTATTGTTTTGAATGCATGATCTATGTCTTGTGATATTGAAAGTAATTACTTGTTTGGGCATGCATCCCATTATTATGCAACATTGCATTTTATTTCATGGCAAGATGATTTTATGATCTTTTGGTTTCATGTTCTCATAATTTCCAAAAAAATATCGATTTGATCATTTGAGTCACTTTTGTCTCTTTTGAGCATATCCATTTCTCTTTGAACTTACATTTTTGACACACTTTTCTTGATGCTAATTATGATGCTCAGCTCCTATTTATTGCAAATAGTAACATTCATTGATCCTATCTTATTTGTCAATTTTCCTACTTGGGGTGTTACCCTAACCATACAAGTATATCTTGAGGACAAATGTAGACTTAATAATATTATTGGCTAGGAATGAGATGGTACTATGGTGCCAGATGTGGGATTTTAGTTCTAATTTGATCATGTATCTTATAAACACTTTCTATATGATATGATGCGTCTTGACATTGCTTATTGCATATCTAATGATCCATTTTCATATGATATCTTCTGCAATTCATATTACCAGAAACCCTTTAGGATTTAAATATTTATAAGATCAAGCTAATTAAGTAAAAGTAATGGAATTTTGTACTTTATTATATTGACAAAGTAACAATGGGGACCCCAAAACCCCCATTTATATATAAACTTACTTTTTATACAAGAAAGCATTACAAATTGTCTAACTTAATGTGGTGCCATCATGTTCATCTATTTTTATATAATCCATAAAATGGATGGATATCATCAAAGACGGTGTGTAGAAAGTCAAGATCATGTGAATGGGATGCAAGCCACAATTGATCTCTTTAGAGTGGCAATCATGGAGTTCAACTATGGAGCTCGAGTCACTAAAAAAATCCATGTGTAAGTTTGACATAACTTTATGAATTTACTAAAGAATATAAGGATTTGGTTGCTAGTTATTACCAGATCCATCAAGTACTATAGGCTACCAAAATTCAAGATCTCATTTTAATACATATTCATGGAATCAATAATAATACTAGAATAGACATAACTTCTAGTCCAATCAAAATTGTATTATGCAATGACAAAATACTACCATATTATTTTTGAACACTCCCACACAATGTTTTCGTAAATACTACCATCCAAAAGAGAGAAAAAATAACTCATCATGTTTTTATCTATTAGCCCTCAAATATGTTATTTTAGTTTTAAACCACTCCACTGAAACATTTTGTTCTTGGATTAATACTTTGGACTATCACTACACTAAAACAAACAAACCATGTAGCATACTATCACTCATTCATATGTCATGAGAATAGAATTAGGAACATAAATGGGATGATCCATAATAAGAAAACATGAGTGGTTATATAAATCCCTAAAACCTAGTAAACTGATGCAATCATGATTATATTACTATCAAGAGTTTGTGTGTATTTAATATTCGATTATATATTTGATAGCTAAGAAATAATGTATAAGTACAAACAATAGTATTAATACATGTTCATATAGGTTAAACTCTAGATGCGATCTCATTAGGGTTTAATGGAATTCCTGTTTCTTTTCCCATGTAGTTAAAAAAACATGTTTAATAATCAAAACCTAAATATTGTGATGTTTGATAGTGATATGAGGAAGTTTCACTAGTATAGGAATGGTCTGTAGCATCGATTATTTTAAGCCTGTAGCGTCACTTTATAACCGACGCCTAAGCGGTTGTCGCTATAGAATTTGCTATATAGCGTCAGTTTATTTGACCAAATAAAACCAACCTTACAGAGTAAACACCGAAAAGGTTGTAAAAAATCTGACCCAGGCGAGAAAAACTGATATTTAGCATCGGTTATTCCAAAAAAACTGACCATGTAAACTCTCTCGGTCGAGAAAATTGTCGACCGAACACATTTTCGGTCGACAATTTTCTCAACTGAGAGAGTTTACAGGGTCGATTTTTTTGGAATAACTGATGCTAAATATTGAATAACCACTTCAGTGTACTCCTCGGTCGAGAACATTGTCGACCGAAAATATTATCGATCGACAATTTTCTCGACCGAGAGAGTTTACAGGGTCGGTTTTTTTAGAATAACCGACGCTAAAAATTTAAATAAACATTTCAGTGTACCCCTCGGTCGAGAAAATCGTCGATCGAAAATATTTTAGCCGACAAAATTTTCGACCGAGGGGTACACTGAAATCTACAAAAACTGAAATAGAACAGAAGATTCATATATTCTGGGAGAGGGGAGCATTGATGCTCAACCTTCACTATTCAAAACCACACATTCATGAAAAAAAATGATTCATAATCACATCATAATTTAATCGATTAAAAGCAATCATTATCCATGTTGGGTTCATCTAAGATGATAAATTACTCAAGAACTATCATACAAGCTCGCACCCTAGGTAAAGGTACATATTTATACTTGGATCAATATTTTACGGCAAAATCATGTACATGTAACGTAAGAGTGAACAATAATCATGGATAAAGTTATATAACTCACCTTAGAGATGATGTAGAAACTCCAAACAGCAAGGTAGATTGAAGAAAAAGGGGGAAGAAACCCTAGCTTGGGCATTCCTCTTCACCAAGCTCGTTCCTTCTCCAAAAAGGAAGCAAACCCTAGAGGGGAAGATAGAACAACAAGAAAAACAAAGAAAAAGAGACATATCTCATTTACTAAGACTAAGAAGCAAAACAAGGTAGCACCAAACAATCTCAAGAAAGGTGGATCCGAACCTGAAAATGAACTCGGGAACCTTACTTGGAAACGTCGACAACCTTCCTTGGAAATGGCGGCGACCTTACTTGGAAACGGTGGCGACCTTCATGGAGGATGAGACGACCTTCATGGAGAGGCGGCGACCTTCGTGGAAGTGTGGAGAGGCGGCGACGACAAGCTCTTTTCATGGAGAGGAGGCAAGGGCTTTAGTGGCGCGGAGAGGTGGCAAGGCTTCACGGACACCACGATCCTCTTTGAACACGACTACGAGCTTCTTGGCAAAGGCTTTGGCGACACGACAACAATGAAAAATGATGCCGCGGGAGAGAAGCAGAGAAGGTATCCGTGGCGGAAAAGGTATCGGCGCCGCGGGAGAGAAAAAGAGAACGAAAATTTTGTTTCGCGGGAGAGAAAGACTAGGTTTCGGCCATTTTAAAGGAGAGACTCGACCTGTAGCGTCAGTTAAAATAAACAAACCGACGCTAAAGATAAGCGGTGCCCGTGTCTGGTTATTTAAAAACACTCAAACTCATTTTTGGTCGAAAAATTTGTTGACCGAGAGGTTATCGGTCGACAAATTCGTCGACCGAGGGGAGCTCTAGGGTCGGTTAAAAGTAAAAAATCGACGCTAGAGGTGCTTATACATGCGTAAACTAAACTGGATCCAAATTTCATGTCGGTCGACAATATTGTCGACCGAGGAGCCTTTTAGGGTCGGTTATAAGAAAAAACTGACCCTAGAGGTGCTTATACACATGAAATTTGGCTCTTTCTCAGTCGACGAATTTGTCGACCGAGACTGAGAGGTTATCAGTCGACAAATTCGTCGACCGAGTGAGCTCTAGGGTCGGTTAAAAGTAAAAAATCGATGCTAGAGGTGCTTATACAACCCTAATATGGGATGATGTTATGTGAAACCATAATATAGGGTGATGTCGTGTGAAACCATAATATGGGATAATGTTATGTGAAACCCTAATATGGGATGATGTTATGTGAAACCGTAATATAGGGTGATGTTGTGTAAAACCCTAATATGGGATAATGTTATGTGAAACCTTAATATGGGATGATGTTATGTGAGACCCTAATTTATAAACATGGGAAACTCTAACCCTAATGAGGGAATAGGGATGCTATTTTTGTATTGCATGATGTTGATATGGTTGTTATCAAGTATACTAACCATGCAAGTATCATGAGATAATAAGCGTAACCAGGTATGAGCTATGATGGTAATGGGCCTTGTGAGCCATTATTTTATTTGTTGCGTAGTGAGAGGTGACAACAAGAATTTGAATATGCCTAGTGAGTTATGTGAGATGCTTGTGTAACAAATATCCTGAATACCTTGGTCATATGACCTGAAGGTAATAGTTACCTGATAAGTGATAACCATGTTTAGTGATGAACTAAGGATTTGAATACCCATATCCAACAAATGTGATGATGGTGGTATTGAGGGATGTGAATTCCCAATAATGAGACAAGGGATTGAGATCCCAATGCTTTATAAAGTTTTGAAAAGTACTAAACTGGATCCAAAATTCATGTCGGTCGCCAATATTGTCGACAGAGGAGCCCTTTAGGGTTGGTTATAAGAAAAAACTGACCCTAGAGGTGAAATATGGCTCCTTCTTGGTCGACGAATTTGTCGACCAAGAGGTTATTGGTCGACAAATTCGTCGCCGAGAGGTTATCGGTCGACAAATTCGTCGACTGAGGGATCTGTAGGGTCGGTTATAAGGAAAAACCGACCTTAGAGGTGCTTATACACGTGAAATCTGGCTCCTTCTCGGTCGACGAATTTGTCGACCGAGAGGTTATCGGTCGACAAATTCGTCGATTGAGAAGAGCTCTAGGGTCGGTTAAAAGTAAAAAACCGACGCTAGAGGTGCTTATACATGCGTGAACTTAACTGGATCCAAAATTCATCTTGGTCGACAATATTATCGACCGAAGGGACTTCTAGGGTCGGTTATAAGGAAAAAACTGACCCTATAGGTACTTATATACGTGAAATATGGCTCTTACTCGGTCGACGAATTTGTCGACCGAGAGGTTATCGGTCGACAAATTTGTCGACCGAGAAGAGCTCTAGGGTCGGTTAAAAGTAAAAAACTGACGTTAGAGGTGCTTATACATGCGTGAACTAAACTGGATCCAAAATTGATGTCTGTCGACAATATTGTCTACTGAGGAGCCCTTTAGGGTCGGTTATATGGAAAAAAACTGACGCTAGAGGTGCTTATACATGCGTGAACTTAACTGGATCCAAAATTTATCTCGGTCGACAATATTGTCGACTGAAGGGACTTCTAGGGTCGGTTATAAGGAAAAAACCAACCCTAGAGGTGCTTATACATGTGTGAAGGCAAACTGGATTCAAGATGTCTAACCCACGTTTTTGTAACATATAAAGTCGGTTATTTGGAAAAACCGACCCTATAGATCGAGGCGCGAAGCTAAAATCAAGCAAATTTTTGCCGTGGGAAACTGTAATTGGCTTTCTAGTCCAATTGTCTATAAGGTCGCTTATTTTAGGAAAACTAACCCTATAGAGATACACTACAAGGTCGGTTATTTTAAGAAAAGTGACCCAAGAGGTCTTAAGTGGTGCCCGCGTTTTTGATAGACATATAAGGTCGGTTATTTAGAAAACCGACCCTATAGAGTTACACTACAAGATCAGTTTTTTTAAGAAAACTGACCCAAGAGGTCTTAAGTGGTGCCCACATTTTTTTAGACATATAAGGTCGGTTATTTGGAAAAACCGACCCTACAGGTAGTGACGTTATAACCCATTTCTGTACTAGTGTTTGGATCCATCTTAGGGTTGTGGAACCATGGGGTTGTTGTGGAGAAGTCTGTTGGATGCTACAAAATTTGATGTTAAACTGGATAGGTCAAAACTAATAAATGGAATGAATAATCCATAATTCACTGACCGAATAGTAGTGATGTGACCGATCTCGATCTAGCATTGCTAGTGAAGATAAACTATAATAGCCCACTCTTTCCAAGTCAGGTATGTTTATTCAGTCAACTACACATTAAGTCAATTTGTCTTATTTGATTTGGACTGAATATAGTGAGGAGGGATGTCTAGTGATGTTTTAGGGGGGGATTAAGTCACACTAATCTCTAGTAGTTTGCAAACAATACCTAAGTTAGACTGAATAAAATGTAAGCCAAATGACTTATTAAGTTAGACAAGCAAAAATGAAAAAAGACTTATGTAAAAAATTACCAAGCACCTCCAACTACTTAGATAAGCCAATTCTAACTCCTAGATCATTCAAAACACATCAACCCTTATAGGAGGACGGTTTATGGATTTGAAGTAGATTTTTTGTCCCTATAACATGGATGGCAGTTTCATACCTTATTTGCATCTAGACAAGGAGGTCAACCCTTCAAATAATAAGTTTCCTACAGTTCTATATTTTACCTCTTATGGACAAAATCCCTTCTAATCTCTTTCCTTACCCTAATTCTTGATTTATTTCCCTATTTTCCATGTTTAACCATGGGTGGATCCAAAGAAGGGCATTGGTGGTGAATCATAGCTCCAAAAAATATTGGAGAAGATTTTGAGGAAACTTTGGATTCACTTACTTACGGTTATGTAGGTGAGTGGATTGAGCCTACTAGAACTATTTATGCATCTTCAGGCTAAAATTACATCAAAAAAAGCATAAATTGTATTTCTAAATAAAAATGCTGGGTGTTTATATGAATGAAGGAAAGTTAAGTAGATACAAAATGTTATTGTACTAAAGGCAAATTAAAATAAAAATTCATGTTTCTATCACCCTGTGCTTTTGAATCAATTAAGACCAATTCATAAAAAATTACCCATTCTTGAATTTTGTTTGGTGAATCACCTTCATTACCATGTTTTTAATAATAGAGTATTTAAGAAATGAACAAGTTTCCTAGTACTTGCTATTGTAAATGAGAGGATTACAATTATTTTCAATTTACTATAAATTATTAGAATGTTTTTGAATATTTTACCGTGCTTCACAAATATTATCAAAATCTTTTAATACATTACAAAAAAACCATAATACGGTTCTATCTCAAAATACGTTTTTCAAGACTAACATGGTGAAAGAAACAAGTAAATGATTCAAGTAGTTATTGAGAGTATGGCTTGACTCTAGATATCACTATTACATTTTGGGATGCTTGATGGGTTGTTATCACCCTAGTTGAATCATTGATGACATGGCCTTAGGAGCCAACAAGCCAAAAGAATAATCTAGAATTAATCATCTTAAGTGTGGTTTAGTCATTTGTGGCGAATAGGTAGGGTCCCTAGTTACTAGTGAGGGTCATCACTAACTTGTAGCATCTTGGTATACTTGTGAGCTCGGGTAGTCAATTAAGATTGGTAACTGATAACACTTAGGGTCACTGATGGAGGATGTTGGATGTTGTCACTTGAAACATTAAAGGTTGCTAGAGATAGGGTGTAGTTTCTCGGCAACTGGTAGCGACCTGGTATTTGGTTTCCAATGACTAAGAGGGGTCACAATCATTCATAATGCTGGGATGAAGAAGTCACTGGCGATAGACAAGTGATGGTTTCTAGTGAATTTTTTATTTGAGTAATGTTTTTGTATTTTTTTGGTTAATCAAAATCTTTCCTGTTTTTATTATTTTTTTCTAAAAGTTTAAAAATGAATATGTATAAGAGAATAGAGAAAGGAGGATATATATATATATATATATATGTGTGTGTGTGTGTAAGGACAACGAAAGAAGAAGAAAGGGATCTTAAAAAGCAAAATAAGATATTCAACCTGAATTGCTAATGTACAAAGTGTAGATATTTACACTATTTTGCTAAAACATATGAGACTAACTGATCTAGGGAAGTAAGATATTCAGAGCCAATTTCCATAAAAATACCAAAACTAATGCATTGGATCACATCAAAACTCCGTAATTAAGTGTGCTTGGAGGAGAGTAGTACTAAGATGGGTGGCCTCCTGAGAAGTCCTTGTGTTAGTACCCCTTTCTTTATACCTTTTGGGTTTGACACTTTTAGATTCTTAGCACCAAAGATAGTGGAGCTTCTCAAATATATTCAAAAAGTTATACATAGTAATGTTATGACTCCTAGGTCTATGGATATAGTATATTGGAGGATTGGTTTTGCCATCTAAAGGAGGCTGGAGACACGTCATGTTGCCCATATGCCTTCTATTTCACTGTAATTGTATTTCATTAAAAAAGGAAAACAAATGCAGTGTCAATTCTGATAAAACTTCAGAGAGTAACAATCTTTGCTGCTAATGACAGAATATACTGCCATAGGTCCATATACACTAATTTCTAAAAATCTTGCGAACTCTATTCAAAATTGTATAACATATTTAGAGAGAGATAGGCCTTGTTGTTGAAAACTAAAAAAATCCAAAGATCAACTCTAGGAAATAATCTTTCAAGAATCTCATTCTAATGAGATAATACAAATAATTATTAGGAAATCACAGAGTAACATCAGAAAAAAATACAAAGTTCACTAAATTTATATCAAAAAGCAATAAAAAGTCACCATAAATTTCTTCTGCCCAAGAGAAGCCATATAAGACAAAGTTATAGCCACCAAGAAAAAGGAACTGGCCCATCGATCCCCTGGGGGTCTAAAATAAATATTGAATTCATAGTAAAAGAGTAACAACAAACTTCATTTTGAACCGAAGCCCATTTATTAGTATTCCATTAGTAGAAACAATTTCAAAGTGAAATCATATTTCAAATTTCCCATACATAAGACAAAACAATCCATTTTTATGACTGTCTAAGGAACAAATGCAGATTTGGTATTATTTTCATGGACTTAGTGATTCTTTCCAACCAACAGAAATAGTTGATAAACATGCATAATTTTTTAGATCTCTTACTGTTAAAAGTTTAAAATCTTTGCACTTAGATGAAATGTTAATGAGGGGGTAGATTTCTTTAGATTTCATCCAATATTTTTAACAAAATCACATCCAATAGAAGGTTATGAATACATTAATAATCATTTTAAACAAGAAAACAACAAGAAGCAAGGTATTGTAGTCATGGGTAGGTAATTTATTGTGACAAGATTTCCAAAAATACAATACGCATCTGTTTTACCAAATGAAATTCATCTTGAAGTCTCTTCTCCCATTATAAGTACAATAGTCTTTCTGATAGACTAGATCAAGATTAGGAACAAAAGACATATAACCAACAATTGGCTCTATATTTCTATAACATAGACATTTGAGATTTCATAGTCCTTCAATTATAGTAGTATATACAACCAAATTGGATTTCAATATCATCTCATTTTCCATGAAATTAGTAAGACATATTTACCACACCAAGTATCTAACCAAAATTTATTTTTTTCCTTTGCTAATATGAAAATCTAGATAGGCAAGAAGAACCTATCTAAGTCTTAGGATTTTTTTATTAAGGAGACATGACATATTTGGAGAAGATTTAGTCTTTCGTATGGGAGCTTTCTTCAAATATTTTTCAATAATACACTTCACCTAAAGAGAGTCCTTTCTATATATATATCCTAGGTGTTGAGAGTTAAGTAAGATTTAGAAATCTCTTTACTTATCCCTAAGCTAAGTTCATCTTCTTGTTTTGATAAAGTGATTTTCCCCCATTTGATGAGTTGGAGAGCAAAAATTTCTTACATATAGTCCAACAAGATATTTTTTAAATTTTGTCAATCTATTCCAACACAAATGTAGGAAGAGGAAAAGATAAAACTGTGACGACCCGACATCAAATCAAGCCATCACCAATAAATAGTTGTGGAATAACCATAAGCAGTGGATTAACGAAATCACTAAAAATTAAAACCATTTTGCAAAGAGATCTATTTCGAAGAAACTCTTAAAGGAATAACCAAAACTTTATATACATCATGGTTCACATTGTACATACATTGTACCATCTCATCTCGAGGATAACATATAACAGTTGCTTTGCCAAAACCTATACATAAGCAACATAAAACCTCAAGGTAATCAAGCCAAAATCTCAGATCATTCATAAAATCATCACGTTCTAACTCCAAGGACCTAAGAGTACAGAGACGACACATAATACTTCTATCTACAAGACACGACAGACAATACACTCAACCAGAGTTGTTACTGCTGCCCCTGTTGTTGTTGTCTTTCCTCTACAGTACAATCTCTACCTCCTCGTGCACGTCCACCTAAAAATTGTTGATCCCACGGGGTGAGACAATTGTCCCAACAAGAGATATAACTCTCTGCCAATAATACTATTATCACATGAAAACAATATAAAACTGAGAAGAGGTTCTTTTATATTAATAAGCAAGATTAATCACTATTATAAGCAGAATAGAGAAATCTCATCTTTTAAAGTATTGCAACTATCTATGATAGAGATAAATCATCTATTCACTTTATAAGGAATATGAAGAACATGTATAACATCTATCCATTTAAGATGTATAAAAGAAGTGCACATTAACCAATGTTTTCCGTATTCGATCCTTAGGCAAATACGGAACACAGATGATTACATATTTAAAATAACACTTATGCCCTGAGGAGATGAGGAATACCGCTCATGCTCCAACTAACCACGACTACATAAAGCATCAGTACCATACAAGGTCAATGGAAGAGCCGGCTGCCAAGACCTCACCCATCTTGGTCAGTACGAGACTACTGGCAGGACATCTTGTGTCATATGCAATTAGCTTATCAGGGTATACTGGTATCTTCACTATAGATCTACAATCACAACATGCACTCTCTTCAGGGAGATTTCAATTATTCATCCCCAAATTATAATGATAAGGAAGATTATACATTAATTCCTCATTTGGTCAGGAGATTCACATATCAATCCCATTATAAATTAATGAAGAAGAATTTACACATCAATTCCTCAATTAGTCGGGAGATTCACATATCAATCCTGATATAAAATAATTAAGGAAGGTTCTACATCAATTCTTCATTAGGATGTAAGGATATATGTCATCCTTCACCCCTGCATATTTAAAAATATGCTCTTTGAGTTAAACTCGTTTCACCATTCAACAAATTTTGACATTGAATGGATCTATGGTCAGGGAAACTACATGATGAGATTCTATTTGATTAATTAGGTGCATTACATTATCTTTTAGCCACACTGAATGTATAACACTCGGGATTTCAGTCCCTTATCACATTACTAGGGATTCTTCTTCCTTAGCATTATCATCATCATGATTACTAGATATGGGTATTCAAACCCTTAGTTCATCACTGAACACTGTCACCTCTCATCAGGTAACTGTTACCTCTAGATCCTCAGACTAAGGTATACATTATACTTGTTGCACAAGTATTTCACATGGCTCACAAGGCCCATTTAAATATCTTGTCACCTCTCACTAGGCAACAACTATATTTTAAGATATTAGACCATATAAACATTATACTTGTTGTATAAGTATTTAACATGGCTCACAAGGCCCATTTAAATCTGTATTATATGAAACATCATAGCTCATACCTGGCTATGCTTATCATCTCATGATTCCTACATGGTTAACACTTCATGATAAAAACACTAGCAAGTACATAACATCACCATGAAATACAAGAGAAATACATCCTTCCCCTTATAAGGGTTAGGGTTTCTCTTTCTTACCAATTAGGGTTTCAAGTGCATACCATCACCCTTCATTAGGGTTAGGGTTTCCCCTTATAGGATTTCCCTTTCTTACTGATTAGGGTTTCAAATCATATCATCACCCTTCATTAGGGTTAGGGTTTCCCTTTCATACCGATTAGGGTTTCGAATCATATCATCACCCTTCATTAGGGTTAGGGTTTCCCCTTATAGGGTTTCCCTTTCTTACCGATTAGGGTTTCAAATCATATAATCACCCTTCATTAGGGTTAGGGTTTTCCCCTTATTAACCTATTAGGGTTTCAAGATCATATTATCAATAATCAAACCCTAATTCATACTCCACTCATATTAGGAGTATCAATGTATGCTCATAACATGATTATCACACATGTATAAGTTTCTCTCTCATCCTCACTAGGATGTTGATTGCATCATACTCTATTAAATTGGCTCAATCCTCCTCTTAAGGTACATTGGCCTATTACCAAAATGCATTAAACTCTTTACATCTTAATGTATCACTTAACATAACACACTTCATGTGTTACTCCATCAAGTACATTGAATTGAGGTGCTTCCACCATATCAAGCATAGAGGTGTGTACTTGACACCATATCGTGCTTCCATATCATGCTTGAGGTGTAACCTCATCACCATATCGTGCATGAGGTATATCCTTATCCCCATATCGTGCATCCATATCGGGTTACTCAACATTTAGGGTTTGCATATCGGGATTGACCCTTATGCTCATATATCTTCAAAACCTTCATGGTATCGGCCTACTCTTCACCATGTGTTAAGTGATAGGCTAGACAACTGATTAGTCTCAACTAACTCAAGTGTACAGACCGATAGGGGTGTGGGGTTCCAAGGTATACCGGGTTTCATATCATCATTTAGAGTTTTCAACACTATATCGGGTTAGGGTATATACTTGACTCCATGTCGTGCATAGGGTGTGTGTGCTTGACCTCATATCATGCACAAGGTGTATACTTGACACCATATCATGCACAAGGTATGTAATTCATCATCATATCGTGATAGTGGTGTGTTCACATCACCATATCATGTTATAGGTGCTTCAACCCTAGATCGGGTTGGATCATGATGATGTCATCATCATCAAGCTCAAGACCTTCGTTCTTACTATTCTAGTTCATGGACAAAAGGTCTATGAAACTAGTACAACTCATGGATTCATCAATTATTCAAGAAAATTCGAAATTGAAAGTAAATCATCAAATATGGAAAGATTGAAGGTGAGTAATAACATAATTGGGTTCAAGTTATATAACCCACCTTAAGAACAACTTCAAAGATTCAAGATCCAAAGCTTCACATGCCCAAGGTTGAATATGAGCTTCACAACTTCTTTATATGCAAAGAATCACCATGGATAAGTATTTGGTGAAGAAGAAAAGAAAGGAAGATCACAACCCTAGATCCATGCTTTAATCCAAGGTTGAAGATGATCATGGCTCCACCTTAGGGTTAAGACTTGAGATCCTTCTTGTTCCTTAGAACCATGCATGATATCCCCTCACTTGTGGCGGATATCCCTTCACCTGTGGCCGATATCACTTCACTATGTCCGATATCACCTTGCTATGGCCTATATCACTTTGCTATGGCCGATATCACTTTGCTATGGCCGATACCTAGGCTCTACGCACGATACCCCTTCAACTATGCATGATATCAAGACACTATGCATGATATCTAAGAGAAAGAGGGTGGTAAGTTTTGAAAATTTTCTCTAATAGGTGAAAGGAGTGATATATATAGTTGAGGTTCATGAAAAAGAGTGTATATGAGGTGTCATCATTTTAAGCTACTAGGTTCCACGTGTCCATGCATGGTTAACACATGTACATGCATGCACTCATATTTATCTTGACATGAAAAACACTTTAGGATAATCTAGAGATGAAATTTCGGCCATCACTTATCTTGTTGGATAAGATATTTCAACTCAATCACCACTTTATTCACAACCCGATACAACTTTTTCAAGGAAGTTGTAAGCCGATACACTTCACCTCCTTGAGGTGATTAGCCCATCATGGAAAATACCAATAGTTCACAAACCGATATGAGACTTCCTCTATGGTTCCTTGGCCTATAGTCACTCTCATATGAACTCTACAACCCGATACAACTCAAATTAGGGTTTCACATTCAACCTTTCTTGGTCTTTTCATCATCAAGAGTACCATCACTCAAATATGATTCAAACATGGTGTATCCTTATTTCTATCTCCTCTAAATGATACATAGAGGAATTAGGGACACTCAAGAGGTGGTATTTTGTATATCAACACTACATTTTTGGTAATTTATAATTTGTACCAAAATTGGTACACAAGGCACTAACATTATTCAAACAAGCTCAAACTTGGAACTTAGCCTTTCCACAAGCCTCCCCTTAGAATCATTCTATTCTCTTATGATTCTAAAAAACACGAGGTATGTTCAACATGTGACATTTTGCAATATAACCCTTCATCTTGGGTAAATTGCATTTTGGTCCAAAATAAGAGAACATTGCTCAAACATCATTCAAACAAGACCAAACTTGAAACATAAGTTTGTCACCTGATAACAAAACACTTTAGAGAATTATATTAAAGTTATAAGAAACTTATTTAAGCCAAACAAATAGGGTTAGCCCTAAACCCAGGTCAGGGATGTTATAAGTTATAAACCCTTAACAAGGATTTCGTCCCTAAAATCCCAGATGAAGGGAGATAATTGTTATTCATGCATCATATCATCAAGCCTCCACATAACATCTTGATGTCATGGAGATTCCATAGAACTTTGACCAGCACAAAGTCCCTCCATTTAGGGTCATCATTGAATCTGTCATACAAGACACATACTCATCTATCATTTTCATTAATGACTGCAGTGGCACTTCTGTGTCAGGTAACACTTTCTGAGTCAGAGAAGTACTATTCATACTAATTTGGGTTTCAAAACTTGTTAATTTGTCACCTTCTCAACTTACATCTTTTATGTAATAAGATTCTTGACCTTGGGAGTCTTCCATACCCCTCACTTAGTTTAGCATTTCTCCTTCAAGGAAAGACTAGAGTTACATTCTATCACCCATTTGGGACTACAAATCTTATCATACTTTTGTTGTGCCACTCTAATCTATTGACACAACACTAAACTTACTTATGAGTAGAACCAACCATCCCGTTAGTTGTTTATTTTCTTGTCATAAGGAGAGGCTACATATCAAGAAGAGCTATCTCAGAGGTGACTCTAGATGTTATATGTATAAGCTGTCTTAACTGATCTAGATAGGGATATTCTAAGGAATTATATTTAGCTTGATAAGCTTTTCCCAAGATGATTCTACAATTGTTCCTTCACTTACTACATCCTAATTGATGTTATGTTTATGAAAAGCATAAACCCCTAACATATGATATCCATACTATAGTATGTAACTAGACTAATCTAAAGTTGGCTCTTCTAGGTAACCAAACATTAATCATCTTATCAGGAGTCATGTTCTCATTTTCTCATACCATTAAAAGTTCTTGGATACTAGGATTCTTTACCTTGGTATCCGTTACATGTGCCAAAAATACATCACATCCTCATCATTTCCATCTCTCTGTTGTTATTACCAAAGCCAAACATATAATAAGACCTTTCTTTCATCTTGGGACATTACTTATCACATATAACCTTGTCTTGGAACCAAAATCCAAGACTAGCTGATACTTTTCAAAGTACCCATCTATAGATTACTTCTAATCCATGCACATCAAGTGCCATGAGACATATTCCTTTATCATCACATCATTATCCATGGTTGTTTATTAAAGAAAAGAGATTATCACCTTCTTTGATTATTACATGAAATTTAAATTGTTCATGTGTCATTCAATCTTGTTTCATCTTAGATTCCTTTCCATCAACATAGGAATTATAAAAATGATTACATGTCATCCTTCTTTTCTTTGTTATTGTCTAGTATGTTCATGAACATTTTCTGATTTTATTTATATTCATATCATGGAAAAGATATTTATTCTTCACAAATTCTTTATTGAATAGGGATTATCTCCCTTTTTCCCTTTTTATTATCATGAGGATTGTACCTTTTACTTCCTCATACTCATAGTCTGGTTTGAGATAAACTCAATTTCTATTTCATTGCAATTAGGATGTGATAGAAATATCCATGCCATATTTTCAGTTTCATTATGCTCTTTAGATTGTCTCCAAATGACTAATTGATTAGAGTAATTAGAGAGATAGCAATCTAAGAGTCTCATACTTACCTTGCCTTCAATATATAAATACATGTCCAGGGTATACAAGTACTGAGATTAGGTAGTATGCACCTTGTTTTATATCATATACTTTACTTTTCATATCATCCATATCATAGAGCTTAGTATCCCTGGATTTCACTAGGCATCTCTCTTACACCTCATCCTCTTTTATACATACAAAAGTAATTATAAAACATTTTAAAGATTCTTGGGCAGAATGTAAGTTCTTATCCTTTTTATCTCTTCCTCATGTCCCCATAGGACTAATCAAAGGAAGCTCAACAACAAGTACTGTTCTTATAAATAACAGATAAAATCAGGGGAAGACATATCAGAATGAAACAATTTCATCTGACATGTCTCGACTCGTGGATCGATTAATGCCTATTTCCAATGTCTTGTTGTATTGTTTGGTGCAGATGGACCTGCTTGGGATGCCTATCCACGTCCTTGTGTGGCATTGCTAAACTATTGCCTTTGAGAGCCTTTTTAACTCTGCCTCGGTGATTGGGTCATTCCATCCTTTCTATTCAGACAAAAGGATCTAATATGCCCAACATGTCCACATCTAAGACATGTCTTATATGCACTCCCTGATCTTGTCGACCTTATTACTGATGTAGAAGCTAAATTAAGAGTTCTAACTGGTGGAACATTAGGTTCTTTTCCCTTTCTTGGTAGCCACTGCCCTGATGCATTAGGTGTTTGTTGCATTGGTGGCACCAAAAACTTCCCCTTTTTAGAGCTACTAGGCATCTGTTCCCGAGTTTGGATAGATTTTTTCATATTTCTACCTCATTATCCTTTACTGGACAGTCCTTTATCAAATGTCCTGCTTGCCTATACTTGTAGCATACTTTGATTCCTTGTCGTATCTTAATCTTTTCGAAATTTTCTCCTGCTCCAACATAACTATGTTGATAAGAAATCCTTCCAGAGCCCAAAATTTCATCATTGGGGATTGGAAATTTAGGTTGTATTTCTAGTATCCGATCCTCTATATGCGTTAATGTTGTCATAACCTGTCCAATAAGAGCATTAAAAGTAGGGTTCTCTATCATGGCTGGATCATCCTGGAGATTTTCAGGAAGTCGTTCTTCTCTCGCCTGATCCCTTGCACCTTCTCCTGGTGCAACAACATTGCTCTCAGCAATGTGTTCCTTGTGTTCTCCAGACATCTTTAAGCTTTACCCTTTCTTCTGCATAAGCAAAAGTCATTATAAGATATACTAGAGGACACTAGGACAGACCCAACACCTTAGTCCTATGTCTTTGTAGACTCATTGAACCTTAAGATCTGATACCAAAACTTTGTGATGACCCGACATCAAATCAAGCCATCACCAGTAAATAGTTGTAGAATAACCATAAGCAGCGGATTAACACAATCACTAAAAATTAAAACCATTTTGCAAAGAGATCCATTTCCAGCAAACTCTTAAAGGAAGAACCAAAACTTTATATACATCATGGTTCACATTGTACCATCTCATCTCAAGGATAACATATAACAGTTGCTTTGCCAAAACCTATACATAAGCAACATAAAACCTCGAGGCAATCAAGCCAAAATCTCAGATCGTTCATAAAACCATCACGTTCTAACTCCAAGGACCTAAGAGTACAAAGACAACATATATGACTTCTATCTACAAGACATGACAGACAGTACACTCAACCTGAGTTGTTACTACTGCCCCTGTTGCTGTTGTTCTTCCTCTACAGTACAATCTCTACCTCCTTGTGCACGTTCATCTAAAAATTGTGGATCCCATAGGGTGAGACAATTGTCCCAACGAGAGATATAACTCTCTGTCAACAATATTATTATCACAGATAAATAGTATAAAATTGAGCAGAGGTTCTTTTATACTAATAAGTAAGATTAATCACTATTATAAGTAGAACAGAGAAATCTCATATTTTAAAGTAATACAACTATCTATGATAGACCAATAAATCATCTATTCACTTTATAAGTAATATGAAGACCATTTATAACATCTATCCATTGAAGATGTATAAAAGAAGTGTACATCAACCATTGTTTTCAGTATTCAATCCTTAAGCAAATATGCTACATGACTGATTACATATTTACAATCACACTTATGCCCTGATGATATGAGGTATACCGCTCATGCTCAACCGACCATGGCTACACAAAGCATCGGTACCATACAAGGTCAATGGAAGAGCTGGCTGCCAAGACCTCACCCATCTCGGTCAGTACGAGACTACTGGCAGGACATCTTGTATCATATGTAATTATCTTACTAGGGTATACTAGTATCTTCGATATAGGGCTATATCTTTAGCATGCACTCTCTTTAGGGATATTTCAATCATCCATCCCAAAATTATAATGATAAGGAAGATTATACATAAATTCCTCATTTGGTTGGGAGATTCACATATCAATCCCGTTATAAATTAATGAAGAAGAATTTATACATCAATTCCTCAATTGGTTGGGAGATTCCCATATCAATTACAATATAAAATAATTAAGGAAGGTGCTACATCAATTCTTCATTAGGATGTAAGGATATATAAATTCATTTCACCATTCAACAAATTCTAACACTGAATGGATCTATGGTTAGGGAAACTACATTATGAGATTCCACTTGATTAATTATGTGCATTACAATAACTTTTAGCATCAACCAAGTTACAAACATGAATTATAATAGATGCTACAAAGAAAGGTGTAATACGTTTATCAAGTACTTTCATGATCTTTGGAACACACTGAATGTATAACACTCATGATCTCAGTCCCTTATAGTATTATCATTATCATCATCATGATTACTAGATATGGGTATTCAAACCCTTAGTTCATCACTGAACATTGTTACCTCTCATCAGGTAACTATTACCTCTAGGTCCTCAGACCAAGGTATACATTATACTTGTTGCACAAGTATTTCACATGGCTCACAAGGCCCATTTAAATATCTTGTCACCTCTTACTAGGAAACAACTATCTTTTAAGATATCAGACTATATAAACATTATACTTGTTGTAAAAGTATTTAACATGGTTCACAAGGCCCATTTAAATATGTATTATATTAAACATCATAGCTCATACCTATCGATGCTCATCATCTCATGATTCCTGCATGGTTAGTACTTCATGATAAAAACACCAGCAAGTACATAACATCACCATGCAATACAAGAGAAATACATCCTTCCCCTTATTAGGGTTAGGGTTTCCCTTTCTTACTGATTAGGGTTTCAAATGCATACCATCACCCTTCATTGGGGTTAGGGTTTCCCCTTATAGGGTTTCCCTTTCTTATTGATTAGGGTTTCAAATCATATCATCACCCTTCATTAGGGTTAGGGTTTCCCTTTCATACCGATTAGGGTTTCAAATCATATCATCACCCTTCATTAGGGTTAGGGTTTCCCTTTCTTACCGATTAGGGTTTCAAATCATATCATCACCCTTCATTAGGGTTAGGGTTTTCCCCTTATTATCCAATTAGGGTTTCAAGATCATATTATCAGGAATCAAACCCTAATTCAGACTCCACTCATATTAGGAGTATCACTGTATGTTCATAACATGATTATCACACATGTATAAGTTTCTTTCTCATCCTCACTAGGATGTTGATTGCGTCATACTCTATTATATTGGCTCAATCCTTCTCTCAAGATACATTGGCCTATTACCAAAATGCATTAAATCTTTACATCTTAATGTATTACTTAACATAACACACTTCCTGTGTTACTCCATCAAGTACATTGAATTGAGGTACTTCCACCATATCGGGCATAGAGGTGTGTACTTGACACCATATCATTCTTCCATATCATGCTTGAGGTGTAACCTCATCACCATATCGTGCATGAGGTATATCCATATCCCCATATCATGCATACATATCGGGTTACTCAACATTTAGGGTTTGCATATCGAGTTTGACCCTTATGCTCATATCTCTTCAAAACCTTCATGGTATCGGCCTACTCTTCACCATGTGTTAAGTGATAGGCTAGACAATTTATTAGTCTCAACTAACTCTAGTGTACAGACCAATAGGGGTGTGGGGTTCCAAGGTATATCGAGTTTCATATCATCATCTAGAGTTTTCAACACTATATCGGGTTAGGGTATATACTTGACTCCATGTCATGCATAGGGTGTGTGTGCTTGACCTCATATCGTGCACAAGGTGTATACTTGACACCATATCATGCACAAGGTATCTACATCATCATATCGTGCTAGTGGTGTGTTCACATCACCATATCGGGTTATAGGTGCTTCAACCCTATATCGGGTTGGACCATGATGATTTCATCATCATCAGTCTCAAGACCTTCATTCTTACTATTCTAGTTCATGGACAACATGTCTATGCAACTAGTAGAAATCATGGATTCATCAATTATTTAAGAAAATTCAAAATTGCAAGTAAATAATCAAATATGGCAAGATTGAAGGTGAGTAATAACATAATTGGGTTCAAGTTATATAAACCGCCTCAAGAACAAATTCAAAGCTCCAAGCTACAAAGCTTCACATTCCCAAGGTTGAAGATGATCTTCACAACTCTTTTATATGCAAATAATCACCATGTATAAGTATTTGGTGAAGAAGAAAAGAAAGGAAGATCACAACCCTAGATCCATGCTTTAATCCAAGGTTGAAGATGATCATGGCTTCACCTTAGGGTTAATACTTGAGCTCCTTCTTGTTCCTTAGCACCATGCATGATACCGCACCACTCATGCACGATTTCACCCCACTTGTGGCCGATATCCCTTCACTTGTGGCCGATATCACTTCACTATGGCCGATATCACCTTGCTATGGCCGATATCACTTTGCTATGGTCAATATCACTTTGCTATGGACAATACCAAATCTCTATGCACAATACCCCTTCACCTATAAATGATACTGATACACTATTAATGACATCTAAGATAAAGAGGGTGGTAAGTTTCAAAAAATTTCACTAATAGGTGAAAGGAGTGGTATATATAGTTAAGGTTCATGAAAAAGAGTGTATATGAGGTTTCATCATTTTAAGCTACTAGGTGCCACGTGTCCATGCATGGTTGACACGTGTACATGCATGCACTCATATTTATCTTGACATGCAAAATACTTGAGGATAATCTAGAGATAAAATTTTGGCCATCACTTATCTTGTTGGATAAGATATTTCAACTCAATCACCACTTTATTCACAACCCGATACAACTTTTCCAAGGAAGTTGTAAACCGATACACTTCACCTCCTTGAGTTTCTTAGCCCATCATGGACAAAGCCAAGAGTTCACAAACTTATATGAGACTCCCTCTATGGCTCCTTGTTCGATAGGCACTCTCATATGAACTCTACAACCTGATACAACTCAAATTAGGGGTTCACATTCAACCCTTTCTTGGTCTTTTCATCACCAAGAGTACCATCACTCAAATATGATTCAAACATGGTGTATCCTTATTTTTATCTCCTATAAATGATACATAGAGGAAGTAGGGACACTGTAGAGGTGGTAATTTGCATATCAACCCTACATTTTGGGTAATTTACAATTGGTACACAAGGCACTAGCATTATTCAAACAAGCTCAAACTTGGAACTTAGGCTTTCCACAAGCCTCCCTTTAGCATAATTCTCTTCTCTTATGATGATAAAACACATGAGGTATGTTCAACATGTGACATTTTGCAATATAACCCTTCATCTTGGGTAAATTTCATTTTGGTCTAAAACAAGAGAACATTGCTTAGACATCATTAAAGCAGGACCAAACTTGAAACATAAGTTTGTCACCTGATGACAAAACACTTTAGAGAATTATATTAAAGTTATAAACAACTTATTTAAGCCAAACAAATAGGGTTAGCCCTAAACCCAGGTCAGGGATGTTACAAAAACCCAATATAGATGCATGGTAGATAAAGTTGAAGCAATAAGCTCCAATCTAACAGTGACACAAAACATTCTAGACTTCCAACTTTCTAATCTTCCTTTAATTTTATCAATAAGGCCAGAGAAACAACTTTTTGAGAGTTTCCTATAAATAAAGGACTGCCAAGATATTTAGACAGTAAAACACCTTTATTAAGACCTAATATATAAATAACAAAGTTCTTACTAAATTCTCCATTGAAGATATTTGAACTTTTGGACTGTTGATATGTGATTCATGTACTTTCCCAAATTTCTAAAGAACTAAAAGAAGATTAGTAGAACAATAAATTGCTTAGAAAAAAACACAAGACCACCTATTAAAATAAGTTGAGAAATATTTAGATCCTTATAATTATTAACTAGAATAATTTCTCTCTCCTTTTTTGCATTTTGTAAAAGTTCTATGAATCCTACATGACAATGACAAAAAGATAAGAGGCAATTTGACCCCATACCTAATGTTATTAGTAGGTTTGGAATCACTTGAAGGTTCACCATTGAATAAAAGGTTATAAGATGTATAATTAAATATCTCATCAATCCACTATATCCCAACATAAGTTAAACCCATCTTTTACATGATGGAGTACACATACTTCCATTTCACAAAATCATAAGATTTGAAAATGTCTACTTTAAGACACATCTTGATGCCAAAGTTAATTTTATTGAATTCATGGAGGATCTCATTTGCAAGAATAAATGGAAACTTTAATAGACATGATCTTAATAAAATAACATTTCCTAGAATCACTTATATTAGGTAAAATAACTTTTAATATATTAACCATGATTTTTGAAATTCAACACCATTATATTTAGTTATATACATATATGATGTTAAATTTTATATTAAAGGAATCAAACACCATAAAAAATATATTTAAATGATAACGTGAACACAAATCCCAAAACAAGTTAATCCTCAATTAACATGAGAATGTAAGTATTCTTACGAAAAGGTTAAATGTAAGTATTGTAAAATACCAAATTTTAGGTTCTAAATTTATTTTGAGCTATAATACATAATTCTCTTGAAATCTAAGTCTATTTGTAAATTGGTGTGTCATTTTAGATCCCATTTGATTAAGGGGTCAATTATCATATTCTTGGATATTAGCTTAGTCTCCTTTTAAATTCATTATGTATAAGTGAGTTCATTGTCCTCATATCAAAAATGTTTACAAACCAGTCCCTCACATTTTATTCCATAAACCAATTTGATATCAAGTATTGCAGTTCTAAGAAATTGTGTAAATATATCTTGATTTGACCATGACCATAAGTGTTTTTCAATTTATAATAATGGGATTGCAATTAATATATGATTATATATATCATTATAAATATGAGTTTTGGAGGGATTAATGAGAGAATTTTTATTTCCTAAATATGGGCTTAAAAGTAGAAACAATCTTCCAAAATATTTATAAAGAAAATAAAATTGTCAAAAAAAATTCATAACAATAAGACTTTTAGACTAGGAGTTACAAATTGAAGGTAATTAACTAGAAAGAAGTAATTTTTTAGTAATAGGTTGAATAGGGTAAGACCATGTGTCTTCCCTAACATGTATACCTGACATGACGACTTCTACAGAAAAAAGCTGACTGAGTTCTCACCTCCTCCTCCACTTCTACACTCTCTTTCAATTCCCCTACCTCGATTGCTCTTCTTCTTCGCTCCAATGGTTAGATGGATCCATGTCCTAAAACCTAGTGGAGGGCTGCCATCACACCTCTCATTGGCTTGCTAGAAGATGACAATGTTTTCGTTACATATTAGAAGTTCCTCGTGACCAAAGGAGTCCTCTTACATCGCCCCTCTGAATCACCTTGTACCTTTTAAACCCTAGTCACACCTTATATTGGCATACATAGGGATCCTCTTTTTATGGACGATAAACATCCAGACCTACAACAACAATATTGCCTCTTGTCTTCTCCTCTGACTACCAAGCTACCACCACTAATGACGACAACCTGCCTCAAATTCCTTCAGCAATGTAGATCATCTTCTATGTTGCCATCCTTATCATCATTGCCATAGACCGGGTGCTTTCAACATGCAAACCCTACCACAATGCCTTCTCTCCAACTCCACCTAGTCGTGATCTGTCTCGACTATTAGAAACCTACAAACACTACGGTGGTCCTCCAACCAACCTCCACAAACCTACAACAACAAATAGTCAATCCCCCAACCTCACTTAGACCCCACCGTCACAACATCTCCAGTCCTGGAGAAACCAACACACAATGAGCGACACACTGACACACAGTCAACCACCATCACAAACCTACAGACCATCACCATCAACTTGCAACATTATTCCCAAAGAAATCTACTAACATGCAAACATCTTCAACCTCACCACCTTGACCCCAAGTGCTATTAGTAGAAACCTCTCAGACCATGGCATCAATGAGATGAATCTAGAGGTGGACTAACAAGAAGGATGGTGATGAGGAGTCATTCAATGGTACTGCACTCATGCATGAAGCTCCCTCTCGCTAGCTTACTTTTCAACATATGGATTGATTCTAGTGAACTAGAAACTCCATAGTAGGCCTGGAAAACTACTATTTACCCTCAACAAAGGCCAATACCTAAAAGGATCCCAGTCCTATTCCAAGGAGTCCAATAAATAGTAAAGGACACCATGGCACTAAGGATACTCTATCATGAACAGTCTAGTAGATCCCTAGGTTCAATAGGTAATCTCCCCCTTTCGTATCATCATTTTTCTCAGAATGCTTTTGATAGGGTAATGAAAAATGAATTAACAAATATAACATTGATTGTAGTAGATTACACTAGTTAATGTACACCTTATACATAGTAGATTTGTAGATGAATCAATATACTAACAATTGTACATAGAAGTCCTATTAAACATACATATGCTTTACCTTCTTGAATCCATATTTCAGATATATAGTTGTTAAGTGTATAGATAAAGATAACTTGAATAATACCCAATATAATATGAATGTTATGAATATAGTAGCCAAAGGATAATCTAATTGATTGATTATCTTAGTGTTAATTATATCAGTTTATGTATTGATGTCTTCAAGTTAGTAAATAACAAGGTACAAAATATTAGCAATTTTTGTTAAACATATACCAATGTTAATCTTGTTATGCACTAGAACCCTAGAGCTATATACATGCAATTAAGTATAATTAAAAGAAAAAAAACGAGTGTTAGATGTGTGGTTAATTTTAGTTTGTCTAATAAAAAAACAATATATGAGATAAAAGTATGTATGAATATAAATATCTATTTTTACAATATGTGACATGTATTAACCTCAACCCTAATGTATTACACATACATCATTAATAAATGTAAAAAATTAAACACACCAAAACACGACCATGGACTAATGATATATCTAGAGTACGACTGAAAAAAAGTAATAATGAACCTTACGACATCTAATAGATGATTTCCAAGCTAATATTTCTATAATAATTTAGAATTTTCATCTCTTGCTAGATCATGAAATCTTTTAGCTATTCGAACATTGAATATAAAACCTTTTGGAATCTAGTGTTGAGAAAAGGTACTAAATTCTCAATTTTGTTATTAACATATTTATTTCCCCCTTGAATTTCATTCATAATTTTTTCTTAAAAGTGGTGAACCAATTTGTTATAGCTTTTCCCTCTTATCAAAGGCCACCACAACTAAATTGAATGTTGAACATTATTGAATAATTGAAATATTAGTTGATTTTGATATTGGCTCAAAAGCTTAAAAACTGGCTTAGAGATTTGGCTCACTATACTCAGTGGGTCATATCCCCAACCTTGCCAGTGGATAATGGACAATTAGAGGTACCTTAATATTGTTACCCCCACATGTGAAAGTTTTGTTCTCTCATATAGGGGAGAACACTAGGCACCTAGACCTAGCAAAGACAAAATATCAAATTGCTTGTGCCAATGGAAAAATAATTTCAATTTGAACAATTTGATATCTTGATATTAGTTTTGAAAATCTCTTTATTGTTTCTAGCTTCCACTTTGAATTGTTACACCCCTTTATAAGTAACATGGTAACTAGACTGTATTCTTATTATTACTACAATCCACCAAGAAAAGTTGCCTATATTTGATTTCATAAATTTTATTTTTAAAGATCTCAATAATTGGATTAGGTATCAACTTTTCTGACTTATGTTTCCCTTCTTGGGGTCCATATGTGGTTTCATTCCCTCTGCGAATTCATGGACAAGTGGTACTGAGAATACCTAGAAGAGATGTGCAAGAGTTGTTTTCTATTGAAGAGTAGATATGACTTATGCCTTTTCTTAATTTTTTAATCTTATGTACAAGCTTGCACAACTCCGATGTAAAGAATGATTGTAAAAATATTTATTTATATTTTATGATATAAGTTTATAAATACATGATTGTAAAGATCGAGTATTTGCATGTACAACATAATTTTCCCATGCTTGTTGTTTCATCATGATACATAACTAAAATATATGTAAGACATGTAAAGCTCTTGTAAGTTTATTGCTTCACCTTGATATGAGATAAAATGAAAATGGATTGGTGTCGTATATGATATTAGGATTAGTTTTGAGTAGGTCGCATCTTTCTTCATAACAACTTACATTGATGTTGTTTATACATATTTTGTTCACTAAGGTATATACATCAAATAATAAATTTAACTATAATTAGATGCAACGTACAATTTTAGTTCACGATTTAATTAGTATAAGTTTTAAGGCCATGCTTAGGGAAAGGAAAAAATTCATTCTCAATAAATTTACTGGGTACACTTATATAAATGCATAACTTATTGAGGACAAGAGATAAAATAATCAAGATTCAACTGAAATAAAGAATAAGAAAAATGAAAATTTATGTTTCACTATAAGTTAGTTAATTTTATGTGTACATGAAACTAATGTTATGATGTTACCTTTTCCCATTCTAGTAGCATTTTGTAAAAATTACAAGAAAAACCCCAGTAATTGACTCTAACTTGTACTATAATGTTAATACATGTATTGTAAGCATGTAAGATTAATAACAAGGATTATTCAAGTCAAATGATAAGTCATGTAGATTAGGATACCAAGGTCTTCCCTTGAATCCTAATAGGAAATGGAAAACCATATATATTTTTATCATACTAGAGGATCATGAGAAGACTCCTAGAATCATATATCATAAGATATATGTAGGGGCATGTGGTGATATCACCTATGGATTGATGGTAAACTACTCCAAGAAAATCAACTGAGGGGGTATTTGATCTTACATAGTAAGGCAACCTACAACTCCATTTTATATGTCCATCTATAGTAAGTGGGGGATATAGTATTAAGTGACATGCAACAAGGATATAGACTCTGGGAGTTTAAAATGCTAACATAACTAGGCCATGTTTCACAAGTTAAGGGTCAATAATGTCTACCCAAGATACAAGGCTATAACGGCAAAGTAGTTCCTAAACCTACATGTAAGATACCTCATACAAGCCAAAACTTAGGTAGTCTTAACATAAGTGCTCAAAAAAGTGCTATTCGGTGTACGGGCGGACGGGGCACTGAATAGAGTATATGCGGTATGCGGGAGTATATGCAATTTTGGATTTTTTAATAAATTAATATATCTATGTATATTTATATATCAGTCATATAGAATTATATATCACATTGAACAATTACATACAAAGACAACATAGAATGATTGATTTTAAGAAAGGGAGCAGCAATATCATATAAATATTTAATTAGAAACAACAAAAATATCATATAAATTTCATTTCTTCAAGTCCATGTATGTGTGTTTGGAAAAGCGGTGATTAAGCGGCCACATAAGCGGGTAATCAGCCGCATAATTGGGCCTGGACCGATTATTGGTCTGCTTTGACATATGCAGTGTGGTCCTCTATCCGAACTGCTTAAGCGGCCGCATATGCGTCTGCACAGACCAATTTCCTGAACACTGCTTAGCATGTATTGAAAACTCTAAAGAATGTATGGTGGGTTTCATTAGAACAAGTCCAAATAGTCATAAATTGATTGTTGCAAGCAAATATATTAAGGAAAAAACAAAGTAAGTAGATTGAGTAGTATGATGATGCACTAGTAACCATTTTTTGTACATGATCTTATAAGCATACACAAAGAACTATAAGTTAATGTTATATTCTTTAAATTCAGCATACCAGCGCTAGTTTCATCTTGATAATAATATTAACTAGAAACTATATGCAAGTTAAGTATTATTTAAGTTAAGCTAAGGGAACTTGTAGCATCTCCCAAGTGTGATCCATATATATAGTACAAAAACATGAACCAACAAAATCACACTCAGATAATGTTACAAATATCATATATCATTCATTACAATAATACAAATAACTTTATACATTACATAAATACATTGATTCTCATACATATTCTTATCTAAAATCTTACAACAGAGGTACTCAATACATGAAAAAGTGAAAGCTAGTTGGACCTCTTTGGATCATATAGATGAAACCCCATTCTGTTTTAAACTAGTACGTACGTCACTCTCCTAAGAGCTATCCCATACAATAGATCACCTATGTGCATCCACACATAGCCATGAATCCAACAAACCGTGGTAAGTGGTTGGATTTCAGTAATAATATGAACATAACTTAACATTAAGTCTAAAACTGATATGTGCATGCATATACATTAATAATGGCTTTGGGATGCATTCTTAATCTTGATAAAGCATTCTTATTAGGGAACCTACTCAATGACCTTATCTAATTTCTAATTCTCACTAAACACACACATGGTGTGCAAGCTTGGGCTTGGACCATAAATATAAACATCATTGAACACACTAAAGGTGTGCATGCTTAGGCTTGAACCCTTAACTGAAGGGGGCTCATGAGGCACCAACCTTCCATAACATGTTCATGAGATAGGGCATGATTATTAATTGTTTTTTTGATCTAATTTTATCGTATATTTCTTAATGTTTTCACCCATAATTTCATTACTAAACTTAAACATGAAGTGGTGTAATTCTTAATTGATATGATCTTAACATATAAACATGTATGCAGTAAATCTTAACAAGATTTGCATATAATAGATACCTATTAAATCATTGAAGTGTTTACATGATAGCATGTATAATATAAACTCTAAGCATGATAATGTGAATAAAACTTGATGATGAAATATAATGAAACCCATGGTATGGACTACTTACCTTATCTCAATAAGAACAATGTTCCTATAATCTCCTGATCTCAGCCTTGACTTTTCCTCACTATTATCCAAAACCCTAATTAACATATTATAAATGTTAATTAGGTTAAATATAAAAATATATAACTAAAGTCAGAATCAAGAGTCATGACGTAACCCATTGTCTAGATATCAAAAAATAGATCAAAAAACATATATAACTTTACCCCATTGAATACACCAATAAAAAGGTATGAGTTTCAACATATCGACTAATCAGAATCAAGATAAATCAATTTAGCCTATTATATGATCTGATAAAACAAAAAATAAAATAACTGATACACCCATGACTTTGATTCTTGATCTTAGGTGTGGAAGGTGGCAATATAGCAAAATTGGTGATTAATAATGTCACGTGGATGGTATGAACTGTGACGAGCAAAAACCCTAAAATACCCTAAGTAGCATGAAAATAATCAAAATTATAGGGGCAGTGAAGTGATTTCTTCCCCAAGCTTTCTTCTCCGTTCCATAGTTGTGCATTGTCGATGCTATGGATGTGGCTCGATTCTACTACGTGACCCCTGATTTGGGTAGAGGTGTGCTCAACCCCTAGGGACACTACCTTCATATTTGGTGGCCCATGGACAATCAACAAAGCCAATGCACCATGTATGTGATGGCCAAAAAGCAAAGGAACTACCAAAAGATAGCACAAAATAGTATAGAAGACTTGATGGTAGGTGACAAAAACACTATAGTAGAAATTTGAAACAAATTGTGGCATTGTATCCACCATGGCATACCAAATATGGATGAAAAGAAAACTTGGACAAACAATATATCACAATGTCTAGGTGTGTAGTGATGTCGGCGGTGACATGGTCGGGTTTGTTGACCCAACACTCAACTAGAGCATGGTACTCAGAGGAAACTACAAATGAATGAGCGTATGCTGAGGATGTGTACTATGATCTCAATTGTAGGTGAGATGAGATCAGTCACGGCAGGGCATCTATCATCGTTGGGGAAGGGGAGCGAGTCTGCGATGGGGTTCCAGGGAGAGCTGATTGAATTTGATGACACTCAAAGATTTCTAGACTTTGATAATTCTTCTTGGTCCCTTTCCCACTGGCACAAAGGTTTAACTAAAAGTCTCCAACAAGCCCTAGAGGAGAAGAGCAGTGGAAAATTGGGTATTTCATGGAGAGATCAAGTTAGGGTGTAATTTGGGTATATATAGGTACAAAACCAACACCTAGATATCTTTCGACACTTAGCTTGTGATGAGGAGGACCAAAACCTGTGGAAGTCATGGTTTCTCTATTGACAAGAGTCTGCAGGTTGAAGGAGACTCCCTGAATGGCCAAGATTTTGCATTCTCAAACCACCCCTAATCCAACGACTGTAGAGGGAGTCCACCATTGGCCGAGCCAAAAAAGCATTATCTAATAAATGAAACCCATTTCATATGTATTATCTTAGCATTCCCTAGAAAACACCTTCAATTAAGCCTAAAATTTAACTTGTAGGCTCAAAATCATTTAAATAATTATCATGGGCTTAGATTCATAAAAAACTAAACCAAAAACCCTTAAATTATTTATGTAGGTTTAAAATTCCATAATTCCTAACTAAATGTGAGAATATCATTGTCTTGCCAAAATTGACCATAAATATTATCTTATCATGATCTTTAATTGAAACTCATTTCATAACTTATTGAACTCCCCTGAGACATAATTCAAGACATTAATCTTTATTATATTAATAAGGTTATAAAGTATGCAATACTTCCTTGTAAATACTTAGAAAATTGGGTATGTGACAATCCTCCCCTCCTTAAAGAAGTTTCATCCTTGAAACTTAAAAGGATTAAGAATCTCTAGATATTTATTAGCAAAACCCATCATACAAGATTCTTAGTTGTGAATTACATATTTTAGAGGATAAACTCCAGTGATAAACTCAAAAAGGTTGATAAATAATTCTGGTCATACTACTCCAGAATACCACATGCCCCCCTTTTTTTTAGTACGAAGAACTCCAATATGTCTAGATTTTATGATATGTCTCATTAGATGAATCTATATATCATGTAATGTGACTGCAAAGTCATTTATAACCAAGTTTATAGGTCAAGTGAAACCATTATAAACCACCCATGTTACTAGGATTATCCTTTTAAATTTTCAACGAAAACATTATTCTTCATTATTAGCCCTAGCATCATGCATGATACTACTCCAATATGCATTATTATTTTCTCACCTAATATGCAACGTGCATCATAGGAGTCTAGTATACTCATACTATGTTAGTTTTGGGATTACAAGACATTATATCTTTGAAGATCACCACTTTGAACTAAGTTGGACTATACCCGTTCCATGAACTTGAATATCATCTCAAACCTATAGAGAGAACCCACTGCCACATGAGCGAGATTACTCAAAACAAAATGTAGAACTAACACTAACATCCAAGATTACCATAAAATAGGGTAAATTAAAACCGATTTCATATAACCACAAAAGATGAGACATATTACATCTGAGTCCACACAGAGTCACATGTATTACATAACATGTCAAAAGATGATACATAACACTATTCACTTGGCCATCATGCCACATCCTGTTCACATATAGTAACTTGTTCACATATACAAGCCAACCTACTGCCAAAAAACTTGTGTTGATATACAACATTTACAAAACACCCCCAAGGACCTGAGAGTATAGGGACAACACATAGGACTCTACTACAAAACACTAGAAACATATCCAACCTTCAACATCTACTACTCCTCTTATTGTTCAGCCTCAAACCACACAATCCCTACGTCGTCATGCACTACCACCTAAAAGATGTGGAAACACCTGAGGCGAGACCAACATCCCAGTAAGAGATATAACTCTTTGCCAAAAAATATTATAAGCACAGATAGATTAAAGCAGGAAGATAACATTATTATCAGGATGAGAACATTATGCTAAATGATATGAGCAGTGCAGTTAACACTGATTAAGTAGTTTAGGCATCTACAACTAAGCAGTAGAACATCTTATACTTTTAGAAGGAATATGAAGAACATGTGTAACGGTTTATTTCTCTTCCTGCATTATAAATCAACTAATTAGTACAAGAGATAAGGCAAAGGGTCATCCAATGTGAGTTGTGCTTAATCCTAAGAAAATATACTACTAGGTTGTATTGTGACTCTTATTATGCCATGAGGAGATGAGGTATACCATAACACTCCAACTGAACAATGCTAAATCAAAATCAGTGCCATACAAGATCTAGGAGGATCTAGACTCCTATACTCTTCCACACCCTTGGTCAATCTGAGTCCGTTGTAGTGACATGTAAAGTCCAACTGTAAAACATCCTAGTCTGCCATGCTATATAGGCACGACACTAGTGAAAACTGAGTTATGACTGCAGTAGTACTCCTGCTGAGGTATGATCGTAGCCATCCTCTCTCTCTCTCTCTCTCTCTCTCTATATATATATATATATATATATATATATATATATATATATATATATATAGAGAGAGAGAGAGAGAGAGAGAGAGAGAGTCAGGCTAGAATATACTTGAGTGTACAGATTGCTTGAATACACTCAAGTGTGCTTGCATATCAAGACTATTTTTTACAAAATGTAAACCATTGATTTTCACCGTAATATTATAACTAGTCTACATACAAATTTTGATCCCATTTAGATGAGTGTAAGTCACTCATCCAAGGGCAACAAAATAGATGTGCGAAACTAATTTGAAATGCATAATTTTTACGATCTTTATAACATGACCTATAAATGTTCAAATGTGTTGTGTATGAGCTATTCACAAGATGTTTAAGAAGATCAACATATTAGATTTTTGAAAAAAATATTGCATCATGAAAAATTACTTGAGTGTATTCTACTCTGAATACACTTGAGTGTATTCTAGCCTAACTCTCTCTCTCTATATATATCTATCTATATATATATATATATATATATATATATATATATATATATAGAGAGAGAGAGAGAGAGTCAGGCTAGAATACACTCGAGTGTACGGATCGCACGAATACACTCAAGTGTGTTTGCATATCAAGACTATTTTTTAAAAAATGTAAACTGTTGATCTTCACCGTCATACTATAACTAGGCTACATACAAATTTTGAGCCCATTTGGATGAGTGTAAGTCACTCATCCAAGAGAAATAAAATCGACGCGTGAAACTAATTTGAAATGCATAATTTTTGTGGTCTTCATAACATGAGCTATACATATCCAAATGTGCTCAAATTTTGCGTATGAGTTGTTCACAAGATGTTTAAGCAGATCAATGGATTAGATTTTCAAAAAAAATATTGCATCATGAAAAATTACTTGAGTGTATTCCGCTCCGGATACACTCGAGTGTATTCTAGCCTGACTCTTTCTCTCTCTCTCTCTCTCTCTCTCTATATATATATATATATATATATATATATATGTATAATCACATCATTGAGATACAACCTCGACCCTTCTCCTTCCAGGGTATGACCGTAGCCAATCATGTGAAATGCATATACTCAACAATATACGACTCTAAGCTTCCATTGAGGGAGAATCTGTTTCACCATCCATCAAGTACTGACGCTAAAGATGGATCTATGGCACAAGGAAACTACATGATTAGGGTTTCACTTGATTATTTAATCCAACTGAATGTCTTTTAGCATCAATCAAGTTACAACATACAAACCCTAAACAAATTCTACAAAATAGGAGTAAAGGTACAACTCCATAAGGTATAAAACGTATGAGGTATAAACTTGTCACTTTATCACTTGATATCACTTCCATACAAGGCCATCAATATCATGACATCACTATGGGATAAGAATCCCTCAACTCATAACTAGAGGATGTCACCTCACATTAGGCATAAAGCGTCTGCCAAGTCATAAGACCCAAATCACATTATCACAAAGTTACTACACATCATCACTATCTCATCATGCCTCATAAAGGCTCACAATCATTATCCTATGTCATGTCAAATAAACCATAGAAATTACTAGCTACAATATTCATTCCACCTGCAAGGTTAGGATTACACAAGTAGGAGAGAGAAAAATCATCTCATGCTATTATTCTAACAAGCTCAATAAGTACATCATACACTTGAGAATTTGGGTTAGGGTTTCTCATATAGTGGGTTAGGTTAGAGTTTCCATTTCAATGCTTGTCATCAAACCCTAGGCACATCATTTCCCATATGCTTGGAGCACATTAGGGTTAAGCATCATAGTTGTGATTATTTAATCATTCCAAACAACACTATGTTGCGACCAAACCAACTCAAGAACATGTGTTGCGATTGCAATAAGATCATACACTTAAGGTTAGGGTTTGTTTCGCCCACAACACCCCACCAACAAACATGTAACAACCACCCCACTTAGGGTTAGCTCACTCTTGCGACAATAACAAGGATCCACATGTAGAGACCACAAGAGAAGCATGTTGATGGTAGCGATCTCAAAACCAATCAAGGTACTTCAACTGTAACAAAACCAACATGGGTAGCGTCCCATTAACAAGATATCATATGTAGTGACCTCAAGGTAAAACCAAGGGTTGCGAGCAACACAAGGAACAAGACATGTCGAACGAAACAAAACTCAACATCAAGAACTCAAACGTCACCAGAATGAAACTTCATGAAGGAAGAGCATCAAAACCCTAGAAACGATCATCATCAAGATCAATAAGGAAAACCAAGCTAGAAAATAAGTCTGCATTCAACACATGCACAAGAGCGACAAGACCTCCATCTAACATGTAGTGTCCTAAACATATCCTAGTGATAAAACCAAGCATTAAGATGCATGTAGAAACAACAACTCCTTCATCACTTATAATTGGGTGCATGAATTAGGGTTTAGAAGAAAGGGTAATCTATGCAAGAACACTTCAAAATCTTAAACCCTAGATCATTATAACATCATCTAGCATATTATGATCATGTTTTAGAGATGAAAATAGTAGCATGCAACCAATATAATGGTGCAATAATAAAAGAGGGGAAAGTTATGTAACCTTCCTTAAGAAGAAGATCAAGCTCAAAGCCATGAGCTCAAAGAGAGAAAGGAATCTCCAACTAGGATCAACTACTAGGCCATAAGGTCATCCCAAAAGAGAAAAACACACCAATTTCAAAGGAAAGATCAAGGTGAAGAAACTCAAGCCCTAGGGCGAACAAAGAAGGAAGAAGAATGAAGAAAGAAGAAAGGAGGAAGCTTCTTTTCACTTAGATACTACCAAGGTCAAATCATAGTCTCCTACCTCGATGGAGAGAAGTTCCTAAATATAGACACCATGGTAATCCATAGTCTCACAGCCAAGAGGGGAAAAAAAGAGGTAGGATTACAAAGGAAAAATGTGATCAAGGGTATAGAACCACTTACCAAGAAGGAAGATCACCAAGGATTACCACAAAGAAGATGATCAAGCTCAAGATGACCACATGCAAGGATGATCGGCCACCAAAGCTCCAAGATCACCACCTTATTCTAGCTCTACTAAGGTCATGGCCAAAAACAAGGAAGAATAGAGGAAAAAGAGCTAAAGAGGATACTAGCATGTGAAAGAGAGAGCTTATATACTCTGGGGGGTAGGAGAGAGGTGATGAAATGGGATGTCAAGGTATAAGAGCACCAAAAGGACACTTGTCCCACACATGATCGGCATTGCAAACACTCTAGACATGCATGCAAGAGAGGGTGATAAGAACATGGTAATGTAGCGACCACTTAGGTCCATTACACTCCTAGGTCACAACAAAACAAGGTGCACACAAGGTAGCGACCGCTACACTAGGCCACTAAAGCCAAATGATAGAAACACTCCACCAAAGCAAAACTCTAGAGACCAACACAAAGGAACAAAGCATAAATGTCGCAAAAAAACCAACCAAGATGATGTTGTGGTCGCAACACCTCAAAATCCATCAGACAAGGTATATACACCATCAAACCCAAGAATCCATGCAAAGCCATGCATACATAGTGGTAAAGGTACAACTCCAGAAGGTATAAAATGTATGAGGCATAAACTTGTCATATTATCACTTGATATCACTTCCATACAAGGCCATCAACATCATGACATCACTATGGGATAGAAATCCCTCAACTAATCACTAGAGGATGTCACATCACATTAGGAATAAAGCATTTGCCAGGTTATAAGACCCAAATCACATTATCACAAAGTTATTGCACATCATCACTATCTCATCATGCCTCATAAAGGCTCACAATCATTACCCTATGTCATGTCAAATAAACCATAGCAATTACTAGCTATTATATTCATTCCACCTGCAAGGTTAGGATTATACAAGTAGGAAAGAGAAAAATCATCTCATGATATTATTCGAGAAAGCTCAATAAGTACATCATACACTTGAGAATTTGGGCTAGGGTTTCTTATATAGCCGATTAAGTTAGGGTTTCCATTTCAATACTTGTCAACAAACCCTAGGCACATCATTTCCCATATGCTTGGAGCACATTAGGGTTAAGCATCATAGTTGTGATTATTTAATCATTCCAAACAACACTATGTTGTGACCAAACCAATTCAAGAACATGTGTTGTGATCGCAAGAAGACCATACACTTAAGGTTATGGTTTGTTGCACCCGCAACACCCCACCGAAAAAACATGTAACAACCACCCCACTTAGGGTTATCTCACTCTTGAGACCATAACAAGGGTCCATGTGTAGAGACCACAAGAGAAGCATGTTGATGGTAATGATCTCAAAACTAATTAAGGTACTTCGACCGCAACAAAACCAACACATGTAGTGTCCCATTAATAAGATTTCATATGTAGCAACCTCAAGGTAAAACCAAGTTTTTCGAATAATACAAGGATCAAGACATGTCAAATGAAACAAAACTCAACATCAAGAACTCAAACGTCACCAGAATGAAACTTTGTGAAGGAAGAGCATCAAAACCCTAGAAACGATCATCATCAAGATCAATAAGGAAAACCAATCTAGAAAATAAGTATGTGTTCAACACATGCACAAGAGAGACAAGACCTCAATCTAACATATAGTGTCCTAAACATATCCTAGTGATAAAACCAAGCATCAAGATGCATGTAGAAACAACAACTCCTTCGTCACTTAGAATGGGGTGCATGAATTAGGGTTTAGGATAAAGGGTAATCTATGTAAGAACACTTCAAAATCTTAAACCCTAGATCATTATAACATCATATAGCATATTAGGATCATGTTTTAGAGATGAAAATAGTAGCATGCAAGCAATATAATGGTGCAATAATAGAAGAGGGGGAAGTTATATAACCTGCCTTAAAAAGAAGATCAAGCTCAAAAGCCACGAACGCAAAGAGAGAAAGGAATATCCAACTAGGATAAACTCTTAGGCCATAAGGTCATCCCAAAAGAGAAAAACACACCAATTTCAAAGGAAAGATCAAGGTGAAGAAACTCAAACCCTAGGCTGAACAAAGAAGGAATAAGAAAGAAGAAAGGAGGCACTACTACAGAAGTGCCTTTTAGTGTCGGTTGTTTAACCCCCTTTGGCGTCGGTTTCTGAACGACGCCTATGTGGGCGCCGCTAAAAGGTTGGACACTTCAGCGTCGGTTAAAAAACTGACGCCTATTTAACATAAAGGCGTCGGTTGATTATAAAACACCGACGCCAAAAGGGTTCGCGCCACAGAAAACAGCGTCATCTAGGATGCTTTCTGCGTCGGTTATATACTAAACAACCGACGCAGAAAAGTGTCCTAGATGACTCCCATTTCCTGTAGCGTGAACACTTTTGGCGTCGGTGTTCAACAAAAAACCGACGCTGTAAGTCTGTGCTGACGGTTATCGGTAAATAACCGACGCCTATATCTATTTTTTTTTTATAAATCTGTTTGCAGGCCTGCTGTGGCTGGTCAGCAGGATGAGAACCTGCAGTTCAGTTTTCTGAACTGCAGGATTACGACATCCATTGATATCAGCCTACAAACAGGCCACAAACCTGCAAAATTAACATAAAAAGATTCACACAAGTAGATACATTCAGACATCAATTCAATTGTCACGTTCACACATATAGAATCATTCAAATACATGTTTTAACATTCAGAAACATTCATTTACAAAGTATCATTCATCATCACTATCAACATCCCAATTATATCTTATAGTTGCCACTGTTTGTACAGCTATTGCCCATTCTTCTCTTACTTCATTTAATGCTTCCCTCGTATATGGAGCATGTACATTTTTTAAGCGTTTGCCTATAGTGTGGTCAGTTTTAAACACCTGCAAAGAGAATGATGTATATATATAAGTAATAATATAAAAATAAGATTGATATATTTCATACTAACTAATGAGACTATATATAATACCTCATGTATGGTATCGATGTCCAATGCGGCATGTTTGATAATCATCTGCATAAATCGCATCACATAGTATGCGCATGCCCAGCCATTGTCTTGTGTAGCGCACTATAAATTGAAACATACAAAATAATACAACTAAGCACAATTCACATCAATAATATATACATTGGAGTCGGGGAGTCGAGAACTTACTTTTACGTTCTCCCAAGACAATGGCTGGTTCTTTTTCCTTGGGACCTTTCCTCCAGCATTTTTGAATACATCTAAACCCCTACATGTTAATATAACACACTAAGTTGCATAAGTAAATAGTAATGTAATAAAAGATGTTAACGGATATAAAAAATGAAATATTTCTCACCAGAATAATGCCATTCTCATTACGTGTCCAATTTTAGTGTTTAATGTACTTCCTGCGGGATCTAGATAATAAACAGTGAACGTCCCAGGGACAATAACTAGTAACTCCCAATGTCTACCACTAGAGGTAAAAAGTTAACAATTAATAACTCAAAATGCAAAATAATAATGGAATTTTCTTAAGTCCAAATTATAAATAAAGAAAACTTACTTGACATTGAATGGAGCTATTATTATCGTCTTCATTTGATGACCAAAAATTGTAAAAGCATCTATACAGTATTGTTGAACACTATCAGGGTCTTTAGCTACCATACTAATCAATGATGGAATCAAAAATCCCACATGATCATATGCAAATTGTTTGCAATGATCTTCGATTAAGTAGCTGCAAAACATATAGACGTATGCATTAATATATAAGAAACTAGATCACCAGATCTTACACAAGGTATATGGATGTATAAACAAGATCTCACCTTATCCATGTCTCTATCATTGATGTATTCAACCAATCATACATAAACAGCTCAATAATATCTTGTATAAATAAAGAGCTGTCGTATGATTGACCTGCATAATCTGCATCTAAAGAAACAATTATAGGGCAAAGTATATTATGTGCCCGTAGACAACATGCCATTCCCCTACAAGCAGGACCTAACGGGTATTGTAGGTCAGTTGGAACCCAAGTTGGTAATGCGGGAATTGGAGGTGGAGGCCTAGGTGCTCCTGGTGTCTTCTTTTTAACCTGTATATATAATTTTAGATCAGTTGACATCATATATACACATTAACAGTCTAAATCAATGTAAATTTATCTTACAATTTCAGCCGTGTAGAGGACATCTGCTTTGGGCCACAATATGACCCCGCTTTCTGCCTCACCAAGTGTATCAATATCTGGGTGGGCATATGGCAACTCAACTTCCCTCCAATCGGGTAATACATGTATCGGGCTCACACGAATGTAGCCCTGTGGCATTGGAGTCCCATGAAACGTTGCCCCAGGAAGGGACTGGTAAGCTTGCGCCTCTGCAACAACATAGTTTTCCATTCTTAAGCGGCATGGCTTCAATGCCTACAAAATTACGTAAAGAATGTTATACATATATACATATCATCTTGAAAACATATCATCTTGAAAAGACTAGCTACAATGTCATAAACAATACTTACAGCAGACATGTTAGGCGATGGGTCTCCAGGATTACTTGCAGTCTGTGCACCAGGAGAAGAGTGGGTCGGCATAGGCTGATTGGAAGCTTGAGATGCCTGCCACCGCAGCAATTCTTCCTTGACCTTCTCAGCAACCACATCGTTGAGCTTCTTAGCAACTATATCCTCGACTCTCTTATTCTCCTATACATGGATAAAACAAATATTAGCTTTTTATTAATGAATTTCCTTTTGCAGTAACATTATAAAAATAGAATATGTTACCTCTTCTTGAGAAAGTCCCACTCTGGGTTTGCGCTGGGATGGCCCAAAGAATGCTTTGATGCCCACACCAGCGCCGGCACCTCTAACACGTCCAGGATGCTCTGGGTTACCCAGAGCAACTGTCAATTCATCCCTTGTGCCCTGAGGGATGAACGTGCCTTGTTTCCTCTGCTCGTGCAGCTCCCGCTAATCACCATAAACAAAAATTGGTAAGTTAACACCACAAATAATTAATATTCAAATGATTTCTCTAAGAGTTGTATTTTACCATTTTTGCAGCCGCCTCAGCAGTTTCAGGCTTCTTTATTTCACCCTTCTTGTTTTTCCTGCCAGCTATCCAGATATCATGGCGAGGGAAGGGTGTGGCCGCAGACTCCTGAGTAGTCGCAGACTCTTGAGTAGCCGCAGACTCCGCCTGTAGTCTTTGGCGAACGCTTGCATAGCCTTTTGGACCCATAGTATGGTCATGTACATTCAGTGCACGCCTTGCTTTTTGTGCGTCACTGAGGGCCTAGTTAGTATGCACATTTATAATTAGGTTAGTAGCACTAAATGTTAATCTTGAATAGGTGAATACAATGTATATTAATTAAAATGGGAGTGACGCCTAATACCTTGAATTCTTCAGATTTTCTTGAAGCAACAAAATTGTCCCAATCTTCTTTGTCCAAGAAGTTCCATTGTTCAAGGGCTGACTTCTTCTTCTTATCACCCTGTCTTATGTATTCTCTGTTCAGATTTGTCCTGTAATTCCTAAGCATCTTTCCAGCGCGTTGCATCACACTTTTACGATGCAACATCTCATCCAATGCAAACAGATTCTGTAAAATAGAAATGTTATTAACTAGTACCAAAAATATAATTGCAAATAATAGAATTTGTAATCTACAAAATAGAATTGCAAATTATAATAACTCACGCATAAATCTTTCCATATCAAGTCTTTCTTCGCCTGAGGAACTTTATGCCAATTATCATACTTAACACCACAATGGCTTCGAGTGACAACCCCAAGATAGTTTATAAAATTATTGCGGTTCACTCCAATTGCATTCCCTCCATTATCAAACTCCACAACCAATTTGGATCCACTGCCACTCAGCGCAAGTAACTTTTTCAACAGAGTGATACCCCTTTTCTTGTTAAGTTTTTGTTGCTGCGCATCAAGTTGCTCAATTGCTTCAGTGGGTAGCTGTGCATCATCAACCTAAAATTTGACAAAAATAAACACACTGAATTAAGCCAATATAGAAATACAGGATATATGACATAACTAGAAGATAATGAATTTTATAGAAATACGGGATATGTTTTTAGAACTTACGTTGGTATCCTCGCCATGCTCGTCATGGACAGCATGCTCATCATGGACTTCATGCTCATCATGGACATCATTCTCATCATGGTCAGCCATCTGAAAATTTCATTAAAAAGGAAAACATTTAGCATTTGTATCAACTAGAATAAGGAAAACATTTAGCATTTGTATAAACATACATGTCTCTAAAATTGTGATCTTTTATCAATTAGCAATCCTTCAATGTACAAGTAATATAAAAAACAATGATTGTTCACATTCTAGGCCAACAAACACATGTGATGTCATTCTTATATATAATAAATGTGTACCACCTATCCCATCCTTGAACACCTAATCTCACTAGTAAGTGTATAATGTGTATTGGGTTTTCAAGAAAATTTCGGCAGTATTTCCCCGCTGTTCTCTAAGTACATATGTACTTAGAGAACAAACGGGGAAATGCTACCAAAATTTTCTCGAAAACTCAATACACATTATACACTTACATCCTAAGTGAGATTAGGTGTTCAAGAACAGTCCCAAACTGGGGACTATCCAAGATTTACTCCTAATGAGTAAATCTTGGACGGGTTTCTAGGCCAACAAACACAATAATAGATATCTACAATGAAGCCGGACTCCATACGAATAGTATATAATTTAGTGATTGTTCATTCTAATTTATATCAATGTACAAGTAATATAAAAAACAATGATTGTTCACATTCTAGGCCAACAAACACATGTGATGTCATTCTTATATATAATAAATGTGTACCACCTATCCCATCCTTGAACACCTAATCTCACTAGTAAGTGTATAATGTGTATTGGGTTTTCAAGAAAATTTCGGCAGCATTTCCCCACTGTTCTCTAAGTACATATGTACTTAGAGAACAAACGGGGAAATGCTACCAAAATTTTCTCGAAAACTCAATACACATTATACACTTACATCCTAAGTGAGATTAGGTGTTCAAGAACAGTCCCAAACCGGGGACTATCTAAGATTTACTCCTAATGAGTAAATCTTGGACGGGTTTCTAGGCCAACAAATAATGTGTTGTCATTCTTATACCTAAAATCCTAGTTCTTCAAATTAGGGTGATTATTAATGTCTTTAAAAGCATGATTGGCAATTTAGGGAAAAGTTCATCAGATTGGTATATCACATATGTATCAGTACATTATTAAATAAACACAATCAGCAAATAACTTTTAGCAAAAAATCCACTAGACGTGCAGCCTAGACGTGCCCTGGCGCCGCCCAAGCATCTGCCCAGAGGCCTATCTAGGCAGGGCACCTGGGCTTGGGACCCTAGGCGTACCCTAGCACCTACTTAGGCGCTGCCTGCGTGAGTTCTAGGTTGGCAGCGGCAGAGAAAAGCAAGGCAGAGGACAAAAAAGGTGGTGAAGGTTTGTGGGTTACCTTGCACGAGGACAGCACGAGTAAAGCTGCTTCTACCGGCGGGGGCGGAGGTGACGACGACAGCACCGTAGCTGCTTCTACTGGCGGCGATGACTAGAGGAGAGCAGGGGCGGTGGGCAACGACCGGCGGCGACGAGCGGACAGCAGCAGTAGCATGGGCGGCGGAGAAGAAGGGCGCCGGAGAAGAAGGACGCCGGAGATGGGGCGCCGGAGAGAAGCGCCGGAGAGCGGCAGCAGCAGAGAAGCGCCGGAAAGTCGCCGCAACAGGGAAAATCGCCGCAATAGGGTAGCAATGAAACAGAAGAAAGGGGAAGAGTCGGGCGATCGCGGGGGGTTATAAGTTCCCAAATAGCGTCGGTTGTTTACAACAACCGACGCCTAAACATCTTTAGCGTCAGTTGGTTGAAACAACCGACGTCCAATTGGACGATATTTTCATGGAAATTTTTGGCGGGAACCACCTTCAGCGTCGGTTAGAGAGGGATAACTGACGCTGAAAATGACACTATTTTTTTTTATTGAAAAATGGATTTCACGGGCGACTTTAAGCGTCAGTTGTTTATAAACAACCGACGCTTAATACAAAGCGGTACCCATGTCTGGCTGGTCTTCGAATATAGACGTCGGTTTTATTAAACAACCGACGCCTGATATGTTAGGCGTCGGTTTTCCTTAATAACCGACGCCCAGAAAAGCGACACCGAATGCTATTTCTGTAGTAGTGAGGAAGCTTCTTTTCACTTAGGTACTACCATGGTCAAACCATAGTCTTCGACCTCGACGGAGAGAAGTTCCTCAAGATAGACACCATGGTGATCCATAGTCTCATGGCCAAGAGGGGAAAAAAGAGGTAGGATTACAAAGGGAAAATATGATCAACGGTATAGAACCACTTACCAAGAAGGAAGATCACCAAGGATCACCACAAAGAAGATGATCAAGTTCAAGATGACTACATGCAAGGATGATCGGCCACCAAAGCTCCAAGATCACCACCTTATTCTTGCTCTACCAAGATCATGGCCAAAAATGAGGAAGAAGAGAGTAAAAAGAGTTGAAGAGGATACTAGCATGTGAAAGAGAGAGCTTATATACTCGGGGGGGGGGGTAAGAGGGAGGTGATGAAATGAGGTGTGAAGGTATAAGAGCACCAAAAGGTCACTTGTCCCACACATGATCGGCCTTGCAAACACTCTAGACATGCATGCAAGAGAGGGTGATAAGAACAAGGTAATGTAGCGACCACTTAGGTCCACTACACTCCTAGGTCGCAACAAAATTAGGTGCACACAAGGTAGCGACCGCTACACTAGGTCACCAAAGCCAAATGATAGTAACACTCCACCAAAGCAAAACTATAGTGACCAACACAAGGGAAAAAAGAATTAAGGTCACAAAAAAATCAACCAAGAGGGTCTCGTGGTCATAACACCTCAAAAACCATCACACAAGGTATATACACCATCAAACTCAAGCATCCATGCAAAGCCATGCATATCCTAATGTCATCTCATGATGCCACCTCATCAGCCAAGGTCTAACAAGGCACCCCTAAGAAACACTCTCTCTCATGATACAATACACAAAGGGCACAACCTACATGTGACAGTTGCAAAATAGACCCTCAACATGGGTAAATTACAACTTGGTCCAAAACAAGCATAACTAGTTCAAACATCAACCAAACATGACCAAACTGAAAACATAAACTTGTCACATGCTATAAAGGCATCTCCAGAGATTAGATTAAGGTTTAAGCATCTTATTATGCAAAGCAAAAATAATCAATCACTAAGATAGGTTAGGGGTCTTACAAACAGAAATCCAAATAAGGATTTCGCTTCCGAAATCCTACCGGAAAAGAGATGGGTACTTCCTATGCATCTCATCCTCAAGATTTCACGTGGATTTCTCTACACCATGATGGTGCCACAAAACCTTAACCAAAATGATGTCTTTCTTCTTCAAATTTTGGATCCTCCTATCTAAGATCAACACATGACCTTCCACAATCCACATATGACATGTCCTCATTCATCTCAACCTCCACTGACTGCAAAACCAACTTTGTGTGAGGGTGACACTTCCTCAACATCGAAACATGGAACACCTGGTGCAACCTGTGCAGCTCAGGTGGAAACTCCAACTTATAAGCCACCTTCCCACCACGTTCCAGTGCATGGTAAGGTCTCATATATCTGGGATCCAACTTACCCTTCTTCTCAAACCTCAACATGCCTTTCCAAGGAGAGACCTTGATATACACCTTGTCTCCTACTTGGAACTCTGACGACCTGTGACGATTATCAACATAAGGTTTTTCCCTATTTTAGGTTGCCATTAATTGTTGTTGTATCATCTTAATTCTTTGTCATTTGTTGCATAAGATCAGGACGTAGAAGCTGATATTCACCAGTCTCATACCAACACAACAGAGATATGCAATGTCTCCCATATAAAGCCTCATATAATGTCATATCAATACTCCTATGATAGTTATTGTTGTAAGAAAACTCTATCAAACTGAGATGTACATCCCAACCACCCAAAACTGCAAGACACAAGCTCTCAATAGATCTTCTAAAGTATGCATAGTCCTCTCAGATTGACCATCTGTCTGTGGGTGAAATGTTGTACTGAACCACAACTACATACCCATGGCTATATGTAGACGCTCCCCAAAGAGACTGGTAAACTGAGGACCTCTATCTGACACAATGGTAGTTGGGATACCATGCAAACAAATGATCTCATCATCATAAACCTGTGCCAACTTCTCAGATGTATACATTGTCTTTACAGGGAGGAAATGAACTGACTCAGTCAACCTGTCAATGATCACCCATATGGAATTGTGTCCTTTGGCTATCCTAGGAAGTCCAACCACAAACTCCATCATAACATGATCCCATTTTCACTGTGCTATAGGCAACATGTGCAAAGTCCGTGCATGTTTTTGATGCTTTGCTTTAGTCAACCTGTCAACGATCACCCAGATGGAATTGTGTCCTTTGGCTATCCTAGGAAGTCCAACCACAAACTCCATCATAACATGATCCCATTTTTGTTGTGCTATAGGTAACAGTTGCAAAGTCTGTGCATGTTTTTGATGCTCTGCTTTAACCTGCTGACACACTGCACACTTGGTCACAAACTCAGTTACATCATGCTTCAAGCCAGACCACCAATACAAATCTTTCATATTTTGGTACATCTTGGAGCTACCTAGATGCATGACATACATAGACAAGTGAGCCTCTTCTAGATATAACATCCTTAGATCATCAACATCAGGGACCACTGCTCGACCATGGTAACACACTATCCCATCTTCTGACTCGTGGAAGCCATCATGCTTCTCGCTACTAAATTCTGCTCGAATATGCTGAATCATAGTATTATCATGCTATGAATCTCTGATCTGCTGTCTCAATGTGGGATTCACCTGTAACTAGGCCAATAGTCCTACCAACAAGGAGAGTTACAACTTTACATTCATCTGATGCAAGGAGACCAACATGTATCTTTTATGGCACACCAAGGAGCACAACTGTGCCTTATCCACAGATGATGATGAAGAATATTTCCTACTCAAAGCATCTGCCACCATGTTCGCCTTCCCTGGATGGTACTCTATGGTACAATCATAGTCCTTGATCAACTCCATCCAACGTATCTACCGCATGTTCAACTCCTGTTTCGAAAAGATGAACTGCAAGTTCTTGTGGTCAGTGAAGATCTGAAACTTCTCACCATAAAAGTAGTGCCTCCATATATTCAAAGCATGGACCACCACTGTGAGCTCTAGATCATGTGTTGGGTATCTCTTTGCATGTTTCTTAAGTTGTCACGAAGCAAAAAAAATCATGTTCTTGTCTTGCATCAACACGCAACCCAAACCATTCTTAGACACATCACAAAAGACTATGTAGCCCCTTTCCCTAATATGGCATAAATAATAATGATGCGCTAGTCAACTTCTCCTTTAAAAACTGGAAAGAACTCTGACACTTGTCATCCCAGAAAAATGGTGCACCTTTCTTTGTGAGCTTTGTTAGGGGTAACGCCACTACGCTGAAGTTCTTAAGGAAACTATGAACCTATGTTAATGTCTTTGGTTGTTCCCTCTCTAATACAGATTGAACCTTCTTGGAATCCACATGCACACCTTCAGTAGATATCACATGTTCAAGAAAAGACACTTCCTTAAACCAAAACTCACACTTGATGTACTTAGCATATAGCTTGTGCTGTCTCAACAAGGTCAGCGCCTGTCATAAATGTTGTTGATGTTGTTGGCTCTCTCAGGAGTATAATAGGATGTCGTCGATGAATACCACCACAATCTAGTCAATATAAGGTCGGAACACCCTATTCATTAGGTCCATGAATGTTGTCAGGTCTATTGGTTAGCCCAAATGCCATAACCACAAACTCATAGTTACCATATCGATCCCTAAAAGCTATCTTGGGTATGTCATCCATCTTGATCCATAACCGATGATAGTCAGACCTCATATCTATCTTTAAAAAGACTCCAAAACTCATCAACTGATCAAACATGTCATCTATCCGCAACAAAGGATACTTGTTCTTGATCATCACCTTGTTCAATTATCGGTAGTCGATGCACAATCTCATGGATCTATCCTTCTTCTTAACAAACAATAGTGGAGCACCCCAAGGGGATGTGCTCGGTCTGATAAAGTGTTTATCAAGCCATTCTTGCAATGGCTTCTTCAATTCTTGCATCCTAGTTGGTGCCATCCTATTCGGCGTATGTGCTATTAGTTGCATAATGGGTACTAGATTGATCTCAAAATCAATCTCTTGGGGAGGGGAAACACCTGGGAGCTCATCAAGAAACACATCTTCAAACTTACAAACAATTGACACTTCCTGGATACTAGGATTCCTCATCTTCGTATCTACCACATGCACCAAAAATGCTTTACAACCTTGCCTCATCAACCTCTCTGATGTCATACCCGATACCATACACGTTGGAAGAATCTTCCTATCTCTTTGGAAGATCCACAATACATCACTGTCAAAGAACTTTGTCACCTTAGAACTACATTCCAAGACCACACGATACTTATATAAAGTTTCCATTCCAAGGATCACATTGAATCCATGCATGTCAAGTGGTATATGATCCACTTGAATGTTATGTCTCGAGGAAGAAAGAACGCAGGATGGACACACCTCTCGCAACTTAGAGGAACCAACCAAAAGGGGTTTCTAAGAGAAGACTATCACATCTATGACTAATAGGAATAGAACATCTAACAATCACTTCTCTAGTGATAAAAGAGTGTGTCACACCAGGGTCAACCAAAATAGATATAAAGCAAGAAGAAAACAAATTAGAATGAAATAACTCCATTTGACATGTCACGGCCCTCGGGTTGACTACTCCTTCCTGCTGACTCATGGCATAGAATCGAGTCATTGCCTATTGTCACCACTGTCCTCTGTTGGCTTGCCCAGACAAATTAACATGTGATGCCTGACCGTGTCATCAACCTCCACCAATGATGAACTATCATTGTTGCAACCCTTGTTGACCTTGTCTCGGCTATTTTGTCACCTCTTCATCCTTAACAGGACATGCCCACCTCAGATGTCCTACTTTCCCACACTTGTGGCAAGTCATGGTCTTGTACTATGGCCTAGACGACCCTGTCACAGACACTAATGTTGCATAATGAACCCTACTGATGGAAAGGTATGACCTCTACCCTTACTTGGCGACCACTAGGACTGAATTGACCTTTATTGTGATTGAAGTGCTGAAAACTTAGGCTTTTTGAAGCTTCCAGAAGACTATCCTTGATATTGTGTGAGTCTCTTATTGGCATTCGCCTCTTGATTTTCCACAAATGACTATTCTACTCTCTTGATTGACTCCACAAATGTGGTAAACCATTCCCTATTCTCTAAAGTTGATATTGATGTCGTCAATTCAAAGATCAAAGCCTTCTCAAAGCATCTGATCCTCTCCTTATCTATTACATCCATATGTAGACAAAACATCAAAAGATCCATGAAATTCACCTCGTACTCATTGATTGTTGTAGATCCCTATCAGATCTTCTCAAACTGCATGATCTTCTCATCCAGATAGGTCTCTGGGAAGTATCAGCTCACAAAATATCTCTGAATATCTTCCCAATTCATCAAAACACCAAGCCTTTTATCCTCCTCAATGGCCCACCAATGGCCAGCACCCCCTTTCAATAGGTACACCACGTGTTTCACCTCTTTAGGGATATAGATGATCTTGAAGGCCTTCTCCAACTCAGTAAACCACATATCAGCATCAGTTGGATCTGTCGTACCAACATACTCCAACGCCCCCACATGCCTTAACCTCCCAACGGTCTTCCCAGAACCCTAGGATTCTGCATTGGGAACAATTGTCCTAGATGGAGGTACGGACATCCTATCCATCTTATGCCTCATCATGGCCATGAACTGTCCAAACATGGACTAAAAAGTAGGATTGGCCACAGTTGGTGGGTCAAACTGAGGCACTTTGGGTACTCCATCATCTCTTGCCTACCTCCTGGAACCTTCATCTGGTGCAACAACACTTCTCTCCGCATGTTCTTTGTGTTCTCTAGACATATTGTTTCTTCTCTTCTTCTTCTTCTTCTTCTATATAAGAAGAAATTGCCATTAAATATGTCGAATGACACGAGAACAGACACAAACCCTAGTCCTATATCCCTATAGACTTAGCAAACCTAAAGCTCTAATACCAACCTTTTCATGAGACAACCCACCATCACATGAGTGAGATTACTCAAAACAAAGGATGAAACTAACACTAACATCCACAATTACCATAAAATAGGGTAAATTAAAACAAATTTCATATAACTACAAAATCTGAGACATATTACATCTGAGTTCACACAGAGTCACATGTACTACATAACATTTCACAAGATGATGCATAACACTATTCTCTTAGCCATCATGACATAAACTGTTCATATATAGTAACATGTTCACATATACAAGCCATGTCTGTACAACCATGGCCTACTGCCAAAAAATTCATGTTGATATACAACATTTACAAAGCATCCCCAAGGACCTGAGAGTATAGGGACAACACATAGGACTCTACTACAAAATACTAGCATCATATCCAACCTTCAATAGCTACTGCCCTCTTACTGCTCAGCCTCAACCACACGATCCCTAACTTGTTGAGAATGACCACCTCAAAGATGTAGAAACCCATGGGATGAGACAACGTCCCGGTAAAAGATATAACTCTCCACCAGAAACTATTATTAGCACAACAGGAAGATAAAATTATTATCAGGATGAGCAAATTCAGCTAAATGATATGAGCAAAGCAGTTAACACTGATTAAGCAGTTTAGGCATCTACAACTGAGCAATAGAACATCTTATACTTTTAGAAGGAATATGAAGAACATGTATAACAGTTGGTTTCTCTTACCACATTATAAATCAAATAATCAGTACAAGAGATAAGACAAAGGGTCATCCAATGTGATTTATGTTTAACCCTAAGAAAATATACTATGTGTTTGTATTATGTCTTTTATTATGCCCTGAGGAGATGACGTATACCACTCATACTCCAACTGACGACTAGTAAGTCTAAATCAGTGTCATACCATATCTAAGAGGAGATGTACTCCTATGATCTCCCACACCCTCAGTCAGTATGAGTCTGTCACATTGACATATAGAGTTCAACTGCAAAGTAGCCTAGTCTGCCATGGTATATAGGCACAATTTTTGGATAGTCGATCAAGTAGAGGGACAAGTCAATCAGTAGGAATGTCAATGAAGCTTCATGTGTTTTGAGTATCTTTAGCCAATTGACTAGGATTGGTAGTTGATTGACTGGGAAAATTCTTGAGAGCATGTGATTTTACTATTGATATGGTAGAATAATGGATTGGTCTATTCCTTATGATTATTATGTGTAAGGCTAATCGGTCGGATGGAGGACCCAACAGATTAGATAACCTGCTATAAAGACACCATTATATCTTGTTTGTTGCCATTAAATTCCCAACTCCAATTAATGATGGGAGTATTGGAGGATGGTGCAGATCTTGAAATCATGTCATGATCCATCATAAAGGTTCCATGACCTTCTCTCCATCACTTTTACCAACATACTATGACAAAACATATCCAAACAAATAGTTAAAAAATATAAAACATAAAAATATAGGTTGTATAAAATGTGGATATGAAATTATAAATATGGAATGCAACCAAAATTATGATAAATAGATGTTCATCAAATAATCTTGAGCTTAAACGTTGCTCAACCTTGAGTAACACAAAATCTTATGCAATCTACAACCAAATACTCTCAACCCATTACACATTCCTTAATCACATCATATTTATTTCCCTGCAACCTATATGGACAAGAAATCTAACCTCATAAGATTATTGAATCCAACTAACCATGTCCTCTTTTCCAAGACTTCTTCCTAACACTAGGTCCTTGACAAACATCTCAAAAGACATTCTAACTTAGAGTGTCATAAAGGACAAGGTACCCACAAATCTTGAAGTGCACAAGTCCAATTCTAGGGTTATTAAAATGAGGATATATTGGTGGACTATTACTTTTCTTACTCCTACATGGAAGATGTACATAAGTAAGCTATAAAAAATAAGGTTATCTCAATTTCCATTTGGAATTGTTTAATTACATTTCTTCTTTTTTCTTTTCAAGATTCATTACAGAAAATAATTTGATGTGTGGTTTTTCATATTTTGATGTTATTTCTGGTGATACTTCCCTACTACACATTGAGGTCAATGGAAGAATAGAAATTGAGTGGGTTAGAGATCATGACACCATAAGCTTAGGGTTTGGCACATCATTTTGAATTTTATTTACTTCTCGTGGATGGAAGATATGAAATGGTGGAATAAATGCATAATAGAGAGAGAAACTTTATACAATATTTAATTGTTTTATTTATTGAATATTCCCTTAACTTCACTATGTCTAAATGGTAGTATAATTTGGGGATAAAGCCAATTATCTGACCATGTTTCATTTACTTGGTTATGGGAATGGTGAATATGATCAGTATTGGTTCTAACAACACCTACTATCCTTTCCATAGAATATGATACTAGTACTCATTGGCTACAATAGGTGTTTCGTGTGTTTTAGAAAGATTGTTAATTCAAAAATTAGTATGAATAATAAGGTAATCAAACCCAATTCTAATTGAGCTACACAATGGATTATAAATATAATCTCATGAACAATAATACAAATTTTTAAAAAATAATATTGCAATGCAATGGATATGTATATATATACATACAAGCACACACACACACACACACACACACACACACATATATATATATATATATATGATGTATGGTATGCCATGATAAAATGGTAAATATTAAACAACATATATTTGTGGGGGGAGTGAGATATATATCACCCATGCTCTACCCCAAACTTAGATACTTGTTATTCCTTAAGAAAGATCTAAACTTAACAAGAAGGGGAAGATATCAGCTTGTGATGAGTCTGATTAGTTGGTCACTCTCCCCACTCAATGTGAGTGTCCTAAGATGATGTTGCAACTCCTGATATTGTTGTCCATGCTCATACCATTACCCCCACTCTTCAAAATATGGAGTGGAGTACGTTCACATATTGTTGACAAGGAGGGAATGAAATGTTGTAATGATTCTGTATTGTTTGAAAACAATAATAATTATATTTCTAATACATGTGATTCAATTGATGGACATGTCCTGCTTCATTATCCTTTGAGAATCTTTAATGTGACCTAGATGGGTGTCTATCACATTGAAGTGAAAGTTGATGATGATCCTACTTGTAGAGTATGTGACTCTGCACCATGAAACATTTGCCTCTTAGTGTGTTGAGAGGATGGAGGTGTGGTGTTAGGGTTGGGTATGATATCATCATGTGCCTTCATAGAAGCACTATTGTACATGTTGTAATGCCCATCCAAGCACATATATCTTAGTGGAAGCAGACCCTATGTTGTCCATAACATGGGTCACTTGGCTTGGAAGAACATTACAAAACATGATATATAATAGCAATAAGATAAATGAAACACCATCCACTAACTCAAAATATAGATTCATACATTGTTCTTGAAGGAAAACATAAACTATCTCATCTTACTTTCAAAGATAATACATGTAGGCTAAGAAAATCTAAAGCATGAATTAAAATTAGACTAGATAATATATTGAGTGGTATATGGCACCCCACCAAACTAAAGTCTCCTTGATGTCAGCTACACTAAAGGGCTTGCTTCAATTCTCTCTTACTCCTTGATCTAGGGACATCTTGTCCCACGGACATGTGAAACAAAACAACAACATAAGTAAGCGGCACTATACATGTTATAGGAACTGAAAAGTAAGCATATATATTTGAACTGAAAAGTAAGCATATATATTTGAACTGAAATAAACTTGGCATGGCTTAACACTTAGAATTATCATTACACTTTAATTGTCATTACATCAATTAATTAAGAAACATTACTATATGTATTCTCTCCATCACTGCCCACTTGGGGCACATCATGCTCAGAAATCCCATCATTTCTAGGAAGCCTATAACGACCATAAAGGACCATCATTATGAGAAGCACATAATAAGTTACTAAATTCTCTTATCTTAATCATTAACATAATTATTCTTATCTTGCCATCAATGTAAATTGTCCTCATATAATAATTGCAGCAGAGTTCTCATCAAACCGGTTAAGGCTCAACTTAGTTTCACCAAATCGCTCATCAATGCCATAAATACAAAATAACATCAAGATGAATAGTTCACAACTTAAGTGCATTATCTTAATCATCATGGGATTTCTCCCTCTTAATCTTAAAATTATTGTTACATGATTTATATGATTTTTCAATGTCTTAATCATTTCATGATCATAGTATCAAACTAATGAGCATAAATGATAACCATATGACTTTATGATTATAACAAACAACATGCAATATAAAATCCTAGGCATCATCGTTATCTTAATTTCATTCATGAACTTGGTAAGGCATATTCCTAAATCATACATAACAAGCAATTCATCCAAAGTACATATGTATAGTGGCATGACCCACTTACCTATAGCAACATATATCCTAATGTAGTCTCCCTGGTCTTGAGCCAATCCTAAGTTCCCTGAAATTACATGATTCATATTAAGTATCATATTAATACTCATCCTAAACCCTAATCTTAGGTTATTAAGAAAATGAGGTCTAGTCTTATATAACTAGGGTTTTACAACATTGAAATTAGGTTCCTCTTTGAAAAACCTTTCCAGAAACTATCTAAACTCATTTTTCTGACCACCAATTGAATTATTATGAATAATGCAATATTTGGCCAATAAGAAATCAATAAAAAAAATCACATATACTTATTATCAACTACAAGCCACCTGGATGCTTATGAGATGGTCCAATGACAGCCAACCACGAGGGAAACACTCCTTCATGAAACAAATGTTCACTTTGTAGATTGAAACATACGCTAAAAGACCAATCTGTCCATGGTAGCGTGAAAAATATAAACCCTAATGAGGGACAAAGTCAGAAAAACGTTACCTGGGATCTTCATACTCAAAACAAAAATAGCACAATGCACAAATGCTCGAATTTGAGGAACCCAAATCAAATATGCGATGGTTTCATCAAGAACCAACTTTGTAAACAGGATCCTGAGATCAGTGCGGTTTCAGCGACCCCTAATTTGGATCCATGTGGTGACCGATAGTAATAGAAGGATATGCTCCACCATGGCTGACAGGAGGAGCTCTGGAAGGAATTATCATGAAGGTGAAACAAAACAAAGAAGGAAATTTCTCTCACTTATTTACCTACCGATGAAGCTAGTCACATGGAAAATAGAAGGAAACATGGTCAGAAATGGGTGTATTGAACCGGAGAACAAATGAAGAAAAAAGGGAAATCTTGGTCACACCTCTGCTGCACAAATTCACACTGTCATAAGCTTCACCACACCACATGAAGATGATGCCAAACGCCATGGCTCACTACGACAGTCAAAGGCACACTAGTGAACTCAGTCGTGATGGAAACACAACACAGATTAGGGGTGATGGATGATGGATTACTGAGACAAAATGAGAAAGTGGATAAGGTTCTTGTGTGTTCAAGGATGATACAAGGGTGATCATATATTTACATGTCATCCTTGTGTGGCCAAGAGTCCCAACCACTGGGGGAAACAAGGGAGAGAGATAGCCCTTTTCAAGAGGGAACTACTGACCACCAATCCTAGATAAAGTAGGGATTGTTAGGTTCAACTCCTCACGAGGACTGTGGATAGGAAGAGAGACAGAGCCAAGTAGGGAAGGAGGGAGAGAGCGAGGGGAAGGAGAGATATTTGGACTGTAGAGTTTTGGGATTGAGAGAGTCAAGTTGAGGGGATGAGCCTGCTCCCCCTCGAACATGGATTCTCAGGGTCTGAGAGTCCAACCCAAGGAAGACTCTCCCTACGTGACAAGCTGACATTAAGAAAAATGTCGATTAAAATCAAAATGGTATAAAGTTCGTCTTGTATTGGAATTATTAATTGAGCATTACCTTTCTCACTCACATTTGAGCATCAAACATTATCAAATAATGATGAAACTTGGTCTCTCAACTAAACAAGACCTAAGGAACATGAATTTTAAGTCATTTCAACCTTTTAAGATTATCTCATATGAGATTTATTGTAATTGAGAATGAACTCAATTATCTTAATGAATATTATTACATGTCACAATTTATCTTCAATATTTATAATATCAAGTCCTTTTATGATTACCTTGTAATTATTAGATCCATGCTAGATTATCTTATGAGGGGTATATTAGCTGACATAATTTCTCCTTAAGTCCATTGATAACATTAACTTTAATAATAATACATTAATCATTTCCATTTAAATATATGGTTCAATTATTATCCCATTATCATATTAGATCCGACTTTAACCCACTTTTCACATTTGTTCACCTCTAGAGACTAATTAATCACATCTAAATCATTATGTGTTTTAATGAACATATGAAGCATGCATGACATAATTAATGGGATCACTTACATATTGAGTCATATCTATGTCATTTGGAAAAACTTAGCATGTACTAATAATATATTTAAGGTGATTATGTACACAATGTCATTAATGTTTTCCAAGCAACATAAAGATGTGCAGGTTATGGTATAAGTGATACATTAAAATTGTAAATATATGAACTTTAGGGTTTCGACCAATGACTATTCATAAGGTAGATTTTTAGGATGTTACAATTGTACCCACCTTAAATAAATTTTGTCCTTGAAATTTCCATATACTACTCACCTTAGGGTTTTACTTATGTTGTGTATCCTAATATCTAATATCATCTTAAAGTCTCATTATCATACTTAGGATTTAGCCTTCTCATGGTTAAACACTACCTCAACCTCATTATTAGAATCCACATGTGGGTATACTACCAATGAATCTATCTCGCCATCATTGACATGTCAAAGGACCTTTCTATCTCTTATTTAGGGGTTCTAGTCCTACCCTATATCTAACTTATCTATACCAAATATTATCCACCCGTTGTATGCATGTTTGGTTGTACTAAAAGCAAGACTGGGTTTAGGTGACTATATGTCTTAAACCTTTAATGCAACTCTTATTTTTTGTCGCATTTGGATGTATGTTGGCCAGTCATATATTCATAGATGACATGTCTTATCACACTTATCTTATCACCTCCTTCATGCACATGTCCCATACCACATGCACTCAAAAGGGGAAAATACAAGCATGATGCATATAACATTCTCTTTACAAAACCCCGTGAGTTTGTGTCCTATACCACAAACATGTGGGAAAAAGAGAGAGAATGCTATATACAATTCTAGAGTTAACATAAAAGTCCAAAACATGTAGGCACATAACCCTAATCCTTATCGAAACTTGTGTCTCCAGACTATAACTCTACTTTGAGTTCTAATACCCTTCACTTACTTCTTCTATCCTAGGGCTAGAACATATGAATATGGTTTTTTCCTGGTGGCCATCTACTTATTTGCTCTGATACCATATTGCAATGCCCCTCCAAGCACATATATATTAGTGGAAGCAAACCCCATGTTGTCCATAACATGGGTCATTTGAGTTGGAGAAACATTACAAAACATGATATACAATAGAAAAAAGATAAATGAAACACAATGCATTAACTCAAAATATAGATGCATACTTTGTTCTTGAAGGGAAAACATAAACTATCTCATCTTACTTTAAAACCTAATACATGTAGGCTAAGCAAATCTAAAGCATGAAATAAAACTAGACTAGATAATCTATTGAGTGGTAGATGGCACCCCACCAAGTTAAAATTTCCTTGATGTTAACTACATTGAAGCACTCACTTCAATTCTCTCTTGCTCCTTAATCTAGGGACATCTCGTCCCATGACCATGCGAAACAAAGTAACAACATAAGTAAGCAACACTATGCATGCTATAGGAACTGAAAAATAAGTATATATACTTGAACTGAAATAAAACATGGATTAACATTTAGAATTATCATTACACTTTAGTCGTCATTACATCAATGAATTAAGAAACATTACTATATGCATTCTCTCCATCACTGCCCACGTGGGCACATCATGCTTGGAAAGCCCATCATTTCTAGGAAGCCTATAATGACCATAAAGATCTATCATTGTGAGAAACATATAATAAGTTACTTCATTCTCTTATTTTAATCACTAACATCATTATTCTTATCTTGCCATCAATGTAAATTATCCTCATCCAATAATTGCACCAAAGTACTCATCAGGCCCGTGAAGGCTCATATTAGTTGCACTAAAGTGCTCATCAATGCCATAAAGAAAAAATAACATCAAGAGGAACAATTCACAACTTAAGTGCATTATGTTAATCATCATGGGATTTTTCCCTCTTAATATTGAAATTATCATTACAAGATTTATATGGTTTTTCTTCAATGTCTTAATCATTACATGATCATAGTATTAAACTAATGAGCATTAGTGATAACCATAGGACTTTATGATTATAACAAACAATATGCAATACTAAAATATGAGGAATCATCATTATCTGAATTTCATTCATGAACTTTGAAATTTAAGGCATATTCCTAGATCATACATAACAAGCAATTCATCCAAAGTACATATGTATAGTGGCATGACCCTCTTACTTGGAGCAATGCAAATCCTAATTTAGTCTCCCTGATCTTGAGCCAATCCCAAGTTCCCTAAAATTACATGATTCATATTAAGTATCATCTTAATACTCATTCTAAACCCTAATCTTAGGTTATTAAGAAAACAAGGTCTGATCTTATAGAACTAGGGTTTGAAAACATTGAAATCAGGTTCCTCTTCAAAAATCCTTTCCAACGATTATCTAAACTCATTTTTTTGACCATCAATTGAATTACTATGAATATTTCAATATCTCGCCAATAAGAAATCAACAAAAAGCCACATATACTTATTATCAATTGCAAGTTGCCTGGATGTTGATGAGATGGCCCAATGACAGCCATTTATGAGGGAAACACTTCCTCACAAAACAAATGTTTGCTTTGAAGATTGAAACATACGCCAAAAGACCAATTTGTCCACGATAGCATGACAAATATAAACCTTGATGAGGGACAAAGTCATAAAAACATTACATGGGATCTTTATCCTCAGAACGAAAATGGCACAGTGCACAACTGCTCGAATCTGAGGAACCCAAATCAAATATGTGATGGTTTCTTCAAGAACCAAATTCGGAAATGGGATCTTGAGATCAGTGCGGTCTCAGCAACCTCTGATTTGGATCCATGTGGTGACCCATAGTACCAAAAGGATGCTCCGCCATGGTTGACAGGAGGAGCTCTACCCGAAACCATCACGAGGGTGAAACAAAATGAAGTAGGAAGTTTTTCTCACTTATCTAACTATTGACGAACTAATTCACGTGGAAAATAGAAGGAAGCATGGTCAGAAACAAGTGTATTGAACCGGAGCATCAACTGAAGCAAACAATGAGAAATCTTTCTCGCACCTCTACTAAAGAAATTGACATTGTCAGAAGCTTCACCATGCCACATGAAGACAATGTCAAATGCCAAGGTTCACTACAGTAATCAACGACACACCGGCTAGCTCAGCCTTGCTAGAAACACATCGTAGATCAGGGGGTGATGGATGAAGGATGATTGAGATGTAATCAATGAGTAGATAAGGTTCATGTGTGTTTGAGGATGGCATAGGGGTGATCATATATCTAATTGACACCCATGTGTGGCTGAGAGTCCCAACTATAGGGGGAAAATAGGGGGAGAGAGAGCCCTAGTCGATAAGGAACTACTGACCACCGATCCTAGATAAGCTAGGGGTTGTTAGGTTCACCTCCTAAAGAGGACTACATATAGGAAGAGAGACAGAGCTGAGTAGGGAAGGAAGGAGAGAGTGAGAGAAAGAAGAGATATTGGGATTGTAGAGTCTCGAGGTCGAAAGAGTTGGGTGGAGGGGATGAGTCTACTCCCCCTCGGACATAGATTTTCAGGGTCTGAGAGCCCGACCCAAGGAAGACTCTCCCCACATGACAAGCTGGCATTAAGAAAGACTTCGATTAAAATCAACATGGTATAAAGTTCATCTTATATTAAAATTATTAATTGAACATTATCTTTATTAATATAGCCTTGCGAATCGAAGATGTCGGCTCCTGTGTCCCTGACCCCGTGAGAAGAGGTGATCCTGAAGGCGAAAGAGGTGACGGCGGTGCCGAGATCCATCATCAGTTCTAATTGCAGAGTTGGAAACGGGTCTGAGGAAGGTCAAAATAAAGCAAATCGACATCCAGATCTTGTTCCGAGGAAATGGGAATCTTTCAAGTCCATCTAGAATGGGAGGCCGGCTGAACTGAAACGGATAGAAATCGCAGTTCGGGAAGGTAAACTATTGTACCCTAGAAAGGAAGCCCGGGAGAATGCGGAAAGATGGAGTAGGTGTTTACTTGGATATGTGATTGATTTTCAACCTTTCATCCATGTTCTCGGGGAACACTTTCAGAAGATTTGGAATATTAGGGGGTCTTTCGAACTGTTTGACAGAGGAGAAGGTTTCTTTCTGATAAGGTTTACTGAGAATGAGGATTTGGAGGTTGTTCTCAATGGCGACTGGTACGTGATGAATAGACCTGTGATTCTGAAGAAATGGCACATTGGAGAGAAACAACAGAAAGCTATTCTAGAAGATGTTCTAGTCTGGGTAAATATATCGAATTTGCTGATTGAACTCTAGGATGTTAAGTCGTTTGAGAGGATTGGAACCTTTTTGGGTACACCAGTGAGAATGGATGACATAACGTTTTCTATGAGATGTGTGGACGTTGCTCATATTCAGGTATTAATGAACAAGGATGCGAGATTCCCAAAAACCATTATGATGGCCAGTGATGAAGGAGATGAGCATAGTATCTCTCTATCATATGATTGGTTTCCTCACAAGTGCAGAGTGTGTGGGTACCTGGGACATGATGACTGTGTGAAAGTTGATAAAGTTGACCCTCATATGTTCAAGAGAGATGTAAGAAATGGTAAACCTCAAAAGAAGGTCTGGGAAGTTAAAAGAGTTCAAGCTGCTATCTGTGATAATGAAGTGCATATTCTTAAAAACGATGATGATGGGTTGTATGTTATTGAGGAATTAGAGAATGAGAATGAGATTATGCAAGAGAAGGAGAAACTGTTAAGGTGTGAACCAGCTACTGAAGATTTGAAGTTGTATAGAGAAGTTAATGAAGGATTTGAAACTACAGTGGATGAGCTTGTTTTGGTTGTCAATTATGTTCCCTCTACTCCGAATCATGTTCCTGTTGTGTTAAGTAAATCTCCAGACAGTGACATGAGTTCTCAAGCATCATCAAGTTCAATGAATTTCCAGAATGCACCTCCTAGATGTCAGGGGAAGTTGAACACAAGTAGTAACATCGAGAAGGTTTCTCAATATTCTCCTTTTAATAGAGAATTGATTATGACTTCAAAAAGCACTGAGGTTGTCAGTCCAACAGCCGGGGGTACCAAATGAGTCCTAATTTTTCCATATCCTCCTGGAACGTTAGGGGAATCAGTAATAAACTCCTAAGTGTTCAGGAGGAAGTTAGAAGGGCAAAATGTGATGTTTTTGTCCTTGTTGAAACCAAGTTGAGGAGCAATAGAATTGAGAATGTGATGAGGAAGTTCTTTGCTGATTTTAATTGGATTTCGAATAGTAAGTCGCATGCTCTGGGGAGAGTCATGGTGTTGTGGAAAGATGATCTTTGTAATGTTGTTAAGATTGACGAAGGTGATCAGGTGGTGCATTTCAATGTGGAAAAAGGGGATATTAATATGAATATTTCTACGGTTTATGGACATAATGGAGACTATGATAGAGTGAGTCTTTGGAAAAATTTAGATGATAGCAAGTTGAATTGTGTTGGTGCTTGAGTGATTATTGGGGACTTTAATGCGGTGAGGAAAATTGAAGAGAAGATTAGCATTCAACCCCCAACATTGAAGTCTATGGAAGATTTCAATGATTTTGTGTTGGATAACAGTTTATTGGAGATGGATTTGAATGGGCCCTTCTTTACTTGGGATAATAGGCAAGATGGTGACAAGTTTGTTTGTTCTAAAATTGATAAGATTTTGTATAATGGCCACTTCCAAAAGAAATTTGGCAGGTTCCATGGGGAGTCCATTTCTAACACGATTAGTGATCACAGAAGAATCAGTCTTATCATTGGTGAGCCTCGAAGATTTATGGCTCCGTTCAGATTTATTAACAGCTGGTCGAGTCATGCTGATTTTCAAAAAGTGCTTCAGGAAAGTTGGGATTTGGAGGTTGAAGGACATGCGATGTTTAAGCTGTATAGGAAGCTGGAAATCTTGAAGAAAAATCTAAAGGACTGGAATAGGGATACCTTTGGTAATGTGAGTGATAATGCCATGGTTGTTAATAAAAGTGCTTTGGAAGCTCAAAAATTGCTGATTTGAATCCCACTGGTCATGCTTTGAGGGCGGAGGCGAATAGGCTTAGAAAGGAGGCTAAAGTGGCTGCTGATAAAGAAGAAGCTTTACTTAGGCAGAAGTCAAGAGTCCAGTGGCTTAAGGAGGGCAATTCCAATACTAAGTTTTTCTATTCTTCGCTCAAGTCCAGAAGAGTTAGAAATTCTATCAATTGTCTTTGTATAGATAATGCTATCAGCAGAGATAATGATGAGATTAAAGATTATATTGCTAAGTTTTATGAAGGAATTTATTGTAAAATGGATCTTGGTCATGTTTTGGATGGAGACTGGATTGGCCCCCATTTATCTCAGGAGCAGAACAATATGTTAGTCAAAATGGTCACGAGGAAGGAGCTGGATGATGTAGTAAATGAGTTGAATGATGATAAAAGTCCTGGGCTGGATGGTTTTAATGGTCATTTTTATAAAGTTGCCTGGAAGATTATTGGGGATGATGTGTTTAATGCGGTGAAAGATTTTTTTCATGAATGGGAGTATGCTTAGGGAAGCAAATAGGACTTTTTTGACTCTGCTGCCTAAAGGACCGGATACCAATCTTATCACCAATTGGCGCCCTATAGCTTTATGTAATGTCTTTTATAAGCTTATTTCTAAGATTCTGGCTAACAGGTTACAAGTGTGCCTTCCTTTTATCATTGATGTCAATCAGTGTGCGTTTGTGAAAGGTAGAAGCATCAAGGACACCATTTTGCTTACTAATGAGATTATCAATGATGTTAAAAAGAAAAATGAGAAGAACATGTGTATTCAGGCTGATATCTCTAAAGCTTATGATTATGTGAGCTGGAAGTATCTCTTCTCTGTTATGTTTAAGATGGGGTTCTCTCCAAGATGAATTCATTGGATGGAGTTGGTATTTAGAACTTCTTCTTATCAAGTCTTGGTTAATGGTGAAGCTACGAGAACTATTTTCCCTTCTAATGGTGTTATGGAGGGAGATCCTATTGCTCCTTACCTATTCACTATAGCTATGCAAGGTTTCACTGAAATGATGAAGAGGAACAATAATATTTCTCATGTTCAGGGTTCTAAGAATGTGAAGTGCTCACATCTTATTTTTGCTGATGATCTGATGATTTTCACTAAGGCGGATGCTGAAAATGCTAAAAGGATTAAGGTGTTGTTGAATGATTTTGGTTGTATGTCTGGGCTCTAGGTTAATAGCAGTAAAAGTATGATCCTTTTGGGTGAGAACAAGGAAGGTGATGAGATTGCTAGTAATCTATGTATGAAGATCGGCTCAATGGAGGATACTAAGTATTTGGGTCTCCCTCTGTTCTATGGGAAGTTGAATAAGAAACATTGTACAAAACTTGTGGATAGAATTAAGAAAAGAATGGAAGGGTAGAGCTTGTTAAGTCTACTTTGTCTACCATGCATATGTTCTGGGCTATGACCTTTCCTATCCCGAGTTCTTCGCTTGATGAGATTGATAAAATCTACAAAAATTTTATTTGGGGTTATTCTGAGAAGAAGGCAAATTTGCATCTTATTAAGTGGGAAGATGTCACTTTACCAAAGAAGGAAGGATGCTTGGGTATAAGGAAAAGTAAGGATATTGTGGATGCTTGCCTTGCTATAAATGCTTGGGATGTTGCAAGAAAAAAAGATTCTTTATGGGTCAAGTGGATAAGTGAAAAATATCTAAAAAAAGAGTCATTCTGGGGTATTCAGACCTCTCCTAATTTTTCATGGATGTTTAATAATATCATTCGTAGTAGGGGGCTTCTTATGAATATGGTGGAGTTTAAGATTGGTGCAGGATGCAACATTGATATTTGGGGTGATCTGTGGTTTCATGGTAAATTTCTGCATGAGGTTATTGATGAGAGCATGTCTATTACTGCAGGGATTCCTAGGAATGCCCGACTAAGTAACATTATTGCAAATGGGGAGTGGAAGATAAAAGAGTCTAGATATTCTTTTAAGCTGCTTGACATTTTGAAATCTGTCACTATTCATAAACAGAAAGATGATGTTATTCTGTGGAAAGGGAATGAGATGTTGAGTTTGAAAGTTGTGGGAGTGTATTAGAATCAAGAAAGATGAGGAGAAGATTTACGAATGGATTTGGAAGAGTAGAAGTAGCATGAATACAAAGTATCATATGTGGAAGGCTGCTCACAATAAGTTACCTACTTCTGACTATTCCAGGAGGAGAGGGATTTCGGTCACATATATTTGTTTCCTTTGTATGAGTGACTATGAAGATACTGATCATGTCAGTTTTGATTGTGAGTATATTAGTGATATGTGGTGTATGGCTGCGAGAGAGGGTATGATTAGTAGGATTCCCAGGAGTTGGGATGATATTGCTGGTTTGAAGAGTCCAAAAGATGACGTTGTTATCCCTATTATTATGTATCAGACCTGGTGTGAGAGGAATAGAAGAGTGCATGAAAATAGGCACAAGAATATTGATGCCATTTGGAAAATTATTGAGGCTGATGTCTTGACTCTATCTTCCTAGTTGTTATGGTTGGTGGCTTTGTATTGCTGAGCTGAAGGGCTTTGTGGAGGGGCAGAGTTCTTCTTGTGGTGTATGGAGACGATGGCTGGTTCTGTTCTATTTTTATGCTGTCTTGAAGCTATTGTTGACCTCTTTCCTAGTTGATTGTTGCTGGTTCAGATCTGGGTTGGAATGGCAGGGATCTATAGTTGGTTCTTGTTTCTTTTGTTCCTTTGGTTTCTGGCTGCGTGGCGTTGGTGGTTGTGCTCTCTTTGCTTTGTGTTGTGTAGTCTTGAGTGCTGCTGGTTGTTGACGGCTGGGGCAGGGTAGGTGTTGCCATTGTGATTCTTTCGAAGTGTTGATGATCTACAGTATATGATGGTCAGCTTATTCTGCTGTTTTGTGCCTGATTTGTTGGCTCTACTGTGTTGGTCGAGTCCTTTGATGGTGGCTGATGTGCTGGTTGATCCTCTGTGCTCCCCTCTCACTTTTATAGAGATGGTCGAGTTTGGTTGTGTGGTCTGGTAGCCTGCTGAGGCAGTTGTTCGGTGAGAACCTAAGTTTGCTAACCTGCTGTTTCCTTCTAAGATGAGAAGTGGTTGATGGATGAGGCTTTTGGTAGTTGTTGAGCTTCTGTTTTCTTTTGATCCCCTCTCACTGGTATAGTGACGATTGAGTCTGGGTGTTTTTGGTTGTTGTGCTTCCAGTTCTTAGGCAGCAGTTCAGTGAGTACCTGGTTTTCTGCTATTTGCTTTTCTCCTTCTAAGTTGAGAAGTGTTTGGTGGTTTAGGCTTGATCCGTAGCAGGTGTTTTTTGTATCTTCTGCTCCCCTCGCTCTGTTATTGGTGACAGTTGTTTGGGATGCTGGTTTTTGTTTGCTCAGTTTTTTGAGACAGTAGTGATGTTTCTATGGTTGCTATTCGAAGGCGATTCATCCTAATGTCTATGAGCTAGTTCTGCGAGAGTGATGGTTGTCTGGGTTAGTTATCTTCTTCTGTTGTGTCTGATGAGATGAAGACTGGATTGTTCTGTTGAAGGTTCTGTTGGTGGTTGTTGTGCTTCTTGTTCCTTTTGCTCCCCTCTCACTTTAGTAGTGATGGTTGAGTCTTTTTTTCTCATCTGTTTCTTGTGGTCTCCTTGAAGCTTCAAGCCTCATGAAGGTTTGAGGCTCCTTCTTCTCTGGTTTTCTCAATCGTGGACTCATAGTTTGTTTTTTTTTCTCTGATGTAAAGATAGTTAGATAGTAAGATAGTTTCTTTTTTTAGTTGATTCCTATTTGGGAATCATCTTGCATTGTACAGTTACACACAAAAAAATGAAAAAAAGCAACATGAGTTTTGACCGACCAAAAAAAACATTATCTTTCTTACTCACATTTGAGCATCAAACATTATCAAATATTTATGAAACTTGGTTTCTTATCTAAACAAGACCTAAGGAACATGATTTTGAATTCATTTCAACCTTTTTAGATTATCTCATATGAGATTTATTGTAATTAGGGATTAACCCAATTATCTTAATAAATATTATTACATGCCACAATTTATCTTCAATATTTTGAGTATCAAGTCCTTCTATGATTATCTTGTAACTAACAGATCCATGCTAGATTATCTTATACAGGATGTATTAATTGGCACAATTTCTCCTAAAGTCCATTGATATCAACATTAACTTAGATAATGCTACATTAATCATTTCCATTTAAATAGATGGTTCAATTATTATCCCATTATCATATTAGATCCAACATTAACCCTCTTTTCAGCTTTGTTCACCTCTAGAGACTAATTAATCACATCTAATTCATTATGTGTTTTAAGGAACATATGAAACATGAATGACATAATTAATGAGATCACTTACATATTGAGGCATATCTATGTCATTTGTAAAAACTTAGCATGTACTAAGATATGTAAGGTGATTATGTACATAATGTCATTAATGTATTCCAAGCAACACAAAAATGTACATGTTATGGTTCAGGTGATACATTGGAATTGTAAATATATGAACTTTAGGGTTTCGACCGATGACTATTCATAAGGTAGATTTTGAGGATGTTACACATGTGGATTCTTCTTTCGCACCCAATCTATAGTGCTCAATGTTGAGGCATCAAATGATAATGTTGGCAACCAAGCTTCCACATGTGAATGGAGTGGGTTTTGTGTGATTTAGGGCATGGTTAATGTAGTCAGTAACCACCTTTCCCCCGATTGGTATCCTTGGAGTGTAGAATACACCTAAAGAAACAAAGATCATGGGCGGTAATGAGTCCATATGTGGATCCCCACAAAATAATTGTATGCGAGAGGAAGCAATGTGAGTATCTCCAAAATTATTACTAGTTATTATCAACTTTGCCCCATTTAGAAAAATAAGGGTCATGCAGAGACATCTCCCTAAAATTTTTGAGTATCAAAGTCACCATGCTCTATTGTATTATCATCCTCTTCACAATGGTCCAAGAACTCCTCATCACCTCCAATCAAGATGGAGGTGATATCTTTTTTAGTCAATGTTCTCATACCTAAACACTCCATTCTCAATTTGTGTTGATGCATCGTTGTGTTGGACCCATCTTATGGAGACCATGATCTCCCAATGTCAAGTAAAGGTAAACATGGTAGACATTGTATGCAAAGTGATTCAATATAGAGTGTCTAAAAATGAACCTAAGCTTGGACTCACAATTCTTTTATCATATTTGTGCATGTATAACACTACATTTATACCTTGATTCCCTCCATCTTTGTTAGCTTGCCTACAAAAGAGTTATTGTGCATCATCTTGTATTATCCTAATAAGTGAGCCTTATGGAGATGATGTACAATAGTCCATCCACTACTACAGAACCTACCTTTAGTGTCGGTTATTTATGGCCTTTAGTGTCAGTTTCCGAGCGACGCCTATGTGGGCGACACTAAAAGGTCACCCATTATGTGTCAGTTCCAGAACCGACACCCAAACTCTTCGCGCGCGACCGAAAACACGCCATCAGGGGACTATAGGCGTCGGTTATTAGATAAGAAACCGACGCCCAAACCCTTCGCGCCACAGAAAGGGTGCCATCTTGGGCGCTATCAGTGTCGGTTATAAGACAACAACCGACGAAATATGTCTTCGTGCCAAAAGAATATGTGTCGGTTACATTTAAATAACCGACACTGTAAAGTTATGTGTCAGTTGTTTACAATTACCGACGCTTGTTATTGGCACCAGCTTGGGCACTATCAGTGTCGGTTTGTATTAAGAAACCGACACCATATATGTTCGTGCCACAGGAAATAGGCGACGGTTATATCTAAATAACTGACGCCTAATGGGTTTTTTTTTTACAGACCTGCAGACCTGCTGTGGCTGGTCGCAGGATGAGAAACCTGCAGTTCAGTTAACTGAACTGCAGGTTTTACGACATCCATTGATATCAGCCAACAATAGGCCACAAACCTGCAAATTTAACAACAAAAATATTCACACATTCATTTAGCAATACAACCTGCAGTTCCATTTTATTTTCACACATTTTGAAACATTCATGTAGCTAGCAATCTGTAGTTCCATTCATTCACATTCACACATGTAGAATCATTCATATAGTAACCAACACTTTCATTCATTTTCACTCAGACACATGTAGAAACATCTAGACATGTAGAAACATTCACACATATTATAATTCAGAAATTCATTTACAAAATCCCCACTATTTGTATGGTTGTTGCCCATTCTTCTCTTACTTCATTTAATTCTCCCATCGTATAGGGAGCATGTACATCTGGTAAGTCCGTTCCTGTAGTGGGGTCAGCTTTAAACACCTGTAAAGAGAATGATGTATATATATAATTAATGAGCTATAAATAAGATTGATATATTTCATATTATCTAATGAGACTATATAATACCTGAGCAATACAATCGATGTCCATACAACATGACAGACTAACACATATATAGTACATAACAAGAGCAGCGTCGAATTTACATACAACACTAGCTTAGTACATATATAGTGGAACTTATAAGGTGACGATCCCACCTGGTAAAATAGGTTACCGACAACTACATGTTACGACTGGGAGGTCGTGATTCAGCAACAGTATGCATTAGCAGGAGGACAAACATATCACCATATGTTTGTCCTCATATGGTGATCTCTTGTCCTCCTGCTAATGCATATGTTGCTGAATCATGAACTCCCAGTCGTAACATGTAGTCGGTAACCTGTTTTATCAGGTGGTATCGTCACCTTAGTCCACTATATATGTACTAAGTTAGTGTTGTATGTAAATTTGGAGCTGCTGTTGTTATGCACTATATATGTGTTAGTTTGTCATGTTGTTATATGAATATGAATCTGAACGACTTGTGTGTGTTGCACTTTATGTATTGTATCTGTATACTGCTTCTCTTCATTGGGGCTTCTTCCTGCATATCCTGCATAGCTATGTCATGTCCGTCCTGCATAGCCTTCTTCCTATATTTATTTTTCAAAGAGAATACAAACAAAAATTATTAGTGTAGAGTTAGTGAAATACTGATCAATGTCTAGAATTGGAATAGATCAAGAACCTACTCTCAGCATCGCGTAAGTAATCTCGGGTGAGATTGGTCATATAGTTCTTTAGCACCCTCCCACAATGTTTAGCATTTGTATTAACTAGAAGATAATGAAACATCAAATCAGAAAATGATATTGATATTAAAAAAGTAAACATTTAGCTTCAATAAAAAAAATATAAACATGCATGCCTCTAAAATTGTGATCTTTTATCAATTAACAATCCTTCATTGTGATCTCTGCGCACATATAAGTCATCATTAGCTTCAATATTTTCTGGAGTTGGCAACCCAACTGAGAATGGACTGGAGTCATCATATTTATCATAGTACTCTTCTTCATCTATAGGATCTTCAATGAACTGTCTTTTACCATGAAGAACAACCGACCATTTATCATTTGCAGGATCATCGATATAAAATACTTGTTTCTCCTGTGATGCCAATATGAATGGTTCAGCCTTCTCGCCAATCTTTTCAAAGTTCACTAAAGTGAAACCCAATTCATCCACTATAACTCCTTTGGTGTTATCAACCCAATTACATTTGAAGAGCGGAATTCTAAAATCTATGTAGTCAAATTCCCATATCTCTTCAATGACACCGTAATATGACATTTTAGCTTCATGTGGACTCTTATCCTTTGCACTTGCAAAAAACATAGTCGATGCTTGAAGGGTGACCCCACTGTTTTGGACGACACTCTTATCATCTTGGCGCTTTGTGTAATATGTGAATCCATTAATGTCATACCCTTCATAAGACATAACAGTCAACTTTGGTTTAAAGGCGAGGCATTTGATAGTTTCAGTAATATCATCTGGTGTTTGAGATAGTTGATGTAAGACTTTATCTTCAAACCACTTAATAAAAGTCTTGTTATGCTCTCTAGCAAGCCACATTGTATTGGCTCGAGGATATTGTCTTTTGATGAAATTGGTATGTTCCTTGATATAAACGTTCACTTCGTCCATGTTGTGTAAAATATATAAATGACCTTGTTCCAACTGCTCACGGCTGATTACTTTCACACGTGATCCCAAAATTCCTTTGCCAAATAGCTCGTCAATATTCTTGTCATTATCAGGAGTGTCATTACCACTGAGAAAGTCATTGCAGAAATCCATAACCTCTCTCGCCACATAACCTTCAATAATACTCCCTTCAGGCCGATAATGGTTTCGAACATCACCTTTAAAAATGCTCATGTATCGTTCAAAGGGATACATCCAATGCAAGAAAACCGGGCCCAAGATTTTTACTTCCCTAGTCAAGTGGACAACAAGATGTACCATGATATCAAAGAACGAAGGAGGGAAATACATCTCAAGCTGACATAGGGTAACAACCACTTCTCTTTGCAAATTATCGAGAGTCTCAGGGTCAATAACTTTGCTGTAGAGACTGTTGAAAAAGAAATAAAGTCTGGTTATTGCAAACCTTACATGCTTCGGCAATATAGATCGAATTGCCACGGGCAATATTTGTTGCATTAGAGTGTGACAATCATGAGATTTAAGTCCTATCAACTTCAGATCTTTCATTGATACCAATCTACGGATGTTGTATGAGTAACCATTTGGCACCTTAACATTTATCAAGCATTCACAAAAAGCTTTCTTCTCTTTTCTAGACAACGTGTAACATGCGGGAGGTAAGTATGTTCTTTTACTACCCATTTCACGTATTTCTGTTAATTCTGACCTTATTCCCATTTCACATAGGTCCAGTCTAGATTTTATCCCATCTTTAGTCTTACCTGGTATATTTAACAGAGTACTAATGATGCTATCGCAGACATTTTTCTCAACGTGCATTACATCAATACAATGTCTGACTGTCAAAGAACTCCAATAAAGAAGATCCCAAAATATTGACTTCTTCTTGAATGAAGAATTGTCACTCCGTGTAGTACCTTGTGATCTCTTACCAAATTCATTGACAGAGTCTTTTATTCTTTCATAAACAACCTCCCCTGGTATAGGTTTAGGTGCACTGCGTTCCTCATTCAATCCATTGAATGCTTTGCGCTTCCTACGATACGGATGGAATTTTGGAAGAAACCTTCGATGACCGAGATATACATTCTTACCGCCATGTTTTAGTCTTGTTGAATCAGTGTTCTCTTCACATATAGGACACGCTTTAGCTCCTTTGACACTATATCCAGACAAATTCCCATATGCTGGAAAGTCATTAATAGTGCAAAACAACATAGCATGCAAACGAAATGTCTCTCTTCGTGAAGCATCATAGGTCATCACACCTTCACCCCAGAGTTTCTTTAAGTCATCAATCAGAGGTTCAAGATAAACATCGATGTCATTTCCAGGTTGTTTAGGGCCCGATATCAACAACGACAGCATTAGGTACTTATTTTTCATACACAGCCAGGGAGGAAGATTGTATATAACAAGCATGACTGACCAAGTGCTATGTTGGTTGCTCAATGTCCCGTACGGATTCATCCCGTCTGTACAAATCCCAAGTCTTAGATTCCTGACTTCTTCACCAAATTCAGGGTACAATACATCAATCTTCTTCCACTGTGGGGAATCAGACGCATGTCGTAGGATCCCATCATTAATTTTCTTAACATCTGCATGCCACCTCAAATTCTTCGCATCTATCGGATTGGCAAACAAGCGTTGAAACCGTGATATTATAGGTAGATACCACATCACCTTGGCAGGAGAACCAGTTTTGGACTCCCCCGAAGTCGTCAATTTATACCGTGACGCACCACATTTTGGACAATCTTTCAAATCTGCATAGTCCTTTTGAAATAATACACAATCATTAGGGCATGCATGTATCTTCTTGGCATCCATTCCCATTGGGCACAACAATTTCTTTACCTGGTATGTTGAGATTGGCAGCTCGTTTCCTTCAGGAAGCATTTCTTTCAACAAAGACAGCAATGTCGTGAAGCTTTTGTCGCTCCATCTATTGTTAGCTTTCAACTTATACAATCTCAACACAGCGTTAAGCTTCGTAAACTTAGTACAACCTGTGTATAACGGCATCTCAGCATCATGCACAATGTTTCTAAAAATGGGAGGTGGATCGGTGTGCTCTACCCCACAACTATCCAGCATCGCATCAACGATGTCTACTGGAACTGGTTCATTCACATCTACGTCATCATAGGCAATTTCTTCTTCCATACAAGCAGTGCTATCGACATCCACTGGTTTCGGGTTTGAAATCTCTCCATGCCAGTGCCATTCTGTATAGCCTTGTATAATCCCGTTGCACATGACATGAGTCATGATTTCGTCACCAGTGTTGACTTTCAAGTTGTTACCGCAATGTCTACATGGACAGTAGAACCTATCTCCAGGTTGTTTCCTATGTTCCTCGGCAAATTTAATGAACTGGTGAAGACCAGAAATAAACTCTGGGGTGCAGCGATTGCGAATGGACATCCATGATCTATCCATTCTATGATCAAAGAGAAAACAAGTATATATTAGGACAAGATTAGGGTCTAGGGTTAACAAATACATGTGATGTCATTATTATATATAATAAATGTGTACCACCTATCCATTCTTGAACACCTAATCTCACTAGTAAGTGTATAATGTGTATTGGGTTTTCAAGAAAATTTCGGCAGCATTTCCCCACTGTTTTCCAAGTACATATGTACTTAGAGAACAAACGAGGAAATGCTGCCAAAATTTTCTTGAAAACCCAATACACATTATACACTTACATCCTAAGCAAGATTAGGTGTTCAAGAACAGTCCCAAACCGGGGACTATCCAAGATTTACTCCTAATGTGTAAATCTTGGACGGGTTTCTAGGCCAACAAATAATGTATTGTCATTCTTATACCTAAAATCCTAGTTCTTCAATTTAGGGTGATTATTGATGTCTTTAAAAGCATGATTGGCAAGTTAGGGAAAAGTTCATCATTTACATTCCAAGCATGTCACATGTGTGCATTACAGTTCATCATTAAGCAAGATATAAGCAAGTATGTCATATTAAAATAGACTAAACAATATGAGAAAATAGTAGTGTAATCATGCAAATGGGAACATTCATGGGAACACACACTTCAGTTATAAGCATTCATGTAGCAACTTTCAGTTCCATTCATGGGAACACACACTTCATTTATAACAATAACTAAACAAAGGGGTTGGTGTACCCCTAAACATGCGCATAATTAAAAAAACTATTACTACAGACAAGTCTAGATAGATAGACAACTAAATACTACACCAACATGGTCCCGCATGCATCAGTAACTTCTTTTTGATGATGAAGCTGTGTCACGAAGCTCCTCACTGTATTTAGACGAATCTGAACTGACAGGGGCCTCAGATTCAGATTTGTCCGAGCTGATATGCGACGCCGTGCGCTCATACCGCAGAAGATGATCGGGGGTCTCGCAGTTGCTGTTGGTTATCCAAACTTTGATGGAATTATCGCCAACTGGACGGAGAAAAAGCATGTTCCAACGGACCACATGCAGCTCTCCAATCCAATCATGCCAACCGGATTTTGATACAAGATTTCCCACCAAATCATACTCAACCTCGATAACATGTGAATAATTACCAAAAGTTAGGGTCACTTTACCAGGCATGTAGTGTCTTCCTTTTAGAAAACGCCAATGTTTGGGTATGACCAATTGGTTTAAGGAACGATCATCTAGGATGATGTCCAATTGTTCTTCAATAGGGAATGTTAACATTGACATAGAGGCCCAGTTCATAGTGAGTGTTATGGGTGGACAGAGACTGCACAATATTAGTATTAACAAAGTGTAAGTACATATAACGATGTTATATATTTTCAGAAAAAGTTGTATAACATCAGTTAACCTTTTATTGCTTGTCATAACCAACTTTATTGTGGTAGACATGATAGCTTGAAAAGAAGTCTACAAATGTACTTAGAGAACAAACGAGGAAATGCTCCTAATGAGTAAATCTTGGACGGGTTTCTAGGTGCTTACTAAAATAGAACCATTATATGGAACTAATCCTACATTATACACATACTTTTCCTGAGTAAGATAATGTGCACTTCATGGAATTATTAAGATCTGAATATATATAAGTTGTTTCTACCTACTTTGATGTGATTTTATAACATTCGATTCTTCCATTTATAACATTAAGATCTGGATATATATAAGAATCCCATTTGATACACACGATTGAGAATCTTTCACGATACTGGGAAAATACACTAACTAGATATTCATTTAGGTGTTAGACATCAATATGTGTATGAGCCCTAATTAAAACTGATTCTCATAAGAAGTAAATAAATTTAAAAAAAAATGCCCAGCAGCAGGGCGGCACCTTGAGGGAAGACGAGCAGAGGAAGAAGAAGAAGGCACGGCGGGCACCTTGAGGGAAGAAGAGCAGCGGCCGAGGCAAAGTCCTAGCAGCTTCCGGCGGCGAAAAGAGGAGCGGCGGAGAGGGCGGCGAGGCTAGTAGACCTAGCTGCTACCGGCGATGGTGGAGAAGAGGCCGGCGGGTGGAGAAGAGGTCGGCGGGCAGAGAAGAGGTCGACGGTGGAGGAGAGGCTGGCAGGCGGAGAGGGAGGCCGGCGGGCAGGCGGAGAGGGAGGCCAACTGCTTCTCGCTCGACGGCGACGAGCGGTGAGCACGGAGGAAGGAGCAGCGGTGGCAGCAGCAGGAAGCAAGGGAAATCGTCGGAGCTAGGGAATCGGGAACGAAATAGGGAAATGGGAAGAATCGTTCGGGCAGGGTGAGCTATTAAGTTGAAAATACGTGTCGGTTCTTTAAAAAACCGACAACTAAACCAACAGTGTCGGTTCTTTGCCACAAACCGACAACTATACTAGATTATAGTCATCGGTTTTTGATTAAACAACAACCGACAACTATTCCTATCTCACAAATACCCTTTAGTCGTCGGTTATTTAGTTATGAACCGACGCAATATGTAAAATATTGGAGCCAATTTTTTTGCTGGAATTTTGGGTTTGGCGGTTGATTTTAGGTGTCGGTTTTTTATTAATTAACTGACACTTAATAAAAGCGGTACCCGTGTCTGGTCGACCTTCACGGATTGGATGTCGGTTTTTGTTCCAAACCGACACAGTAGGGTTTATGTGTCGGTTTTTGTATACAACCGACACCTTGAAAAGTGACTTTATAAGCCATTTTTGTAGTAGTGATCATCATGGTGTGGACACCTATCGAGTAATAGAATGGATCACCATTGTAGACGTCTTCTCTCCTCTAGCGCACTCCTCCTCAATATGTTCCATTAAGATCCAATGTTCAATATCAGTTGCATCGACTGGTATTTTTGGAACAATAACAAAATCAAAAGTTAGTGTCACCTAATTGGGAAACTCCCTATCTTGATTGAATGTGGTTGGGTCATTTTTTCTCTTTTCAAGGTTGTCGCTTATATGAGCAATGACCTAGATACATGTGGTCGCATCAATTTTGATCATGACAAGGAGACTTTGATTTCTTCTTCATCTTGCCCTAAAAATTTTCATTAATTTCTTTGCTAAATCTATTTCATAATTTGAAAGAGAAAGAAGATCTACTATATTCCAAGATTAGGTTTTTGGGAGGGAGATGGAGTGAAAATGTCTTAGAAATGGATGGGAATGCTTCAGAAGGAGGTAGTTGTAGAGAAATGAGTGAGTGACAACAATTCTTAGGGTGAAGGGGGTGAATATCATCCATTCATAGCTAGGGAGAGTAGGGTTTCATGGTAGGGAGGAGATGGATATGAGTTTGGGTGGGATGAAGATGGCTAGGGTAGTAGGGGAGGTGATAACGGTGGAGTTAGATTAATGAGGAAATAGTGATGACTATCATAGCAGGAGGTTTGGGATTCTCTAGTTAGTAGACTTCGGGATATAGGAAGAGGAAGGGGTCAATTATATGTGTTACAAATGAGAAATTGATTCCCCCCAATCAATAAAGGTGCCTGTGTTTTTGCTAGACGGTTAGCTAGTGATGTTGTAGTTGATCCATTGAGATCGAAGGTCCTAGTTGTTTAGCTAGTCTGGTAATCATTTGGATAGAAATGTACTAGTTCTTCCTTTTGGACAAGTGGTTTGACTATTTCATCTAGATAATCGACTAGAAACTACAATTGGGTAGCCTCTTTCTCCATAAGAATATCCAATTTACTACTCACATTAGATGGTTGGCTAGAAAAATACCCACTAGCATCAATAAACCCTATTGGGAACTAATTGGTTATCTAGCCCCACTGTTCAATTGTGTAGATGTACTTGCATTAGGCCCTATTTCTCTAGGTATCCATCTGAGAGGATAATAAGTAATATGATCAGCTAGCTAGGTCTGTGATGTAAATTGTTTATGTAGAGGATCTAGTTTTACCACCAAAGTTTTTGAATAATTGACAATTCTAACATGCAATGATGTGTATGAAATGTAGAAATATGATTCAAACAAATATAAATATAGTGGATAAAAATGGAAGACAAAAATTATGGCGGGCTTTCTCCCAAAAGTGTTTTATTTTACACTAATGGCTTGATTCTTGAAATGATCAATAGATGTAGGATCCACATGTAGCTACAATGGTAGGTTCTTCAATTCGTATGTGGTGAGATATCATTTGAGACACTATCCATTGACCTTAAACTCCCTCATTTTGTCAATCTAGATGTCCATGAGTCTGTATGGGTAGATGCTCTTGACAATATACACATTGAACCTTCTCGTTCTCATCTAGATTACAAATAATTGAAATGTGAGTTTTACAATTGAACATGATCACCTTCCTAAAAATTATTCCTTTGCATGCAACCATCACCAAGAACTTTGTTCTTATATATAAACATGGGTATTCTTGTACATTTATTAACACAATTTATACTACTTTTTGTGCACTGATTTCATACATTTCAATTATCCAAATATCACACTTTGGCAACATATTTAGCTTGTTATTGCATAAAGGGAGCAATTAGTTTTTTTTGCTATCATTTAGATTAACATTAGTGCATATATTATGTGTTTGGTTCATCTAAAACCAATTCCACCTGATCACCAACACATGAATTTAAAAAAATCAAGTCCCTTCTATGAAGAAGCACAGCATGCGTACTCATGTGCATGATATGCACATATGAAATATACACTTTGAGTTCCTCCTGCACAGCATGCACCTTCCATAAAAAATAAAGATCTTCTATGAAGAATTATGATGTGCATACTCATCCACACGACGTGCACAAATGCAGAAGCCACTCCAAGTTCCCCATGTTGTTTGTGTGTTGTGTATGATCCAAGAAGATACATGTAGCAACCTCACTTTTCAATAACCTCCAATTTAGGAAGGCCAAAAAGATGAGAGCCATTACCTACAAAAATTACCCAAGGATCCATATTTTAATTAAACAATATAAAATAGTAGATAATTTCATTAATTCAGTAACTTTGTTTACAAGATGCTTACATGAATTTTCTATCATCAAAACTATACATTTGAGAAGAAATCATTAGCTAATCCTCCTTTTGATAACTTTAGTGCTTTCATGTAATTTGCATCTATATCTCCATGTCCTTTATCATATATATCAGTTTATCCCTAAAATGGCGTGGAACAAATACGTGATCAATATGTTGCCATACTGGAACGTGGGGTGTATCTAAAATGTGCAAGTAAATAACAACATACATTCTAATAATTACTTGCAAATATAAATTGACATTATCTTCACATAATCTTTAATTAAGTGATACTCATAGTGGCATTATGATTAAACAAAATGTAAATAAGAAACCAACATTTTAATTGTTCAATACTCAATAAAACCTCATAATGTGCCGACAAAGTAATGTGGTTAATCCTAGGAGTAACCATGTACCTTGATGGTGAGTCATGCAAATTATGTAACCATACTTCAAGCAATCCAATCAAGCAAGAATACCAAGCAATCAATCTTAATTTGCATGTATATAAATCCTAAATCATCACCATCACTTCAATTAGATTAAACCCTACTTGATCCTATTCTAGGATTTAGGATTTTGATGAGAAATAAGGTATTAACCCTATTTCCATCGCATGTTAACCATTAGGTGAAACCCTAATTACTATATCTAACATATTCTTTCATTGTGATTACTTGGATTAGTCTGAGTTCATTAAAATTATCACCTTTAAATTCAAAACTCTAATTCCTATTAGGTGTTTCCAGGATTATCAAATCTATCATGTTAGTGTACTATGAACACTAGCTTCAATTATGTTCCTTAACAATATTGCAATATATGGTTTTTAACCCAATCATTCACATGTATGATTAGCCACTTTAGAAACACAAATTATAATCACGAATATCATGGTCATTTTGATTTCTCATCTTATTCAACAATATCAGTTATTATGTCAAAGAAATCATTTTTAGCATATTCAAACATCCTATTAAATATCAGTTATTATGTCAAAGAAAGATTTAGCATATTCAAACATCCTTTTACATAAACCTAGGGTTTAAAAGCATGAATTATCACTTGAACCCATCTTTGCACTACTTTTGGAAAAGTAAGCATAATTAGGACCTACAAGTATTTTATATATGTTCCTCTCGTTCCCCAGATTAATTTGATGTATATTTTTTCAATTTTTTATTTATTGATTATCAGTTATGATTTTTGCACAATAAACAATAATCTGACCGATCATGTGTTCACACATCACCAAAAAAGACTATTTTTATTATTATCTAGTCTGCTGGGATATGTGGGGAGAAAAGACTCTCGTTCCCCTACACTTTACTTTTGCATGTTGGGGCATAACAAACATTTCACTCTGTCTCACCGCTAACCCCATGACGGTGGCATATTCTACCCTAGAGGAGCAAACAGGTGTTGCCTCCAGGGTTTCTAACGCGTCAAGGCCCCAAAGAAAGCCAGGGAGGCCCACCCGCCTACCCTCACTAGACTTGGGTGGTTTCTGGGTGCATCCAGAGATGATCAGAGATGCAAGCATGAGGTCTAAAACTACTAGGCATCTTGGCAAGGTGTATCACCAAGAAAGAGGAGTTAGATCATACCTAGATGTCTCATGCATAGGACATGGGGTAGAGAACCCTCACAGAACTTTATAACATTCGCCCCAATCTCAATGATCCACGAAGAAACCATACAGGTCCCTCTCTTGTCGTGAGGATGGAAAGACCAGAGCTCAATGCTCCCAGTTGTTTTCTGGACATCAGACCCATATCACTGGATGGAGATTCTGCAGCGATGGCAGTCATCGTGGTGTTCATCTGGGAACATGAGCACACACTTATAACCTCAACTGAACCATCTCCATTGACGTGGGGTGGATCTCCTCATAGTTCTGAGAACAAAAGTTGGGTTTTCTGCCCAGAATGCACTTATCTTGGGGTGCTTATATAGACCCTAAGAGGCCCTTAGTAGTTGAATCAAAAGGAGAAAGGGAGAGAGGTAATCACATACCTTAAACCATAAAAGGAAAGTGTCTAATCTTATTAGTCAGCTAGACACCCCTAAGATGAATACCTCTATGATTTTCTCTTTCATGGTTACAACTTAAACTTAGGCAAGGAGGAACGCATTCAATATCTTTCCAAAGCCGATACACACAACCATGATGTGTCACCAAATTCTCTTAATTGATATATAAAGAAAAAAATTTAAGAAACTTGCCACTTTATTGGATAATTTTATTATTCTTTCCCTCTATGTTTCTCAAAATATTCCTTGAATCAATTTTTTTTCACACCTATATTGTGTGGGATTGTGGAATACAAAACATGCTCTTTTTAGACATTTATTTAAAACAATTATCAATATCCTAACGAATATCATTTTCCTCTCACTTTATAGAATACTCTTCTTTCCATTACTATTGTCAAGTATATCAAAGATTAAAACAAAATAATACTAATTGTTGCCTCAAATATTAGTGTTGCTAGTAATGGCTAGATAATTATTGTTTTAATTATCTAATACAATACCTACTTTATTTTCTTTCAGAAAGTTACATATTGTTCCATAGTTTGGTTATACACTATTTCAACAAGCCATAATCATTAATTTATGTAAAAAATCCTTTAATTAACTTGTGCCACAAGAATCCATGCCATAAAGGTGATTAACCTTATTATTTCATGAATAAAATTATTAGGGAAAGTACTTATCAATTCATGTTTATATTTACAATTCAATTTAACCAAAATTGAGGATATAACATTCACCCTTCCTTAAAAGGAATTGTGTCCCCAAAATTCACACCTAGTAAGGTTAAAGTGAATGTGTACTCAACTTACCTTCCAAAAGTTAGGGTTAGCACCCTTCTTGGATTATTTAAAACATCATTTATTAATATGCAAATTTCTCATATTATTACTAAGATTGGCACTTGAATTTCGATTCAAGGTATATCCACATCCTTAGTATTTACATATTGTCATATCTTAATGATTCCCTTTTCATTTTTTTTATTTTGATTTCACTTGGTGACCACCTTTTAAGCTCAACTTAGTACATTCATTCACATATGTTGATTTTAAGCAATATGTGTGTCTACCCAATCTCTCTCCCTCATAATGGAATGATATAAGAATTTGATTGTAGACCAAATATAGAATTCATCCCATTCCAAGAGTAGAGATCATTCCTACACACATTATCCTAAAATTTCATATTTTAGGTTGAATCATACTCAACATGACTCTAAACCATAAATTACTTTTAATTCCACATCATTCTAGGATTCCATGAAGTCCTATGCTTTTTCACTCTTGAGTTTGTACACAAATCATGTTAAGATTTCAATATCACATGACTTATTTGTATCCTTTCACATTTACACCTCATTTATTATGAGCCTTGGCCACTTCTTTGAGGTATCTAGGGGTATATGTACTTGTTAGAGTGATCGCATCCTTATGCATCTAGCGAGTGCCTATCATATTCACCCATTGGCCACATGAACATCATGAAGGTGGCCAATCTCCTAAGATATGGGCTTGGGTAAACATAGTCATTACCTCCTGACCAACTAGTATTGTGCATTTGGGAATTATGACCAGCTAGTATTGTGCATTTGGGAATTATCAACTCTTAATCCCATCGGTCCATGTACCTTTAATACTCCCTACTTGACCTTAGGATTGACTTAGGGCTCTACCCTTTCCAAGGTTTTTTTAAGATATTACCGCTTTAACCATTTTCCCAACACATTAATTTCATATGTAATTCGTTATATCGGATTCCTCCATCTCTTATGATGTTCATTATTCATTTTATATCACCTCACCTCACTCTTGGAAACTTTCTCTTTTGGGCTCGGTCTCATATTATCAGTCACTTCCATAGTGACTTTTCCTCATGTCCATCAGATATGGCATACTTGGGTTCAAAGAATTATACTCAATATATGTGCTTTCATATTTTATATAGGTGCCATGCATGGTTACCTCAATCTTTAAATTGATTTGGTCAACTAACCTTTCTAGGTAAGGTCCTAACCTAGGGTGCCTTCACTGCTCATAGGAGGAAGTTAGGTTCTCTAGCCACAACCTGACCTCAAGTTCTAAGGTTTTGCCTCCCCCATAGGTCATCTTCCCACTCTTGGGTTGACCCACCCCGGGTTGGCACACTAGCCCTAAAGGTTTCATATTTTCATATTTATGCATTGTTTTCATCATAACTTCTCAATTTAATATTTGTGGGGCACTCCCTCTCTGGAGTATTCATGTGGGGAACCCTTTCTCTAGGGTGGTCCCTATAGTTGACACAATATATATAGGCCATAGCTCGATCACTTGTCAGCTTAATATGGACCTTTCTCTCACAAAAGCATATGAACTTGAAGTGATCTGATCACCTGTCAACTTAATATGAACCTTTCTCTCACATAAGCATATGACCTCGAAGTGATTTGTCACCATAGTGACATTTCTTACGTCCCACATGTATCACCTACATCCACCAGAGATAGTTGAGAAGTTATTTTTATAACATGTTGTTCATAAGTTTCTTAAAACTTTTCTCATTAATGCCTATTTCCACATGCACATATGCATGGGAGACTGAGTCACTTAACTCATTTGTTTATATTTTTTTTCAAGGTTCATATGGGTAATGTTCTATATCACCACACTACACTCATTCCCCATACTTAGGGTTTTGGGTTTGGGTTAGATACTAAACCCTACCTCTTAGGGTTTCTATGTCCCATGACCCGCTAGGGTTCTTCTAAACCAACCCCTAGCTCCATCTTGAGTTTACTCTTGCAACATAAAACTATTTTTTCCTACTTTATTATCATTTTCACATTACATATATATAATTATTTCCACATTACATGTACATTATTATTTCCACATTACATGTACATTAATATTTCCACATTATATGTACATTAATTGGAGGAGGATGCCTTAATCCTACTTCTTCTCAAAAACCCTAACTTGAGATGAGGAGGGAAGTTCCTTTTAGGGTTTATTAAGAAAAGAGGATGAGAAGTGGATGAACCAAGATGAGAAGAAAACCTAAAGGTATTTTACTTTGGGAAAAATTGTCTGACTTTGACCAGGTAGGATGTACAGGCTCGGGAGTCCTCGTAAGTTGACTAGTGGTGCAGAGGAAACATTTTCCAGCCCCCAAGTCGTGGTCTGTTCTAGACACCATCATCTTCATAAAACGCCCTAGTAATTCCCTCATATTTCCACATACTACTTGAAATTATAAACTATTAAATATTATTTGAAAAAATTGGCACTCTAATACCAAATGTAACAACCTCACTTTTCATCAACCTCCAATTAAGGAAAGCCAAAAAATGAAAGCCATTACCTACAAAAATTACCCAAGGATCCAGATTTTAATCAAATAATATAAAATAGAAGATAATTTAATTAATTCAGTAACTTTGTTTACAAGATGCTTACATAAACTTTCTATCCTCGGAACTATACACTTAATAAGAAATGATTAGCTAATCCTCCTTTTGATAACTTTAGTGCCTTCATGTAATTTCCATCTTTATCTCCATGTCCTTTATCATGTATATCAATTTATCCCTAAAATGGCATGAAATAAATATGTGATTAGTATGATGTCATACGGGTACGTGGAGTGCATCCAAAATGTTCAAGTAAATAACAACATATATTCCAACAATTATATTACTTGCAAATATAAACTGACATTGTCTTCACATAATCTTTAGTTAAGTGATACTCATAGTGGCATTATGATTGAACTAAATGCAAATAAAAAACCAAAATTTTAACTATTCAATCCTTGATAAAACATCTTAAAGCGCTAGCAAAGTAATGTGGTTAATCGTAGGTGTAACCATGTACCTTGACGGTGAGCCATACAAATTATGCAACCATACTTCAAGCAATCCAATCAAGCAAGCAAACCAAGCAATCAATCTTAATATGCAAGTATATAAATCCTAAATTGTCACCATCACTTTAATTAGATTAAACCCTACTTGGTCCTATTCTAGGGTTTAGGGTTTTGATGAGAAATAAGGGTATTAACCCTATTTCCATCGCATTTTAACCATTAGGTGAAACCCTAATTACTATATCTAACATATTCTTTCATTATGATTACTTGGATTATTCTGAGTTCATCAAAGTTATCACCTCTAAATTCAAAACCCTAATTCCTATTAGGTGTTTCTGTGATTATGAAAAATACCATGTTAGTGTACTATGAACACTAGATTCAATTATGTTCCTTAACAATATTACTAGATATGATTTTTAACCTTGATCATTCACATATATGATTAACCACTTTAGAAACACCAATTATCATCACCATTATCATCATTATCTTGATTCCTTGTCTTATTCAACAATATCAGCTATTATGTCAAAGAAAACATTTTTAGCATATTCAAACATCCTATTACATAAATCTAGGGTTTAAAAGCATTAATTGCCTCTTAAACCCATCTTTGCACTACTTTTGGTGAAGGGAGCATAATTAGGGTTTGCAAGTACTTTATTTGTGTTCCCCTCATTCCTTGATCAATTTGATGTACAATTTTGCTATTTTTGAATTAGCAACTATCATTTAATATTTTTCACAATAAAAAATAATCTGACCGATCGTGTATTGACACATTAGCAAAAAAGACTAATTTTATCATTATCCAGTCTGCTTGGATATGGGGGGTAGAAAGACTCCCGTACCCCTACACTTTACGTCTGCATGCTGGGACATCATGGACATTTCACTTTATCTCACCCCTAACCCCACGAAGGCGGCACATTCTACCCTAGCAGAGCAATCGCACATTGCCTTCAGGGTTTCCTAGGATGCATGGCCCCAAAGAAACCCAGGCCCGCCCTCACTAGACCTGGGTGGTCATCAGGCGCGGTCAGAGATGACCAAATATGTGAGAATAAGGAACCGAGAAAGAGGAGTTAGATCGTATATAGATGTCTTGTGCATATAGAGAACCCTCACTAGACTTTGTAACCTTTGCCCTGGTCTTAGTGATCCACCATGGAACCCTATCGGTCCCTCTCTCGTCGTGAGGATGGAAGGACCGAAGCTCAATGCTCCCCGTGGTTTTTTGGGAATAGGACCCATATCACCGTCCTGGAGATTATACGGCGATGGTAGTCGTCGTGGCATTCCTCTGGGAACCTGAGCACGCACATATGACCTCCATTGGACCATCTCCATTGGCGTGAGGGTGGATCTCCTCAACAGTTCTAAGAACAAAAGAAGAGTTTTCTGCCCTCGATGCACTTATCTTGAGGTGCTTATATAGTCCCTAAGAGGACCCTTAGTTGTTGCATTAAAAGGAGAAAGGGAGAGAGGTAATCACATGCCTTAAACCATAAAAGGAAGGTGTGTATAATCTTATTAGTTAGTTGGACACCCTAAGATGAATACCTTAATGGTTTTCTCTTTCATGGTTACAACTTAAACTTAGGAAAGGAGGAATGTATTTAATATCTTTCCAAATCCGATACACACTTAACCATGATTTGTCACCAAATTCTCTTAATCGATACATAAAGAAAAACCATTAAGGAACTTGGCACTTTATTAGATAATTTTATTATTCTTTCCCTCTCTCTTTCTCAAAATATTCCTTGAATAAATCAATGTTTTCCCACCTATATTTAGTGTTTCAGACTTGTGGGATATCTTTTCCATACAAAACATGCTCTTTTTATACATTTATTCAAAACAATTACCATTATCCTAAGGAATATCCTTTTTCTCCCACTTTCTAGAATATTCTTCTTTCCATTACTATTTTCAAGTATATCAAAGATTAAAACAAAACAATACTAATTGTTGCCTCAGACATTGTGTTGCCAATAATGGCTACATAATTACTCTTTTAATTATCTAAATTTTCATAGACAAGGAACATCCTAAATTGTGGAATTTTAGTTTTATTGACTCTAGGATAAATGTTATGGAAAATAATTAGATTGACTATCCTAGCTTCAGGGGTTAAGGAGGTAGCATAATAAGTTCCCCTATGCTCATGTGATGAGGTGTTGGGAAGAAAGATAACCTTTTTGATATCACTAAGGCTAATGATGTTATGTTTGTTGGAGAATTTTGAGATAGGATTTCCAATGACGAGGTCAAGAAATTATCCACATTCTTGCATATCTATATCTAGCATTTTGAGGATATCATTTCTAAAAAAATGAAAGGATAACCCATCAACCATGGAAGTGAAATAAAATGGGTCATTGGAGTCCCAAGTAATGTTGGCATAGAATTCATTAACGGCTTGGGTGGACCAGAAATAAAAGGAGGGAATAAGAAACACTGTCAATTTTTGCAACTTGAAAAGATGGGAGAGATCGAGAAGAGTGACGAAGTTGTTGAGGTCCATCGATTGTCTAGGAAGAGGATGTTGACTCAAGGTCAATTTAGTCAATGTTGACTCAAGGTCTAAATTGACTAAACCCTTGTTTTGATGATGACTAACCATTCCAATTATTTGTGTCTAATGTTTCTACTTGAGTGATTTCAGATTAGGTATAGACACACTCCAAATGCCCTAACTTGCACATCTCAACTTGGAGAAAAGACAAGTCAAAGTCAATATAAGTGCACTTTTTTGGTATATGATGTAAATCCATTAGAAACATGTTGTAAATCACTCGTAATGATTATATGACTTGCAATTAAGCTTAGAAAAATTAGGAGCACTTAAATCAAACATTTAAGCACTTTTATGACATTTTCCATAATTCATTACTTGCACTTTATCGGTTGAGTTACAATCTCGACCGATCCTTGATGGATTTTGAGAATGTTGTTGATCGGTTGAGTTTCCTATACTCAGAACTCAACCGACCACTGCACTGGAACAAAACTAATTTAATATATCAGCTGAGTTCCTACCATGACAAACTTGACTGATTGGTCAAATCAGGTTTGTGGCATAGTGCATTCGGTCGAGTTACCTTTATAGAAACTCAACCGATAACACTATATAGAAAAGTACTAAAAGTGTTTTTGGCCATTGTGGAGATGCAACAATAAAAAATATATCTATTGCAAGCCACAAAATGGCTCGTTTTCATTCATAAGTGTTCCTAAAGTCTAAGAGGCATCCCCAACTATAATAGGACCCATTGGGCTTCATTCCAAGGTTGAGAATTCAATGCAAAACTCTATATGAGGTTCCTAGTCTATAGTTGAGTGCATCCTACAACCTCCTCTCTCTCTCTAAGCTTAATCACTTGCTACATCCACTAGAGTGAGTAGGAGATTTGTAAGAGAGCTAGTCCTACATGTATATATTGTAAGGCTCTCACTTCTACCACTTCCCCATCTCTCATTCAACCATGAAGATGAAGGTTCTCTCTCTTAGCTAAGAGAGGTGAAGAAGAACAAGGGAAGGAGTCCCTTGGTGAAGACCAAGTCCGAAGACTTAGAGAAAGAGTGGGTAAGCCCTTGGTGAAGGCAGAAGACTCCTTGCTCAAGTGGGTAAGTTCTTGGTGAAATATTATCCAAGTGAAGGTGAAGTCAAAGGTGAAAGATCCAAGAAGAGTGGGCAATCCCTACAAGGCCAAAGACTTGATTCAAGTGCGGGTAAGACCTTGGTGAAGGTTGAAGACATCTTAATCAAGTTGGTAAGTCCTTGGGTAGGTTGAAGACTCATGGTTGGATAGGTAAGTCCTTTGGAAGGTCATGTATTGTAAGTCTTATGAATGAATATAAGAGTGCAATGGTTAAGAAATCCTAGAGGTTGACCTCTCTAGGTAGTGGATTGACACAGTTATATTTTTAAGTGTGGAACCACTCTACATAGCTTGTCACTTGGTGCTTGTTCACTCTCTTTCTCCCATGCTATGTATGTTTTAGTTGCACTCAAATTTCCTATTTAGAAACCTTATCTTGTGATATATCTTGAAGGTATAATGAATTTTTTTTAAGTGCATTCAACTCTATTCAACCCCCTCTAGAGCATCCAATCACCCATCCTAGGATCCAACAGAGGAGAATTTGAGGTGAGCTTTAAGTAACGTTCTCCAACAACGACGTCATTGAAGGGGACGTCGATGATGATGTTCAAGGCTGGAGTAAGTGTCAGTCCCTTCCTTGCAGAAATTTGCTTCTTCCCACCACGAGCTGAAGAGGAAGCCATCTTGATCAAAGAGTGGTGGAAGAAGAGGTTGTTGACTCAAGGTCAATTAGGTCAATGTTGACTCACGTCTAAATTGACTAAACCCTTGTTTTGATGATGACTAACCATTCTACATATTGGTGTCTAATGCTTCTACATTGAGTGATTTCAGATTAGGTTTAGACACACTCCAAATGCCCCAACTTGCGCATATCAAATTGGAGAAAAGACAAGTCAACATAGCTACAAGTGTGCAATTTGGGATCTCTATGTAAATGACCTTAGAATTGCTTTGTAATCACTTGTAATGATTGTATGACTTGTAATTAAGCTTAGAAAAATTATTGGGACACAAAAATGCATCATTTGTACAGTTTTACAAAAATTCCAAAATACCCATAACAGGGATTTTGTCGGCCGAATCCCAAACTCGGCCGATCCATATATTCTGGAATTTTCTGGGCAATCGGCCGAGTTACCAACTCAGCCGATCCCTGTTCGGTCGAGTTTCTATGGTGGGAAACTCGGCCGATCCACTGATCGGTCCAAGTTGAAAGTCGACCGATCGGCCGAGATTCTCCAAGGAAACTCGGCCGACAGTCTATCTTTCAGACTTGTCGTTTAGTGGTTCGGCCGAGTTGCCTTTATTGAAACTCGGCCGATCAAGACTGTACTGGAATGCAGAAAAAGCAATTCTAGCCGTTGTGGAGTTGCAACAAGTGAAAATAGATCCGTTGCAAGCCACAAAACGGCTAGTTTTCGTTCTTAAGTGGTCCCAAAGGCTAAGAGGCATCCCCAGCTATAAATAGGACCCCTTGGGCTTCATTCCAAGGTTGAGCATTCATTGCAAACTCCTTGTGAGGTTCCTATTCTATAGTTGAGTGCTTCCTACAGCCTCCTCTCTCTCTCTAAGCTTAATCACTTGCTACATCCATTAGAGTGAGTAGGAGATTTGTAAGAGAGCTAGTCTTATTTGTATATCTTGTGAGGCTCTCACTTCCACCACCTCCCCATCTCTCATTTCCTATCATGAAGATGAAGGTTCTCTCTCTTAGCCAAGAGAGGTGAAGAAGAACAAGGGAAGGAGTCCCTTGGTGAAGATCAAGGCTGAAGACTTGGAGCTAGAGTGGGTAAGCCCTTGGAGAAGGCAGAAGACTCAAGCTCAAGTGGGTAAGTCCTTGGTGGAAAGCTTCTCCGAGTGAAGGTGAAGTCAAAGGCGGAAGATCCAAGAAGAGTGGGTAATTCCTACAAGGCCGAAGACTTGTGCAAGAGTGGGTAAGTCCTTGGAGAAGGCCGAAGACTCTTGCAAAGTGGGTAAGTCCTTGGTAAGGTTGAAGACTCTTTTGTATTGGATAGGTAAGTCCTTTGTTGGGTCATGTATTGTAAGTCTTATAAGTGAATATAAGAGTGCAATTGGTTGAAGTCCTAGAGGTTGACCTCTCTAGGCAAGTGGACTGACACACTTCTAGTTTGAAGTGTGGAACCACTCTAAATAGCTTGTCTATTTGGTGCATGTTCAATCTCTCTTATCCTTGCTATGCATGATTTAGTTGCACTCAAATTGCCTATTTAGCAACCTTATCTTGTCATATAATTTGAAGGTTTAATGAATTTTGTTTAAGTGCTTTCAGCTCTATTCACCCCCCCTCTAGAGCACCTAAGTCACCCATCTAGGATCCAACAAGTGGTATCAGAGCGGGTCTTCTCCAAGCATACTTCTACAAGTAGGAGAAGATGGGTGACTACCTAGGAGGGAGACTCTCGACCAGCCTTCCAATCTTCAATGGGAGCAACTTCCTCTATTGGAGAAGAAGACTTCAATTCTTCATCCAAGGATCAAGTCTCGAGATGTGGCAAATGGTGAACAACCCATACATTCTACCAAAGACAAACATTGAAGAATGGGATGAAGCCACCTTGATGAAAGCATCCTTGAATGCAAGAGCCATGCACATCCTTTATGCCTCCATGACCCCCACCGAGTTCAACCGGATTTCCTCTTGTGAGACGGCCTATGAGGTATGGAGAAAGCTTTGCATCACTTATGAAGGGACAGATCAAGTGAAGGAAAGCAAAGTCTACATGCTCAAAGGGCTGCTTGAGAACTTCAAGATGGGAAAGGAGGAGAGTATAGCCAACATGTACTCAAGGATCAACACCATTGTAAATGGTCTTGCTATTCTAGGTCATCCTATGTCTAGTGGAGAGATCAACTCAAAGATCCTTAGAACTCTTCCCAAGAGGTGGGAATCCAAGGTGACTTCTATTGAAGAAGCAAGGTCACTTAAAGACATCCCCATTGAAGAGCTCATTGGAAATCTACAAGCACATGAAGCTACACTTGACAAGAGGGAGGAAGTAGAAAGACAAGAGAAGAAAGAGCTAAAGAGAATGAAGAAGGCTGAAATGAAGGCTCAAATTGAAGCTATCATGGAACAAGTCTCTCCATCCTCTCAAGCTAAAGAAGATGCCATGTACTCCAAAGGTCGACTCTACAAAGGCAAGTCCTCCTCCATCCGGTGCTTCACATGTGGAAAGAAGGGTCACTACAAGGAAGATTGCCCACAAGGCAAAAAGACCCATCTTCACAAGAAGAAATGGCAATCAAGCTCAAGTGGCTCCTCCAACTCAAGCTCAAGTGAAGATTCAAGTGAAGGATCAAGCTCAAGCTCAAGTGATGAAGGAGAATGCCATTTTGCTCTTATAGCATCAACAAGTGAAGACTCAAGTGAGGTAAACCTAGACTCGTTAGATAAAGAATCTTTAATTGCTATTATTCATGATATTTGTGCCTCTTATAAGTCTTCTAAAAAGAAAAAGAAAAAGCTTGCTAAAATTGTTGATAATTTGCATGTAGAACTAGATGATCTTGAACATGCTAATTCTTGCTTGCTTATTGATAAAAATGATTGTCTTAGCCAAGTAGGCTCTCTTAAACTTGAAAATGCTAGTTTACTTGATAAGATTAAATTTCTAGAAGCTCAACCTCTCATGCCTAGTTCTAGTGAAGAGCATACTTTAATTATTGATTCTCTCATGCATGACATTGATGTTCTTAAATCTGAAAACAAGGACAAAGATTTTGTTTTGCATGAATTAGAAATAGAAAATGCCTCCTTGCTTGCTAAAATCAATGGGCATGAATCTTGTTCTAGTTATTCTAATAGAGAGAATGATGTTGCTGCTCTTCATATTGATAGAGATTCTAATTTAACTAAAGCTCTTTGCTTAGAAAATGATCTTTTGCATGCTAGAGATAACATCAATCAATTGTCTTCTACTATTACTTCTCTTAAGCATGATAATGATAGTTTAAGATCTTCTTTGCAAAGATTCTTAGTTGGTAAAAAGAATCTTAATCAAATTCTAGACCATACTACTAAACAAATTGGTAGACATGGTTTAGGGTATGATAGTAGTCAAGGGAACAACAAAGATAAAGGACCTCCAATATTCCATGGAGAATCCTCTAGTTCCAAGACTATGGGAACATGCAACTATTGCAATGATTTTGGTCATTATTCTACTTGTTGTCCTTTTAGGAAAGCACCCAAGAGAAATAGGATTTGGGTTGCTAAGCTAACTCCTCCGGACCCAAAAACATGATTGGGGACCACTTCATCTTTCTTCTTGTAGGTACTTGCAAATGGATTGATTTGAGCTATTGAATGGCAAATTGACTTCTCAATCCACATGAAAGAAGAAAGGTGAGATGTGTAGAGGGTGACAACAAGAGGAAAAGCAATGGTAAGCACAAAGGTAATGGTTTTATTGCTTGTAACCTTTTCTAACTTGTTTTGTCAAGTTAGTGTGCACTATACATATGGTTTTTGAGTCAAAAGTGGTATTTTGTGTTTCTCTTCACACTCTTGCTCAAAAACTGTTTCTAATGCTTCTATAGTGCATTACTAACTTGATTAGACATGTTTGGATATGGTTTGTATTTTTAGCATGCCTTTAAATATGTTTTTTATAAAATAGGTGTGCTTGTTGACAGCTGCTCTGTCGGCCGAGTTTGCCCTAGTGAAACTCGACCGATAGGCACCAATGGGTGTTGCCAACAGCTGCGATCGGCCGAGTTGTCAATGCTCAGAACTCGACCGATTACACTGTGCACAGAATATAAAGTTGGCTTATTGGATGAGAATTTCCCTCTCAACTAGATTTTCTCAACCAATAGCCTTATTCTTTGGCACTCCCTTGGTATCTTTATATATGCATACTGCCATGTTCTAATTGCCTATCTTGCTTACAACTCTATCTCTCTAATTGCTCTAAATTGGTATATCTATATGTTGCAATTACTTGCTTTGAGTTGTTTTGCAGGTTTTGATGATGATCTCTTTGGATCTCTTAGTTGTGTCTAAAATCGCTTCCGTTGTGCTCTAACTTGCTACATCTATCTAGGTGTATATCTTGTTTTGATACAACCTTGAGGTTCTTAGGGGTAATCATCTTATGGTAAGGATGCATATCTAGTGAGTTATATCCTTTCATGCTTCTTAAATTTGCATATCTCTTTGTTTGGATATATCTCTACATCTACTCATAGCTTGCTTTATCTTGTGTATCTCTTGCTATGATCTAGATCCTACTAGTAGTCCTAACTTGTGATATCATCTACTAGTAGTTCATATACATGTAGTTCTAACCCTATCAATAAGTGGTATACTTGATCATCTATATGTTATGTTTGTATCTTATCTCATACAGGCTCAAGATTGTTCCTTAAATTGCATATCTACTATCTTGAGTTGCTTGCATAACATTGTGATGCAGGGTACATAGATCTACATGGTATGTAGAAATTGGAGTTTTTGTGGATTTTTATGCAGCTTTTGCTCCAGTTTCAGTTTTTGCTGCAAGTATAGTGTTTTTTATGCAGAAACTACCTTCTGAGCAAGGCTCATCGCCTCGCCATGAGCCCTGATGGTTTTTGATCAAATTCCATCATCTTGAGGGTCAAAATTGCGATTTATTGTTTTTCTGCAGCACCCTATCTTGCATGTTTTGGGTTGTTCAAGTATATGCTTTAACTTGCTTTTCTTTCTATGCTTGGACAAGCCCCTATCTGTGCTCTTCTACTCTCCTTATATAACTTTTGTTATCTTCTTTCTCTTAACAAGTGGTGTTTCTTAGTTTCCTCATACCCCCACCTTTTTGAAATGACAAAGGGGGAGAAAGATATGTCTTCTTTTGACAACAGGGAGAAGGCATGTCTTACATGAAGCAAAGAAGCGTGTCCATGTAAAAGGGAGAAGGTAAATGGGAGAAGACATATATGTGTAGAACATATATGAGTAGAAGACATAGTTTCTATAAATGTTATGAAAGCTAACCATGCAGGAGAAATAGCATCAATTGAGGGGGAGTATGAGAACTTCATGCGCATCAATTGAGGAGGAGCATATGAGCTCAATCCTATTGAAACCCCTAGGTTTCTCCGAAGGTATGATTTTACGTACAAGCTTTCAATACATTTATGGAATGGTTTGTCATCTTCAAAAAGGGGGAGAATGTTGACTCAAGGTCAATTAGGTCAATGTTGACTCACGTCTAAATTGACTAAACCCTTGTTTTGATGATGACTAACCATTCTACATATTGGTGTCTAATGCTTCTACATTGAGTGATTTCAGATTAGGTTTAGACACACTCCAAATGCCCCAACTTGCGCATATCAAATTGGAGAAAAGACAAGTCAACATAGCTACAAGTGTGCAATTTGGGATCTCTATGTAAATGACCTTAGAATTGCTTTGTAATCACTTGTAATGATTGTATGACTTGTAATTAAGCTTAGAAAAATTATTGGGACACAAAAATGCATCATTTGTACAGTTTTATGAAAATTCCAAAATACCCATAACAGGGATTTTGTCGGCCGAATTCCAAACTCGGCCGATCCATATATTCTGGAATTTTCTGGGCAATCGGCCGAGTTACCAACTCAGCCGATCCCTGTTCGGTCGAGTTTCTATGGTGGGAAACTCAGCCGATCCACTGATCGGTCCAAGTTGAAAGTCGACCGATCGGCCGAGATTCTCCAAGGAAACTCGGCCGACAGTCTATCTTTCAGACTTGTCGTTTAGTGGTTCGGCCGAGTTGCCTTTATTGAAACTCGGCCGATCAAGACTGTACTGGAATGCAGAAAAAGCAATTCTAGCCGTTGTGGAGTTGCAACAAGTGAAAATAGATCCGTTGCAAGCCACAAAACGGCTAGTTTTCATTCTTAAGTGTTCCCAAAGGCTAAGAGGCATCCCCAGCTATAAATAGGACCCCTTGGGCTTCATTCCAAGGTTGAGCATTCATTGCAAACTCCTTGTGAGGTTCCTATTCTATAGTTGAGTGCTTCCTACAGCCTCCTCTCTCTCTCTAAGCTTAATCACTTGCTACATCCATTAGAGTGAGTAGGAGATTTGTAAGAGAGCTAGTCTTATTTGTATATCTTGTGAGGCTCTCACTTCCACCACCTCCCCATCTCTCATTTCCTATCATGAAGATAAAGGTTCTCTCTCTTAGCCAAGAGAGGTGAAGAAGAACAAGGGAAGGAGTCCCTTGGTGAAGATCAAGGCTGAAGACTTGGAGCTAGAGTGGGTAAGCCCTTGGAGAAGGCAGAAGACTCAAGCTCAAGTGGGTAAGTCCTTGGTGGAAAGCTTCTCCGAGTGAAGGTGAAGTCAAAGGCGGAAGATCCAAGAAGAGTGGGTAATTCCTACAAGGCCGAAGACTTGTGCAAGAGTGGGTAAGTCCTTGGAGAAGGCCGAAGACTCTTGCAAAGTGGGTAAGTCCTTGGTAAGGTTGAAGACTCTTTTGTATTGGATAGGTAAGTCCTTTGTTGGGTCATGTATTGTAAGTCTTATAAGTGAATATAAGAGTGCAATTGGTTGAAGTCCTAGAGGTTGACCTCTCTAGGCAAGTGGACTGACACACTTCTAGTTTGAAGTGTGGAACCACTCTAAATAGCTTGTCTATTTGGTGCATGTTCAATCTCTCTTATCCTTGCTATGCATGATTTAGTTGCACTCAAATTGCCTATTTAGCAACCTTATCTTGTCATATAATTTGAAGGTTTAATGAATTTTGTTTAAGTGCTTTCAGCTCTATTCACCCCCCCTCTAGAGCACCTAAGTCACCCATCTAGGATCCAACAGAGGTATATATGATAGGGGATGATTGTTGCTGGGAGATAGCCTTAAGAAACACTAGAGAAGTGATGGAGAAGAGAGCACTTGAGTTGTGAAGAAAATGGGTGGATTGAGGTGCTATTTATAGAAAAATAGAACCTTACTCGATCGATCGATAAACTCATCAACTAAGACCCCAACAAATCTTTTCCAATGACTCTTTATAATGGCTAGTCGGTCAACATTAGAATTTAAAATTCTGGCCGCAACAGTTGAGGACTTGGTCGAGAATATTTTCGACTGAGGGACCTATGTGGAAATTTTTTCAAACCACAAGGTTGTTGGTATGTATGCCCTAAGAGACAATCATGGGATGATTGGTGGGATACATTAAAATTGATTTGATAAACATCAAAGGCAAGCTTCCAATTCTTTCTAGTTCAGTCATATGAGATAGTGATAGAACAGATTGAATGTCTAGAGAATGACAGTACTCAATGACGTATGTTTTCAGGTTGAGGACCTAAACGATGAGATCATATGGATGCTAAGAGTTTGTACATTCTCATTATGTCCCTAGTCGGATGTCATTGTGGAAGGTAGATAGACAGCAATGACACACAAGACTAGATTGTGGTGTTGGTTGATGACAGAATCTCATTAGTCATGATATAGAGATATCAAACCAAACACATAGGTACTTGTTAGAGAACAAGTGTACCGGACAGACCCACTATGAGTTTGACACATGGAACCATGACATGGTATTCACAGTCCGTACTCACATTGATGGTGGTGAGTGTGATTCTTTGACCTAAAATCACTACACTCAACACATGTCGTTGGGCACACTTTGACATCATCAAACGCGGTCCTGAAACATGGGTTGTTATAAAGGTGATGATTGGGTGGCTTTGACACATGGGGTTTTGAGGGGTGAGTGATAGATATGGGATTTGTCCCTCCTGAGGGAGTTTGATATCCATGGCCACTTGATGAGTAGGATTGAGAAAGGCGTGCACGCATGTGTGAATCAGTATGTGATATTTATGTCATACATATCTCTTCCAATCTACTCTGAAATCAAGAAAGTGAATGAACGTTGACAGGATGACTGTTCCATGCCTCGAGTTCATTCGGGATATCAGTGACAAAGGAATTATACATTCACTGTAACACCATTCACGGATTGTAGGATTGAAAGTTGTTCTCCAACTTTCTTTTTCACTTGGGTAGCACTGATGTGTGACTAGGCACCGCTCTTTGCTTGTGAAGTCATAAGTGTTATGGACATTCACTGCCAACGTGAAATGGACCTGCAGGGTGACACACATAGGATTTAACCTGGAAGAGGAGTTTTGTCCACAAACAATGTTTAGATTGATTACTAAAGGAGTTTAGTAGCTCAATTAAATACTCAATTAATTGATAGCTCAATGTCATAATGTTCAAGGTGTTGGGCATATTGATTGGAGTATCGGATTGATTGAAACTGCAATTGACTAATTCTGCACAATCTGCACTCCCAACCGATCAGCTCATGTGATGAACCGATCGGCTCAAGTGGTGAGTCGATCGGCTCATGGACAGGGTGAAACGATTGCTTCAAGTGTTGAAACGATCGGTTCAACTGGTGCATCCGAGCAAGTTGGGAAAGTCAGGTTGGTGAAAATTTTCTTTTCATTTCACTTGCCCAATTTGATTGGAAAAAGGATTGGTATTTGATACCAATTAGAAATAAAAGAAGGAAAGTCAATCGGGAACTGATCAAAACCATGAACCGACCTGTTCAGAAATGAACCGACCATTTCATGGGTCCCAATCGATCAGTTGAGGTGTCAACCGACCGGCTCATGTCCCCAACCGACCGTTTCAGAAATGAAACGATCGGTTCAGGTTGCGAGTTGGTTGTTTTTGTGGAAAATCTCGAACCCTTCTACTCCTGCTTTAGTCCCATATTGCCCGGGATAGAGAACCTTGTCCCATGACCCTCCTATATATAGGGGTATTGGGGGCTTCTCAAAGAACAACTCAGTGCAACCAGTTGCTCTGTAAAGTTATCGTTCTCTCTGGTTTTGGTAACCGAGAGAGCCCGAGCAAGTGCTACCCGATAAGGGAGGCATAGCAAGGGAAAGAAAACTGTAGAAAGTGACTTGTGGCAGGAGAGTGTGTTGGTGACTAGTACGCCGACAGGAGGGTGTGACTCCTTCCAATTCCTTGTGAGACAAGGAGATTGGAGGTCCAGGTGGTCCGTGTGGACTACTTCAGAGGCGGGAGATTTCTGCCGCTCGGAGGACTGTTGTCAATCCCGACAGTCCCAGTGAGACCAGGAGTCGTCAGTCCCGGTGCGACCAGGAGCTGCATAGACACCGTCCAAGACCGGAGGTGAAGACCGCGCAAGCCGCGAGGTATTTTCGCCGAGCAAGCCTCAGGACAAGGTATGATTCCACAAACCATCCTTTCCTATTGTATAGACGTTGACGCGTTTCCTTGTTCTGGGTTTGGGGGGGAGAAAATTTTTGTTTCCGCTGCCTTCTATGCCTCCCCTAAAACCCAACACAGGTTTCTAGAAGAATCTCAGTGAAGATTTGTATAATCGGTTGAGGGTCCCACCGAGTGAAACTTGGTCGAAAATTTTGTCGACCGAGGACTTTCTCAGTATACTAGTCTATCGACTGAATATGATACTGTGAGTAGCTTTGCATAATTGAATTGAGCTTGTTTAAGTACTTGTTCATGATAATAAATTATTATGGATAAACAAAGGAATATTTCGAAAATGATAAAAAGTCACGTAAATTTCAAATAAAAATATTATCAAGAATTTTGAGCACATATGTCAAAGAAAACATCTTATAGGTGAGTAATGAGTAACATCTTTTTGGTATATTGAAATTGATCCAGAGGAAGAGGTTTGGTAAATATATCAACTAATTGCTCTTTTGTATCAACATGATGAAGAGATATACTATTCTTAGAAATATGATCTCTTTAGAAATGATGTCTAATCTCAATATGCTTGGCATGACTATGTAAAACAAGATTATGAGCCAAATTTATAGCACTAATATTATCACAGAAAATCGGGTTAGAAGAAAATGCAAAGCCATAATCATTCAAAACTTATTGCATATAGAGTACTTGAGCACAACATGAGCCAGCAACCACATATTCAGCTTGAGTGGTAGATAGGGCAACTATATTTTGTTTCTTACTAAACTAAGATACTAAGGATCTTCCTAGTAAGAAACAACCACCACTTGTGCTCTTTCAGTCAATGTAACATCCAGCGTAATCGACATCAGTGTAAGATTTTAAATCCAATGATTGACCTTTAGGATACCACAAACCATAGTCTATAGTGTCGACGAGATATGTTAAAATTCTTTTGATGGGTTGAAAATGAGAATGCATTGGTTTTGATTGAAATCTAGCACAAAGTCCGACAGAAAACATGATATATGGTCTAGAAGCAGTCAAATATAGCAAGATACCAATCATAGCCCTCTATATAAGGAATCATCAATGGGTTCACCATCTTCATCCTTGTCAATGTCAACAGAAGTGGCCATAGTCGTAGTAGCATGTTTGCAATTTTTCATACTAAATCATTTTAAGAGTACCTTGGTGTATTTCTATTGGCTTAACAAAATTTTGGCGGATGTTTATTTTATTTGAAAACCAAGGAAAATGTAAATTCTCCCATAAGACTCATCTCAAATTCTTTTTGCATGATATCACTGAACTTATTGCATAAGGAATCATTTGAAGCACCAAAAATGATGTCATCAACATATATTTGAACAACAAGAAAATTTGATTCATATGTTTTGAAGAATAATGTGGAATCTAGTTTTCCAATAGAGAAACCATTATCAAAGAGATATTTTTTAAGTCTTTCATACCAATTTTGTGGTGCTTGTTTTAGACCATAAAGAGAATTCTTAAGTTTATAAACATGGTCAAGCTTGTTAGGGATATCAAAACCAGGGGGTTGAGCAACATAGACTTCTTCTTCTATGATTCCATTTAAAAAGGCACTTTTTACATCCATTTGAAATAGTTTGATGTCTTTATGAGAAGTCAAAGCTAATAACATTCTAATGGATTCAAGTCTAGCCACAAGTGTATAGGTTTCATCAAAGTAAGTACCTTCTTGTTGATTATATCCTTGAGAAACCAACCTAGATTTGTTTCTAACTACTTCCCCGGCTTCATTAAGTTTATTTCAAAAAAAAATCACTTGTTTCAATGATGTATGCAATACTAATCTTTTAGAGCTTCATTTACCTTTTTAGGTTCAACAATTGATACCAAGGCCATGTTTTCAACATCTCTAAATGATGATTGAGTTTTTACTTTATCAAAAGCATTTCCTATGATTAAGTCTTGAGGATGATCCTTGATTATTCTAGGAATAGGTTGTTGTACCTCATTATTATGTTGTTCAATTTCATAATGTTGATCATCTTTTGTTGATATGGTTAGGTCCTCAATTTGATGAGTAATATCATTTAAGTTTCCATTTTCAATTTCATTTTCAACACTTTGTGTTATCATTTCATGAAATGTGATATGAATTGACTCCTCAACTTTTCTAGAAATAGTATTGTAGATTCTAAATGCCTTACTAGAAGTTGAATATCCCAATAAGAATCCTTTATGTGATTTAGGGTCAAATTTGTCTTTATCATTCTTTGTATTTAAGATGTAACAAGGTGTACCAAAGGTATGAAAGTAGTCAACTCTTGGTTTCTTGTTGAAGCTGAGTTCATAAGGAGTTTTCTTAAGATGGAAGTGAATTGATACACGGTTTAATACATAACATGTTGTATTTACTGCTTCATCCCAAAAGGTTTTAGGTGTACTATGTTAAACTAACATTATTCTAGCCATTTCTTGTAGGGTCTGGTTTTTCCTCTCTACTATCCCATTTTGTTGTGGGGTGCGTGGAACTAAAAAATTGTGAGTATACCCTTGGGATGTACAAAATTATTCAAAGATTTGATTTTCAAATTCCCCACCATGACCACTCCTAATGGTGCAAATTTTGTTTTGTAGTTGATTTTCAATTTTAGAGCAAATTGAATGGATATTCTAATAGTATCATCTTTAGTTGAGAGAAAATGAACCCATGTTTATCTACTATAACCATCAACAATGAAAAAGCAATATATTTTACCACCAATAGATTGAGTCCTCATAGGGCCAAATAAATCCATATGAATAAGTTCTAATGATCTAGTAGTACTAAGCAAGGCTTTATATTTAAAAGAGGTTTTATTTTGTTTGCCTAGAGTACATGGTTCACAATTTTTAGGTTTATCAAAAGAAAGTTTAGGTAAACCACAAACAAGATCATACTTAATCAACTTTTTGATAACATGTGAGCTTGCATGACCTAATTTTCTATGCCATAATTGTAAAGATTCATCATTTGCAAGAAGACATTTTTCAAAAGTAGCTTGTACAAAGTTAGATCTAAGTATATATATATTTCCTATTATTTTTCCTTCATAAACAACATCATTAGTATTTTCTATGAGTAACTTGCAACAATATTTGTTAAATAGAATATCATAGCCACTATCACATAATTAACTAACACTAATCAAGTGGTGATGCAATCCATCAACAAGTAGCACATTTTTAATTTGAAGGTTTGTACCAACATTACCAATCCCAATAATTTTACCTTTGGAGTTATCTCCAAATGTGACTGTTCTGCTCTTCTTTTCTTCAAGTGTTTGGAAATCCTCCTTGTTTCCAGTCATATGTTTGGAAGAACCACTATCAACCAATCAATCTTGCAAAGTAGGTAGATTTTGGTGCCCATGTGGTGGTCCTTTTGGTTAGGAGCATTAATTAAAACATTTCATATTTTAGAAGAGCTTAATATGAAGAGTTTTTTGTAGGTTTAAAGAAACAAAGTTAAATATAAACACATGTTTATTACTTATATAACATTTCTTCACATAACTATCCATGGTCAAACATTTCCTCGACCGGAAGTGTACTGGGTCGAAATAATTGTCGACCGAGAGGATTTGTCAGAAAATGCAAGGTTTGATAGAACTCTCTTTGGTCGATTATTTCTTTGACAAGAAGAGGTCTAGGTCGAGAACTTTGTCGACTGAGATGAAGTTCTTTGTGTTTTCAATAAGTTTATCATTTCCAAAAAAACATGTTACATTTTCAATCAAATAATACAAGAATATGCAAATTAAAGCTTATTTTAGTTGAGATAAGACAAGTGGTTGGGATTTGGGAGTTGGAAATAGACGTTGATACACAATTGCCTTAAACCTAGGATTGGTCAAAGAAATGTTCAACCGAAACACAGTTCACTCGACAAACTTGTCGACCGAGCAGGGTTCTGGATTGTTCTTCCAAGTACAAACAAATTTGCCATTGCTAGCCAACTTGTCCTCCTGTCCCCTATGAAATAATCATTGATAATCACATGGCACACCTACTAATAAACTAAAGAAAAACATATTTCAAACATGTGTGAGATTGATTCATCTTAGTATCCTCTATTACAATGACTTCTTCCTCAACCACAAATGTAGATTTTAGCTCATCATAAACAAAGGAGGCTCTTCTTTTGTTGTGTCCCAATATAAATTGATCTTAGTCAATTTGCTCATCATACAATACATATTCTTGTGGAACAACAAGAGTGGTCACCAACATGTTTTCCCTATAGTTTAAATGATGCTAGAATCTAGTGAACTGATATACACATTCCAAGGATTAGATCTATTATATGTAGAGGGGACCTTCATGTTGTTATACACCTTGAAGTTCATGAAATCCTTACCCACTCCCAATGTTAGAATGACCGCTTCCATACCAATCAAAGCATGTGTAGTAGATAGAAATGGTTCACAAAACATGAGCAGATAACAATAAGTCGTTGTATGTCGTCAACAAGAAAATCACAAGGGAGAAATAATTTCCTCATGTACATTGATAATATCCTCAACTATGCCATGTGGTGTTTTAACAAATGAATTTTCTAACTACATCACCATCCCTGATAATAGAATATTTGTAATTCTAGCTACTTGTGCATATTATGTATCTTAATTGAATACTAGCACCCAATTTTGTAAGTTCTCGTTGGGAAGTAGACTACCCAATGTCGAATGAGATGTAAAGAATCTTAGATCCTTAGGCGCCTTGCATGGCATCTTGACATGTACTACATTCTAATCAGTGTGGGCCAACCATACTGTCTTGCATATATGATTAATATATTAAGAAAGTGAGCACGGACTACAAGAATTTAGACCAAGATGGCATATCCGTAGAAGTGATGAGGATGGGAATATTCATGTGCAATTTCTTTAGTACCTCATGGAACTTCATGAATTGTGTTTTAAGCCTAGTCTATGAAATGGAATTCAGAATTTGTATATTAGTAGTATATGCTCTTTACATTGTTATGACACCTCATTTGTTGCCTTTCTCTTTAGTGGACTTTTTATGACAATAGCATTTCCCTATACAACTAACTTTGGGGCAACCTAAAGATCATCTTCCAATGTGATCATTGACTTATTGTGTCACTAACTCACTCCTCTTTCAAAAACCAACCCCAAACATGTAGTTGTGGTTTTCAATTGATTGTGGGCTGCTTTATAAATGCCCCTAGTGGGTGTGGGATCTAGAATGCAATCTAGGCTAGCTACTTTTATAAAATTTGATTATATGCATGATTATTGGTGAGCATCTTTTTTAGTTTAGTGTTTATCACTTGTTGATATCTAGAAAAAGCCTTCATATGGTGCTCTAATGTTGCAAACACCCTTATTTCAATATGTTGGACTCTGAGCTTGGTCGAATATTGAAATTTCTTCCCTTTTACTTGATTATAGTCCTTGCATAATTGGATATGATGCTAGTTGTTATGCTTGAAGTTTTTTTTCTACTGGTAGTATGGTGGACCTCAAGCTTGGCCTTGATTATAGATGGGACTTTTTGTTGTTAATATTCTTCTTCTACTGGATTCCTAGATGAAAAATTGGGATAGTCCTATGACTTATATGTATTTTATATCATGCCCTGGTATTGAATGTAAAACATTCGTCTCCTAAACCTTGTTGTCATACTACTATTTGTGCATTTCTGATGTTGTGTCTTGTAAAAAAGGAAGATAGATACACCCTACAACTATGTGACCCTCCAAGCCATAGAACTACAATAAGTATATTTCTCTATTCACATATTGTGAAGGTTGGTCTAATTGTCATAGTGTATTAATGGAATCTTCTACGATCTCATGGTTTAATGTGAGTTTATTAAGAGAATGTGTAATTAAATTTAGAGTTGAATAAGTTTTTCATTCTACCATAGAGACATTGGGTTGTTTTCCTTTACTCCAATTAATTTGGTTCTTTGGAATTTTTTTATACCACTATACATGATTCATCCTAGTATTTTTGCATGATGTTTGAATGTGAATAAGCATGATGGAAACCTTTTATGCTATCATTAACGCCTTTATAGAATTTCTCCACTAATGTCACAAGAGTAATGCCATGGTACCATCATATATGGATTAGTTCCTTAAAGATCTCTCATGATTCAAATAAGGACTCATTGGGCTTTCGTTCATACTAGTTTAGATGCCACATATTCTAATACATGAATGAGGGAGAGCAGAACTTATATAGAAAGTAGATCTACATTTCATCCCATGTTTGTATCATATTAGGTTGCAATGAATCTTACTAATGATGCGCTTTCTGATGAGGGATACAAAGGTTGAGTGCCTCTCGAGGAACCACTACTTGTTTACTTGTATCACAAAGATTAATCAACCTAAGTAAATGCTCACATGTGTCATCCCCTACTCTTCTTGGACAGAGTTGTTATGTAACATCTAATTCCAGTGAGTCTTATTTTCAAAATTACACACTACTATAGGAGGGTAGGCAATCATGCTCTACACATTTGAAGCTTTAAGAATCAACAATGTCATTTGATCTTTGAATGCTTCCACCTCTATAACTGGTTCTATCTCATAATGTATTACAATCATTAAATTTGCTATAGCCTATTCCCTATGTTCATCAAGTGTCTACTAGATATAATTGTAGCTATCTTCACTGACTTGATCTTCTTTCTCACAGAAGTTTTTAGCAAGGGAGACCCATTTTAGGGTCCTACTTAAGTGTATGGTCTAGCAATGATGATTATCAAATGCACTAGACCAAGTTATGAAAAGATAGAGAAAAAGGGTACTAGTGACCAATAAAGAAAATATGAATTTCAAGTGGACAAGACTTTATATCAATAATTAAAGAAAATATTCATTTTGTTTTATTTGTAAATTAACAACTATAGAAACATCACCAAGACTCGTTGCAAATTTTTTGTATCCCAAATTTACTAAGACATCAAGTACAAATTTATTAACCTTAGACGATAGCATGCCAAAACACCCACAAGAGGACGAGTCCTATCACAATATAAGTAAGGGTTAAATCCCAAGACAACCTTTTAATAGTTATTCAATGATTTGATTATATAATGAATCAAATTATACAATTCACTACCTAGTTCTAGGTTAGTTCCACGCCAGTAGTAACTTATACCCTAGATCTAAGTGCTTTAATAAATTCTCTGGGAATCCACCATTAACCGTACATTACCTTGTCTAAGGAATTTATTGGTTAATGTGTTAATCGTGCTTTTTCAACCACTAATCCTCCGTCAAGAGCAATTAACAATATTAGAAATCAACTATGGTGATCAAGCATAGCAAATTGCGATAGAAACACAATAACATATCAGGGGGAATTGAGACAAATTATGATAATCAATGGAAATTTGTCATACAACGATTCCCCAGGCTACTCTTAGTCCTAAGGACAATGGGGATTAGCCCTGCATGTTCATCTCAATGATACACATAAACAAGAAAGTGGAAAACATGGGGAAATGAATGAAAATATGATGTAACCCCTGAAACGGAGAAGATCCAGATGATCCTCGGTGCGAGATGCACATTCTGTAGCCTTCCGGTGGTATAATAGTCCATCTACGGCTCTGGAATCATCTGGGGTGTAGCTCTGGGCTCCGTTCTTTGCTCTCCTCTCCTTCGGGACTCATGCGGCCGAATAGAACATAATATCCCCATCTAGGTCATCTTTCGTTAGGTATAGGTATGAATTACGGCTGCCAAAAGATTGCAACTGTTTGATCATGATGATTCTGAATCCAACTCTCATCTAACGGCGTCGATACCATCGACGGGGTGTCGATGCTATCGACACCTTAGGGTGCACTTCCGTTGCTTTAAAACTGAGATCAACATGTTGACTTCTTGATACTATCGACCAGATCGTCGATAGTATCGACGTGCTGACTTTTCTTCTACTATATGGCATCGACCTGGATGCTTTCCCTCTGCCTTGGTTACTGTTGCCATGTCGATAGTATCAACATACATGTCGATGGTATCGACAAGTCTTGGAATAAAATCACCTAAAACAGAGAGAAAAACACAAGTCAATCCATGGAATTTAGTAATTCATTCAAAATAGGACAAAATAAGATAAATTTGATGCATACAATGATTATAGGCTAAAGTAATTGAATCATGCCATTATAGTCACAAAGATGACAAACAAACGCATAAAACAAGTACAAAATTATCCTATAAATGTGACTCAAAAACCCTGCATCAAACTCCCCTAAGCTTGAATCTTGCTCGTCCTTGAACACAAAACTATAAAATCTGATTGAGAGGGTCAACTAAAGAACATAATCACATAAATGATATCTCATTATGATTCCCACCTGCAAAACACATATCGGCCCTTACCAACCATGGAATGATAACTACCCTTTAGGTGACAATAATCATTCATGATAGATGTCCATCCCAGGATCACGAACACTATCAAGTAAAGCAGTTAATATATTAAAATCCTCAGGTTCAGGCTTGGTGCATCTTGTGATCTCCTATCTACGTTGCTCATTTTCTCTAACTACCATATAAATGGAAGCAACTCTCCTAATGAACATGAATGAGGAGAAAATCATGGGTAGCCTACCACTTAGAGCAATGGGTAGATGGAATGGGTGGCCATGGAAGAAATGGAAGCACATTATAGTTGATCATGCAAAAACAAAAATGAATGACCTATCATGACGCAAATGCAAATGAAACTGTCCTAATGCTACATTTTTGGTGGAATGGTGCATGCACTATCATTCTATCTCAAGGTGAGATGGAATATCCAAGAAAGATACACCATGTGCTTATTCTTCTTGATATGCGGGTGAGAACATGTTCCTTTCTCCCTCTTATTCATACTTACTTTTCAATCTTTTTTTCACTTTTTTTTCAAGCCCTCATTTTCATAAATGATAATGGATTATTTGCCAAGATCCCTTCTTATTACATAACTTGTACATTTGGTGCATTCTATTTGAAGGGTATGGAACAAGTTCGCCACCTTTAATGCTTTCATAAGAAAATAAGACACATGATGTGCTATATGCTCAAAAAATGCAAATGCAACTACATAATGACAATTATGCAACTACTATGGCATGCACCTAAGGATGAAGTGCATGTATACTACTCTATCTATTTTTTTTTCATTTCATGCAAAAATATGTGAGAAAATTTTGTAATGCAAGACCTATCTACATGGGATGCAATCAAAGAGTAAAAGAGAGTAATGTGCTCCCAGTTCTTATAGTGGAGTGGAAATGAAATTGTGGTGGATTAGATCATAAGACTAATTGATAGAACCTTCAGAAAGAATTATATGTCCCTCCTTACTGACTTGTGTACCAATTAATCAAGAAATTTATCTCTCTCACTTCAAATTAAAGTCACATTAACATTTGGTCAGTTTAGGCTCAACATCCATATCAATCCTCTTAACATGAACCATAAGGATATACAATCATGTTCATATGTTTTAAAGTTGACCTACCCAATGAGTTCCATAAGTGATGTCCTCAAGTTCTCACAAGACACTTTTACAATTTCTTAAAGATTTTTCATTTAAATTCATTTTCTCACAAACCCCCAAATGAATACATCGAGATGACATGCAATTACATTAGACTCCACTGATTACACTAGATAGATAGTGGATCCTAGAGAACAGTAAATCTAGAAATTAAGAAAGCTAAGATAATAAAAGATGAAAAATGCAAAAGCAAAACAAAAGATGAAATAAAATAAAATAAAAACTAGATAGATGTTGTTCCAGCACCCCTCCTAAGCTTGAATTCAACTATGGCCTCATAGTCAAAATCCAGACTTAAGAGGTGGAACATCGATACCCCTCTACTGCTCTGGTGGTGGGTGCGGCGGGTACTGGTGGCTGTTGGGATCCCAAGTAGGATAATGCCCTTGGAACGACATGTTAGATGGGGGCATCGGTGGTGGTTGTGGGTATCCTCCAAAGTAATTCTGGCTCCAATAATGATCATAAAATGGATGTTGCTGCATCTCCATCATATGCAACATGTTGTGGATGTTTTCTTAGTTGGTGAGGAGGAGGCGCTCATTCTCGTAGATGGCATGTTGATTCTCGTACAACCTGTTTGTCATCTCCTAAATACCTACAAAAGACACAGTATGTTGGTGCTACGTCTGCTGAATGTCCTGGAGCATGGTGTACATGCCCTGCATCAAATAGACATCCTCTTAACCTTGAGAGGGCTATGGTGGCGCCAGTTGGGAAGAAGAAGAGGCTCCAAAGTGTCGTGGTCGCTTTCGTGGAGCAACTCATCGTCGAAGAGGAATGACAGCTTCCTCCTCCTCTTCTTCATCATTGTCACCTTCTGGTACTTCTACTTCTTTAGCTTGTTGTTCTTCTTCATCTTGATCAATATCAATGATGGGTTGCCTGTAATCTTAGCTAGGTTGGAGGTTGAATGTAGGGTCAGGCAGTTCCCTCTTTTGAAAAACACCTCCCACATGGAAAGTGGCGTAGACGGTGCCGTGGCGGACTTCAACGAGGCCCGCATTTACAAAGTGGCTCAGATTGAGCATATTCTTGCATTCCATCTTTGGTAGCCCAGACAGATCCAGGCCAAGGTGCATGGCAATCAGAGTGATAAGGCCCCCGAAGTAGATTGGGGCCCTGCGAGAAGTGTTCCTCTTCACCGCCATGACGTGTGTGAGGAAGAAAGCTCCAAAATTGATACATTTCCTCTCAAGTAGATTGTAGAGGAAGAAAAGATTCGTTTCTTAAAATTTTCTTTGTGACAATCTAGATCTTGCAAAGAACATGTTGGATAAAATCCGGTGTAGGACCCTGACAAACAGATGCTCAAAATCAGCTATAGAGGCATGGTGCCAGCTAATCGAATAACCTTCCGATACAGTGACTAATGCCAAATACATGGCGTCATAGTATGCATTCTGCAGTGGCTGGTGCAGGTCGCTATGCCCATGAGACCACCCATAAATCCCATTGAACTCACGAAGGGACATGGTGTAATCTCTATTGTAGAGGTGGAAAGAAACTCGCCCCTCTTTCCATTTAGTTCGTGTCAGTTGAAGCTCATTGGGGACGACACAGATATCTAGAGACGTCATAAACTCTATGACAATCACCTTGTAAGTTGGCCACCCACTGAAAAACGGATGACCTTCGGTGTGGTCACGACATAACATTGGGGACTCGCTCAATTGCCCTTGAAGCACATAGGCCATGTTGGCCTCGAATCCCAGGTCCTTGATTAGTTGTCGGTCTCCATACCGGGTAGGCTCGATTGAGCGCTTCCATAACTCTTTGTACACCTTCTTGATCTCCGGTGAGGGGTGGACTAGCCTCGAGCAAGGAACTAATCCTTGTTGCGGGGCAGGTAGGGCAGCCCTAGACGATGAAGCACCATATCTCACCATTGTTGCAAAGGGCAATGGGTGAAAGAGAAAAGGGATTAATAAAGGATCTCAGAGAAGCTGGTTGGTGAGGATCGGAGAAGACAGAGATCCTCGAAGTCAATGGAGATGCTCGGAGATGACCGTCGGTGAAGATTTTTGTAGCTCCCGGGTGCACGGAGATGCTAGGGCTCGGAGATGGAAGATATGAACTTGAATGTGTGAGTTGGATTGAAGAAATACATCCCTTTTTATAAGGGTCGGTCGTCGCTGCTGTCGGTGCGTCGATACTATTGATAGGATTGTTGATAGAATCGAAAAATGTTGAAATATGTGGCTCACTGCTATCAACGGCTGGATGGATGGGGTCGGGATCGCTAAAGTGTCAATGGTAGTGACGGGCGTCGATACCATCAACACTGTCCACGGATCGACATTGTGGACCGCTCAATGAAGACGCACAGATCGCTGACGTGGCGCATCGATACCATTGAAAGGGTGTCGATAGTATCGACACCTGCGTATACCTTTGATCCTCGTGAGGTGGGGGTGCTGATATCCGTGTTGTTGGCATGTCGATACAATCGACAAGGGTATCAATAGTTTCGACATTGCTGAGAAGAACTATTCTGAAAATCTCCAGACATCTCACGACCATCGATGAACTAGTCGATGCTATCGACCCTCTCCAGTCTCGATCCTCTTTTTCTCTGTTCTTTTGTCGATACTATCGACGAGGTCGTCGATACTATTGACGGAATGAAATTTTTGTAGTTGCTTCATTGTTCCAAACTTGATACCAGCGACACATGTGTCGATGGTATCAACATCATTCCAGTCCTGCACACTCAACAAACACATCAGGGTATCATTTTTATAAACTAAGTACAAAATTAATGAAAACTATTTAGGAAAATGAAACATAAAGCAATTAAACATGCACTCTACCAAGGTTGGGTTACCTCCCAACAAGCACCCTTCTTTAACGTCTTAGGCTAGACATAAGGATACCTTTAACATGGGTGGTCAAGGGATGTCTCTAATGATTCATTTGGCAATTTGAATTCAACTCTATCATCACCAATCCCAGGTGTCAAATAACCTCGCCCAATGGCAGTGATTACATCAACCGTAGCTTGGAATGGCCTTCCCAAAATCATCTCACATCCTTCCAGCTCATTCATGTCCATGACCACAAAGTCAACAAGGAAGTTGAATTTGTCGACTTTGACTAGCACGTCCTTGCATATACCTTGTGGCTTCACAATGGATCCATCCGCCAACTCAATTGTCATGGAAGTTTGCATTGGCTTCTTCAATCCTAGCTTTTGAAAAGTGGCAAGTGGCATAAGATTAATGTCTGCTCCTGAGTCACACTGTGCTTGTAGAAAATGTTGGCCACCTATGGAACATGGGATGTAGAAACATCATGGATCTTTCCTCTTCTTTGGCAGCCTTCCTTGGATTATAGAGCTCACTGTTTCATCAACACACACAACATATGTATCTTTGATCTGCCATTTCTTGTTGATGATGTCTTTCATGAATCTTCCATATGAAGGAATTTTCTCTATAGCCTCCACCAATGGAATGTTAATGTGGAGCTTCCGAAAGATCTCAAGAAATTTCTTGAAGTGCCTTTGCTCTTTCCTCAACTTCAGACTATCCGGGAATGGCACGCTTAGCTCCTTTATGCGCTTTTGCGGTGGCATATATGGAGCTTTAGGGGTCTCCTCCCCTAATCTTGCTTCAACGCCACCTCTTAAGATAGGATTTGGCACATCATCCGTGGATGGCATGACTTGTGGCTGCTTCTCCTTATTGATAGTGGTTTGTCCACTATGAAGTAAAGCTTTCACCTGTTCTTTCGGTATAGAAGTCTCTTCAGAAAAATGAGATGCGAGCATGATAGTGGTGGCATCTTGGAGTGATTTGACTGGCATCCTACATCCTCTTGGAAATCCATATAAACTGCGAGGGTATGGAACTTTGGGTTTATCCTCCAAGTCTATATGTATAATACTCCGCTCATGTATCTCCTCAACAGGAAGCTCTGTCCACTTTTTGACTGATATATATTTAACCTGTTGATGTAGTTGAGCGGGCTCTGCATTCCCAGCTGGTTTTTGTTGAGTGATTTGCTTCATGGCAGCCACCTCAGTTGCAATTTGGGTTATGGTAATCTCTAGTGTCCTCAGTTGTGCACCATGGCTCTATAGAGTTTGCCCGAACTGATTCATAAACTCTCCTTATGACTTAATTTGCTTACAGAATGTGCTCATCAACTTTTGATTTTGCTTAATCACTTGGTTGAGCAACTCATGACTTTTATCCTCTGCACTAGGTTGTGGATTCTGATCCGGATCTTGCAGAAAATTATTTGGATCCTTCCACAAGAATTTCTTGTCCTTCCTCCACAAATAATCATTGTTCCTATAGCCTTGTTGGCACATGAACTTTGCATGTGCTACATGATTAGACCCATTATCATCTTTCTCTAGGAGTCTCTTCACTATCAAGTCCATCTTCTCATTTAATTATTTAATGGCCTTTGCATCCCCTACAACTTTGACCTGTTCTGGTGCATCTCTTTCACCCCAAGACTGCTTCTTAGCCATATTCTTTAAAATCTCTGGACACTTGGAACCTTTGTTGTTTAGAAAGAACCTTGTTCCAGCTGAGTCTAGATTACTCCTATCATGTTCATTAAGAGCAAAATAAAAGATCTTCACATGGGTTTCTAAATCCAGCCCATGATGTGGGCATTTCCGCAGCATGATATTGAAACACTCCCATATCTCTGAGTATGTCGCGCCGACCTACTGTTTGAAATTGTGAATCCTCCTCACGAGATGATTTGTCTTTTTGGGCAGAAAATACCTTTCAAAGAACACCTCAATCATCATATCCCATGATTTGGCATATTCATCATCCAAATTGTAGAGCCACTCCCTTACGTTTCCTACTAGAGAAGATGGAAATAATTTCAAATAAATGGCCTCCTGTGGGAACCTATCCACCTTCACCATATCATAGTTCTCTACAAATGTGTTGATGTGGTCCACTGGGTCCTCATTTTTGAGTCCATGGAATGCCTGTGACTTGACCAATTGAATAAACCCTGGGTCAATCTTGTAACTGGGTATGTTGATAGCTTGTTTCTTGATTGGCCCCTTCTACACAGAGGAAGAAGAAGCTTTAAACTTCTTCCAAATGGTTTGCTCCTCTGCCATTGTGAAAGCCTTGAGTTCTTATTCAATTTCCCCGGGTAGAGTATTTATCAGTTCGTCTTCTTCAACCGATGGTGAAATCTCAGGTGTCGATTGTGCATAGTCCGTACTACACGTCCTCACCATACACTAGTACCTGAAATATGAAGAATAAAATAAGTACAATGCTAGAGTGAATAGAGAATCTGAAAGATAGGCAATTAAGTTCAAAAATTAAAATTTCAATAAAAAGTGGCCTAGAGTGGCCGCTTGCGGCACTCGTAGTGCTAAAATTTGTCGTTTCCCCAGCAACGGCGCCAAAAACTTGACATGCTTGAGCTGTGTGTTAAACGCAAGTGCACATATCGAAGTAATATAGGCCTTGTGAGGCCCAAGACAAACTTAAGGAAATGTAAATTTCAATAGACTACTACTAACTGGTCGTGATCAGCTAGACCGATTGGAAAAGTTGATTGTTGGTTTTAAAACAAAATAAAAATAAAATAAAGAGAAAAAAAGTGAGCGATGATTAAATGTTTAGTTTAATCAAATGTAATGGGAATCCTTAGGGTTACAGTTTCACCACGAGGTCTCACTGTATGCAATTCTACACAACTAACATAATTCGTGCCTTATCCCTGATTATGGCTTATAGCTAAAATTACTTGCTTTCACAATACAATTCACTACATAGTTCTAGGTCAGTTCCACGCCAGTAGTAACTTATACCCTATATCTAAGTGCTTTAATAAATTCTTTGGGAATCCACCATTAACCATACATTACCTTGTCTAAGGAATTTATTGGTTAATGTGTTAATCATGCTTTTTCAACCACTAATCCTCCGTCAAGAGCAATTAACAGTATTAGAAATCAACTATGGTGATCAAGCATAGCAAATTGCGATAGAAACACGATAACATATCAGGGGGAGTTGAGACAAATTATGATAATCAATGGAAAATTGTCATACAACGATTCCCCGGGCTACTCCCGATCCTAAGGACAATGTGGATTAGCCCCGCATGTTCATCTCAACAATACACATGGATAAGAAAGAGGAAAACATGGGGAAACAAATGAGAATATGATGTAATCCCTAAAACGGAGAAAATCTGGATGATCCTTGGTGCGAGATGCACGTTTTGTAGCCTTCCGGCGGTAGAATCGTCCATCTGTAGCTATGGAATTGTCTGGGGTGTAGCTCTAGGCTTTGTTCTTTGCTCTCCTCTCCTTCAGAACTCATGCGGCAGAATAGAACGTGATATCCTCGTCTGGGCCTTCTTTCTTTAGGTATAGGTATGACTTATGGCCGCTAAAAGATTGCAAACATTTGATCGTGACGATTCTGAATCTAGCTCTGATCTGATGTCGTTGATACCATCGACGGGTCTGTCGCTTCAAAACTAAGATCAACATGTTGACTTCTCGATACTAACGACCAGATCATCGATAGGATCGACGTGCTAACTTTTCTTCTGTTGGATGGTATCAACCTGGATGCTTTCCCTCCATCTTGGTTACTGTTTCCATGTCGATAGTATCGACGGACCTGTCGATGGTATCGACGGACCTGTCGATGGTATCGACAGGTTCTAGAATACAAAGTACCTGAAATAGAGAGAAAAATACAAGTCAATCCATGGAATTTAGTAATTCATTCAAAATAGGATAAAATAAGATAAATTTGCTGCATACAATGATTATAGGCTAAAGGAATTGAACCATGCCATTATAGTCACAAAGATGACAAACAAACGCATAAAACAAGTACAAAATTAGCCTATAAATGCGACTCAAAAACTCTACATCAAAGACTCGTTGCAAATTTTTTGTATCCCAAATTTACTAAGACATCAAGTACAAATTTATTAACCTTAGACGATAACATGCCAAAACACCCATAAGAGGATGAGTCCTATCACAATATAAGTAAGGGTTAAATCCCAAGACAACCTTTTAATAGTTATTCAATGATTTGATTATATAATGAATCAGATTATTAGTAAGAAAGTTGATTGGTTGTTTATTGGATTAAGATAATTTTAATAATGAAAGGCAATAATTGAGAAATGATTTATCAACATAATAAAGAACTAGGGTGATGGTTTTACCTCTAACTACCCAATAAACTCTCTCTATCAAGGATCAACTCTACATGAAACACTTAATAGGAGCAACTAAAAAATTCAAGCATTTAAATAAAGGACACGTTTTGACAAAAATCATGCACATCACATGTTTTATATATTTGGGAGATCAATAATTTTTTGATACAAAATATAATAATCATGGTAGAATCAAGGCTAGAAACATATATAAATCACTATCATCAGTTAATATCACACTATAGTTATATGAACTATCCCAACAACTGCAATGAGTGGTGACCAAACATATATTATGGTAAGAAATAACATCAATATCACTATCCAAAGTCATATGATGTTGATTAACAAAGAAAAATACAAGATTCAATGAATAGTCGAGATAATCCCACACCATAGTAGAAAAACTACTCTCTAAACATATGATATTTATAGGTAAAAAGAGAGAAGTAACAAAGATCATGGATTGAGTAAACAAAGATGAGATGACACATCTCGTATATAATGAACACCTCTGAGCAATTATCTAGCTGATGAAGATCCAATTCCAGTACATCTAAAAGATTCCCTAGACAATCATTTAGCTCTCACCTATGATATTTAGGTTGATCTTGTATGAATTATCTATATGGACAATTGGATAATATTTTTGTTTCATATCTTCAACATCTACCCAAAAGTGGTTATTAATTTAATTAAGTTGTAGTTCTCTCTCAACAACTTGACAAGCCTAGATAGTCGTTCAACCAAGATATCTTATAGTCAGTCTGATTCCATGTCAGGTGATTGACTAGTGTGGCTAGCCACCCCCCCTAATACTTCTTAGGTGACTTCATGTAGATCTTCTAGCATGATGGATGGCTTGGATAGCTAGTCGTCCAACTTGTCCTTAGTGCTTATTTTTAGTTTTTAAGCAATTAATTGTGTTAGGTAGCTAGTTACCTAGCTAGAACCTAGGAAATTTTAGAAGTTATGCATCCAAACAATGATAGGGATTGGTTGATCAACTAGAAGTTGATGAAACTTCCCGTGTCTTAAGTATCTTAGCAAACTAACTAGTCTTGTAAGTTGATTAGCCAGAAGAGATCTTGAGATTATGTCGTTTTACTATTGATTTCATATCTGACTCAATATCTAATTAATATATTGACTAGTTGGGTTGTTGTTTATGCTCATTATATGGAAATCTAACCAATTGACTAGAAGACCCAACTAACTAGCTAACCTACTTTGACAACACCATTATGCCACATTTGGTGATAATACATGTTGACTCAAGGTCTAAATTGATAATTTCTTGTTTTGATTATGACTAAATAATTCCTCTTATTTATAGTAATGTTTTAACTTGAGTGATTTCATATAGAGACATTCCAAATGCCTAAACATAAAAACCCTAGTTTGGAGAAATCAAGTCATACATATAAAAAAAATCAAGATTGAAGATTACATAGTCATCTATTTATCATTTTCTTAATCACTTCTAGTGATTTTCTGATTTTTAGTTCATTTTAAAAGTTGAAAAAAATTATTTAGATCGATAGGACTTGCACTTTGCATTAATTGGTTTAATGCAATCCATGAATTTCTTCGATCGAGATTGTCTCAGACCTATCTCGGTTGATGAGGTCGATTGCCCAAGCCAAGTAATGCCATCGGTCGAGAAGTTATTGTCATGGTAACTCGGCCGATGAGCTTGTAAAGCTTTATCTTCTAGTGTCATTGACCAAGTTATGACCCTCGCATCTTAACCAATGGTATTGTACCTTGAATGTGACAATCCTCCATGCTTAACAAGATTAATCAAAACTAAAACATTGATTAATCACTAATCAATCATACTATCATAAAAGTACATAATTAAAATTGAAATAAACTTTCTAAACATTTTAGTAAACATTTACACATAGGTCCAACATCTTGCATATATATATATATACAACCATACAAGGTATCTTTACATCCATTGTGTGGTCTCAGACACAACATGTATACAAAAGACAGTGTCCACATATTTACAACATGTACAAAACACAAGTGCACTACCAAAAACTTGAGTCATTGTAAATCATATACAAAACTTTCCCGCCCAAACCTGAGAGTATAGGGACAACTATAAGACTCATTAAACAACCCACCTACCTTCTTCCTTTATAGACCCCCAAACTAGTCCTCCTCGCTACCATGGATCTGACGGTGTTGTTGACAATCACCTAAAATGATGTGATGACTACGAGGTGAGACCCATGTCCCAATGAGATATATAACTTCTAAAAACATATGTTTCTTACAAAAAGATTAAGTACTTTAAGCAATTAAAGTAGATAATATTATAGAGTTGAAGGATTATATAATACACAAAAGATCAGGCATGTCTAAAATCATAAATGCAGTCAATTTCTATTACCACATTATAATACACCTATAATTCAAAAGAATAATAGAAAGGGTCATCATCCAATGTGATTCACCAAATAATCCTAACAATTATGCTACATGGTTGAACTACATATTTTATTAATTCCTGCATAGTTTGAGACATACCACTCAAACTACTAGCTAAGCACTATGAAGTCGAAATCAACCCCATAAAAAATCTAGGATGATCGGAATCTAAGATCTCTCCCCCTCAGTCCATTCGAGTAACAACCATAGTGGCACATCGACTCAACTACTAAAACAACCTAGTCCATCTTGGGTACACAGGCCATGACACTAAAAACTAGGGTATGAACCCCAACATCTGAGTTATGAATGCAATTTCTCTCAAGACATATTAACTATGAGACATGACCTCAATCGCTCTCTAAAACCTTAGGATCTGGATGACAAAGATATACCCTCCCCACACCTGCATATACTCAACAATATACAACTTTGTGCTCATCTTGGGATTACTTGTTTCACTATCTAGCAAATTCTGACACTAAGATATCTCTACGGTCTCAAAGTGCTACATGATTAGGGTTACACTTGATTAATTATATTGTTGAAGTATTTTGATTGCATCAACCAAGTTACATACAAGCTCCTAATGTATGCTTACAAAATAGTTTGTATAATACAATCTCCACAGACATAAAATGTATGAAATTTGTTTCATGGTGCTCCATCATGGTATATTCATCCATTCCCAACCATAAAAAGGACTAGATCCCAAACTAGGGTGCATAATTGCCCAAAATGCCATTTGGGCAAAATAGTAATAACTTCTTGTGGAACATCATTATCCTCTCAAAATTATCAAGATCATGGAGAGTCATAGACAAAGTTCCACCTAAAATTTTAGCATAAACGTCCATCATACGTAAAAGTTATGATATTTCCTAGAACTAGACATGTATGTGTCCAAAACCTAGCATGAATGAGCTACTTTCAATATTAGGTTTTCATCCAAATATCATTTCAGCACCAAAACAATAAATAAAACCATTATAACCACCATTTGTTAACCACTATATAGTAAGGTTAAAAGTGTGGGTCAGAATTATGTATATTGGGTACCAAAACAACACATATATGACATTTTTAGAAGTCATAACATCAACATTTCAGAATTCAGACCTCACATGTTCAAGGAAAAGCTCATTAATAGAAGAAGAAATATTTGTAGGGTTTGAATAAGGCTTAACAACTTGTATCGTCATCATTCTCATATGAAACAGTGCACAAAAGGCCATCTTTTCTCATATTACAGGTTTTCTAGAACAAGATTTACATTAAACATGTTATGAGTAGGCAAGAAATGCATTAAATGTTATATCACTCACCTTAAGGTGAAGAAGAACGTTCAAAAAACAAGAAATCTTGAAGAAAGGAAGGAAGGACCCGAGATTTATACTTCAGAAGCTCCAAGATAGCTCCTATATTCAAGAACGAGGTAGCTCTCGAGCAAAAGAGAGAAGAAAAAGAGTCCTTCATCTATGAGCACGAGTTTCCAGCAAGGAACACCATGGATTTTATTCATGGAAGAAGAGAGAAGAAAGAAGGCAACAATAAAATGAAGTTGGGGAAGAAGCTCTTACATGCACAAAACAAGAAACTGGGCAAGAAAGCTTCAGTCCATCCTAGAAGAGCTAGATCTGAGGCTTGCACCCATAGGAGCCCATCACTAAAAACTCCATAGTTAAGCATGATCATCTTGGAGTAGTACTAGGATGGGTGACTAGTCGGGAAGTTGATCCTGGCTTGCATGTGAGTGAGGAAAAAACACGCAGTTAAGGCTAGTGGTGGTCTGTTGGGCCAATCATCATTCCTGAAACTATGTTAGAGCCTTGGGCAGTGGGCCCGGGGGGAGATTGTAATGTCCCAAAATTTAAGGCCTTGGATAAAATGATCTTGAAAGGAATGATGGGACTATCCATATCACCAAGGTGTACCTCCTTTTTAGGAAGCCCATTACTAAAGAACTCTATGGACCATTCATCATTCCTAAAACTCTACTGATCCTTGGGCAGTTGGCACGAGCATTACAAATGATATCAGAGCTAAGTTCCCCTCTAGTAGGTGGGGCCCACTTGGGTTTTTGGCATGCCAGTATGTGAGTCGTGCAGTCCATACATGTTGCAAAGGGCTATCCTAGTAGATGGAGACACCCTTGCACTAATAGTCGTGGTCAGGAGCTAGGTGTACATGGGCCATTTGGGTCTACAGTGAAATGGGGATGGATTATGAGGCCATATAATTGAGCCTTGATGAGGACGCCAAGAGTATAAGTGGGGGACATTGTAACATCCTAAGATTTAAGGCTTGGGATAAAATGATATTAAAAGGAATGATTGGACTACCCATATCACCAAGGTGCACCTCCTTTTTAGGAAACTAATTACTAAATAACTCTATGGTTAAGCGTGCTCATCCCAGAGTAGTACTAGGATGGGTGACCAGTTGGGAAGTTTATCCTGGCTTGCGTGCCAGTGCATGGGCGTTATATTCTATTTGTAATGGGTTTTGAGTGTTGACTTCATAGATCATAGCATGTCCTCTTTCTTTCTCAATAGTTTGTGATATGGGAGCAGATGAATAGAGAACCTTAGATGATATATCATGAGACACAAAATTTTATTATGCTACTCTCCTTTATTGTGGTGTTTGTGGTATGAGACACTTGTACAAAGGAGGTTGGAAAAAAGAATAATATATTTAACATATTTAGATACATATATTCGTGAGTCTGTGTTAATAGATGCCATAAAGAGTTATTATTAAGAACCTACACATGTGGTTACTTCAACTTGATAGTATATGTATGAGGTAGAAGGCCACGAATCATGTTTTATTTAATTCTTTTAGCATAAAGAGTAGAGCAAAGTCTTAAAGTAATATCTTCTTCTTGGATACCCCATAGTTCCAATAGTAAGACTCTTTAGTTAACATATTCATCCAATAATGCATGATCTAGGATATCTAGAAATTATTGAGGAATAGAGCGAATCAAATTCAAAAACAAGGATTTCTCATTAAATGAGATAAAATATTTTTTTTTTAATTTGGGGAATGTGTATAAGTATAGTAATCAATGATATATAAGGGTTTCTTATTACATTATATGTTGATCTTTGACATCCATAAGTATATCAAGGAGTTATTGTTAATCCACTGGAAACCCCAAAATATGATTTAATGTTTTCTTGAGGAACACCCTAATATTTTTGTGTATGGAGATCTAAGGTGTGTGAAGGATTATGAAAATCTTGACGTAAGGTCTGACTTACATTTAAAAAGATTATGTTTATTACTTGTGATATAAAGATGTATTTGTATCATTGACATGTTAAGATCTTTAACCTCTAAAGTAAATGAATATAAATGCTTCTAATGAAATGAATATGTAATTGTACATAGTTAAAGTTTAAGTTAAAATCAGTATAGCATGCGTCTACATCATGTGTCATGATCATAAATGCTTAATGAATCAAAATTATAAAGCTTACATAAATGTAGAAAATTGTATGTGTAATTCTACCCTGGCATCCATCTATTAAACTATGTAGTGAGACTTGGTCTTTGTAGCCGTCTACATCATGCACTGGGGATACAAAAATTATGTTTAAGGTGGTTGACATCATAGGATGAAGACCAACCTATGTTTATGTGCACCATGTTGTGTATTAGATCAGAACAGTTTCTAGATGCCCATGCATATAATTTATATAATGATTAAGTAATGAGAAAATGCATTATTAAATCTAGTAAATGAGTCATGGACAAAGATGTTTCATGATTTTGATGTTTGTAAGTGAAAGTTTTATATTTAAAAAGATAAGTGAGGACATTCTAAGCATTACGATCTTCTAGATCCATACTTTTAAGGAGTAGATCAGTAACGACCCCACTTCCCGGTAACCCCCAATCAAGGGAGACCAAGAGGTTGGATGTGTTATCCCAAAATATAGGATCAATGGTTTGCCAATTTAATCAAAAATAATTATCAAATTCTACTTACACTAAACTGGAAAGCTGGAATAAAATAAAACTTTTGCATACCTTGTAAAATTAGGATCTAAGACTTCTATCTGCAAATGAAATCTATCTATCTAATCCTCCTTTGGATTAGTTAACTTCGTCTTCACAGATTTCTTTTTACTGTTTGTCTAATTTCAACTAATACCTAAAACGCTGACAAACAAAACGTCGGTCAGTATATTTCTATATTGGTATGTGGGGACAAACACAACATCACAAATAGGCTCTAACAACAAAAACATAGCAAATAGTTGATTAACAAGCCAAATTACATTTTCCATGTAACTTCTCAACCGCTTTTACTCAAACCTAGATTACCCTCTCTTAGGGTTTAGTCCTTGAGGGACATAAGGCCACCTTCTCCATCCTGATCTTGGTGCCTGGGGTCACTTCTCAGGTGCCCAATGGTCTTCCCTCCCAGGCTTGACTAACTCAGACCTTCCCTCCGGAGCTTGGTCTTGCATCATACATCAGGGTTAGTATGTAGGTTTGAGAAATCACACTTATACTTAATTGTTATACACATAGTCACTTTATGAGATTGCAGAATTGAAACAATCAACAGTTTAGGTTTCATAGCAATCGGGAAACTTTGTGAAAAATGTCATGAATCATAAAGTGGTTATTCATAATTTAACCACATACATGTTCAGTAATATCAAATCTAAAGTAGAATTAGTCCAAGCAAGAAGTTCAATCCACACAAGCAAGAATCCTAAAAAGGACATGTACTCTATTTACTATACACTTTATCAATATTCTATCTATTCAACTTGACCTCGCTTCCTAGGGTTTCCTACTTCTTTTTAGGGTTTCATTAGGGTTCATCTTTATCATTGACACTATAAACCCTAAAATAGAAAAACTACTTACAAACCCTAACTAGCTTGTTAAAATCCTTCCTAACAGGCTTAGGATCAACACACAATTACATTATTCTAAGGAATCTCAAATTAATCATATTAATCACCTTTTACCCTAAATTAGGGTTTCTATATGCATTACAACTTATTCATGTGTAAAAACCATAGGGCAAGCATATTATCAACTAAATCAGATTCAACTCTTACTTTTCCTCTCAATAGTTACTATAAGTCGAAATAACCTATTTAAAACCTTAGATCTGATTTCCAAACATAATTGGGGTTTTCATCAAGATTTAATGCATAACATGATCAACTTAGAGCACTTTTGGAACCTCAGTTAGATTCAGGCTATAAAAGTATTTTTATGGAATTCCTCACGTTCTCTTGATCAATTTTCATATATAACTTGTTGTAATTGGAGTTACCAATATTTAGTTATGATTTTTGCAAAGAAAGGAATTTCTTGAATTTTTCTAGTAGAGAGAAGTTATTTACTGAAAACTCCAAAAATTCTCGGCCATTAGATCAGTACTCAGTTGGACCACACGAGATCAAATGGCTTGTGGTGCGCGCCTCCACTAAAACGTTCACATGTGATGGAAACCGTGAGTTGTGGATCTCTCCTCAGAATCCACGGTAGTCTACGATCAGACGGTAGCTACTGCTCCTCTTCCTTCTTCCTCAGCCACTCGGCCCGTCGCAACGCCACGGCGGTGTCCTCGCCGGAGCGTGATCGATCGAGAGTGTTAGGGGTCAATAAGGATCCGGTTAGGTTCGTAGGGTTGTGGGGAGTGAGTTTAGAGGTGGTCCTATTTATAGGATTGGGGGTCTAGTTAGGGTTCCCCAACCCGCCCCCGTTCCAGCCTTTGGGGAAATTGGGTGTTTCCTGGAACAACCACGAAACCTAGCAAAACCTAGGTCCGTTTCATGTGGAATTATCTCCCAAATCCATCTGGGAGACTTCCTTTCATGCACACACTACTAAGTCTCACAGAATCTGGAGTCTAAGATCGGTCTCCATCCTCCTCTACTCCCACTGGAACTGGATCTATGCGATCCCTATGCACCGTCGGATGCCAGATCAATGACCCACAATGCACACTCCAATCCTTTACCAAATCAAATAATGTGTGACATTTAATGTATTCCATTCACTTTAGGAATACTTATAAAAAATCATATCTCCCAAAACACATGTCCAATTAATACCAATTTTTTGGGACTCAAACTCGAAAGTATGAGAGACTTTTCTTTCTATGCAAGTTATTACTTATTAAGGCATATTTTATGCATATTTTCTCTCTCCTTTTCCTTTATTCTCTTTATTTGGATTCCTTGTATCCCAAGAAACCATGTGGAGTCGAACTATCATTCGTAATGATTCCATTATCCATATTTCCACATATTTCTTATATTTGCATCATTATCTCAACTTTTCTTCTTAATAATGCTTTATTTGATTTTATCTCTTTCTACCCCTATTATTGATGGAGTTTTGTTTTTTTGCAACACCACTAAAAATCCTAGAGATGATGAGTCTCTAAGTTTAGCCTTGCTAGTACTATGGTAAGAACTCCACCCACATGTGCTAAGACATGTGGAAGTCTTATCGTAGTATAGTTAAGGGTCGAATCCTCGGGACAACGGTCTTGACGAGGTCAAGATGGAAAACGTTTAGCCTTTACTTAACAACTTAAAGATTGATATTTAGATCGAAAGTTTGATTTGGTTGTTTTAAACTAAGTACAAAGAAAGTAAAGCAAGAAAGTAAATAAAGCAAGTAAATCTTAAGAGTTAACAAATGATGATGAATCACTGGGGTTAAGCAGGTATTTACCACCGCTACACATGCATTGTATATGTACTAAGCAAGACTTATAAGCTAGATGCATGGATGTTTCCACAAGACCGATGCCTTATAAGACAAGAGCGATGTGTTGCATCCAAGGGTGTTCCACAAGACCGATGCCCACATAAGACAAGAGCGATGCATTGCACCCTTCGATGTTCCACAAGACCAATGCCCATATAAGAAAAGGGCAATGCATCTCATCCTCCAAGGGTTAAGTAACTCTCATGCGGTACATCACTACGCGTCACTGAAGGATGTAGTCTCCGAAGAGAGAATCTTACTCAACCTCAAGAAACGTGCATCTAAAACTAACAAGCGAGCGATAATTACCAAATCGAATAGCGTCCTTGTAGGCCTAGTCTCCTATTCGGATAACCTAGCTACGAGAAGTGCGGGAATGATGCAACGCCAGCCATTCCCGAACAAATGGTCACATGCTTTACATCATTCCCCTCGCAAAGTGTGTTCCTCGACTTACCAAAGGTCTCTTCCATACAGATGGGAGTGTGCCAAATGATAGTGAGTTTACTCCACTCTTTGAGATACACTTCTAGACACCGAAACGGATGCGTGGTGGATACACACACCAGAAACCAACACTAAATCGGTATTCAAGCCTCGATAGCGGTCGTAGACAAACCAAAACGAAAGACAATAAATGCATACAAGAACGTGGCCATCATTCAAGCATGTGTGAAACGATTTAGTATTAAAACGAAATGATAACATCTTTTTTACAGTACAAAATACAAAACATGGGCAGCGGGGCTAGTCCCCGCGCCCCAGTGGATGGAACTACTACTCGCTCCTCATAGAGGGAGCAACAAAGAAGGAGGCAAGAAGAGATAGAAAGAACATCATCTCCACTGAGGAGAGAAGGTTGAACCCTTGGTGGAGAGAGCAACGATCTCCACCCCTTGTAGCTTGCTTGATGACGGATCTTCTCCTCTCACCTTCCTTGTTGATGAGAGAGAAAGTAGCTTGCAATGGACGTGAGTCTCAGACCGGCAGCCTCGAGTGATGGATGGAGTTGTTCTGGTAGTGGAGAGACAGCCTCTGGACGTCTGGACTCTCTTTGAACGGCCCTGAGGTCTTATTTATAGGCTTTGAGTGAGATCCAAACGGTTTGGAGACCGTTTGGGCTCAAACGGTCTTGGGACCGTTTGGCGTCAAACGGTCTTGAGATCATTTGGCGTCAAACGGTCTTGGGACCGTTTGGCGTCAAACGGTCTTGAGATCGTTTGGCGTCAAACGGTCTTGGGACCGTTTGGCGTCAAACGGTCTTGAGATCGTTCGGCGTCAAACGGTCTTGAGATCGTTTGGCGTCAAACGGTCTTGGGACCGTTTGGCTTCATGCGGTCTCGGGACCGTTTGAACTCCATGCGGTCTTGGGACCGTTTGGCTTCATGCGGTCTCGGAACCGTTTGAAATCCATGCGGTCTTGGGACCGTTTGGCTTCATGCGGTCTCGGGACCGTTTGAACTCCATGCGGTCTTGGGACCGTTTGGCTTCATGCGGTCTCGGGACCGTTTGAACTCCATGCGGTCTTGGGACCGTTTGGCTTCATGCGGTCTCGGGACCGTTTGAACTCCATGCGGTCTTGGGACCGTTTGGCTTCATGCGGTCTCGGGACCGTTTGAACTCCATGCGGTCTTGGGACCGTTTGGCTTCATGCGGTCTCGGGACCGTTTGAACTCCATGCGGTCTTGGGACCGTTTGGCTTCATGCGGTCTCGGGACCGTTTGAACTCCATGCGGTCTTGGGACCGTTTGGCTTCATGCGGTCTCGGGACCGTTCGAACTCCATGCGGTCTTGAGACCGTTTGGCTTCATGCGGTCTCGGGACCGTTTGAACTCCATGCGGTCTTGGGACCGTTTGGCTTCATGCGGTCTCGGGACCGTTTGAACTCCATGCGGTCTTGGGACCGTTTGGATCTACTCGACCCTTGGGCTGGTTTATTCTTTTGTTGTTTTTTTGTGCTTTTTCTGCAATTTATAAAAGGAAAAGTTAGTTTGATGATGTATTTACAAAAAGGGGTAAAATTAGGTTTAAGTACAATATAAATGTAGAAAGAGTAAGGAAAACTAAAGAAAAAGACTAAGATAAACTACTAAAATAGGAGGTTATCACCCCCCCTAACTTAGAGTCTAGCTTGTCCTCAAGTTAGATAGAGCTGAGACATGAAATGGCGCGGCGATCTTAATTAAAATTTCCGTACTCTTGCTTCAATTCTTGACCTGAGTTCCCCAGGGGTCGTATCGAGGCTTATTGCATGCCTTGATCCTTTTGGATTTCGAGAGTTGCTTGGGTTTCAGGTTTTTCCGTATCTCAAAGTTCGCCTTGGGACCACATTTATTTTGTGCATGTTGTTGACTCTAATCAACTTTATACCTCTCTGGAAACCTATTGGAAGCTAGAGAGGGTATGAGGGTTGGCTAAAGGCTTTGAAGTGTAACTCCCCTTCGAGTGGGGGAGGGGCTATCTATGCTTTTTAGGATCTCACTACCGGACACGACACATCTGCCTTTATGAGGGCAGCTGAATGTACCGGCCGGGCGAGTCCTTTATTAGCCTTTTCATATACTTGGAACTTTTAGGGTTTCACTACCGGACGCGACGCATCTGCCTTTGTGAGGGCAGCGGAATGTGCCGGCCGGGCGAGCCCTTTATCAGTTCTTTATATAGGTCCTTATTCATGGCACAACTCCCATGATTTTATTCGTCTCTCTGGCTTTTATTCAAAAACTCACAGGCTTGGGTTTTGGGATGAGGATTTATTTTGGGTGGCCAAGCCTCTTTTATTTTGAAGAGAGGAAAGTTGTTCTTAAAGTTTTTCAGCATGCACTTATTTGGTTTGTGGTCCCCTTGCAGAGCTTTTTGACTTGGAAGTTGCCTGATTTCCCTCTCATCCTTGAGATCTCGGCTTATTTCTGCCCTGATTTTGACCTATGGAGAGTCAGATAAAGAAATGGAGCAAAAATATAGGATCCATAGTGGATGGGGATCGATAAATCGCCATTTGATGTCTAAGTGCTAAATACTTGTAGAGACTAACATGATTCTAGAGTTAGTTGAGGTGACTTATTTTAAGGAAAAGGGTGTATAGAGATTGATACCTAGCCCTTGTCTGATGACCCCCCCCCCCTAACTCATCACACACTCTGTCCTCAGAGTGGGAAAGTGATAGGTTGAGAAGTCATTTGAACAAGGGCTGTGAGTTAGGCCAAAATTGCGGTAACCCCTGGAGATTGGAGTAGAGTGGATGCGAATTGGGGTGCCTTGTAGCGCTGACTCAGGTGCTTTATGGATGTCGCAGTGCATTCCTTTGCAATTGTGTCTTGATATTGTAGACGAAATCTGCAATTCTAGCAATGAATCTGCTAGACAATATCAAGACAAAATTGCAAAGGAGTGCACTGCGATATGTGCTGCTTGATTACACAAAAGTTCCCAAACGGTGTCTAAACCGTTTGGTTCCAAACGGTTTGAAGACCGTTTGGTTCCAAACGGTTTGAGGACCGCTTGGAAAGCGAGAAGCCGCAGGTCGCCGGCGCGGGGGGGAAGGTGGAACGGGGCGAAGGTGAAACGGGGCGAGGGTTTGAAGGTGGGTGGATGAAACGGCGACTGACGCGATAGTGGCGACAGAACGGCACGACAACGAAGAACATCATTTGACGACGACTGCGAAGGTGGCGCGGAGTGGGCAGCGTGCTTGGAGTCGCCGGGCAATCTTGTGGGAGGTGGATTGAGAAGCTTGCGCGGAAGCACAGAAGCAAAAAGGTGAAGTTCTGCGCACGAAAAGACTGTAGAGTGCGAAGATTCGAAGAGAGGAAGATGGAGATGCGGGGTCGGTATTTATAGCGGTGACTTATCGTATTCAAACGGTTTCAAGACCGTTTGGTTCCAAACGGTTTCAAGACCGTTTGGTCCCAAACGGTTTGAGGACCGTTTGGTCCCAAACGGTTTCAAGACCGTTTGGTCCCAAACGGTTTGAGGACCGTTTGGTCCCAAACGGTTTTAAGACCGTTTGGTTCCAAACGGTTTCAAGACCGTTTGGTCCCAAACGGTTTGAGGACTGTTTAGTCCCAAACGGTTTGAGGACCGTTTGGTCCCAAACGGTTTCAAGACCGTTTAGTCCCAAACAGTTTGAGGACCGTTTGGTCCCAAACGGTTTCAAGACCGTTTGGTCCCAAACGGTTTGAGGACCGTTTGGTCCCAAACGGTTTCAAGATCGTTTAGTCCCAAACGGTTTGAGGACCGTTTGGTTCCAAACGGTTTCAAGACCGTTTGGTCCCAAACGGTTTGAGGACCGTTTGGTCCCAAACGGTTTCAAAACCGTTTGGTCCCAAACGGTTTGAAGACCGTTTGGTCTCAAACGGATTTAAGACCGTTTGGAGCATAAAAATATTTGTATATTTTTTTGTATTTTTAGATTTAGTAATGAAAGAACTTAAAGAAGCAAAACAAAATTAAGAGAGAATAAAACTAGAAAAGTGGAGAAATTGATACTCAGGTCTTGGGTTGCCTCCCAAGAAGCGCCTTGGTTTTACGTCACTGGCTCGACGAAATTGTGGGCGTAGCGTTTCTGACATCGAGGGTTTGTTGATGTGTTTTGTCTTCCTGAGTGTAGTATTTTTTTAAACGGTGTCCGTTGACCGTTCGTTCTCCTCCGTTGTTGTTGATGATAATGGCAGCTCCAGTTGGGTAGATATGTTTTATAGTGAAGGGTCCGGACCATCTTGTTCGAAGCTTTCCGGGGAATAATTTGAGCTTGGAATTGAATAAGAGCACTTTGTCACCAACGGTGATATCTTTTCTCCTAAGATGTCCATCGTGCCACATTTTCGTTTGCTCTTTATAGATTCTGGCACTGTGATATGCTGTCATGCGGAGTTCTTCTAGCTCCTGTAGTTGAAGTTGTCTGTTCTCTCCTGCACTTTTAAGGTCGAAGTTTAGTTGCTTGATGGCCCACCAGGCTTTATGTTCCAGTTCTACTGGAAGATGACATGATTGACCGTACACCAAGCGGAACGGATTTGTTCCAATTGGTGTTTTGTAAGCCGTACGATATGCCCAGAGGGCGTCAGAAAGTTTGGTGGACCAATCAGTGCGATTTTTGTTCACTGTTTTTTCAAGAATCGCTTTTATCTGTCTATTGGATACTTCCACTTGGCCACTAGTTTGCGGGTGGTAAGGTGTGGCAACTTTGTGATGGACTCCATATCTTCTTAGTAATGCTTCGAAACTTCGTTCCAGAAAATGGGTTCCGCCATCAGATATGACCGTTCTTGGGACTCCAAATCTTGGAAAGATGGTATCTTTGAACAATTTGACAACAGGTTTGGAGTCATTAGATGCAGTGGGTACAGCTTCGACCCGCTTCGAGACGTAATCCACAGCGACCAAAATGTACGAGAAACCATATGATGAGGGGAAAGGTCCCATGTAGTCTACCCCCCATACATCAAACAGCTCAATTTCCTGCCACATGGTAAGAGGCATTTCATCTCTTTTTGATATGTTGCCCGAAAATTGGCATTTATCACAGGATTTGACAAAATTATGTGAGTCTTTTGATATGGTGGGCCAGAAGAAACCAGATTGTAGAACTTTTATGGCAGTTTTCTTGGCACCCATGTGCCCCCCCGTGGGTCCGGAGTGGCAGTGTTCCAAAACCGATGTTATTTCTTCTTCTGGAAGGCATCGACGAAAAAGTCCGTCGGCACAGAGGTAGAACAAGTAGGGTTCATCCCAATGATAACGTTTTACGTCATGAAGGAATTTCCTTTTATCTTGATAAGAAGCAGACGGGTGAATGATCCCTGTGGCCAGATAATTGACGATATCTGCAAACCAAGGGAAATTATGAGTGGCTTTCATAAGTTGATCATCAGGAAGAGAGTCCCTGATAGGGATTTTATCTTTGTCTTCAACCTCGATTCTACTGAGGTGATCGGCGACAACGTTCTCTACGCCACTTTTATCTTTGATTTCTAGATCGAATTCTTGAAGCATCAATACCCAGCGGATGAGCCTGGGTTTGGCATCCTGTTTCTGAATCAAATGTCTGATAGCAGAATGGTCAGTGTAGACAATTACCTTAGAGCCGATCAGGTAAGAGCGGAATTTTTCGAAGGCGTAGATGATAGCTAGGAACTCTTTTTCCGTGGTCGTGTAGTTTCTTTGTGCTTCATCAAGCGTTTTGGACGCATAGTAGATGACATAGGGTTTCTTGTCGATTCGTTGTCCTAAAACGGCCCCTATGGCATAGTCACTTGCGTCACACATAATTTCAAAGGGTTGCGACCAGTCTGGAGCCCTTAGAATAGGTGCGGAAATTAGTGCTTCTTTAAGGGTGGAGAAACTTTGCATACATTCTTGGTCAAAAATAAACTCGGCATCTTTTGTCAGGAGTTGGGTCATGGGTTTAGCTATTTTTGAGAAATCTTTGATGAACCTTCTGTAAAACCCGGCATGACCTAGGAAAGCTCGAACTCCTCTTATGTCCTTCGGAGGTGACAACTTCGAGATGACATCAATCTTTGCTTTGTCGACCTCGATCCCTCTATCACTTACTCTATGTCCGAGGACGATACCCTCTGTTACCATGAAATGGCATTTTTCCCAGTTCAGGATAAGGTTTGTTTCCTTGCAACGTTGCAGGACTTGTTCGAGATTATTTAGACAGTTATCGAAAGACTCTCCATAAACAGAGAAATCATCCATAAAGACTTCCATAATAGATTCAGTTAATCCGGCGAAAATGGCGGACATGCAGCGTTGGAAAGTAGCAGGAGCGTTACATAGCCCGAATGGCATTCTTCTAAAAGCATATGTCCCGAAGGGACAAGTGAAGGTGGTTTTTTCTTGGTCCTCTGGATGTATGGGTATTTGGTAGAACCCAGAATAACCATCGAGATAACAAAAATATTTTTGGTGGGCCAAGCGCTCCAGGACTTCATCTAGAAAGGGTAGAGGGTAGTGGTCTTTCCTTGTAGCTTTATTCAACTTCCTATAATCGATGCACATTCTCCACCCCGTTACAGTCCTAGTAGGTACGAGCTCATTTTTATCGTTGATCACTACAGTAGTGCCCCCTTTCTTTGGGACAACTTGAACTGGACTAACCCACTGAGAGTCGGAGATAGGGTAGATCATACCAGCTTTAAGCAGTTTGAGGACTTCCAAACGGACTACCTCTTTTAAATTTGGGTTCAGTTTTCTTTGATGTTCGCGAGTGGGTTTAAATTCTTCAACCATAGGAAGCTTGTGCATACACAGAGCCGGATTTATGCCTGTGAGGTCGGTTATTTTATAACCGATGACCTTTTTGTGTTTCCTTAGTTTGTCTAGAAGTCTGACTTCTTGGTCTTCAGTGAGGGTGGAGCTGATAATAACTGGGCATAGCTCTTCCTTATCCAGGAAAACATATTTGAGCCCTGTGGGTAAGGTCTTCAATTCAGGGGTTTTTGGTGGTTCTGCTGCTTCAATAGTCGTTATGGCTTTAAGCTCTTCAAAGGTAGCCTTTGGTGCTTCTTCTGCCTTTTCTAGATATTGGATGCATTGCTGGACTAGTTCATTTGCAGAGAACTCGACTTCGGGATTGATAAGAGCATTTTCAAGTTCGTCGATTGGCTCGGAGATTTCTAGTTGCGACATTTGTTGGATTGCGTCTAAAAGAAAGACTTCTTCTTGAATGTTAGGGCCTTTCATGCTGTCAAGGACACGGAATTGAATGGCTTCCTTTCCGAGCCTAAGGATGATAGTTCCGGCTTCGACATCGATTAGTGCTCTGGCTGTAGCTAGGAAAGGCCTGCCGAAAATGATCGGATATCTCAAGTCCTCTTTAATATCCATGATGACAAAATCACATGGAACGTAAGCATCCTTGCCTATTCTTACTGGAACGTCTTCAATGATTCCCAAAGGTGCGGTTATGGTGGAGTCAGCAAGTTGAATAGTCATTGCTGTAGGTAGCAGATCTGTGAAACCGAGGCGTTGGCACATTGAGAAAGGCATAATGGATATACTAGCCCCGAGGTCAGCTAATCCTTTCTTTGTGGATGCGTTTCCAATGCAACATTGGATTCCGAAAGAACCTGGGTCCTTCTTCTTTTTGGGCAGTTTGTTCAAGATGATGTCAGAGGTGGTTTGGGCAAGCTTGACGGTTTCCTGCTCTTTGGTGATATACTTACGTGATAGCAAAGTTTTGAGATACCTTGCCCATGCTGGTACTTCGGATAAAGCGTCGAGGAGTGGGATATCGATATAAAGTTTCTTCATTGCTTCCTTGAATTTCTGAAACCTGGCATCCATTTTTGTTTCTTGCAGTCTGCCTGGATATGGAATCCTTGGTTTGAATTGCGGGACCTTGGGTTCTGTGGGTACATACTCTTTGTTTTTGTCCTCGGTGTCTTCGGGAGATTTCCCAATCTCTTGTTGTGAGATCTCTTTCGTCAAAAGAATGGGCACATCATCATCATCTAGAGTGATCTTGATGGGTTCAGGCAGAATGCGTCCCGACCTTGTGGTGATGGCGTTCAGCTGTTCGTGTTCATTTTGCCCATTTGGTTCAGGCTGCCTATCAGAAACGCCAGCCGAAGACTTCAACTGTGCAGCGATCTGAGCTAGCTGGGTTTCAACTGCCCTTTGTTGGGCTTGCTGGCTAGCTAGCATAGTTTGCTGAGACTGAAGCATTTGGTTTATCAAAGATAGTTCGTCTTCTGGTTGTTGCAGAGGTGCGGTTAACTGTGGCTGCAGGGGCTGCTGCAACTGGGGTTGCTGTGGCTGCTTCAACTAGGGTTGGTGCAACTGAGGGTGCAGTCCTGAATGAGTGTATTGGTAAAAAGGATTCCTGGGATAGTTAGGTCTTTGAAAACCTTGTATGTAATTCCCATGACTGAAATTATTCTGAAATCCCGGTGGTTGTTTGTTGAAAGATCCACCTCGTGCATGCTGTTGTGGGTTGGCAGTCCCTGCAGGATTCCCGTATTGGAAACCAGGATGGTTCCTTGGTTTATCTGGGTTCTAATTCATTTGGCCAGGTATTGAATGTATGGAGTTGACTTGCTCTGGCATTTGGTCTTCGGGATGCTCGATGATGGGTTCATATTGCGGCATAGGTGGTTGTAAATCCATCATGACATTGTACAACAATCCACATGATAATGTGGGATGATCGGATGCATGACAGGCTTCACAAGTTCCAGTAGCTGCCTTAATTTGTTGAACCTGGGAGCTTTTCTTCTTATCATATTCCCCGAAAGAAGTTTCGAGGGCTTGTTGCTTGCTAGAAATAGTCTTCAAAGCCTCAGCAATGGCTTTGAGTTCCATAGATTCTTCCGCTTTGTAAACCTTGAGAACACCTTTGGGTTGGTTAGATGACCTTCCCCAATTGGATTGGTTCTCGGCCCCCAACGTAACTATATTCCAGGCGTCTTCGTAGTTCTTTCTCATAAAGTTTCCTCCAGATGAGGAATCTAGGAATTGCTTGATATCATCACTTACTCCTCTGTAGAATGTTTCTATTAGTTGATTTTGAGAAATGCCATGGTGAGGACACTTTCTCAGGAGTTCTTTGAATCTTTCCCAAGCTTCAGAAAGTGTTTCTCCAGGTAATTGGGAAAAGTGATTAATCTGTCCCCTGATCTCATAGGTTAGGGAAGGTGGGAAGAACTTCTCAAGAAACTTCTCTTCTAAGGGAGTCCAGGTAGTGATGATAGGGTGTCTATCCAAAGCGTTGTACCAGCTTAGTGCTCTTCCAGATAGGGTGAAGTGGAAAAGGTGTAACATGATTGCTTCCATTGCAATGCCTGCTTGGGGTACAAGTCGGCAGAGTGACTTGAACCTCTTAAGGTGATCCATGCAATCATCTCCGTGTGCTCCGGAGAAAGAGATGCCTTGCATGATCTGGATCCATTGCGACCGAATTTCAAAGTGTGGTATGTTGATAATCGGTGGTCGGACAGGATGATCATCTTCATAATTCTTTGGGACTGCATAGTCCCGAAGTTGCTTGTTTCTTAACGCAAGTTGAGCAGCAGCCTGCTCTGCTTGGATGCGGGCTTGTTCCTCAGCTCGGATCTCAGCTTGCACCTGAGCACGAGTGTCAGCAATGAGTTGTGCTCGTTGTGCTGCTATGGCGGCGTTGACTCTTTCTGCAATAAGGCGTTGCTCTTCGGCCATCTGTCTGGCTCTTTGGCGGTTAAGTCTATTCCTTCGGTGAAAACTTCTTTCTACCTCAGAATCGTATTCTGGTTCAGGGGAGAATCTGATGTTATGCGGGGGTTGCATACACGTTTTCTACCTGAGTAGAAGGAAAATCTCAAGTTAGGAAAAATGGAAGGAAATGAAAAAGATCAAGAAATATTGGATTGGTTATTAAGAAAAAGTGTAAAATCCTAATCAACCAAGAAATTGGTAAGTAAAAACTAAAAAGTTCCGTTGTCCCCGGCAACTGCGCCAATTTTTGATGGAGTTTTGTTTTTTTGCAACACCACTAAAAATCCTAGAGATGATGAGTCTCTAAGTTTAGCCTTGCTAGTACTATGGTAAGAACTCCACCCACATGTGCTAAGACATGTGGAAGTCTTATCGTAGTATAGTTAAGGGTTGAATCCTCGGGACAACGGTCTTGACGAGGTCAAGATGGAAAACGTTTAGCCTTTACTTAACAACTTAAAGATTGATATTTAGATCGAAAGTTTGATTTGGTTGTTTTAAACTAAGTACAAAGAAAGTAAAGCAAGAAAGTAAATAAAGCAAGTAAATCTTAAGAGTTAACAAATGATGATGAATCACTGGGGTTAAGCAGGTATTTACCACCGCTACACATGCATTGTATATGTACTAAGCAAGACTTATAAGCTAGATGCATGGATGTTTCCACAAGACCGATGCCTTATAAGACAAGAGCGATGCGTTGCATCCAAGGGTGTTCCACAAGACCGATGCCCACATAAGACAAGAGTGATGCATTGCACCCTTCGATGTTCCACAAGACCAATGCCCATATAAGAAAAGGGCAATGCATCTCATCCTCCAAGGGTTAAGTAACTCTCATGCGGTACATCACTACGCGTCACTGAAGGATGTAGTCTCCGAAGAGAGAATCTTACTCAACCTCAAGAAACGTGCATCTAAAACTAACAAGCGAGCGATAATTACCAAATCGAATAGCGTCCTTGTAGGCCTAGTCTCCTATTCAGATAACCTAGCTACGAGAAGTGCGGGAATGATGCAACGCCAGCCATTCCCGAACAAATGGTCACATGCTTTACATCATTCCCCTCGCAAAGTGTGTTCCTCGACTTACCAAAGGTCTCTTCCATACAGATGGGAGTGTGCCAAATGATAGTGAGTTTACTCCACTCTTTGAGATACACTTCTAGACACCGAAACGGATGCGTGGTGGATACACACACCAGAAACCAACACTAAATCGGTATTCAAGCCTCGATAGCGGTCGTAGACAAACCACAACGAAAGACAATAAATGCATACAAGAACGTGGCCATCATTCAAGCATGTGTGAAACGATTTAGTATTAAAACGAAATGATAACATCTTTTTTACAGTACAAAATACAAAACATGGGCAGCGGGGCTAGTCCCCGCGCCCCAGTGGATGGAACTACTCGCTCCTCATAGAGGGAGCAACAAAGAAGGAGGCAAGAAGAGATAGAAAGAACATCATCTCCACTGAGGAGAGAAGGTTGAACCCTTGGTGGAGAGAGCAACGATCTCCACCCCTTGTAGCTTGCTTGATGACGGATCTTCTCCTCTCACCTTCCTTGTTGATGAGAGAGAAAGTAGCTTGCAATGGACGTGAGTCTCAGACCGGCAGCCTCGAGTGATGGATGGAGTTGTTCTGGTAGTGGAGAGACAGCCTCTGGACGTCTGGACTCTCTTTGAACGGCCCTGAGGTCTTATTTATAGGCTTTGAGTGAGATCCAAACGGTTTGGAGACCGTTTGGGCTCAAACGGTCTTGGGACCGTTTGGCGTCAAACGGTCTTGGGATCGTTTGGCGTCAAACGGTCTTGGGACCGTTTGGCGTCAAACGGTCTTGAGATCGTTCGGCGTCAAACGGTCTTGAGATCGTTTGGCGTCAAACGGTCTTGGGACCGTTTGGCTTCATGCGGTCTCGGGACCGTTTGAACTCCATGCGGTCTTGGGACCGTTTGGCTTCATGCGGTCTCGGAACCGTTTGAACTCCATGCGGTCTTGGGACCGTTTGGCTTCATGCGGTCTCGGGACCGTTTGAACTCCATGCGGTCTTGGGACCGTTTGGCTTCATGCGGTCTCGGGACCGTTTGAACTCCATGCGGTCTTGGGACCGTTTGGCTTCATGCGGTCTCGGGACCGTTTGAACTCCATGCGGTCTTGGGACCGTTTGGCTTCATGCGGTCTCGGGACCGTTTGAACTCCATGCGGTCTTGGGACCGTTTGGCTTCATGCGGTCTCGGGACCGTTTGAACTCCATGCGGTCTTGGGACCGTTTGGCTTCATGCGGTCTCGGGACCGTTTGAACTCCATGCGGTCTTGGGACCGTTTGGCTTCATGCGGTCTCGGGACCGTTCGAACTCCATGCGGTCTTGAGACCGTTTGGCTTCATGCGGTCTCGGGACCGTTTGAACTCCATGCGGTCTTGGGACCGTTTGGCTTCATGCGGTCTCGGGACCGTTTGAACTCCATGCGGTCTTGGGACCGTTTGGATCTACTCGACCCTTGGGCTGGTTTATTCTTTTGTTGTTTTTTTGTGCTTTTTCTGCAATTTATAAAAGGAAAAGTTAGTTTGATGATGTATTTACAAAAAGGGGTAAAATTAGGTTTAAGTACAATATAAATGTAGAAAGAGTAAGGAAAACTAAAGAAAAAGACTAAGATAAACTACTAAAATAGGAGGTTATCAATTATCTTTGCAACTTGGACTCCTTGGAACCCAAGAAATCCTAAAGATATGAAATCCCTCCTTGAAGGATAATTCTTAGCCATGTAGATGCTTCCACATCTTTCTTTTCTCATTATCTTAGTTATTCCTTTATTAATTGATTCCTTTTCCTTTTTATTTCCTTTTTCTTGTTATTGGGCCCAATAGCCAACAAGGCCCACAAAATCAAACATACAAGGCTATTTTTCAAAGGAATCTATTTAAGGCACATAAATCACACAATTACACAGTCATACATTTATTGGGGAAATTGCATTTCCAACCAAAAGAACCCAAAAAAATTGGGGTTGTAACATCCTTCCCCTCTTATAGGAATTTTGCCCTCAAAATTCTACCAAGCATACAAACAATTCAGTCTAAAACTCTTCCATGTCCATCATTGGCTCCCATGTGGCCTCATCCTCGCCATGGTGCTTCCAAAGAACCTTTATCATCTTATATTCTTACATCTGAGTTCTCTCTCACCTTGGTATCTCGCACCCTCGCAGGTGACTTTGGATATTTCAGCCTCCCTAGAAGCTCAATATGTTCATGGCTTAGCACATGGTTCGGGTACATCGCATAGAGCTCTAGATCAAACTCATGAAACACATCATACATCATGTTATCCTGAGGGGTAAGGCTAAACATAAGCATCTCCACCAATCCATCCCAAATGGACCCATGTATCAGGGACTCATCTTTCTCAGCCATAGCTCAGAGGGGTCGGGTTTTCATAACACATATTCTCTCAGTCTGCTTTGCATCAGCTCACAACTCATGTCGCCCCTGGGCTTTCTCAGCCATCACATGATCAAAGTGACTTCATCCGCACACATTGTGGTCTCTCTGACCTTCACAAGGTCCTTTCACCAACATCATCCTAATGAAGCGGTGACCGACACGGCCCCCCTTACAGAGCTTCTTACATCCCGATACTGGCTATGGTGGCTACCATCACAAGCAAACTCTCTTAGGGTAGAGACCGCTCCCATGTATCACCCTGAATGAGCACACATGCTCTGGATCATACTTGATTGTCTATCTGTCAGGGGTGATATGTTGTACTCAACTTCAATCTAACATCAAGTTCTTCTTGTACCTACTTCCACAACATGGAAGTGAACTTGAGGTCATACTCATGATATCAAACTCAGATCATAGTGTATATGAACTATATCTCTCTCATATATAGTTTAACCAGATCTATCACACTGATAATGCTCTCTCTCTTAGGCAAGGGATTAGGTCAACTTGGTAAGGCGGTCTACCATAACCCATATTGCATCATGACCTCTCTTAGTCCAGGGGAGACTCACCACAACATCCATGGTGATCCACTCACATTCCCTCTCAGGGACTCTTCATTCTCTGTAGCAACTCGTTGGGTTACTGGTGTTCGTCCTTCACCCACTGGCATGCATGGCGACAAGCCACATGCAACTCTATCTACTTCTTTATCTCAGGTATTCAAAGCACTACTACAAACTTTAATCATCTTAGTAGTACCATGGTGTACAATGTACTTAAAATCATGAGCCTCTACTTGTCATGATTCCTCAAGGTTTACTCCTCAGAACCCTAAAACACTCCAGTAGTGGGTTTCACCACCTTCCCTTTCCTGAGAGGTGTATATGGGGTTCTTACAACCATCCTTCTATCTCATCAAGCTTTGGGTCGGCTAAACTGAGTAACCACCAACTTGATCAATGGGTCTGGTTGTATCTGGGTGATAGCCATACCGGTCTCATATTCTAATGATCGTAGGGTTCACCTAGAAACCTCTTCCAGTCTCTCCACTGGCTATGTCTCGAGTAAGAGTATCTGTTACCACATTAGCTTCCTTATGTTCTAGGTGATGGTGAAAACATAGCCCTTTATATATATTCCACTCAACATCCTCATCATTAGGATAGGTCAACTGAGTCAAGAAAACTTCAAACTCATCATCTAGATTATCAAACTCCAACTCATAAATTCCATACTGCTCTTGATAACAACGTCCTCGTATGATGACTACCTTAGCTCTCTTTGTATCCATCCATTTAATGTACTCTCCAAAAGGTATGATACTTTCTTTATCCTCAAACATCGTAGCAATGTTTCAACTCACATTATCTTCATCCTTAGTGTATGAGATGCATTTTTCCCTATCTCTCACACCCATAACAAGAGGAAATAAGCATTTGGCTAAAGTCCAAATACATAGTTCATCTCGTTCCAAGAGTAGACATGGTACATCACACCTCACCAGTACACTTTCCAATCTAAGTTGAAACGTGCATCACATGTCTCCACATCATGAAAATCTCAATTTTAGGTTTACGTCCATTGAAAACTATTCCCAAGCACTCTTGGGTCTATATACTACTCATATATACATAATCCTTAGTCCTTTCCTCAAGGTCTCTAGGGTGTCGGTACTTTTGGGGTCATTCCTCTTCCCTTATGCATCCAAGGAGTGCCTACCTCATTTGCCCTTTGGGTCTCATAAACTCATAAAGGTGATCAATCTCCTAGACCATGGTCCTCGAACAAAGATAGTTGTTACCTCCTAACCCTATGGTCTTGTACAACTAGGGAAATAGAAAACTCCTACTCCCATCAGTCTTATCCCCACCCAACCTTAGTATAGACTTAGGATTCTATCATGGTACATCTTAAACTTGAACCCTTACTCAAAACCCCATCATCTCTATGGGCATACGTGGTCAAACTTACATTATTTCATAGGGATCATGGTGACCTACCTTCCTTGGTATGGCCCCATACAAGTACCTCCATGGCAACCTATCCTCATGCCCCTTAGAGATGGTCACACATGGGCGTATAGATTCATGCTCAAACTGTGTGTTCTCCACTTAGATCATCAAGCTCCTATGAAAGACCTCTTTAGGCTACCTCAAACCTAAACAAAAGATGATACTCACCCTACATAAGGGTCCTTCCCTAGGATGGGAGAAAACTATCTCTTGATAGCAACAAAGGTCACGAACATCCTTACATCCAGGGTTTGCACTATCATGTGCATACTTATCCCTATCATGCTACTCCAGCACATAGCTAGCAAGAAGACAACCCACTAAGCCACTTTGGGTTCCTTGTTACATCATACTTGTTCCTTATTCCTTCACATTAGACCAATATGATACATGCATATGTCACCAACCTACGTGTGAGGGGTTCATCAAACCTATACCTTAGTCTAAGGGGTTTCCTTTCCTCTACACATGAGGGGGTGCCATGCTCAAATCTATAGGAACTCAAACATCTTTGTGAGCATTATGTGTACCATGAACCGAACCCATACCAGATAGGGCATATACATCCTAACACTCCTCCACGTGAACAACCTTTAGAGTCTTACACCAAGAAACCCAACTGGGTGTGAGGCCTCACAACTTGCTATCATACCACACCTCTTTAGGTCTGGTTCCTCTAAAGGCATTCAAGGTACGATAAGCCTCTAAAGATCATGCATGAGGCAACCACATCTATATACTCAGTGTTGTCCAAACCAGGTCATATCATACCCAACTTCTCATGATTCCTCATGTCTCTTAGTCTAGGTCGCCAACCTTCCTCATCGAGTCTTTCTCACTCTCTAGAGTTAACCCTACAACCAATCTTACAATTGGAGGTTCTCTCTTAGAATATGGATCAAGCTCTTAAGGATACTCGTCTATCCCTACTTGGGTGAACGTACTATCAAAACTTATATCCGACTAAGGCTATCCAAAGCTCTGCATATCTAGCTCATACACTATCAGGCATAACCCTTCTGGCTTAGGCCTAAAACTTGCTACCAGCCTTGTTGTTACTCACTTGTTATGTAGGTGCATGCCTCTTATCTCCTCATGTATTCCTTTTAGGATTCCTATATGGTCTCCTCTAGCCTTCTCAATGAGGGAGCTATCCTTCGCCCTAACTGGTATGACCCACCCAAGGTTGGGTCACCAAAAGGCACTAGGGTCAACAACCACCCATGGTTCACGTTCCTCATAGGTACTCAAAACTTTTACGTAAAGCATGCATGTCAAACCCACGTACATACATGCATGGTCAACTATGATATCCAACTCATCATGTCATCTCTCTCTAACAACCCCTTAGGGTTTAGGGTTAGCATCATCTGTAAAAGATGTGCCAGGTATCTACCTCTTCCTAGAGGCCTCTGCCTCCAAGGCTAACTCTCTCCTCATCCTCCTACAACAAGATCTAACCTCAAAGATAACTTGAGGGAGCAACAACACATGCCATGCAACCTAAACATGTAACTAATATTTATTTTACACTTAAACTATTAAAACTTATGTCCATGACATCTTATTTACATGCTTTTTATTATTTTGGTGGAGGATTCCTTAATCCTTGTCATACTTACCCTGACTTCAAGAGGGGTGGGGAAGAGAGAGAAAAACCCTAAACCCTAGAACCTTACTTGGATTAGGGTAAAGAAGGGAAGAAGATAAATGAGAGAGTCCTAAAGGTATCTTACTTCGAGTCAGAACCTCTGACTTTGGCAAGGCAGTCACACTGCATCTGGGAGTCCTCATGACTGACTAGCGGGGTGGAGGAAAATATTGCCAGCCCCCGGACTATGATCCTTTTCTAGACACCTCTGTCATCAGAAAATCTTATAATAATTCCATTGGTTCTACAAAGTTTGTAAAATTTAATAATTATTAGGGATTAAATGAGAAACCATTGGCTCTGATACCAAATTTAATGACCCCGCTCCCCGGTAACCCCCAATCAAGGGAGACTAAGAGGTCAGAGGCATTATCCCAAAATTCAAGATTAATGGTTTGACTATTTAATCAAAAATAATTATCAAATTCTACTAATACTAAACTGGAAAGCTGGAATAAAATTAAAAAAATTCATACCTTGTAAACTTAGGGTCTAAGACTTCTATATGTAAATGAAATCTATCTATCTAATCCTCCTTTGGATTAGTTAACTTTGTCTTCACAGATTTCGTTTTACTATTTGTCTAATTTCAACTAATACCTAAAATGCCGACAAATAAAACACCAGTCAGTATATTACTATACTGGTATGTGGGGTCAAACACAACATCACAAATAGTCTCTAACAACATAAACATAGAAAATAGTTGATTACAAGCCAAATTACGTTTTCCATGTAACTTCTCAACTGCTTTTACTCAAACCCTGGATTACCCTCTCTTAGGGTTTAGTCCTTGCAAGGGACATAAGTACACCTTCTCCCTTCTGAGCTTGGTGCCTGGGGTCACCTCTCGGGTGCCCAATGGTCTTCCCTCTGGGGATTGACCAACTCAGACCTTCCCTCTGGGGCTTGGTCTTGCATCATACATCGAATATAGTATGTAGGTTCGAGAAATCACACTTATACTTAATTGTTATACACATAGTCACTTTATGGGATTGTGGAATTGAAACAATCAACGATTTAGGTTTCATAGCAATCACAAACTTTGTGAAAATGATGTGAATCATAAAGAGGTTATTCATAATTTAACCACATACCTGTTCAGTAATAGAAAATCCAACCAATAATTAGTTCAAGCAAGAAGTTCAATCCACACAAGCAAGAATCCTGAAAAGCACATGTACTCTATTTACTACAAACTTTATCAACATTCTATCTATTCGACTTGAACTCACTTCCTAGGGTTTCCTACTTATTTTTAGGTTTTCATTATGGTTCATCTTTATCATTGTCACTATAAAACCTAAAACAACAAAATTACTTACAAACCCTAACTAGATTGTTAAAATCCTTCCTAATAGGCTTGGGATCAATGCAAAATTATATTATTATAAGGAATCTCAAATTAATCATATTAATCACCTTTTACCCTAAATTAGGGTTTCTATATGCATTACAAATTATTCATATGTATAAACCTAGGGCAAGCATATTATCAACTAAATCAGATTCAACTCTTACTTTTCCTCTCAACAGGTTACTATAACTCGAAATAACCTATTTAAGACCTTAGATCTGATTTCCAAACATAATTAGGGTTTTAATCAAGATTTAATGCATAACATGATCAACTTATAGCACTTTTGGAACCTCAGTCAAATTCAAGCTATAAAAGTATTTTTATTAAATTCCTCACATTCTCTTGATCAATTTTCATATATAACTTATTGCAATCAGAGTTACCAATATTTAGTTATGATTTTTGCAAAGAAAAATATTTCTTGAATTTTTGAGCAGAGAGAAGCTATTTATCGGAAATTCCAAAAATTCTCGGCCGCTGGATCAGTACTCCGCTGGACCACACGGGATCGGACGGCTTGCGGTGCATGCATCCATCGAAATGTTCGCATGTGATGGAAACCCTGAGCCATGGATCTCTCCTCGGAATCCATGGTGGTCTACAATCAAACGGTGGCTACTGCTCCTCTTCCTTCTTCCTCAACCACTCAGCCCGTCATGGCGCCGTAGCAGTGTCCTCACTACAACGCGATCGAGAGAGAGAGAGTGTGTGTTAGGGATCAAGAAGGAGCAGGTTAGGTTCGTAGGGTTGTGGGGAGTTTAGAGGTGGTCCTATTTATAGGATTGGGGTTTAGTTAGGGTTCTCCAACCCACCACCGTTCACGCCTTCAGGCAAATTGGGTGTTTCCTAGAACAACCACGAAACCTAGCAAAACCTAGGTCCGTTTTGTGCGGAATTGTCTCCCAAATCCATCTAGGACACTTCCTTTCGTGCACACACTACTAAGTCTCACAGAATCTGGAGTCTAAGATCGGTCACCATCCTCCTCTACTCCCACTGGAACTGGATCTGTGCAATCCCTATGCACTGTCGAATGCCAGATCAATAGCCCACAATGCACGCTCAAATCCTTTACCACATCAAATTATGTGTGACATTTAATGTATTCCATTCACTTTAGGAATACTTATAAAAAATCATATCTCCCAAACCACATATCCAATTAATACCAGATTTTAAGGGAAAGTCCATGATGACTTAAACTACTTGTGTACTAAGTTTGGGACTCAAAATGAAAAGTATGACATACATTTCTTTATATGCAAGTCATTACTTATTAAGGCATATTTTATGCATATTTTCTCTCTCCTATTCCTTTATTCTCTTTATTTGGATCCCTTGTATCCCAAGAAACCATGTGGAGTCAAAATCTCATTCATAATGATTCCATTATCCATATTTCCACATATTTCTTATATTTTCATCATTATCTCAACTTTCCTTCTTAATAATGCTTTATTTGATTTTATCTCTTTCTTCTCCTATTATCTTTGCAACTTGGACTCCTTAGAACCCAAGAAATCCTAAAGATACGAAATCCATCCTTGAAGGATAATTCTTAGCCTTCTAGATGCTTCCACATCTTTCTTTTCTCATTATCTTAGTTATTCCTTTATTAATTGATTCCTTTTCCTTTTTATTTCCTTTTTCTTGTTATTGGGCCCAATATCTAACAAGGCCCACGAAATCAAAAATACAAGGCTATTTTTCATAGGAATCCATTTAAGGCACATAAAGCACACAATTACACAGTCATACATTTATTGGGGAAATTGCATTTCCAACCAAAAGAACCCAAAAAAATTGGGGTTGTAACAAGATCTCATCCTTGTTGGTTTATTATTTTAATGATTTGAGTTAAATTTAGTCTTTTATTACTAATCAAAATGAATATTAGGGAACTTGCAATGTTTTTGAATTTTGGTTCCTATGAGGAACATTTGTCATAAGTTGAATCACATTTTATCTTTTTGTTTGGAAGTATTTGAGGATAATATGAATAATGTAATGCTTCGAGTTTAAGTTATAATGTGATAGTACAACAAAGACTAGGAATATCCATAGTACCTTTTAATATTATACACAAATAATGTTATTTTAATTGGTGACACATGATATCTAGTGGTTTAATATATTTGGTTTTATGGATCAGTGGTCTAGGATCACAACTATATGAGGTTGTACATGATGCTGATATAAGATAAAGCCTAGAAAAGGTGATTAATTAGTGTTCCATTTAGTATTTGTAGCGATAATAATGGTTGTATCATAAGACGGTGACTATGAGTACCCTGGGGCTTATCTAGATAAGAGCATCATGGCAATATGTACAAAGTTAATGAGATATGTTAAAAAAAGTAATGTTAATTTAGTGATCCACCAAGATTAATGAGCACTTGGTTGCAATAAGATCTTAGGAGAAATGAGCACTCTGGTACAAGTTTATGTGGAGAAATCACTTTTCTCAATCGCTAATTATAAATAACAAGGTCAGTCTAATGAAAATGAATCATGAGATAATATATAATGCAAAAAAATTAATGGTTAGGAAATTTATGTGCAATAAGTCTACAAGGAATAATCTTTCACAATATTCTAAAAACAGTATCTTAGTTCCTCAACAGAAAGGATAAACTATATTTTCCATCGAGGTGATAGGAAATTTGTCGACTCATCATTTGATGGTTAATGGTTCTTACCACCTGTGAAATAATCAGGACCCCAAGATCCTAACCACATTGAAATGTCATTTTATAACCTAAGTATATCATATGGTCAAAAAATAAGAGAAGGACTTAAGTATAGAATGCATACAATTTACTTAGGATCCTAAATGTGTTTATATGAAATGATAGACCTTTCTTGGAGGTTTTGAGACTAAGTTTGAGAGTGGAGGTGTAAGACCCCTAACCTAGCTTAGTGATTTATTATGTTTACTTTGCATAATAAGTTGCTTAAACCTTAATCTAATCTCTTGAGATGCCTTAATAACGTGTGACAATTTTATGTTTTCAGTTTGGTCCTATGTGATTTATGTTTGAGCTAGTTATGTTTGTTTTGGACCAAGTTGCAATTTATCCATGTTGAGGGTCTATTTTACAATTTTTACATGTAGGTTGTACCCTTTGTGTCTTGGCATCATGAGAGGAGAGTGGTGCTTAGGGGCTCCTTGTTAGACCTTGGTTTATGAGGTGTCATCATGAGATGACATTGGGGTATGCATGGCTTTGCATGGATGCTTCAGTTTGATGGTGTATATACCTTGTGTGATGGTTTTTGAGGCCTTACGACTGCAACACCCTCTTGGTTGATGTTTGTTGCAACCTTGATGCTTTGTTCCCTTTTGTTGGTCGCTAGGGCTTTGCTTTGGTGGAGTGTTGTGACCGTTTGGCTTTGGTGACCTGGTGTAGTTGTCACTACCTTGTGTGCACCTTGTTTTGTTGGGACCAAGGGGTGTAGTGGACCTAACTAGTTGACACTACCTTGTTTGTACCACCTTCTCTTGCATGAATGTCTAGAGTGTTTGCATGGCCAATCCTTTGTGAGACAAGTGTCCTTTTGGTGCTCTAATACCTTGACACCTCATATCATCACCTCTCTCCTACCCCCTTGAGTATATAAGCTCTCTCTTTCACACGCAAGTATCCTCTTTAGCTCTTTTTCCTCTCTTATTCCTTATTTTTAGCCTTGATATTGGTATAGAAAGAAGAAGGTCGTGATCTTAGAGCTATGGTGGCCGATCATCCTTACATCTAATGATCTTGAGCTTGATCATCTTCTTTGTGGTGATTCTTGGTGATCTTTCTTCTTGGTAAGTGGTTCTATACCCTTGATCACATTTTTCCTTTGGAACCCTGTATTTTCTTTTCCCCTTTTAGCCATGAGACTATGGATAACCATGGTAGCTATCATGAGGAACTTCTCTCCGTGGAGGTTGAAGACTACGGTTTGACCATGGTAGTACCTAAGTGAGAAGAAGCTTCCTCCTTTCTTCTTTCTTCTTCCTTCTTTGTTCGGCCTAGGGTTTGAGTTTCTTTGCCTTGAGATTTCCTTTGACCTTGGTGTGTACTTCTCCTTTGAGGTGACCTTGTGGTCATGTATTTGATCCTAGTTGGAGCTTCCTTTCTCTCTTGGAGCTCATGGCTTTGGAAGTTGGTCTTCTTCTTAAGGTGGGTTATTAACTTTCCCCTCTTCTATTATTGCACCATTATCTTGCTTGCATGCTACTATTTTCATCTCTAAAACATGAACCTAAGATGCTAGATGATGTTTGTGGCATACAAATCAATATTCACTTAAGAGGAAGCGGTTATTAGCAATAGATTACTGAACATCACTAAAAATTAAAACCATTTACAAAGAGATCCATACATTGGAAAATTCTTTCAAAAAGAACCAAAGTAATTCAATTACATTCTAGTTCACAAGTACATATCTTGTACCGTATCTTCTCTAAGATTACAAGCATTGACTGCCCTGTTAAAACTGTACATAGGCAACATATAAACATTGAGGCATCAAGCCAAAATCTCAGATCGATTCATTAAACTAACTACTAACTCCAAGGACCTGAGATTACAGAGACTACACATAGGACTCTATATACAAGACATGACAGCCAGTGTCTCCACCTGAGAATTCACTGTTGTCCCAGCTACTACTGCTGCACTTCCTCTACTGTAGGGTTTCTGCCTCTTCCTCTGTGTCTACCTAAAAAGTTGGATCCCACGGGGGTGAGACAATTGTAAATTGCCCCAGCGAGAGATATAACTCTCCACCAAAAACATTATTATTGTAGTTTAATAGAATAAAACTGAGCAGAGGATTTATATATTCAACAGCAGATAGATCAATGTCTATACAGATTAGAACAATATTCTTATTCAAAGCATTTCAACTATAACTTGATAAAACAACATATCATTTATCCAATAAGGAATTAAAGCACATGTATAACATTTATCCTTCTAGGATATGCTAAACAAGGTAACATCAACCAATGAATTCTCGTATTTCAACCTTAAGCAAATACACTACACAGATGATTCATACTCCAGCCGACCATGATTACATAAGTATCGGTACCACACAAGGTCAATGGAAGATCCAGAATCCAAGACATCAACCTTCTTGGTCAGTACAAGATTATATGACATGGACATCATGTGTCAAACTGCAATTAGCTTTCCAGGGTATAGTGGCATCTTCACTATAGAGTTATAGCCCGTAGCATATACTCTCTTCAGGGTTATGGCCTGTAGCCAATGCTTGGTATTTATATTGTAGAGTCATAGCTCGTAGCCATACTCTTATTGGGGTATGGTTTGTAACCAATCCCATACATAGGATATAGCCCGCAGTTATTCCTATGGGGCATAAGGATATAATTGCACAATTACCCCCACATATTCAAAAATATGTGATCTAGGTTATGCCGCAGAGCAACCCATTTCACCATTCAGCAAATTATGACGCTGATGGATCTGTGGTCAGGGAAACTACATTATATAATATCACTTGATTAATTAAGTGTATTACCATATTCTTTTAGCATCAAACAAGTTTCCTAAACATCAAATAATATGACAAATACTACAAAGAATGGGTAATACTTTCATCAAGTACTGTTCAATCTTTAGTAAAGCATTGGGAACTCAATCCCTCATCTCATCAGGTGCATTCTCATTTCTCAACAAATCATCATCATGATTATGGAATATGGGTATTCAAACCCTCAGTTCATCATAGAACACTTGTTACCGCTTATTAGGTAACTAATACCTTAAGGTCATCTGACCAAGGTAAACATAATACTTGCTTTACAAGCATGTCACATAGCTCACAAGGCTTATTTCATCTCTTGTTACCTCTCATTAGGCAACAAGGAATGTTATGGCTCACAAGGCCTATAAAACAATTTCAATAATAGAAGATCATAGCTCATACCTAGATATGCTCATTATTTCATGATATCTGCATGGTTAGTAATCACAATAGCAGTTATATCAATATCACATATCAACACCATGCAGTACAAAGGTAACACCACTATTCCCTTATCAGGGTTAGGGTTTCCCATTTCATATTAATCAGCGGTACTCATCCCATTTCCCAAAATTAGGGTTTCACACACCTTCACCCTATATTAGGGTTAGGGTTTCAAATTAGAGTTTCATATTTCATAGCATCACCCTAGATTAGGGTTTCATAACACGTCATCCTGTGTCAGGGTTTCACACATCATTACCTTGAATTAAGGTTTCTTATAACTTTCCCCCAAATTAGGGTTTCATATAACATTACATATCATCATTCTGAATTAGAGTTTCTCATCACATTACTACATTAGGGTTTCATAACCCATCATCCTGTGTTAGGGTTTCACACGTCAAGGAGCATACATTGTTATCATAAGTATTCAATCATACTTATTTATTCTCATCATTTACCACTAAATGATTATCAACACAAGGTATGAGTTTCTTTCTCATCCATACAAAAGTATGATTACATCATACTTTATCATCTTGGCTTAACCCTTTCTCAAGTACGTTAGGCTTCACTTATCAAAGTGCATTAAACTCATTGTATCTTAATGTAACAATTAACATAACACACTTCAGGTGTTGCTCATCCAAGTATATTGATTTTGAAGTGTATAAAGGTATATCAACCTTGAAATGTTGAATATGATACCTATCATATCTTGAATGTATCACTTCCCTCATCACTTCTAACTTGCTCAAGTGCATCAACTTATATTGTATTAGGGTATTTTCCATACTAACACTTTATGCACTAATCCTGCATTTATCATGTAATGTATTAGTCATAAAATAATACATTTGAATTGTCCGATCATCATCAATTGATATGGACTCATCTTAGGTTGAGACATTGTTGATATAAGGTTGTACATTATCCACTACTTTAGGTGTTTCATATAACATCCTTTTTAAAATAGGGATTGTAATTAAAATACCCTGAATTAGGGTTTTCTCATATCATCACTCTAGATTAGGGTTACACCATTACCTTAGATTAGGGTTTCACTTAACATTGCCCTAAATTAGGGTTAGGGCTCATCACCCTTTTCAATTAGGGTTTCATGATCTCTTTATCAAGGTTCATACCCTAATTGTATATTCTACTCATAGTGGAAGTGTTGAGGCTCCACCACTACATGATTATCACTCATGTATGAATTCCTCTCTCTCTCATCCTCTCTAGGATATTGATTACTTCAAGATTGATTAGATTAGGTTAACTCTTCATTCAAGTACACACATTTAGGGTTAACATAGTGTATCGAGATATTGCTTCTACAAGCATCAACGATTAACCATTTTAAAATGTACTAATCACCTAAGTACCTTAGGGATTCAACCATGGTATTTATCTTTGATAATCATCTTTATCAATCATAGGGTCAATTGATCTTTCATCATCTTAAATCTCCAAACGATCTTGTTCAATTGAACCCCAAATGGTCTTGATCAATTAGACATCCAAACGGTCTTGACCAATTGTAAATCGAATCAACTCATTCGGTCTTGAAACAGAATCAACCCATTCGGTCTTGAAATCGAATCAACCCATTCGGTCTTGAAACCGAATCAACCATTCAGTCTTGAAACTAAATCATCAACCATTGATTTGAAACTGATTGAACAATTCACCCTTGAAAACGGTTGGATCTCCAAATGGTTTGAGATCGTTTGATCTCAAACGGTCTTGAGACCGTTTGATTCCAAATGGTTTTAAGACCATTTGGACTCAAGAGGTCTTGAGACTATTTGGTCCAAACTACCTCAAACCCGATTGGACCAATTACGGTTTCCATCATCAAATCGATTTAGGGATTTCAATCATGGAACCATCCATCATCTGAACCATTGAAAGTAATTCAACTTGTAGCCCTTAGATCTCCAACCATCCATCACAACCCTTGACCTTCAAATGGTTTTGAGACCATTTGGTCTTCAAACGGTTTGAAGATTGTTTGGCCTCCAAACAGTCTTGAGACCGTTTGGGCCAAAACAACCCAAAAATCAAATTATCAACTAGGGTCTCAACCACTCTACCCAATTAGGGTTTACAATTGGTGGATTCTCCATCATTGGGACTATTATAAATCATTTAATTAGAACCATTGGATCAACATCCAACTACCTCAGCCTTTGACCTTCAAACGGTTTGGGACCACTTGATCCCAAACGGTCTTGAGACCATTTGATCCTGAACGGTCTTAAGACTATTTGGTCTCAATTGGTCTTGAGACCGATTGGACTCAATTATGAAACCGTTTGCACAAGATATTATTAAGGTGTGTGCTTAAGATGACATCATCATCTTCAATCTTCATGCCTTCGAAAATTTTAGGGATTCTTGTGGTGATTTCAACAATCAATCAAAAGGAATTTCGAGAATGAAGAAAGATTCAACATATATAAGAGAAAGGAAATCAATAATATCAATTAAGGGTTCAAGTTATATAACCCGCCTTCAAAGTTGAAACCAAGCTTCAAGATTCACATCTCTAATGGTGAAGGAAGCTTTCTCAACCTCCCAAGGTCCGTCCTCAAGCCTTTGTGTGAAACGAATTGGCTAGGGTTGAAGATTGAATGGAGAAAAGAAGAAATCAAGCATTGATTTGCGATTTCCACCATGAAATCAAGGTTGAAGATGATTAAGGAGCTTACCTACAGGTTGGGGCACGTCCTCCTATTTATCCTAAGCTCATTTGTGTTCAACCTAAGCAAGGAAAGAAAGAAGGGTCGAAAAAGCTTTTCATTTGAGTTGGAAATGAGATGTTTATAAGGGAATTTCAATGAGAGAGAAAGTGATATAATAATCCTTTAGCTCACAAAATTGGTGCCACATACTCCCCTCCATCCCTTGAATACGACATATCCCCCACCTTGTAATTCTTCTTCATTATCCATGAATTAAAGGAAAACAAATTAAGCACATTAACCATTATAATAATAATATCTAAAAATTGAGTGGATATTACTTTTTAGTTAACTAATGTGAGTGGGCTCTCCACTCACTTTAGATATTTAGGTGCCTTTGCAAGGCACAAAGACGTACATTATTATGCAAATCTAACCATCTCATTTTTGGTTCAAAGGAACTTCAATTAATATATTTATTTTTGCATTAGATTGAATTAGGGTTTCAATTATGCTTAAATCTTGATTATTTTAATATCAAGATTCTCTCTCCTCCAAAGTGATTCAAATGAGACGCCCCTCTCATTTTATTTTTTTCTACATGATGCAAAGAAACATTAAGGACTCTATAAAGGTGGTATTTTTCATATTGAACCCTAGGTTTTGGGTAAATTGCACATTACACCAAAACTAGGTTTTAATGCACAAACATTGCTTAACAAGTTCTTTCTTGATACTCAGGCTGCCACAAGCCATAGCTCTGCATCATTTTCATTCTTATGATGCTTCAACATCCGAGGAACATGTTACCATGTAACATTTGCAAGTTAACCCCTCAACTTGGGTAATTTGCACATTAGTCCAAAACAAGCAAAATATTGTTTCAACATTATTCAAAAAGGACTAAAATTGGAACATAAGTTCCCCTTGAGCCTTAATTACTTTTCAAAAGATAAAATCAAGAAAATAAATGACTTGCTTAAGCAAAACATCTAGGGTTAAGGCTTAACCCAAGTCAGGGATGTTACAATTATAAACCCCTAACAAGGATTTCGTCCCCGAAATCCCACGAAAAGGAGAGACATATATTATTCATTCATAATATCATCAAATCTCCACATAACATCTTAATGTCATGGAGATACCATAGAACTTTGATTAATACAAAGTTCTTCCGTATAGGGTTATTATAGAACTTGTCACACAAGACACATACTCTACTGTTTCTTTTCATTATTTGACTGTAGAGTCAACTCTGTGTCAGATAATGCTTTTCTTTATCATACATACCTTATTTAATTTAGATGTCAAACCTCACTGATTTATCACCTTTCTTAACTTATAACTTTATGTGACATGATTCTTAATTCTGAGGAATCTTATATATTCCTTGTTCAGATTAGCATATCACTTTCCAAAGAAAGACCATAGTTACATTCTATCACTCACTTGTGACTACAAGCATTATCATATATATGGTGTTCCATCCGAACTATTATCACAACACTACACTTTCATACTGCTTGTACCAACTATCTCATTAGTTATACATACTCCTTTTTATAAGGGAAAGTTACTTGTCAATTAAGAACGTATCTTAGAGACATCTCTAAATTATATATATATAAGTTACTTTAACAGGTCTAGATAGGGGTATTCTTATGGAATTATTTTTATCTTGATAAATTTTTCCACAATAATTACAATTGTTCCTTCAATTAGTACATCCTTATCGATGTTATGTTTATGCAAAGCATAAACCCCTAACATATGATGTATGTATTATTTTATGTAACTAAAATGATTTCTCAATCGGCCATTCCAGGTAACTAATATTAATCATCTGATTAAGAGTTATGCTTTTACTTCCTCATACCACCTGATATTTCTTATATAATAGAATTTCTTACCTTGGTATCTGTCACATATGTTGAAAACACATCACATCCTCATTTTTATTTCTTCTTGGGACATTACTTATTACACATATCTTTATCTTGGAACCAAAGTCCAAGACAAACATATACTTTTCTGGGTATCCGTTAATTGAACATTTTTAACTCATGTACATCAAGTGTCATAAGACTCACTTGATTGCCATGCTCCAAAAAGAAGAGAACACAAAGAAACATATTTCTCTTATCACCCCATTATCATCTAGGGTTGTTTATCAAAGAGAAAAGATTATTATCTCCTCTCATCATAGCATGAACCTTCAACTATTCATGAGTCATTTACTCTTATCTCATCCTAGGTTCCTTGCCATCAACATAGGAATTGTAAGGATGATTACATGTCATTACTCATTCCTTTATTATTATCTATCATGATTATGAACATTTCATGATTTTATCACATTTCCCATTTCCACATCATGGGAAAATATCTTTACCATTCACACAAGCTTTATTAGATAGGGATCATCTCCCTTGTCTCATTCTCATCTTATGAGGATTATACTCTTCATTTCCTTATATACACAGATTGATCTGAGATCATCTTAGATTCCCTTTTTACTGTACTAAGGATGTGATAAAAAAATATATCCATTCCATATTTCTAGTTTCTTTATTGCTCACTAGATTGTCTCAGAATCACTACTTGATCAGGGTAATCAGAAAGATGACAATCTAGGAGTTCCATGCTCACCTTATCTTCAATAGTTGAATACCTGGCCAGGGTATACAAATACTGAGATTAGGTTGTATGCACTATCATATTCCTTACTTTTCATATCATTATGTACATAGGATTTAATATACCTGGATTTTCACTAAGCATCACTTCTATATTTTATCCTCTTTCACATATAAGAGCGATAATAGAGCATTTTTAAAAGAATACTGAACAAAATATAAATCCTCATCTTCCTTGTGTCCTCATAGGACTAATTGAGGGAAGCTCGACAATAATTACTTTTTCACTTTTAAATCATAAAAAATTATAAAATGATGTATCAAAATGATGTTATTTCATCTGACCTATTTTTGACTCGCGGATTGGTCACTGCCTCAGGCTGATTCTTTTCATAGAATCTTACCGTTGTTGGTTGCCAACTACGCTTTCAGTTTTTGTATGCAGGTGAGCCAGCTTGGGACGCTTGTCCACGTCCTCGGGTGCCACTACTAGACCACTACCTATGAGAGTCATGCTGACTCTGTCTTGGCGGCTGGGTTACACTCACACTTCTAGCCCAACAATCTTTCATCAGATGTCCCATCTTCCCACATTTATAACAGTTTCGATTCTTCCACTATGGCATAGATGGTTCTTTATCCCTTCTGGGTAGCCATTGCCTTGGTGTATTAGACATTGGTTGTACTAGTGGTACCAAAAACTTTCCATTTTTGGAACTACTAGGCCTCTGTTCGTGGGTTTGGTTAGGCCTCATCTTGATTCTCTCTTCCTTATTCTTTACTGGACAGTTCTTTCTGAAATGTTTGGGCTTCCCACATCTGTGGCAGATTCTACTTTTGTGTTGCAACCTATTTCTTCTAACATTTTCTATTACTTCAACATGTTGATGTTGATTAAGAATCCTGTTGGAGTCCAAAACTTCATCATTGGGGGTTGGTAATCTGGGTTGTATTGCTAATGCACGATCCACTATATGCATCATAGCTGTCCTAAATTGCCCATATAGAGCATGGAAAGCTGGGCTCTCTATTTCTGCTTGGTTAAACTGAGGATGTTTAGATACTATTTCCTTCCTAGTCTGGTCCCTTGCACCTCTTCCTGGTGTAGCAATACTGCTTTCAGCAGTATGTTCTTCACATGATCCAGCCATCTTTAAGTTCTTCTTCTCCTATATGAGCAGAAGACACTATCAGATACATTGGAAGACACTAGAATAGACTCAACAACCTAAATCCTATGTCTCTGTAGACTCAGCGAACCTAGAGCTCTGATACCACTATATTGTGGCATACAAATCGATATTCACTTAAGCGGAAGTAGTTATTAGCAGCGGATTACTAAAAATCACTAAAAATTAAAACCATTTACAAAGAGATCCATACATTGGAAAATTCTTTTAAAAAGAACCAATGTAATTCAATTACATTCTAGTTCACAAGTACATATCTTGTACCGTCTCTTCTCGAAGATTACAAGCATTGACTTCCCAGTTAAAATTGTACATAGGCAACATATAAACATTGTGGCATCAAGCTAAAATCTCAGATCGATTCATTAAACTAACTACTAACTCCAAGGACCTAAGAGTACAGAGACGACACATAGGACTCTATATACAAGACATGACAACTAGTGTCTCCACCTGAGAATTCACTGTTGTCCCAACTGCTACTGCTGCACTTCCTCTACTGTAGGGTTTCTGCCTCTTCCTCCATGTCTACCTAAAAAGTTGGATCCCACAGGGGTGAGACAATTATAAATTGCCCCAGCGAGAGATATAACTCTCCGCCAAAAATATTATTATTGCAGTTTAATAGAATAAAATTGAGCAACGGATTTATATATTCAACAGTAGATAGATCAATGTCTACATAGATTAGAACAATATTCTTATTCAAAGCATTTTAGCTATAACTTGATAAAACAACATATCATTTATCCAATAAGGAATTAAAGCACATGTATAATATTTATCCTTCTAGGATATGCTAAATAGGGTAACATCAACCAATGAATTCTCGTATTTCAACCTCAAGCAAATACGCTACACGGCTGATTACATTTTACAATCATACTTAAGCCCTGAGGAGATGAGGTATACCGCTCATACTCCAACTGACCATGATTACGTAAGTATCGATACCACACAAGGTCAATGGAAGAGCCAAAATCTAAGACCTCAACCTTCTCAGTCAGTACGAGATTATATGGCAGAAACATCATGTGTCAAACTGCAATTAGCTTGCCAGGGTATAGTGGCATCTTCGCTATAGAGTTATAGCCCATAGCATATACTCTCTTTAGGGTTATGGCCCGTAGCCAATGCCTGGTATTTATATTGTGGAGTCATGGCCCGTAGCCAATACCTAAAGTAGGATGTTACAATTTCTATAGATACATTGATTAGAGGAATTTTCCTAATAATATTTCTAACACGAGGACTACTTGTATTAATTTTACCAACATTACCACTAGATTCCTTTTTATATCAAGAAAAACTAGCTATTTTCTAATGTAACTAAGCCAACCTATCTTTCTCATGGGCCACCAGTCCTACAACATCTCCAGGCTAGAGAAAAATAAATAACTAAGAGAATGATATCATGAGAAGGAATTGAAGATCTTCTCAAGATAACTATCAGGATATAGTTCATCTATAAAATTTCTACTCACTCTAGGATCATAAGAAAATACTAGGCTTAATGAATTTGGATGAATCTCTTGGAAATATTTCTTTCTCATTTGGCATGAGTGTATTAAGAACTCCTAAATACTCCTATTATATTAAATATTTTCAACTAGAAAATACAAATATGTAAGGAATGGGACATGAGAGGTTATCCACCTTACTTAAGTGGGGAATAAACCCATTCAATTGAAACACACTAACAAGTACATAGATTAGGTGTATTTTCCATGTCTCAAAAGAATAATATATAAGAGACATGAATATATAGTAGCAGAAAAAGCAAACTTATAATATTATCTAAAAAATCCATTCACATTGTTCCTCACCCATTAGGGGGCATGATACATATGCGAAGATACAAGCTTAACTTATACAAAAGGACCTATTGTATAAGGAAACTTGGCTATCTCAATCTATCCTTAAAGTCTTACTTTAAGGTACATTCTTCACTTGAACCATCTTCCTCTAAACACATGCATCTGGGTGGATTAGGAACATATCACAAGAAGAATAAATTGTAAAGAGTATGAATAAGTAAAAATTGAGTACGTGCAGTATAAAAATATTTAGATAATAATTGGGCAAAGTTTAACAAATATAAAGTTCCAAAGTGAAAAAGGTCCAAGTTGGATAGTTAGTTAAAAAGAAAGTACATTCAAGATAGTACTTAGGTCAAGTCAGTGAGGCATTTAATTACACAAAAGGTGATCAATAAATATAAATTCTTTGATTTAAAATTAATTTTAAAACTATATCATTCAATAATATTTTACATAAATATAGTCAAACTAAGGTTATTCAAGAAAGGACGAGACCCATGAAATCTCAAGCTAAAGTGTTGGGTGTAAAATGCACACTCTGGGAGGAAATATATGTAATGAGTAAAAACACACTCTGGATAGAACAAACACGTCGAATATATGGTGGTACATAGATGCCACTACAATAAATGATATTAGTCTATTGTACATGCACATAGAGAGGCAAGATGAATATTTAATCAATTTCAATATATTTGAAGTTAAAAGGGAGAGAACAATCATATCTATCATATTTAGGTTAAAGGATCATCAATACTAATTTCACAATATTTTACTAACCAATTAGAGAGAAAGTCTCAAATTAAAAGGATTTATGAAAGACTAAAAGAGATTAAAAAAAAATAATCACTTTTAAAAATATCTCTCGTATGGGAAAAGTAGGGTTTCGATCATCATAATTTCCAAAAGAAATTCAGTATATGCACATACTATAAATCCTTGTCCAAAAGTTCAACATCAAACCCTGGGCCATTCCAGGGTCCCAAAACACCTATCGACAGATGTTGGTAAAACTAGGGATAATATTCCATTGAACATGAAAACCTTAGAAATCAACTTTTTCACTTAGTCCAATTAGGCCCAAGACCCATATCAATTGATACATCATACTTTCATAATTTCAAATACAATGTTATTGTGATTTTATGACACTGGAAATAATTATTTATGATTTTATCCATAAAATCACACTAAGTAGTATCTCTTATTTTTTATCATATTTTATTAAATTTTTAGTCTCTAAATAATTAGTTATGATTTTCCAAGTATTAATACATTGAATGAAATTTTGAAATCACAATCAAGAAAAAGAATGATATGCCCCTTCTTTGTTAAAAAAGAAAACTATGGGATAGGTTTACAATGATAAAACATAGAGTCCAATCTTTGTGCAGGCAAGGTGAAATCTATGGGCAAAAACATGAGAATGCCCCTTAGTCGAGAAATAAATAGAAAGACAATGAAGGTAGGAAAGGGAAAAAATCCAAATGTTATCACTTTTCAAAACCCAAGAGCTCAACTATTGCTCAAATCTTGGGGTTGAGGGAGAACCAATGTGTGCCTAATGAAAAAATAGAGAGGGAAAAAACATCTTCCAGAACATCTCCATATCATTATGGTTCCAACAGTCTATTACACGATTCTTGGAACAAATGAACACCCTAGAACCAAACCTAGTTATGATCGGAAGAGGTGGAGGAGCCAACAGCCACAAACTGGAGCATAGTTGAGGATAAACCAGAGACCCAACCATCTCTAAAATAAAGATATAAAGGCAAACAAGGATATAGAATGAATGGTTACTCGAATATATTGATTCAACACATGCATTACAGATGCATGATCATGATGGTGTGAAAAACACAATCTATCATCATCTTCCAGTATAAGGATTCAGGGCCAGAAGAGGTTCATTACTCAAACCAAGACAGTCCATATGTTGAGTGGCCACCATAGCTTCTATTGAGTTCTCTCTTATGATTAGAACCAACTAAATGTCAGGGGAAGGGAAGATGACATTAGAACCAAGTCTAATAATGTCCAATGCCCCAAACTAACCCTGGGAGGAATCCTACAAATGAATTACTCTCTGTAGGTTGGAGTCTGAGGATAGGGTCAACATTTATAGAGATGTATTCATGGCTGGATAGATGAGAACGATAACAAAGGGTCCTAATAGGTAGAGGCAAGAAGTACCTTAGGGGTCCAAGATGCTCTAGGAAGAAAAATAGCCACAAAGTCTTTAGTCTTGTAGTCTCCTTGACAAAGGGGGAAGATGAAGGAATGTGCATTTCTTATATATATAACCCCAGGAATCAAAATAGACACTGAATTTCTCAGAAAGATCTCCTTGATTTGGAGGAAAAACCATAAAGAGGAGTCAGGTGAGAGAAACTGGAATGAGAAAATCTTACTATTTGCACCATAGACTTTCCAACTAAAGGTAGGAGATGGTCTCTTGCTTGCATGAGCAGATCAAATGGCTGAGGGAGATCTTATCATAACCAAACAAATATGGAAATCTTAACTGTAGTGTGACAAACACAATAAGAAACTTTACAAGATCGACTCAAATAAGTTGATCTAATTTAACAATTTAGGCATTTATTATATATTTCTTCTATTTTAAATTAGGATAGCCATCATCATCCAATGCAGGTGAAAAATCACTCAAAGGATAACTAAAATATGCAGAGTCTGATTTTCATATCAACTTACACTTTTAAGAATATTATTTTATAGATTAAGGTCCTTTAGATTATCTTATTATTTTCTTGTATAATTCATTTGAGGCAACTGACATCATCCAATTACAACATAATTTATCATATGACAAATTATTATGTATACAATTCAAATTTAACATATGTTTCATATTTGACTATACCTCAAGCCGTCTAACATGCTAGAGATTTTTAATATTATTTGAATAAACATTAATATAATTATTAGTTGCTTACCATACCCGACAACTATGATCGTTTTGACATTATTTATTCGTTAAATATTTGTATTAAAATCTTATCCATATTTCATCAAGATTTCTACTCAAATATATAGTTTTGATAGATCTACATATACAAAACCATGACTTGAAGTAGAAGTAATATTTTATTATATTTATCTCTTCTTTTAGTCATTTATTCTCATTGTTTGACACTTACTTCCTTTCATATAGAGAATGAACTTTAAATTAAAACCTATTATGATGGTAAAATTGTAGAACTAACTTCTAATTGCAACATTATCCTAATTAATTATAATTAAGCCTCAAATAGGATGCTTATAGTTAACATACTATGTTTTTAGATTTATAAAAAATGCTAGTATACTCTAAGTCAGGAAAAATGATAATAAGGTCAACATTATTAGAAAACCATAAGGTAAAGGGAGGATCAGAGTGGATACCTATATTTGGTATGTTATAACATACTCAAATAAAATCTAACCATGTTCCAGGTTATTAGTGAGTTAACATCATACAAATACTACACTAACCATTTCAATGATTAATTAAACACTGACTAAATGACCAACTATATGGTCTTTGACTATAATTCCTTAGGAGGGAATCATCTGAAACTAGACGTTGGATTACTCAACAAATATGGTTGGCCGATTTTTTTGGAGAGATCTAGCCAATAATATTTACCATCTATAACAACAAACTCAGTTAGCTAGAGTTCCACAGGACAATTAAATACAACACTATGTTTAGTTCAAGATACATGTTAGAGTATTTTTTCTTGGAGGAAAATAAGTCAACGCAAGATACCGACCAAAAAGACCAAATCATCAACACATTTCTTAGAGAAAATCCAACCTATCCTTGATCTCTGTTTTCAACCAAGGTCATTGTCGACTAGTTAAATCAGTCAAATAAGTTCTCGAGCGTAGGCATTTGTGGCTATTTTAATGTATCGATTTATTTCAAATTTTATCTTAACCATAGCTAGTTTATACAAGACACACAATATGAAGAGACACAATATGATGTAAGCACATAAAAACTAAATTTCCATCCTTGTTGTCTTTGAACTAAGTGGTATCTCTTATTTATTCTCCATTTAGTATTATGTGGTACATGACTGATTGACTTGAAGTAACTCAAATACCAATCATAATAAACAAATTAAATGGAATAATAGCCATCTTCTATTTTTTTATCAATGTTGCATTGGGGCCAACAAGCATTTGCTCCCAACACTAGTTAAAAATCACCAGTTATCCACCACAATAACTCTTTACAGTGAGGAATGAAACGTTGATGGTGTTTTTATTAAAAAAACTGAAAAATGAGAGTGGTAGATCCTATGAATCGTCTACTAACGCCAAACAAGCCCTTCAAGAATCAAGATTGGGCAATCGACAAAGCCCATGCTCACTCGGACAGGCCCAACCCAACTCGTTATACCCTTTCAGACCGCTCGACGAAAACCGATTGACCCGCTCATCTGTCGCCATACCAAGACGTGGACTCAGCTCAGGTTTGAGAACAGCGAAACAGCTCCTCTCTTTTTTAAAACCTCCCACGGCCGCCCCGTAGAAAGTCCTCCTTTCTTTTTTTTTCTTTCGAGATCGACAGTGACCATAAAGAGAAGTTCGGGAGAGAGGGAAAGGGGGAAAAGAGAGATCGGAGCCCGAACGAGGAGTCGCAGGAACAAGATCGGAGTGAACAGCCGCGGAACACAGCAATGGCAGAGCAGCTGACGCAGGAGCAGATCGCTGAGTTCAAGGAGGCGTTCAGCCTCTTCGACAAGGACGGAGACGGTATCATGCATCTCCTCTTCTATCTGTAGCTCTCTCGCTCTATTTTCTCTCACGGTCAAATCCGCGGATTTCATCGGTCACTTCTAGAGGGGAGTTTCATGTGCGTTTGTCCCTGACTACTTCTGGAAGGGCATCGGGCATGAAACCCTAACAGTGCTGTTGCGGGTTCCCGATCCTTGAGACCATAAGTTTACGATCGTGCTTCAGGGTCTCCGATGCCGTTTTTTCCTTTGTAGCATACGCTAAGAAGGGTCTCATTTCTTGCTTTCTGGTACGGATCGTAGTTTACTTGCCGATATCGTCACTAGATGGTATTGATTTGCTTTTGCGGCCGGGATAAGGGTTGACGACTTCCTCCAGGAAATCCGGATTCCATACTTTATCAGTCTGTCGATTTTTTTTTTGTATAACATAGTGTCAAGTTGCTCGACTAAGATGTCTCTGGTAATTGTTTACTCATTCTATTCGTTTGAGTACCGGTTGGTCAAACATTGATCTAGATGGTTCCTTAAACATTGATCTAGATGGTTCCTTTGTGCAACATCTATCCTCACGCCTCGTGGACCATGCTTAAGTATCACTCTACGTTTTGCTTAAATGGTAGATCAGATCAGCTAACAGTTGTTGGCTGCTTAGATGCTTTCGAACCATTCAGTAGACCTACCTTTCTACGGTCTTATGCGTTGAGGAGAAATGTAAACGGTCTCGTGCTATATATATTTGATTATTCAATGTAATATATTATCATTTCATTGACTTAGATTTGTAATATTTTTGTGCCGTGTATTTATTCTTCTTCACTTTTGCTATGCCATATAAACCATAATACACTGACCTGGGTGGCACAGCGGTCCTTTGTGGGGGCGGGGCATTAGCAATCACTTTCTTGCGGCCTGATTTCGTGTTAAGCCCACAACGGGGATTATGTGTGACCCTTGTATATCATCATATTTATATAGTAAATTATTACTATTCTTTTTTATACAGTCATTTTCTCATGAGACGGTTCTTTTACATTTGTTAGTTACTACTTATTTTGAATTCTCGCTGATCTGTTTTTCTTTATTGTGTTATGGTAATTTCTATTTACTTTGTTTCACGCAGACAAGTACCCAGAGATACATGTAAGGGAATGCACTTAGGTTATCATTGTGTCACCTAATTTAGAGAGGCAACTAGAAACTTCGTGGCCTATTTTTTTTCCTTAATCAAGAAGTTGAATTGTATATTCTTATAGGGAAATAAAAAAAAAGTAACCAGATAGTGGTTTCTTATGTCTTTAATGTCTAATTCAATAATAAGCTATTTTGATCATGGACCTGAGAAGAAACTTTGCTTTCTATTTCTTAGATGTTCTTCCATGTTAATCTTTCTGTAGGCTGCATAACATCAAAGGAACTGGGTACTGTCATGCGATCTCTTGGCCAAAATCCCACTGAAGCAGAGCTTCGAGATATGATCAGTGAGGTTGATGCTGATCAGAATGGAACTATTGATTTCCCGGAGTTCTTGAACTTGATGGCTCGCAAAATGAAGGTATACAGTATATTTTATCTGATTTCAACTTAATATCTCAATGTTCTTGTTGCCTATGAATTTTATGTCGGCTTAATCTCCATCTCCTGGTTCTTAAGTTGCATATCTTCTGCTCTCTGAAAATTCATTCCAGAATGAGTTTCAATGCCTAGAATAGGGATGGCAGCACAATTGGTGGTCGGATTTTGTTAAACTCAACTCCATTCAGTCAGGATCCCGACATATAGCCTAAGTGAGATGAGATATATGATACTGAAACCCATCCAGACGATGGAGGCAAAATAATGACAATCTATTCGATCCTGCTCCAAACTGAATCTCCCCTGTGCATTCTAGGAACCATTTCTTTTAATACCAGATATCAAGTAATCAAGGCATTATGAAAAATTGAAAATATCATGAACAGCATTATGATAAGATGTACGGTCAAGCAGCTGCAAAAAATTCAGTTTTCAATAAAAATTATAAAAATTCATACAGGTTCGGTTTTACATGCCTGGTTGCAGTGGAAAAGGCAGACTACTTGAGCATGCAACATATTTCCATAATAACTGACGTCATAAATTCATGTTCAATTTATGTGAAAACGACAGATGGAAATTTGACACCTTACCATCAGATCAAGCATCTGAATACAACAAACAGCATACAATTTATAAAAAAAAAAAATCAACAATACGCACGTTATGTTAGAGCATATGTCTGCTGTCTCAAAGCTACCCAGTGAACCTGATAGAATATACAACTGGGCTTGTTTTCCAGTTTTTCATAGAGGAACGGCTCCTAGAGTATATATCAGGTCATTGAATCAATTTGAAATGATAAGTATCAGTAAGAGCTTAGTAGTTGCTGGACATGAACAATCTGATGAGTAAATTCATTTTTTCATCATCATCTAAGCCAGCTCAGCCATATTACTATGCTCTATGCAACATTCTTTTTCATTCAACTCTCTTTCCGTCAACATTTGTCTGGTTATGGTGCTTTGGAAACAACCAACCGACTTTTCAAGACGAGGAGTTAATCTATTCCTTAGCGGAATGCCACTAAGTTAATTGAATTCGGAGTATATTTGTCCATTATGTATAAATAAATATTAAAAGATACGTTTAAAAATCTTAAAGTTCACCCATAAATGGGCTTGTTAGGAACTTAGGATTGGAAATCATTTTATATGTTTCGTAGGATCTACAAACAGATATTTGGCCACACGGCACACCGAATTTACCTGTTGCCAATAAATAAGCAAATACTAAGACATATTAGATTAGCTGACAATCTCCATTAATCAACAATCTGATCTATGCCATGAGCTCAAGGAATAAATTAATACAATTTTTTAGTCTAGGGTGAGAACCGTGAGAGAGAGAAACTAATGACTAAGAATAAGATATGCAAAGCAAAAAAGAAACAGGGATAGAAGTTTTGAATGGTTTAATTTCTCAACCTACTTTACTTCATGAGTGAGATCTCTCCAATCTCAAATTTCACATTCCATTCCTTGCAATGAGCTCAACGAACCAATATAGTTCACTTAGATCTTGTTTGTGGATGGGAAAGGCCAATTCATTCGTTGACAAGACATCATGAAGTTTAATTTTAGAGGGAATGTTTCTAGATGTAATACGAAAAATTATCTTCCCGTTATGGACTTATACGAAGAGCATGTGCCAGGACAAATTTGGAATATGGAAGGAATGAACTGCTAATCAACCGTCGGGCAAACTTATACCTACTAATTCCTACTTTTCCACCCAAACAACTTTTTGAGATCAAGTCTACTAATTGACCTGTTCCAACAGACCTATACCCATAGTCACAATAATCGTCAACTTTTTGGAAAATTTGCGTTTTAAGCATGAATTTTTCCTCAGCTGTATGTGACGGCTGAATAACTCCCAATTCCCAAATATTTCTTCTTATTCCCGTATTATTCGGGATTGTTCAGGTTTTACGTTCCCCCTGTTTTATACTGTTTACTACTCGACTTTGTTCAAGAGTATATTCATGTGTGTATGTAAATGTATATACATTTATGTATACATATGTGTGTTTTATATGTATACATAGATGTATGCAATGCATATGTGCAGATATGTGTGTGCAGTATATATGCCTATGACTGTATGTGTATGTGTGTATACTCTGATTTTTTTTGTGACTTTTTTCCGAGCACTTTTTCCCCGACTTTCCCGCATAATTGCAATTCCTATTTTTTCAGCTTGGCTGAATGTGACCCGGATATGTGACTATGCCATAATCACAATAATTGCCATTTTTTTTTTGTTGTTGAAAAATTCGCGTTTCAAGCGTGGTTTTTTCCTCAGCCGTATGTGATGGTCGAATGACTCCCAATTCCTTATTATTCTGGTTTACTCCTGTATTATTTGCAAACTATCCATGCTTTATGAACTGTTTTATAAGTCCCCCCCCCCCCCCCCCCTCTATATTGTTTAAGACTCTGACTTTATTGAAGAGTATATACATGCGTCTCCTGAAGTGATCGAGATGGTTGGCTATGCAGGAGCCCACACAATGATTGAATTAAACGGGATACCAATCCCATCCAGCAACACCCATTGCATGGAGACATTAACAAGTAATCTAGTGTAGGATCCTTGAAGGAGGCCTTTCTTTGACATCGCTAAAGACGTGCGTTTTAGGTCGTTTCAGGTGTATGAGGCGCAACCACCGGAGACGACCAAACTCTGCTATTACTGCCAACTTAGTGGGGATTTGGCAGGGTATTGCTAGCGGGATAGGCGGCCGCTTAATTGCCCAAGGCACCTGAGCACTAAATTTAAGCCTTAGGCGCCTAACTAGGCAGCTGCAATTCAGCAGTTATTTTTTCCAGCCTAGCGTGTTTAACATGCCACTTAATTCCGTCTAGGCCGCTTAATTGAGCCTTTTTTGGAAAATGATCTATAACTACAAATCTAGTTGTATATATGTAATATGTAGTGATTGTGGTGCAACTATATATGAACAAAATATATAATAACATATTATATTATACATACATAATGTTAGTAGTAACTTTTAGCATGCACAGTAACAATTATCGTATATTGTATGTATGAAATGTGTACAGTGTAGTGCAAACAATATGTTGCTGCAAATTTATAAGCATACATATATATGTAGCTAAATACATTTTGTACTCAAACTTTAATTCTGCAACTATATGCACTGCATTGTGCTCTTAGATGTAGTTATATGTATATCATTTTATATTCTCCAATGTTTGTATATGTATTGAAGTCTAAAATACAAAAAAAAATATATAAATTTTAACCGTCCGCTTTTAAGAGGCGCCCGCTTAGTCGGTCGCCTGGCACTTAAGCTGTTGCAAGGTCCCACCTACTCACCTCTTGCTTTGCGCTTTCTAAACAATCCTCTACTGTCGAGAGTCGAGACAGTTCTCAACAATCCCCTAGGTTCTCCCCTTTGACGGTCTGGGTTTGACCCTTTAGATGGATAAAAGGAATGGGCCGAGAAGAACACATCTAATCTTGGATAATGAGAATGAAGGTAGAACTGAGGGCAGTTTGCTTACAAAAAGCCTTTGAGGTCGGGTTGGATGATGATGCCTTTTAGGAGGATACACGACTAGCACTTCCCGACTAATGGGCTAAGATAGCAAAGTTGATCAAGATTGCAGCCAGAAGGGCAGTGGATTTTATGGCGGAGATCCGAGATATTTTTGTAGATACTTGAAGACATGCTGCCTAGGATGAGAGGAAAATATACTTTCCTAAAAAGAGTCGACGGATCCCACATGAGTGGATAAAAAGAAGTCACCTCGTCTTGGGTTGAGGATGTCTTGTATGCCTGTAGAGATGACAAGTCCTTGAAGGAGATCATCAAATCTCTTGGGCTTTGAAAGAGGTTTAAAATGGAAAATTCTAATCTTTGACAAATTTGGAGTGCTAATGAAGACCGGGGCTTTTAATGGGGACCAAGTTTATGTATTTACGCTACATGACCAAGCTGACAAAGGTTACCGATGCTGAGGTGAGTGATGACGACTTCTCTCTTGATCACATAGGTACGGAATTGAGCATCCCAATGGAGGCACTGCTCGTACCGAGCCTCTCATTGATCTTGGACCACAACTCCATGGTGCTTGCAACTTCATTACAACCCCCTGTTCCTAGGACGTTTGAGGATTCGGCTGCTGATGCCCATGTCATTAACACCAACGATCATGCTGATAATCATAGACGGTTCATGGATCAGAATGGTGTTAGGAGACCTCTGGCTCACAAACATCTTAGAGATTTAGTTTGAGGCTTGGTCCTATAGGAATGAATCGACATGTAGGTTGCCGAGAACAAATAGAAGAAGTCAAATATCTTACGAAGAGTGGGATGGGAGACCACACAGGTCTTCATCTATATTCTAAAGTTTCTTGACGTAATGAGTTTAGAGATTTGGAGGATGAAGATTGTGATAGATGGTTCAAGAGTGATGGGGGGAACATGATGGTTTGTTTACCAGAGTCAGGAGCCCGCGTAGAAGAGGAAGATATAGAGAGATATAGAGCCTTGAGCTCCCTGCAGGTGCTGTCGACAGGTGTAACACCCCTCCAAGCATGTACATGACAACAGAAGCAAACCCTGTTTGTCCATAACATGGGTCACTTGGCTCGGAGGGACATCACAAAACATGATATACATAACAGCAAGATAAATGAAACACCGTGCGTTAACTCAAAATATAGATTCATACATTGTTCTTGAAAGGGAAAACATCAACTGTCTCATCTTAATCTCAAACCTATTACATGTAGACTGAACAAATCTAAATCTTAGAAAGATAAACTAGACAAAAAAAATCTACTGAGTGGTAGATGGCACCCCACCAAGCTAAAGTCTCCTTGATCATGTACACTTGAAGGGCTTGCTTCAATTCCCACTTGCTCCTTGATCTAGGAACATCTTGTCCCACGACCATGTGAAGCAAAGCAACAACGTAAGTAAGCGACTCTATGCATGTTATAAGAACTGAAAAGTAAGCATATATACTTGAACTCAAATAAACTTGACATGACTTAACATTTAGAATTATCATTACACTTTATCTTGCATTACATCAATGAATTAAGAAACATTACTATATGTGTTCTCTCTATCACTGCCCACGTGGGGGCACATCATGCTCGGAAAGCCCATGATAGCTAGGAAGCCTATAACGACCATAAAGGTCCATCATTGCGAGAAACATATAATAAATTACTTAATTCTCATAACTTAATCATTAACATCATTGTTCTTATCTTACCATCAATGTAAATTGTCCTCATCCAATAATTGCACCAAAGTGCTCATCGGGCCGGCTAAGGCTCATCTTAGTTGCACCAAAGTGCTCATAATGCCATAAAGACAAATAACATAAAGAGGAACAATTTACAACTTAAGTGCATTAACTTACTGATCATGGGATTTCTCCCTCTTAATCTTGAAATTATCATTACATAATTTACACAAGTCTTTCTTAAATTTCTTAATTATTACATGAGCATAGCATTAGACTAATGAGCATCAGTGATAACTGATAAGCATAGGACTTTATGATTATAGCAAACAACATGCAATAATATGATCTTAATTTCATTCATTAACTTGGAATTTGTAACATAATCCTAAATCATACATAAGAAGCAATTCATTCAAAGTACATATGCATAGTGGCATGACCCGCTTACCTGGATCAAGGTAGATCCTAGCTTACAGCTGATTGGATGATAAAGAATCTTGATTTTCTTGTTTTTTTTCAGAGATTCAAATAGCCGGTTAATGTTTGATGGATTAATGTAGGTGTACAATATAATGTATTATTTAGACAAACCAATTAGTGTAAATTGTTTATATTATTGTATGACTGAATAGTTGCAGCTTATCTTGGAGCAAAGGATAGGCTCAACTACTCTTAAGCTAATTGATGAACATATCATTTTTATTTTATGTAATTTTTCTAGAGATTCGACCAGCCTCTAAGATTTCCTGTCTTTTTATTTATGATCGAACTCGTGCAGATATACAATAGTACCTGTTTATAGCTAAATAAATGTAAAAATTTTAGAGGGTGCTGAATGTTTCCTGACTAATAGATAATTAATTGATGTGAGTCCTTATAGAAGGATGTTATTCTGCTTGAATTCTGAAGAATAATAAGTGAGAAAATTTATATAATAATTCATGAATCGTATTTAAAATAGAAAATCTCAATTCTGCATTATACTGTAATTATTTTCATGACAAAATTAAAAGAAAGGGATCTTACCTCAGGCGCCATATGGTTTATGGCGATTTAGCGAATGGGTATTCAAAAATCTTTTTATGCTGTTAGTTGGCCCGTTATTTTTTCGTTCTTGGGGAAGTGCGTGCCAGCAATTTATGTTTGTTTGTTTGGAATTACATCTTCAAGTTTTGGAGGTCTGTGTGCGCACGTGTGTTTGGGAGCGGGCTGTTGGTAAGTTCTGATTTTTGTCAATGCTGAAAGATCTATATTGTAAATGCGAGCATAGTGGTGGATGGAGCTTCACAATTTTGAAGGCTCTCATGTCTAGACTTTCTGCGATGTCCTACCTGACCGTTTGGGATCTTGATTCATCCTTTTTACCATCCAATAAATGAGCGTGCACACACATACGTATTTTGTCCCTTGTGACAAATTCGGAATTCAGCAACTTTTGGCTGGCTGAAAAAAATCGAAATCGGGAAAAAAGGTGAAAAAATCGATATATTTTAGTCAAAGTTCGGTCAACTATTCGGAAATAATTGAGAATAAGTCGGCTATATATACATATATAGATATATATATGTATACATACATATCAGATACAAATGTAACTATTAAGGTCACTAGACATACAATCTTATTGAATGAAAAAGTAGTAAAAGAACTAAAGAATAGTTGAATAATAACAATGGACTGTCGGGAGAGTTGGGGTTGGAGGTTTAGTGTATATCAGGAGTTCTATGTACATTGTTTGGTTAAAAAAGAGCAACCGACTTAAAAGAGAAAAAACCTGAGAAGTCACGAAGAATCGTGAAAAATTGTATAAATCACGAAAAAGCGGAAAAAATAGTGAAAAGTCGCAAAAATGCGGCGAATGACGTATTAATCATGGTGAAATTTGGGAGCCTATAATATCATGACCCCCCCCCCCCTTTTTTTTTGTAAAATTCGGAGACTTATGTTACTATGATTTTATCGATTATATATAGTAATTACATGGAAAGTTTAATTTCCAAAGAAAGCTCTAAACCATGCATAAACCATAACTGAAGTACATTTTATTCTTTCAATATAGGTATTTTTGAATACTACACAACAAGAGCTCTAACTCAGTTTAATCTTTAAATGATATTTTATGTTATTAGTGTCCTACAAGAATAATACATTCCTTATATAGCATATGCGAGAAATTGCTTCATGTTGCTTTCATCTTTATAAGGCATATGTACATACTTTTTGTTATTAATATGGACTCTTGTGTTACGCAAGAGACAGTCTCATATATATGCTATATGACCTACAATGCAATTTAAGGCTTTGTAAGGATGAAAACGTCATCATCATTGAGTCTGCTGTCCAAGCCAAACAAAAGTGGAGGTTAAAAGTATTTATCCCTAATAATAATGGTATTAGTACCGATCATAAAAAAGAAGTTTAAAATTAGGACCATAACAAAAAAGATTGACACTCGTTAATCATCGCAGGGAGTGGAGAACCATGAAAAACACTGAAGATAGCAAACCGGGCATGGCGTAGGTCAAGGGTGCACCTCGTTGTGGTGCTTCAGACCCATGCAGTTGCTTTAATGCACACTCCTAACAAATTTGTTTTTTCTTGTCAATAAGGATTTACTATTTAAATTTTGGAGTTCTATCCCAATTAGGGATGAGAATCAGGTCGGGGTATACCAAGTGTAGTCGTACACATGTCCAAATTCATATTGTTACATGGCTAACAGGCTAGGTCTAGGCCCGAATAATGTTTGGAAATCTCGGCCCATACCCAACCCACGATCCATGCAATAGATATGGATTTTGGGTTGGGTTTCGGTCGACCTGGAGTAAATATTAAAAATGATTATTTTTCATCATATGTATATACATTTGAAAGTGTATACTGGCCAATGCATGTAACCTATATGATACAAACCAAGTTGTAAACAAAACTCATTCACATATTCAACTTATTAATGTACTCAACTCTGTCAGACAATATCACATGGTATATGCTTATATAGATAACACATTAGAAGTCCTAATTGGCTTATTTCTACTTAAGGCCAAACTAAAATAATAATAAAAACTAATTAATAATGAACTTACAATTAAATTCCTATATTACATGTAGATCCTAAAACTAAAACATTTGCTTGATAAGTCCTGAAACACGGAAATGTAATAAAGAACTAATCAGATATGCTACCCAGATTTTAGATTTGGGAGTTAAGACTTATCATGCCTCAATCATTTACGCTGTGAATGATCAACTGAGATCAAAACTAAAAGTTGATGATGCAAGCCAATGCCATGTTTGTGCGCCAAAGGTTGGTTGGACAAATATCATGCTTCTACTTTAAACAATCGTTCCAATGATCACATTCGCGTCATAAGTTGCATCTATGAGTAATGGGAAGAATGGATAGTAAAATGCTTGGACAAATGTGTCATGCTTAGTTAGCGATGACATGACTAAAGATGAAGAAGTTGGAGTGGAATGTGCATCATTTGCTTCCTCTAGTATCGGCTCTAACAATAATGCGAATGGCGTCCTTGGCGATGTGGAGGGTTGTCGTGTTGTTGTGGACATTGTGGTACATTCACCCTTGCAAGCGTTAAACAATGCCCACATTTCTTGTCTCATTTGTCATTTCCAGAATTACAACTGGGCTTCTAGGCGGTCAAATTGCTTGTAGTAACGTGTCGATCATTCTTCTAACTTTGGAAGCCTGGCATTGATATCCTCATTGTGCGGTGCAAGTTGATGATGCTTCTGGTTGTTGTGGAAGTGCATCTCAACCCCTTGATGATGAGTTGGCCGTTTTTTTAATAGTTTGTGTACTTGGGGAGAACGTATTGCACGATTTTTGAAGTGGAATTTGAAAATCCATGGGAAGTTGTTGAAGGCTCTAGATATTGTGGTTGATACACAAGGAAGAAGGAATTCACTAGAAAAATATTTGGTGTCACGACTTGCTATTCACATGAATGGTACCATGGTGTTAATGTTCGCAGTGAAGAATACCGCAACGTACAGTTCACTACGAACAATAAATTCTTTCCTTTCTCTTTTGCTGAAATTTTGGCCAAAAAGGGAAAATTTAGTGGTGGATGAAGAAAAATAAAATTTCAGAGCAACAAGAAGATCAGGAGATGAAAAAGGTCTACACTAAGGAGATGAGTAGTACGATAACATACTGTTCACATAAATAATAACTTGGATTTTCTGATGAATGGGTGGGATTAATCCAAACCCAGGGTTTGGGATTAATCAATGGTGGATATAACCTAGGGTTTGGATCTAATGGATGCAATGATGGCTCCTAGACCTAGGGTTTAGGAGACCAATGAGTAGAGGATAGATGGGTTTGGTCGCACTTGGGGTTTTGGCTGTCTCTGGGGTCTTGGTTCTAGACCTAGGGTTTAGATGTCAGGTTCTGATACCACCCAACGTAAACCAAGCTGCAAACAAAACTCATTCATATATAATTCAACTTGGTTGAATATCCCTATGCATGAAGCTTACATAGATGACATGCAAGAAGCTCTAATTGGCTTATTTCCATGTAAGACCAAGCTAAATTAAGAATTGACGACTAATTAATTAAGATGTTGCAACTAAATCCTATATACTACATGTAGGTCCAAAATGCTAAAATACAAAAACACAATAAATGAACTAATAAGATATATCTAACTTTTGGATTTGGAAGTCGGACTTGTCGTGCATCACTATTCTTACCAGTTGTAAAACTAGTACACTTAAAAGTTTTTAACTGAATGAAACCATATCGATGAAAGGGATGTTGTCTAGATTAGGCATATTTAAAATTATAGTCATATCCCATGTATGTGTGAGATACACTCGAGTGTATTCTAGCCTGACTCTCTCTCTCTCTCTCTCTATATATATATATATATATATATAGAATCAGGCTAGAATACACTCGAGTATATTAGGAGAAGAATACACTCAAGTAGTTTTTCATGATGCGATATTTTTTTTTTCAAAAATTAATTCGTTGATCTTCTTAAACATCTTGGGAATAGCTCATATACAAAATTTGAGCACATTTGGACAATTTGTAGGTCATGTTATAAATACCGTAAAAATTATGCATTTCAAAATAGTTTCGCGCGTCGATTTTGTTGCCCTTGGATGAGTGACTTACACTCACCCAAATAGGCTCAAAATTTGTATGTAGCCTAGTTATAGTACGACAATGAATATCAATGGTTTACATATAAAAAAAAATAGTCTTGATATGCAAACACACTTGAGTGTATTCGTGCGATCTGTACACTCGAGTGTATTCCAGCCTGACTCTCTCTCTCTCTCTATATATATATATATATATATATATATATATATATATATATATATACAGAGAGAGAGAGAGAGTCAAGCTAGAGTACACTCGAGTGTATTCGGAGCAGATTCGGAGTAGAATACACTCAAATAGTTTTCCATTATGCAATATTTTTTTCAAAAATCTAATCCGTTGATTTTCCTAATCATCTTGTGTATAGCTCATTCGCAAAATTTGAGCACAGTTGGACATTTATAGGTCATGTTATCAAGACCGCAAAATTATGTATTTCAAATTTGTTTCGCGCGTTGATTTTATTGCCCTCGGATGAGTGACTTACACTCATCCAAATGGGCTCAAAATTTGTATGTAGCCTAGTTATAGTATGACAGTGAAGATCAATGGTTTACATCTTGCAAAAAATAGTCTTGATATGCAAAATATTTGAGTGTATCCGTGCGATCTGTAAACTCGAGTGTATTCTAGATTTCTAGCTCGGCTCTCTCTCTCTCTATATATATATATGCAACGGTCCAATGAAAAACATATCTTGGTGAGAGCATGAGAGGCATTTGAATATCTCTCTACATAGATCAACTTTTTATAATCCAACCGTATAGATTACAAATATACCTTAATATTTACCTTCGTACAAAATTTCATCACCATCCGATTTGTAGATCATTCACAACGACAGAAAACTTTTCAACACTCTATATTGAATTTCAGACTGACTATTGGATGTAAAAAATGTATATTGTACATGACATGTAAACAACATCTGATTGCAATGATTTTTTGTGAGAAGGTAAATGAAATGATGCTTTTTCCATCTATACAGTTGGATTTCTAAAAATAGCTCCCAATTTGTAGTTATTCAAGGGCCTCTCATGCTCTCACCGTAGGATGTTTCTCACTGGATCACCACACACACACACACACACACACACACACACACACACACACACATATATATATATATATGGGCGGGGGAGAGAGAGAGGCTAGAATACACTTAAGTGTATTTCAGCCCCAATACAATCAACTTTTCCACTGTCAGATTAAGTACAGATCAGATGAACAGAGTTCCACTCACTGCTCAGTCGAGCCGGAATCAATCTCCGTGAACGCTGACCCCACCCATCCCCGCTCTGGCAACTCACGCCTGCTCTGTCTCCTCTCTCTCCGTGGTTAGTATCTGAGTATCTCGTGCTCTTTGGCTTGCAAAACCTAGTGCCTCTCAGCGGGCAAGTTGGCGGCCTGGCCGGAGGTTTGAATGAGGATTGATTTCTCTCTGTAAACGGGATAGTCGGTCATTGATGAACATAGCTGTAGCTACCATGTGCATCAGCTTTGCCTCATTAGCTGGTTTCATGATGTCGATGATGGGCAGGCACACCGTGTATGTAATGTCGAACGCCCAGTTCACAGGTTCGTCGACTCACACCAACCCCGCTCTGTCCATCGCAAACCTCACAGGCAGCAGGAGGTCCACTTCATTGGATGGCCGTCATACGGTCATACCCTCTCTATAAGAAGCTGGAATAGATCGATTGTGTTCAAACGGCTTGAGTCCCTCATCCGCAAGCCTAGTTCTGAACGTGTCCGTGCGCTGCTGCGTGATCAAAGCACCTCTCCAGGAGCGGTTCCCTCACTCAAGTGGGGTTTGATCCTAGGATTTACTGCATGTGACCATGTCTGATTACTTGTGGAGATTCTGACGCATGGGGAGTTCCACAACTTATGGAGATGGGGTTCATAACTTGTGGAGATCCTATGCATGTGGGGTATATAAACTAAAGAAGTATACCGTTAGGGACTGTTTGGCCCCCAACTTTCTGAGTACCGGTATTTAAATGGAAATGAATAGTTATTTTGATGGTCAAATGTTTCTTCTGCATTTTGTTCGGTATTTATATATGTATATCAGCGAGATTCCAAATCATGCCATGTATGCCTGGCCGGCGTCGGCCTTCTAACATGCTGGTTTTCTGTCCTGCACAGCAGGATCTCGCTGGTCGTGAAAAGGTTGCTCTTAAATCAGAAGCCAATTATATACAGAACTACCAAATTTCTAAAGTTCACGGCCGAATGGCTCTTAGAGCCAGCACAAATACAGTCCTGGTGGAAATCGCTAAAAACTCCTTCGACTGGGGTGTTTGGTCCTGGGATCTACTGCATGCGACCATGTCTGATTACTGCGCTACACCCTTGCGTCCTTAGTTAAGCATGTATTCTTGTAAGGGACGATATTTTATGCAGGGTCTGCCTTGGGTATTTTAGCATGAGCTACAGCCACAATTATTTCCCGAAAACCAAACTCCTTTTAAAGCCCACTAGGTTGGCAATAATGGAAAGCCAGAATGGAGCAAATCCGATTTATTGAGCGACCAAACTTGTATATATTTTGATTTCAATGGATTTCAGGGTCAGTGTGAAGTAACAAGCAGAAATTTTGGGTTTTTAGTTTTTGTATCAAAATATGAAGCTGACTTGTTGATTCCTGGTAGGGTAAAAGCTCTCTTGTTCGAATGAATTATGAAATTGTTTTCTTAAATCTATGCATTAGCGACGTCATAGATGAATTTAGGGGCATGTGTCCCCTGTTATTCAGAATTCTATTTACTCTATATGTAACCTGAAGATTACATTAGTGACTTATAATAGTTGATCTACCGGTAGATAAAGGTTACTCGAAAACCACGTCAGTTTTGGTGGTACTTAAAAGTGACGGCTCCATTCCTGCGGTGAGCTCTTTTACATGCTTTTCTGCTCACTTGATGGCTGGAAGATTAGATGCCCTACACGTCTTCCATGCCACCCGGTAATACCTTCTAAGTAGAAACGTATATGGATTTTGAATGAGCGGCCTTAATATTTTCTGTTTGTCAGTAATTCTACAGAGGGAAAAGTGTTTTCTTTGCCTTCTTGCCGTACTGCAGAAACATTGATATCTTATTGCTATGTTTGTCCCATGAAATCATATTTCCGATTTTTAATTGACTAAAATATTGTTAATAATCAAATAGTTTCAGTAAGCAGTCTTTCTTATTAATGTGCTTCTGGTTTTTTTAGGATACGGACTCGGAAGAGGAACTCAGAGAGGCTTTCAAAGTTTTTGACAAGGACCAAAACGGATTTATTTCAGCAGCTGAGGTTGGTTGCTGTGAACATTTGAATCCATTGACAGCTGTTTGTAGCTTCCTTTTATCTTTTGTGCATGTTATTATTGGCTTTGGTAGTTAATAAGACTAATCTATTTAACACATGAAACAGCTTCGATATGTGATGACCAATCTGGGTGAGAAACTGACTGACGAAGAAGTGGATGAAATGATTCGTGAGGCTGATATCGATGGTGATGGACAGGTTAACTATCAGGAGTTTGTAAGAATGATGCTGGCCAAGTGATGCTGCTGATGTGATCTTCATTGTTCAACTGGCGACTGTGCTTTGTTTCAAAAGAACGTAATGACTCGGTAGTATTATAGCTTATGGATGTTTTCTGCATTAGGATGTTATCAACTATCCTTGAATGTTTCTCCTGATATTCTTTAGTGTATTCGGCTGTCTGGGCGTGTTGGGTGTCAAAATGAAACTTTCTTTTGCTCGTGGTATATTCCAGTTTTATATGGGCATTATAATTTTGAAATGAACATCAATCGTTGGTTCGTTCCCTCCTAAGCATGGCTTAATTTTTTATACTACTCGTTGCACGTGTTGGGAGAAAATTTATTATATTGGAAATTTGATATGCTACTGGTTGGACGTGGTAGAAGAAAATTTACAATATTGGAAATTTGACTACAGTAAGTTCTTAGTCAGTCTTTGCTGCTGCCCGGATGCTCAGTATTTTGTTTCTCCTTGGATATTACCATAACAAAGACTTGAGTGTGAGATTCTTAATCCTAAAATTTGGAGTTCCATTTTTCTTAATGGAAGTTGATTTGATATACGATTCACGCTGCCCTCCCCTTGTGAGCACAAACAAATCAATTACAAGATTATGTAAATGCTGCTTAAATGCTTGAGCCCACATTTCGGCTATCCATTTCAAAATCATTCTGCTTATGGCATAAGCATGAAGCCTAAACTTAAAAGGAACCCGTAGATCGTTTTGATAGTTTTATCTGGAATTTTGGTTACCCTATATACCTTTTTCTGCTCATCATGTTCTTGATGCAATGGGTTGTAGGCCTCAAAACATCTTAGGTGTGAGCCAGTATTGATGCAGCAAATTTGCAACAACGCTCGACTCATATTCTCTCCCTTTATCTTTCATTGCGTGCCAGATTTAGTCCTTCGAAGATCCCCCAACGTTCAACATTAAGAATAAAGTAGTGGTTGGTGTTCATGTTGATCTAGATTTTGCCAGCCAGCATACTTCAGCTGCAGCTAGATTCATTCTCTTAAGCGTCCCAGCTTGCTTTAGTGCTTAAAAATTCTCATCCTTGGCGTTTAGTGTGTACTCTGATGCCGCCAGTTTCATCTATGAAAAAATAAACATGCCCTAGTAGGAGCTAGTCGGCTAATAACGACGGAGGTAGACAGGGTTTCATGATTTTCTTTGATAGTCAAGAAATCATATTGTTTATTGATTTACATTCTCCATATTTTATGCTTGGATCAATTCACGCATTGCTTGATATCGCCAGTCATCCATTATCGGCCATAATTTATAGAGAAAGTGAGACTTCGTTTCGGACATTACTCGAATTTGTTGAGCATCCATCATCGCAAGTTGGGAGTGAAGAAGTTTGCACAGCTGTATGTTCCTGTGACTTGGTTAGATATTTTTAGCCATGTGGCAATCAAGGCGGAAATTAGATAATATCTTCTGCTTTAGAATCATAGACCATGCGGATATCATGGATCATTGTTACATGACTGCTCTATCTATTCACAGTAGAGTTTCGTATATGGAGTCACCTACAGAAAACACTCAATGCTAGATGACGGTTGATGCTCCACGTTACCGATGATCTTGAGCAAAGGCTGAAGCAAAGATCACTCACAGTTACGGCTTAAGCTTTCCTGTTGTAATTATATTTTGAGCTTACCTTTAGTGATTTAATACTAGCAGTTCCACAAATAATTATAGCAGGATGATTATTTTGAAAAGTTAACCTGGTTTTTTCCTCGAAAGAGGATCCGTGCAAATTTTCACTATGTATGAATTTCAGAAAAAGTCTTGTTGGCAATCTTTGCCAAGTTTCATTCCTTCGAACCCACGGGTCCAATTAGAAAGAAGTTGTCGCTCAATCCCATACACTCCACTCGTTCCCTTTTATGCGATCCAAAGCACGTTGTGGGGAATTCCTGTGCGCACGCTAGATACAACTTCTCATCGCTTTAGCGTACACAGAAGGCGTGAAACCGATTTTTTCTAATTAAGCTTGATTTTGTTGTAGAGGTGATTTCAACTTTTGAAGCCCTTTTCTTCAAGGTGACACGGCATTGATAGGGGGATCGGATGTATGCCCTTCTTGCAGTTGTTATTTCCCCAAATAAATCTTCTCTCAGCTGGGTCAATTTCGTCACACACGGTTTCAGGAAATTTCGCCAGTTGAATTGCAACACATGGGGCATTCTTGGCTAGTGTGACTCACCGCAGGTTAATGTTTTGAGTTCACTAATGAGTTAAACTTGCAAACAATGTAATACTTTACATCTTGATTTACCTCATTGTCTGATTAGAGGCACTCCCTGGTGCTTAACTGATCATAAGCTTCTTGGATACCCCTTTTATTGTTGATAGTTCTTCTAGTAGCTTCTTAGACAACACAAAGATGAGATAAAAGATCAGTTTCTGGACACGTTGTTGATTGACTCCGTCGAAAGAGTTTTAGGCCAGTGCAAATCACCCCAATATGTAGTTGTTGCTTTAGCATCCACGAAGAAATGTGATAATTTGCCCCTCTTTGTTAGGAAACAGTTTTCATAATCCATTTTCATCAAAAGAATTGATCACATGATTGATCATTTTAATACATACTGCAAACGTGTAAGGTGAGGGCCCACCTTATCTCACACCCATGCTACGTACTATCATACATGCAATCTCATACCTGTGTTACATCTTGTTCCTCCATCTTTTTAGAATTTAATGATGCATTCTCCATAGATGACATGATAAATTGACGATTCTAATAGAGAAGCCACGGTACATAAAAGAGTCCTCTTTGAACTCCCAAGTTAGTTTATACTTATCATGATATCTTATATTGTCAACCTTGAGAGAGACATGCCTTTTTCCTTTATTTGTCTTTGTCATAGTATCTACTACTCTATGAACGAATATAATGAATTGTAATTTTCCATCCTTTTTAGTGGAAGTAGTAACTATATTGTCAAAACGACTTGGGAGTTCAAAGAAAATTAACAAGTACGCTAGTTTCATGCCTACTTTGATATCCGATGTGTAGTAACTATATTGTCAAAATGACTAGTGTATCAAAGTAACTTTTTGGTTAGCAAATTAACTATTCGGACAAACCAGTAACTATATTGTCAAAAAAGTAACTATACGACTAAAAAGATAAAACATGTATAATACACTATAAAAATTCTAGTTATGTATTTATTAAAGAAGTTTTCTTCTACATCTTGCTCATTTTCACCTTTTTAGCAGAATTGTTACTTTTTAGACAACATAATTACTTTTAATTGTCCAGATAGTTACTTTTCTGACAAATAGTTATTTTTTGGACTGCACAGGTAGCAGAACCTTAGTTACCTGCATGGGCAACGAATAGATCCCCCCCACACATATGGGGATGCATTTGTTATTGAGTTGTGTGACTTAAATTAGTCACCAAACAATTCTGATTACAATCTAAGAGTTTTGGTTATAGTTTTTCTATTCTAGTTACAAATTTTCACCATTGGTTACAATTTGGGGTGGAGATTTTTTTTTCTTTAAAAAAATGTCATTTTTATTATTTTGCAGAACACAATAGAAATTGGATGTTATTTATACAAAATGAGTCTTTGTATTACAAACCTAGTCACCTCTTTAAAGTTCAGTGCCTTCATGCTACAAAAATAGATTCAAGGGTAACAAATCTTAGTTACCCGACCTGGGTAGCGAATATATATATATATATATATATATATATATATATATATATATATATATATATATATAGAGTCAGGCTAGAATACACTCGAGTGTATCCGGAGCGGAATACACTCAAGTAGTTTTCCATGATGCAATATTTTTTTTTGAAAATATAATCCGTTGATCTTCTTAAACATCTCGTGAACAACTCATACACAAAATTTGAGCACATTTGGATATGTATAGCTCATGTTATGAAGACCACAAAAATATGCATTTCAAATTAGTTTCACGCGTTGATTTTGTTTCCCTTGGATGAGTGACTTATACTCATCCAAATGGGTTCAAAATTTATATGTAGCCTAGTTATAGTATGACGGTGAAGATCAACGGTTTACATTTTACAAAAAATAGTCTTGATACGCAAACACACTTGAGTGTATTCGTGCGATCCGTACACTCGAGTGTATTCTAGCCTGACTCTCTCTCTCTCTCTCTATATATATAGTCAGGCTAGAATACACTCGAGTGTACGGATCGCATGAATACACTCAAGTGTGTTTGCATATCAAGACTATTTTTTTGCAAAATTTAAACCGTTGATCTTCATTGTCATACTATAACTAGGCTACATACAAATTTTTAGCCCATTTGGATGAGTGTAAGTCACTCATCCAAGGACAACAAAATCGACGCACAAAACTAATTTGAAATGTATAATTTTTGTAGTCTTCATAACATGAGCTATACATATCCAAATGGGCTCAAATTTTATATATGAGCTATTCACGAGATGTTTAAGAAGATCAATGGATTAGATTAAAAAAAATATTGCATCATGAAAAATTACTTGAGTTTATTCCGCTCCAGATACACTCGAGTGTATTCTAGCCTGACTCTCTCTCTCTCCCTCTATATATATATAATTTAATTTGAATCAATATGCAGAATTGATTTTTTAATGCCTATAATTATCAAAATAAAATTTAGTGAGCAACATAATTCCATAGTGTTGATATATGATGATGAGATAAATTATTTAAAAAAATTGAGCTCATTCGGACAAGTAGCCCTTGCACCGAAACATAACAAAAATTGAAGACTTGAAATTAAATAAAACATTAATTTTTGAACACATTAGATGTATGACCTAAAAGTATCCAAATGAGTTGAAACTTAATTTATAAATAATTTGTGATAACCCATATTTTTGGGTTTTCATACCAAATATAGTATCTTAAGACCATGAGTGTCATATGGATGAATGATACCAAACAGAGGAGTTAGTTGTTCAATTATTGACTCTTTTCACTTAGAGAGTGTGAACAAAGATACAATTGATGGCTAGGACACGAATTGAGTTCAATTATGATGAATATATTTATGTATCAATTGATTTGGGTGCTTATAAGTACAAGGGACCCATTTCACAGTCTCAATGAACTCAAGTACCAAGTTGATGAAATTTGAGGTATGTTAGGATCATAAAAGGTATTTTTGGACTTGTTTGGTCAAGAGTTGAGGATCAAGTGACTTGATTTGAGGTCTATACAAATATTTAAGAGGCTATTTGAGAGTCAATTTAGATGGTGAACTATTGGGATTTTGGGTTCAGACTTGATAATGTGAGGATTTAGGTCATGAAGAACCTATGGTTTAAATTGCATGGAATTCCTACTAACCGTTTGAGAAATACAGATGCTTTCATATATGATAAATTGAATAATTTTTCTTTTCCCTCTTTGACTATAACGTGACCAAGGATACCAATTTTTTTTAACCCACCACACGACCACTAGCTTGGGAAGATACGGGTGAGTGGCGTGGAAGTTTTGCAGCCATCAGATGGGATTCAACAATCCAGATCATGTCTTCAACCTCCGAGCTACGTGGGGGAGAAGACACAGTATTAGATCCCCATCTCGATCCACTGATCGCGTAGAAATCCACATCGAATAGGCAGTTAGATGGCTGCGGTAGCTTAGAAGCTCTCAAACGACCCCCTGATTTTCAGCGTGAGTGGTTTCTATAGGCTGTTCGACCCCTTCTCCTCCTCCTCCTTTCTCCATTGCTATCTGCAGTAGTTAGCCCTAATGACGAGGAGGAACTATTATTAATCTCCCTGACCTATCTATATTGGAGGGCCGGCGGTGGTGTGGCAGAGATTCCAAGGAGTCCGACTCCTACAACGCAATGTAGGTAGGTCGCGGACCCCTCCCGTGATCTGCCGTAGCTCCTATGTCCATCACAGATCGCAACATCTGCAGCCTCTGCTCCATCGATCTTTGGTCAGATCCAGGCCTCACGATGACAACAGTAGAGCCACAGAGCTCCTCCCGCGTAAACCGACCACAGGTCCCTCAAATAGGACCCCATCCACCACTCTGGAGTCCAAGATGGAGCCTACTGAAGATGATCTTCACGGTGGCCGGGTGGGAGCACGCCGAGCAGGAGAGATGCCAGCCAGGCGAAGGCGAGCAGAGTGGCGGTGGCGGCGGCTTGCCCGTGGACTCATGCCTAGATCGAGAAGGGAGGTGATGCGCTGGAGTACTAGGTCGACGGAGACTCAGTTGCAGGTTCACGCGGATGGTTTGCGTGAGGACGAGATCGCGGAGGAAGAAGAAGAAAGAAGAGCCTGAACCGGGACCAACCAAACACATCAACCCAAATTGAACCGGGTTTAATACCCTTAAACCGGCCGGACCCCAGTGAAGCAAAGGAGCCGCGCCACCTAGACACGTGGCCAATTTTGATTGGCCCGATCAGGTAATAATTTCAGTAAATGAACATATCTTCAATAATTCGTAGAAATTAGCTCGATGCTCAGAAAAATAAGTACAATATACCGAAATTCTCAGAAAAATGCGTAGAATGCAGTGGAAGCATAATATCTATCTTTTTATGTACTAATCTCAGTTATATCATATAAGTTGTGAAATTCTTGTTTAATGGAAAATAAATATCAATTGATGATATAAAATCATGGAAAAATATCAGTAAGTCCACAATTATGTATATAATGCATATGATGTCAGATATCATCATGTTGATGCACAAAATTCTGTAATTTTATTAATATGGCCAATTAGGGCTAATAACCCTAATAAAATACAGTAAATGCATGCTTGCTCAATAAATGATGAAATTCACAGAGTAAGGTCATATCAGTATATGGAACTTCAGTTGTAATTATGAGATCATAATGATGAAGAGAATCCATGTTATATGAAGATGAATCTTAATGCATGTTATAAAACCCTAATCTAGGTTAATGATGTAACCTAGGGTTAATATGTGCACAAAAATAGAATATGGAACCTGATATTCAGATAATGAATCATAATCTGGAAAATGACATAAGTAAGATAAATATAAGACAATAATGCAAGTAAACGTTGGAATATCCTAATGAGATAATATAAACCCTAATGAACACGACTAGGGTTAAGATGATTAGAATCTGATGATAGTATGTGGTCTTGTCTTAATGAGGTGATGACCAGACTTCTAGATGATCAAAGATATTTATGAATCTCTGAACTCAGGTACGTGGGATTTATTAAGTATAAGACTAGTTTTCTGGTTGCATATGATATGTGATATCTTGAATGCTCGTATTTGGATATGATTGCTTGGTTGAACTAGTATGAGTTATACTTCGCCAAATATAATAGAACATAAATGAGTATGATGGGTTGTAGCTACTAGAGTACATAGCCTGGTGTGGATGTATGTTGCCTAACATGGATGTATGATTCCTTGGCCCATGTTAGATGTATGATGATACTATATTGCCCACACTAGATGTAAGTCAAGTGCAAGTATGAGTAGTACAACCGCATCAAAGTGAAAGCAATAAAAGGAATGTTTACCTGATTATCACTTTAAATAATGTTTTCTTTTACTCTTTCTTTCTCAAGTTATTTCAATTATGCAAACATATTAGTATGTATCTTTCTACCCACATACACAACACCTTGTGTGTTGATTCGTTGTTTCACATATGTTTTAGGTTCAGAGATAGCGTGGGATAAAAGATGGGAAGTGAGCAGTTGTTCAGGTTGTACCTATTGTCTAAGATCCTGTTAGCATACATGTCCAGACTTGTAGAATTTCATTCAATATGTAACTGTAAATCATGTTGTAATAATTCATATTGTATAAATTTACATGTTGAATGTTGAGAATGGTATGATTGTATGTTCATGTATGCGTATTATGCTTCCGCATCGCTTTCTGATATGATTGGATGATGTTTTCGGATTCTGACATCTCATTCCCAATAGGGTTTGGAGAAATCAAAATCCGGGGACGTCACAGTTGGTATCAGAGCATGAACAATAGCTACACCTAACAATTGCTCACCATGAATCAATAAACCTAAATCTCACCTTTTACTTTAAACCTTAGAAACTTAGTAAGTTGTTCTATAGGAATAAGGTTTGACTTAGCCTCTAAGTTAGAACCTAGATGTTTGAGAACTAGGTTTAGACAACTGTGAGAAACCCTTTCCATATAGAGCTCATATGTATTGGGTAGCTACACTAGTCTACATCTTGTTCTCACCATTTCACTAGGTTACATGACACTAGACTATCTACTGTATGTGGGACACTCGGTTTTGCTGATTTGGTTTTGTTTTCCAATCGGATCGAGCCTCGACTGTTTTCTGTGACATCTTCTTTCTCAGAGAAAAACTATATAATATTTTATTATATATATGTAAATATAAAAATGTGTCCCTCACACTGGAGAGTAGTTAGTGTTCATGCAATCTAAGTGAAAGGGAGTGACATTAGTCTAAAAGAGAGAATAGATCTAGATTAGATGTCTAGAGCCTCATAAGGTAATGTGATAGATATATAGACAAAAGAAAGATGAAGGAATTAAGCATATAGAATCTTATCTAAGTTGATCTATGACATTATAAGTTTCCTTATTAAGATTTGAGTTTTATATGAGCTGAATCCACTCTTAGAGGATCTATGCTAAATCATAATGATGAAAGCAAATTCCCTTTTCCTACTTAAGATAAGCTAAGTTAAGATAGAGATGAGTGTGCATGAGCCTCAAGCTCTTATACAAGGGGGATATCTAGTGGTAGGATGAGATATGTGGTGAACTCCAGAGAGAGTAAGACCCACAAGGAGAAGGTCATAGGACCTAACCTCCAATATATCAGATATGTGTTAAAAAAATCCTATACTAGATTACTCTTGAGTGTTGAGTTGAGTACTTATGCATGATTCAAATCTATATGTGAGAATTGGGTAAAATAAAAGGATGGGTAGATGACCCATATGATAAAGTCAATCCTTTGGCTGAGTTAGGTCCTAGCTAGAGTGACATATTTCGTGAATCTCATCATTAGTTGCAAGTGAGGTAATATATGAACTCTAGTTACGAGAGTATGATGCTTTGTGCAAAAGATACTCAAAATACATGTTCTCCCTTCTTCTTCTCTTTCTTAATATATGATGATAGAAACCTCACTTGAGCTATATAGATGATTTATATATGAGGAGTCACTCGTATAGGCTTGACCTATTCTATATTCCCCCCCATATCATACATGTAGTACCAAAGATTGAAATCATGATAAGTTTGACTTTAAAATATTCTCTTTCCCTTCACATGAAACATGAAAGATATGATGCTGAGATAATGGGATAAACTCAGTATATTCTCTCTTTCCCTTCACATAATACATGTAAGACATAAAAATTTGAACTCATGAACTTGATGTAAAGATATTTTTGGATCATAGGATATATGATCAGAAATATAGTTCTTAACCCCAATCTTTCTCAATGTATGCTTCTAAGTTGAGTATGAATATCACACCATAGGGTGAAACCCTAATGGTCAAACATGTTACGTAAGCCCTTCTTAAGTAGAAAAAAAAATTCTAATATCAAGGGTGAAGATAAATCTCCTCTAATCTTGAAATCATTGAAGATTGTTAATGATGTTAGATTTGAACGATCTGAATACCATGGCATATGAATGAATTCCTCTTGAACCTTAAAGCATGAGCAAAACTTGTATCCTAAGGGGTGATGTAACCCTGAGATATCATAATGTCATATTATGTTTAAGTGATGCTTCCATACATATATAAGGTGGGGTGGACACACCAAAGAATCTCTAGACCCTAAGCTGCAACTTAGGGTGCAGACAATCATGGTAGTCTTAGAACCTAAGCAATGATGAAGTATATGAAGTTGAACTCCTAAATAGCCCCTTAAGGATGAGATTAGTTGAATTTCGAGGACAAAATTCCAAATAAGGTGGGGTGAATGTGATAACCCATATTTTTAGGTTTTCATACCAAATATAGTATCTTAAGACCATAAGTGTCATATGGATGAATGATACCAAACAGAGGAGTTAGTTGTTCAATTATTGACTCTTTTCACTTAGAGAGTGTGAACAAAGATACAATTGATGGCTAGGACACGAATTGAGTTCAATTATGATGAATATATTTATGTATCAATTGGTTTGGGTGCTTATAAGTACAAGGGACCCATTTCACAGTCTCAATGAACTCAAGTACCAAGTTGATGAAATTTGAGGTATGTTAGGATCATAAAAGGTATTTTTGGACTTGTTTGGTCAAGAGTTGAGGATCAAGTGACTTGATTTGAGGTCTATACAAATATTTACGAGGCTATTTGAGAGTCAATTTAGATTGTGAACTATTGGGATTTTGGGTTTAGACTTGATAATGTGAGGATTTAGGTCATGAAGAACCTATAGTTTAAATTGCATGGAATTCCTACTAACCGTTTGAGAAATACAGATGCTTTCATATATGATAAATTGAATAATTTTTCTTTTCCCTCTTTGACTATAACGTGACCAAGGATACCAATTTTTTTTAACCCACCACACGACCACTAGCTTGGGAAGATACAGGTGAGTGGCGTGGAAGTTTTGCAGCCATCAGATGGGATTCGACAATCCAGATCATGTCTTCAACCTCCGAGCTACGTGGGGGAGAAGACGCAGTCTTAGATCCCCATCTCGATCCGCTGATCACGTAGAAATCCACATCGAATAGGTAGTTAGATGGATGCGGTAGCTTAGAAGCTCTCAAACGACCCCCCCTCATTTTCAGTGTGAGTGGTTTCTACAGGCTGTTCGACCCCTTCTCCTCCTCCTCCTTTCTCCATTGCTATCTGCAGTAGTCAACCCTAACGACGAGGAGAAACTATTATTAATCTCCCTGACCTATCTATATTGGAGGGACGGCGGTGGTGTGGCAGAGATTCCAAGGAGTCCGACTCCTACAACGCAATGTAGGTAGGTCGCAGACCCCTCCTGTGATCAGCCGTAGCTCCTATGTCCATCACAGATCGCAACATCTGCAGCCTCTGCTCCATCGATCTTTGGTCAGATCCAGGCCTCACGATGAAAACAGTAGAGCCACAGAGCTCCTCCCGCATAAACCAACCACATGTCCCTCAAACAGGACCCCAGCCACCACTCTGGAGTCCAAGATGGACCTACTGAAGATGATCTTCACGGCGGCCGGGTGGGAGCACGCCGAGCAGGAGAGATGCCAGCCAGGCGAAGGCGAGCAGAGCGGCGGTGGCGGCGGCTTTCGCGTGGACTCATGCCCAGATCGGGAAGGGAGGTGATGCGCTGGAGTACTAGGTCGACGGTGACTCAGTTGCAGGTTCACACGGATGGTTTGTGAGAGGACAAGATCGCGAAGGAAGAAGAAGAAAGAAGAGCCTAAACCGGGATCAACCAAACACATCAACCCAAATTGAACCGGGGTTAATACCCTTAAACTGGCCGGACCCCAGTGAAGCAAAGGAGCCGCGCCACCTAGACACGTGGCCAATTTTGATTGGCCCGATCAGGTAATAATTTCAGTAAATGAACATATCTTCAATAATTCGTAGAAATTAGCTCGATGCTCAGAAAAATAAGTACAATATACCGAAATTCTCAGAAAAATGCGTAGAATGCAGTGGAAGCATAATATCTGTCTTTTTATGTACTAATCTCAGTTATATCATATAAGTTGTGAAATTCTTGTTTAATGGAAAATAAATATCAATTGATGATATAAAATCATGGAAAAATATCAGTTAAGTCCACAATTATGTATATAATGCATATGATGTCAGATATCATCATGTTGATGCACAAAATTCTGTAATTTGATTAATATGGCCAATTAGGGCTAATAACCCTAATAAAATATAGTAAATGCATACTTGCTCAATAAATGATGAAATTCACAGAGTAAGGTCATATCAGTATATGGAACTTCAGTTGTAATTATGAGATCATAATGATGAAGAGAATCCATGTTATATGAAGATGAATCTTAATGCATGTTATAAAACCCTAATCTAGGTTAATGATGTAACCTAGGGTTAATATGTGCACAAAAATAGAATATGGAACCTGATATTCAGATAATGAATCATAATCTGGAAAATGACACCAGTAAGATAAATATAAGACAATAATGCAAGTAAACGTTGGAATATCCTAATGAGATAATATAAACCCTAATGAACACGACTAGGGTTAAGATGATTAGAATCTGATGATAGTATGTGGTCTTGTCTTAATCAGGTGATGACCAGACTTCTAGATGATCAAAGATATTTATGAATCTTTGAACTCAGGTACGTGGGATTTATTAAGTATAAGACTAGTTTTCTGGTTGCATATGATATGTGATATCTTGAATGCTCGTATTTGGATATGATTGCTTGGTTGAATTAGTATGAGTTATACTTCGCCAAATCTAATAGAACACAAATGAGTATGATGGGTTGTAGATACTAGAGTACATAGTCTGGTGTGGATGTATGTTGCCTAACATGGATGTATGATTCCTTGGCCCATGTTAGATGTATGATGATACTATATTGCCCACACTAGATGTAAGTCAAGTGCAAGTATGAGTAGTACAACCACATCAAAGTGAAAGAAATAAAAGGAATGTTTACCTGATTATCGCTTTAAATAATGTTTTCTTTTACTCTTTCTTTCTCAAGTTATTTCAATTATGCAAACATATTAGTATGTATCTTTCTACCCACGTACACAACACCTTGTGTGTTGATTCATTGTTTCACGTATGTTTTAGGTTCAGAGATAGCGTGGGATAAAAGACGGGAAGTGAGCAGTTGTTCAGGTTGTACCTATTGTCTAAGATCCTGTTAGCATACATGTCCATACTTGTAGAATTTCATTCAATATGTACCTGTAAATCATGTTGTAATAATTCATATTGTATAAATTTACATGTTGAATGTTGAGAATGTTATGGTTGTATGTTCATGTATGCGTATTATGCTTCCGCATCGCTTTCTGATATGATTGGATGATGTTTTCGGATTAACAGGGTTTGGAGAAATCAAAATCCGGGGACATCACATAATTCATGAGGTGAAGAATGAGATCCTATGGTTAGATTTTATATACAATTTATCCAAGATGGTAAACCATTGAGTTCTATTTGTGTTCTAATAGAATTGATTCTAGCCTAGTCTGGCTCTCTCTTTTTGCATATATATATTTATATATATAAGTATGTATATATATTTATATATATAAGTATGTATATATATATATAGCTAAAGAATTTTGTACCTGAGTACATGTAGCTTATATATACCCACCCTCATTTATGGTGATTGTAAAATTTCTACCGAATAATCCAACCACATGGATGTAAAGTACACCCTCTAGATAAGATGTGTACAAAAATCACCACAATCTGATATTCATAGGTCATCCAACGAAAGAAAATGTGTATTTACTAATCAACAGTAAGTTGCAAAAATTGCAGAAATCATTGAATGAGATATTACTATATCTCATGATCTATATGAGATAAGATTATGATTTTTTTAAGGACAACTAATCTATATAGTGTTGAATCAATCTATATGGTTAGATTTTATCAACATACTCTACATGTGCAATTTTAATAGCCGATACATATGAGTTACATGTACCGGTTGGTACACACTCCCTAACCACCCTCCCCCACTCTCTCTATATATATGCATATATATATATGTGTGTGTGTGTATACATAAATAAATAAATAAATAAATAAATAAATATAGTCAGGCTAGAATACACTCAAGTGTACAGATCACGCTGTGCACCCCAATGGTGTTTGCCTATCTAGACCATGTTTTTCCAAAATCTAATCCATTGATCTTCATGGTTATAATAATAATAATAGGTCACATATTTGAACTCATTTGGATGAGTGTAAGTCACTCATCCAAGGACAACAAAATCGACGCACAAAACTAATTTGAAATATATGATTTTTTCCACCATTAGATGCATGACCTATAAGTGTCCAAATGACTTAAAATTTATTATATAGTATTCTCTTAAGATAATTAACAAGATCAACAGTTTATATTTTTCAAAAATTTACTGCATCTTCAAAAATGACTGAGGTTTACGATGCCTCCAGTACACTCGAGTGTACACTATCCTGACTCTCTCTCTCTCTCTATATATATATGTATACACATATATATATATATGTATATGTATATATATATGTATATATTTATGTGTGTGTGTATATATATATGTATATGTATATATACATATACATGTATATGTATATGTATATGTATATGTATATATACATATATATGTATGAATATATATTATATTATATATATACACACACACACACACATACACACACACACACACACACACACACACACACATATATATATATATATATATATATATATATATATATATATGACCATTTATTCATTGCCCGCGCGGGTAGCCTGGAATTTCGCTACTCGGCAGTCAAAAAAGGAACTCTTCTGGCCACAAAAGTAACTCTGCTGTCAAAAATGTAACTATGGTGATAAGAAAGTAACTACACGACTAAAAAAGTAACTCTGTACAAAATATACAACAAATATATATAAGGACGGGTTTTTTGATTGGGGGGGGGCAAATGATATTATTTTTGGATGAATTTTTTTGGAGAGCTAGATAAAATACTCCTCTGCAATTGCAATTTTTTTGTGAAAAAAGTGGTGGGAAGGGTGGGCGGGTGGCTACCCGCGTGGGCAATAAATATGGGCCCTATATATATGTATATGTATATGTTGGGTTTTAGGGGAGGCAGAGAAGGCAACAGAAACAAAAATTTTCTTTTCCCGAACCCAGAATAAAGGAATCACGTCAACGTCTGTACAATAGGAAGGATGGTTTGTAGAGACATACCTTGTCTCGAGGCTTGCTCGACGACATTACCTCATGGCTTGCGCGGTCTTCACCTCCAATCTTGGACGATGTCTGTGCAGCTCCTGGTCACCGGGACTGTCGGGATTGACAACTGTCCTCCGAGCGGCAGAAGTCTCCCGCCTTTGCAATAGTCCACACAGACCACCTGGAACTCCGATCGCCTTGTCACACAAGGCACCAGAAGGAGTCACACCCTCCTATCGGCGTACTAGTTACCGACACATTCTCCTGCAACCAGTTGCCTTTCTATAGTCGTCTTTCCCTTGCTGTGCCTCCTTTATCGGGTAGCACTTGCTCGAGCTCTCTCGGTTACCACAACCAGAGAGAACAAAAACTTTGCAGAGCAACCAGGTGTTACTTTGAGAAGCCCCCAGTACCCCTATATATAGGAGGGTCATAGGATATGGTTCTCTATCCCGGGCAATGCAGGATTAAAGCAGGAGTAGAAGGGTTCGAGATTTTTCACAAAACAACCAACTGCGCCAGCTGAACCGATCATTTCAAGCATGAACCGATCGGTTGGGGAACTGAGCCGATCGGTTCACACCTGAACTGATCGGTTGGGACACCTAAGCCGATCGGTTCAAGCATGAGCCAATTGGTTCGTGGTTCTGGTCCAACTTGAATTGACTTTCCATGTTTGTTTCCAACAAATAAAATATTAATCCTTATCCAAATCAAATTTGTACAAGTGAAACAAATATGTTTTTGCAAAAAGAGTCTTCTGACTTTCCAAACGATCTCGGTTGGTCACACGAATCGACCGCTTCAACAATTGAGTCGATCATTTCATTGACACATGAGCCGATCGGTTCATCAACCTGAGTCGATCAGTTCAACCCTGTGAGCCGTTCGGTTGGGGCAGTAGACTGTGCAAATCAATCAATTATAGTTCCAATCAATCTGATACTCTTAAACATCTGGTCCAACACCTTGAACACTATGATTCTGAGCTATCAATTAATTGAGTGTTTAATTGAACTACTAAACTCCTTTAGTAATCAATATAAACATCGTCTGTGGATAAACTCCTCTTCCAGGTTAAATCCTAGGTGTGTGACCCTACAGGCCCATTTCACGTTGGCAGTGAAAGTCCATAACACTTATGACTTCACAAGCAAAGAGCGGTGCCCAGTCGAACATCAGTGCCACCCAAGTGAAAAGGAAAGTTGGAGAACAACTTTCAATCCTACAATATGTGAATGGTGTTACAACAAATGTATAATTCCTTTGTCGCCGATATCTTGAATGAACTCAAGGCATGAAATAGTCATCCTGTCAACGTTCATTTACTTTCTTGATCTCAAAGTAGATTGGAGGAGATATGTATGACATCAATATCACATACCGATTCACACATGCGTGTGCACGCCTATCTCAGTCCTACTCATCAAGTGGCCATGGATATCAAACTCCTTAAGAAGGGACAAATCCCATATCTATCACTCACCCCTCAAAAGCCCCATGTGTCAAAGCCACCCAATCATCACCTTTATAACAACCCATGTTTCAGGAGCACGTTTGATGATGTCAAAGTGTACCCAATGACATGTGTTGAGTGTAGTGATTTCAGGTCAATGAATCACACTCACCACCATCACTGTGAGAACTGACTGTGACTACCATGTCATGGTTCCATGTGTCAAACTCACGGTGGGTCTGTCCGGTACACTTGTTCTCTAACAAGTACATATGTGTTTGGTTTGATATCTCCATATCATGACTAATGAGATTCTATCATCAACCAACACCACAATCTAGTCTTGTATGTCATTTTTTTCTATCTACCTTCCACAATGACATCCGACTAGGGACATAATAAGAATGTACAAACTCTTAGCATCCGTATGATCTCATCGTTCATGTCCTTAACCTGAAAGCATATGACATTGAGTATTGTCATTCTCTAGACATTCAATATGTTCTATCATTATCTCATATGACTGAACCAGAAAGAATTAGAAGCTTGCCTTTGATACTTATCAAATCAATCTTAATGTATCCCACCAACCATCCCATGATTGGTTCTTAGGGCATACATACCAATAGACTCCCATTTTCACTACGAGCCAATCACCCTTGAATCATATTCTTAGTGATCTTCAAACATGTCACACATGTTACTGTACTCTGGTGCTAACACAGTGAGTTATGACAACACCTTGCCAAAGTCGGTATTAACTGCATGTATCTCATCTCTTCGCTGTACGTCACACGTATGAGATGGAGTCACCATAACATGCGATCTAGTATTCCTTTTCTAACCTTTACCCACATTGCATGACCAAGCACTCCTAACTTGTCATCAATAACCAGAATATCTATAAGTTCATCTCTATGAACTTCAAGATCCATATAGTATCCACGAATGTTCTCTAACACACAAACACTCGACTTTTTCTTTTAAACGGATTTATTAGAATGTTTCCATTTATCAACAAACATCCACTTTATATATATCCCATATATATATTTTGAGATTAATCTTATGTCCTTTTCGGAAGTTCGCATCAGTGTAACTCTTTACAGTGAACTCTTCCTTATTTCCATAGAACTAGTACTTCTCAAGTACTTATCAAGTTCTTATGGTATTCTAGTAACCCTTACTAGAACTAGACAAACATCCACTCGTCATGTCCCACATACGAGTTATCAGGATGAGCACATCATATTGTCATGTCCTACATACAAGATGATGAATGCATTTTATTCTTGCTATGACCATACATGCAAGATAATGGGATGATTACATACATGATAGATCCTTATCTATTCTTAGTGTTTCATTCTTCATAAGCATTGGACACTTGGCCTTGGGATACTAACTCTATGTAACATGGATAAGTTTTCTCCCACTGAATCTGTGCACACTAAACCCTTGAGTATAGATTGCCAATGTATGCTTTCTCTTTTCAGGTCAAGAGGTTTTTGAGAACTATCTCTATAGATCTCTATTCCTATCACATATGAAACGTCTCTATCTTTCCTAAAGATAATTTCCACAAAGGATTCCATCTCATTCCTCATCGACATGTGGAATACAAATACGCTCCCACTAAATCATAGATCCGGCCCTTCTTTTGTCTTTGTCATATCAATCAAACCCTTTGACTATATTATCAAAGTAAAGATCCAACTCTGAGTTGCTTGTACTCAATCAATCACATTGATTAGTCCATTGTAACTTATAGAATTTATTTGCATTGATGGATTCATAAACCTTATAGGTTGTGTCACGTACACATCCTTTATCTTATTCCTCATAGGAATGCAGTTTTAGTATCCGTATGCCAAGTCATTAAGTTGCAATCAACAAGCATCATCCTTCTCAAAATGTTATCCATGTGTCTTAATGCTTAAGACTCATTCGCACTTATGGATTTCATCCCAATGGGTGCTACCATCAAGGTCATACCTTATGGTTCACATGGAAGTCATTTAGGATGTAATGGTCATAAACCATAACTCAAAATCCGGTTCCTCATATTCATCTAGATAGTTGATTCATCACATGACCAACTCATCACATAGATAATCGAGGTGTATCTGTCAAGGATATAAGAACTCACAACCCTTTGTGATTCTTAATGTCCTTTATTAGTGTAAGGTATTCTTTATATAAGAAGAAATTAGTTATTTGATAATCATCCTCTATCTCATTAGAGTATGACTCCTTTTGATTTAGACATCACCATGCTTTAATCACGAGCTCACAATGATACATAGTGATTCATAAGGATCTCAAACATTTAGTTCAAGTATTTCATTCATTGATCTCATCAAGAATTGACACTTTACCAAATTCGTACTTCATCTATGATATTCTTGAACACTTCAAGATATTCATATTGGTATTTCTCTAAACACTGTTTGAATTACTAGCATTAACTCTAATAGGTATGTAAATACATTACATGTATTATACATAATAGGATAATCATTCTCCCACTACCACTAGTGAAGATTGATTAATCATGTCTAAGAGATTCATATCTCTTACTGGTTCTCTAATCAAAAGAATCTAGACTTATCCATCATATGGAAACTAGAAATGTATTTCTCATGATTTATGCTAATTTGATTGTTTGAGTTATCAATAACTTTTAGGTATCATTTTATCTTATGCATATCAAGTACTACAAGATAAACAAGGCATTGCCACAAAGATTGAAACATCAACTTTATTAATTGCCATCATTGTCATACAATATGCAAGAAAATTAAGGTGTTTCAATCCATTGACAAATATGAAATAGTAGTTCATAACTCTATTACATGCCTTCAATAAACTAAAGTACTCCTATCTATGGCGACACCACTTGCCCCATTTATTGGGTGCTTTACATTTTATATCTTGGTATCATATACCTCAAAATGTTACAAGTTTATTTCATGACACCTTCAGGTGGGGACGTCTGTCGCCTCCTTCTTCTTTAGTTCTTACAGATAGAGTGGAAAATTCCTTTTCCAATGTCCTGGCTTTTGACAATGGTGGCAATTGCCTCTCTTGGTCACGCCTCCCTCGGCCTTGAGAGTTGAAGACGACTTGGGCTGCTGGCTAGCATCAGAACCTTTCTTAGCCTTGCCCTTTCCCTCGCGTTTGGACTTGCCTTTCTTGTTGCTGATCATCATTACAGATTTAGGCTTGTCCTTCTTCATCTATGCCTCAACTGTCCTCAACATGCCCAACAACTATGTCAATGGCATGTCAAAGTTGTTCATGTTGTAGTTCATCACAAACTGACTGTAGGATTCTGGCAATGATTGTAGTATCACGTCAGTAGCCAACTCTTGGCTCAGGGGAAATCTCAGTCTTGTCAGGTTCTCCACATACCCAATCATTTTGAGCGTGTGTGGACCAACTGGATCTCCTTCTGTCATGACACACTTGAACAATACCCTTGAGACATCATATTTCTCTTTCCGTGCTTGATCTTCATACATGTTCTTGAGATGTTGAATCATCTCAATGACACCCATGTTCTCATGTTGCCTCTGCAACTCATGGTTCATGGAGCATAACATCAAGCACTTTGCATCAATGGCATCTTCATAATGCTTCTTATAAGCATCCCTTTCTGCCTTTGGTGTGGTAGGAGCAGGTTCCTCTAGAGCTGGAGTATCCAAGACATAGAGATTTCTCTCTTGAGTGAGAACAATTCTAAATGTCCTAAACCAGTCGTGGAAGTTAGTCCCATTCAGCTTGTCCTTTTCAAGGACCGATCGCAATGAAAAGTGATTGTTGTTAATTGTCATTTGTACTACAAAAGGAAATATATGCAATTTAGTACAAAACTCAATTTTAACTTATTTGATTGATTTGAAAGGTTGACGATATAATTAGGACTTTAATTAATTATCACTCCCACTATTTTGTTCAAATTGATAGCCCTCACCATTAATTCGGAAGATTACATCGTATAATCCTCTAGTGGGTCCAAGATCCATATTTCATCCAATCATGAGTCAGCTTTAGCTGATCGCCCATAATATAGATTATTTAGGTAGGAAACACTTGCCGATTGCATCCTATTTAACTCTCAGATGGATGAAATGCAGAACTCTTTGCCATTCATCCCGTGCCTCTGGGCTTAGACGCTCTAAGAATCACCAGTTAAGTCTAACCCAAAAGCTGACACGGTAAACATGCATCCCACTTTGGCAGATCCTACATGTCTACCCTTCACACTTCCACAAGATGGACAACGCACCACGCTTTGGCGTAACCTACTCTTGGTCGATTGAGTTTTTCATGTGCGTCGCTAATGGAAGGCGTATAAGATTTGATATTTTAATGAGAGATTTGGTTTTATAGGTACATATACATATGCAATCACCACAATATATAGTACATATCATATACATGCTATATCCCACAGAATACATGTGAAATAATAAAAGCGATGATTATGGCCATCCTAATGTGATTCCTCGAGCCAAGAGGAATCACAGTCATATAGGTCTACATGCAACCTATACAAGATGAACTCTGTGCTTTGCCGTTCTGGGTTTGATCAACTCATCTCTATGATTGATCGACTCACCATCAGGCCGGTCGTTTGGGTGCCACCAGCTGATCGATTGGCTCCTCCAACTGATCAATTCACTGGTCGTCATGCATCTCCTCAGGTCACCACCCGCTCGTCCCGCTCCTCGAACCTATTGTCTAGAATGCCAACCGATCGATTCACACCTTGAACTGATCGTCTCGGTCGTCATCAGGTTTTTCATCGTTCTTTGACATAACAGGAAAAAAAGTTCTATCCTATTTACATTTGAATTGAGAAACCCCGAGTTACATTCGGGGGGAGCAAAGGTGGGAAAGAAATCTCAAGTTATCTTGAGTTACATCAAGAAAAGGAGGTAGGGAATCAGTGCGCAGACCGAGATCACTAGTACATAACCGGCCTTTAGTGTCGGTTTTAATGCGACACCTATGTGGGCACCGCTAAAAGGCCAACCGTTAGGCGTCAATTCTCAAACCAACACAACAACCGTTCGCGTGCCACCGCACCAGCAGGGGGGTATAGGCATCGGTTATTAACTTTGAAACTGACGCCATAAACCTTCGCGCCATAGAAAGGGCGCCATCTGGGGCACTATTAGTGTCAGTTTATTAGTGAAAACTGAATCCATCTCACCCACTGGAACGGTCGTGATGGCCAACATGGCCGTATTGTCTGGCTCGGTGCCACGACCATGCTAGCCAGCACGGCCGTGGTGTCTAGTCCGCTACCACGACCGTGCTGGCCAACACAGCCGTGGTGTCTGGCCCGCTGCCACGATCGTACTGGCCAGCACGGCCGTGGTGTCTGGCCCGCTGCCACGACCGTGCTGGCCAGCACGACTGTGGTATCCGACCTCATTAGGGAAATTGACGTCAGTTATTGATAACCGACGCCACATCACATCATTAGGCGTCAGTTATAATTATTTATCCGACGCTGTAATCATTTGTCGTCGGTTTTAAACAAATAACTGACGCCTATTGCAAGTTTTTTTTTCTATCAGTGTACAGACCTGCTGTGGCTGGTCGCAGGATAAGAAACTTGTAGTTCAGTTATGAACTGCAGGTTTTACGACATCCATTGATATCAGCCAACAACAGGCCCAAACCTGCAAAATTAAAAACATTAATTTTCACACATTTAGCAACCTACAGTTCCATTCGATTTTCACACATTTAGAAACATTCATGTAGCAATCTACAGTTCCATTCATTTTCACATTCACACATGTAGAAACATTCATATAGCAACCAACAGTTTCATTCATTTTCACATTCACACATGTATAAACATTTAGACACATGTAGAAACATTCATACATGTAGACACATTCACACATTATAATTCAGAAATTCATTTACAAAATATCATTCTTTAGTCATTATTCACTATCAACATCCCAATTATATGTTAAAACCCCCACTACTTGTATGGCTATTACCCATTATTCTCTTACATCATTTAATTCTTCCGTCATATAGGGAGCATGTACATCTGGTAAGGCCTTTCCTGTAGTGTGGTCAGTTTTAAATACCTGCAAAGAGAATGATGTATATATATAATTAATAATATATAAATAAGATTGAAATATTTCATATTATCTAATGAGACTATATATAATACCTCAGGAATGGTATCGATGTCCACTGCGGCATATTTGATAATCATGTGCATAAATCGCATCACATAGTATGCACATACCCATCCGTTATCTTGTGTAGCACACTATAAATTGAAACATACAAAATATTAAAAAATACAACTAATTAAGCACTGTTCACATAAATAATATATACATTGCAGTTGGGAACTTACTTCCACATTCTTCCAAATTATTGGCTGGTTCTTTTTCCTGGGGACCTTTCCTCCAACCTTTTTGAACTCATCTAAATCCTTACATGTTAATGTAACACAGTACATTGTATAATTAAATAGTAATATAATAACATATGTTACCAGATATGAAAATGAAATATTTCTCACCGGAATAATGCCATTTTCATTTTGTGTCCATATTTTGAATTCAATTTAGTCCCCTTAGGATCTAGATAATAGACAATGAATGTCTTGGGGACAATAACTAGTAACTCCCAATGCATACCACTAGAGGTAAAAAAGTTAAAAATTAATAACTTAAAATCCACAATAAAAATGTAATTTTCTTAAGTCCAAATTATAAGCAAACTTACTCCACATTGAATGGAGCTATTACCAACGTCTTCTTATTTTGAGCAAAATTGGTAAAAGCATCACAGCAGTATTGTTGAACTGACGGAGGGTCTTTAGCTACTAGACTAATCAAAGATGGAATAAAAAATCCTACACGTTGGAATGAAAAATCTACACATATATTGTCTAAGTAGCTACAAAACATGTATTACGTATGCATTAATAAATAAGAAACCAGATCACCAGATCCTACACAAGGTATATGGATGTATAAAGAAGATCTCACCTTATCTATAGCTCTATCACAGATGTATTTAGCCAATCATATCGAAACAACTCCAAAATATCTTGTATAAATAGTTTGCTTTCGTATGATTGACCTGCAACATCCACATCTATATAAATAGTTATAGTGCAATTTATATCATGTTCGCCTAACCATATTGCCATACCCCTACAATTAGGACCTAACGGGACAAGTATGTCCTGTAGAACCCAACTTGGTAATGTAGGAGGTGGAGGTGGAGGCCTAGATGCTCTGGGTGTCTTCTTTTTAACTTGTATATATATATAATTTCAGATCAATTGACATCATATACACACACTAAAAGTTTAATGTAATGTAAATTTACCATACAGTTTTAGTATAGAGGACATCCGCTTTTGGCCAAAATATCACTCCGCCTTCTGCCTCACAAGCATTTCACAATCTGGGTGGGCATATGGCAATGGAAGATCCATCCAATTGGGGAATATATATATCGGGCTCACACGAACCCGACCAACTGGTAATGGAGACCCATGAAACATTTCCCCTGGTAGGGATGGGTAAGACGATGCCTTTGCAACAACAAATTCTTTACTTTTTAGACGGTATGGCTTCAACCCCTACAAATTTTTGTGTGAAGAATGTTATATACATATATACATATCATCTTGAAAAGACTAGTTACTATGTCATAAAAATACTTACAACGGATGTACTAGGTGTTGGGTCTACATGATTACTCCCAACCCTCTACAGTAGGAGTAGAGCGGGATGCCATAGGTACTGTCTGCTGAGTGGCAGTCATAGATGCCTGCCACTTGCTCATTGCTTCTTCGATTTTCCTATCAACTATCTTATCTACCTATACATGGATAAAAGAAACGTTAGCTTCTGATTATTGAATTCTCTTTTACAGTAACATTATAAAGAAAGAATATGTTACCTCTTCTTGTGAAATTCCCGCTTTTAGGACATGTTTGTACTGGGATGGCCCAAAGAACGCTTTGATGCCCAGACCAGTGCTTGCAACCCTAACACGTCCAGGATGCTCTGGGTTACCCAGAGCAACTTTCAATTCATCCCTTGTGCCCTCAGGGATGAACTTGTCTTGTTTCCTCAGCTCGTGCAGCTCCCGCTAATCACCAAAACAAAAATTTGTAATTAAGTAAACACCACAAATAATTAATATTTGAACAATTGCTCTAAGAGTTGTATTTTACCATTTTTGCAGCCGCCTCAGCAGTTGCGGTCTTCCTTATTTCCCCCTTCTTATTTTGCCTCCCAGCTATCCAGACATCATGGCAAGGCAGAGGTGTGGTACCTATAGTAGAGGACTCATGAGTAGCAGTAGACTGAGCAGTAAACTCAACCTCTAGTCTCTGACGAATGCCTGCATACCCCTTTGGACGCATTGTGTGGTCATGCACATTCAGTGCATGCCTTGCTCTTTGCGCCTCACTGAGGGCCTAATTAGTATGCACATTAATGATTTGGTTAGTAACACTAAATGTTAATCTTAAGTGAATACAACATATATTAATTAAATTGGGAGTGACGCCTAATACCTTGAATTCATCAGTTTTTCTTGAAGCAACAAACGCGTCCCATTCTTCTTTGTCCAGGAAGTTCCACTATTCAGTGGCTATCTTCTTCCTCTTGTCACCTTCTTTTATGTATTCTCGGGTGAGATTTGTCCTATAGTTCCTTAGGACTCTCCCATAGCATTGCATCACACATTTACGATGCAACTTTTCATCCAATTCAAATATACTCTGCAAAATAGAATTGCAATGAACTAGTATCCAAAAAATTAGTAATCTACAAAATAGAATTGCAAATTAATAATAACTCACACATAAATCCTTCCATATTATGTCTTTCTTCCCCTTAGGAAATTTATGCCAAGAATCTATCTTACAACCACAATGGCTACGAGTAACATACCCAAGATATGAAACAAACGAATTGCGATTCACTCCAATTGCATTTCCCATAGTATCAAAATCCACAACAAGTTTGGGTCCATTTCCCTTTTGCACTATTAACTTCTTCATCATAGTGATGCCCCTTCTCTTGTCAACTTTTTGGCGCTTCTCATCAAGTGCCTCAAGTGATTCAGAGGGTACATGTGCATCATCAACCTAAAATTTGACAAAATAAACACACTTACATGATATAACTATAAATGGACACGTAGATATAAATATATGATATATTTTTAAAACTTACATTATGAGGCGGAGCATTGATGTCCTCACCCTCACAGTAATCATCAACACGGTCATCAGGAGAATGGTCAACCATCTTAAAGTCCACATTCACATTGTAAAGTTCACATTGTAAAGCAATTCACATTGTAAAGCTCACATTGTAAAGTTCACATTCACATTGTAAAGTAATTCACATTGTAAAGTTCACATTGTAAGGTAATTCACATTGTAAAGTTCACATTCACATTGTAAAGTAATTCACATTGTAAAGTTCACATTCAGAAAAATAAAACATATAAAAAAATATAAACATGCCTCTAATATTGCGAGTTTTTATCAATTAACAATCCTTCATTGTGATCTCCGCACACATACAAGTCATCATTAGCTTCAATATTTGCTGGTGTTGGCAACCCAACTGAGAATGGACTGGAGCCATCATACTTATCATAGTACTCTTCTTCATCTATAGGATCTTCAATGAACTGTCTTTTACCATAAAGAACAACCGACCATTTATCATTTGCAGGATCATCGATATAAAATACTTGTTTCGCCTGTGATGCCAATATGAATGGTTCACCCTTCTCGCCAATCTTTTCAAAGTTCACTAAAGTGAAACCCAATTCATCCACTATAACTCCTTTGGTGTTATCAACCCAATTACATTTGAAGAGCGAAATTCTAAAATCTATATAGTCAAACTCCCATATGTCTTCAATGACACTGTAATATGACATTTTATCTTCACGGGGACTCTTATCCTTTGCACTTGCAAAAAACATAGTCGACACATGAAGGGTGACCCCACTATTTTGGATGATACTCTTATCATCTTGGCGCTTTGTATAATATGTGAATCCATTAATGTCATACCCTTCATAAGACATAACATTCAATTTTGGTTTAAAGGCGAGGCATTTGATAGTTTCAGTAATATCATATGGTGTTTTAGATAGTTGATGTAAGACTTTATCTTCAAACACTTAATAAATGTCTTGTTATGCTCTCTAGCAAGCCACATTGTATTGGCTCGAGGATATTATCTCTTGATGAAATTGGTATGTTCCTCGAGATAAACACTCACTTCGTCCATGTTGTGTAAAATATACAAGTGACCTTGTTCCAACTGCTCACGGCTGATTACTTTCACCCGTGATCCCAAAATTCCTTTGCCAAATTGCTCCTCAATATTCTTGTCATTACCAGGAGTGTCCTTACCAATGAGAAAGTCATTGCAAAAATCTATAACCTCTATCTCCACATAACTCTCAATAATACTCCCTTTAGGCCGATAACAGTTTTGAACATCACTTTTAAAAATGCTCATGTATCATTCAAAGGGATACATCCAATGCAAGAAAACTGGTCCCAACATTTTCACTTCCCTAGTCAAGTGGACAACAAGATGTACCATGATATCAAAGAATGAAGGAGGAAAATACATCTCAAGCTGAAATAGGGTAACAACCACTTCTCTTTGCAAATTATCGAGAGTATCAGGGTCAATAACTTTGCTGCACAGACTGTTGAAAAAGAAACATAGTCTGGTGATTGCAAACCTTACATGCTTCAGCAGTATAGATCGAATTGCCACATGCAATATTTGTTACATTAGAGTGTGACAATAATGAGATTTAAGACCTACCAACTTCAGATATTTCATTGATACCAATCTATAGATGTTGGATGAGTAACCCTGTGGCACCTTAACATTTACCAAACATTCATAAAAAGCTTTCTTCTCATGTCTAGACAATGTGTAACAAGCGGGAGGTAAGTATGTTCTTCGATTTCCCATTTCATATAATTCTATTAATTCTGACCTTATTCCCATTTCATGTAGGTCCAGTCTGTATTTTATCCCATCTTTAGTCTTACCTGGTATATTCAACAAAGTACCAATGACACTATCACAGACATTTTTCTCAACGTGCATGACATCGATACAATGCCTGACTGTCAAAGAACTCCAATAAGGAAGATCCCAAAATATTGACTTCTTCTTGAATAAAGATTTGTCACTCCGTGTGGCCATAGTACATTGTGATCTCTTACCAAATTCATTGACAAAGTCTTTTACTCTTTCATAAACAACCTCCCATGGTATAGGTTTAGGTGCACTCCGTTCCTCATTTAATCCATTGAATACTTTACGCTTCCTACGATACAGATGGAATTTTGTAAGAAACCTTCGATGACCAAGATATACAATCTTACCAACATGTTTTAGTCTTGTTGAATCAGTGTTCTCTTCACATATAGGACATGCTTTAGCTCCTTTGACACTATATCCAGACAAATTCCCATATGCTAGAAAGTCATTAATAGTGCAAAACAACATAGCATGCAAACGAAATGTCTCTCTTCGTGAAGCATCATAGGTCATCACACCTTCACCCCAGAGTTTCTTTAAGTCATCAATCAGAGGTTCAAGATAAACATCAATATCATTTCCAGATTGTTTAGGGCCCGATATCAACAACGACAACATTACATACTTATTTTTCATACACAACCAAGGAGGAAGATTATATATAACAAACATGACTAGCCAAGTGCTATGTTGGCTGCTCAATGTCCCATATGGATTCATCCCATATGTATAAAGCCCAAGTCTTAGATTCCTGACTTCTTCACCAAATTCAGGGTACAATAGATCAATCTTCTTCCACTGTGGGGAATCAGACCCATGTCGTAGGATCCCATCATTATTTTTCTTAACATCTGCATGCCACCTCAAATTATTCACATCTATCAGATAGGCAAACAAGCGTTGAAACTATGATATTATAGGTAGATACCACATCACCTTGGTAGGAGAACCAATTTTGGACTCCCCCAAAGTCATCAATTTATACCGTGACACACCACATTTTGGACAATCTTTCAAATCCACATAGTCCTTTTGAAATAATACACAATCATTCGGGCATGCGTGTATCTTCTTGGAATCCATTCCCATTGGGCACAACAATTTCTTTACCTGGTATGTTGAGATTGGCAGCTCGTTTCCTTCAGGAAGCATTTCTTTCAACAAAGACAACAATGACGTGAAGCTTTTGTCGCTCCATCTATTGTTAGCTTTCAGCTTATACAATCTCAACACATTGCTAAGCTTTGTAAACTTAGTACAACCTGTGTATAATGATATCTCAGCATCATGCACAATGTTTCTAAAAATGGGAGGTGGATCAGTGTGCTCTACCCCACAACTATCCAACATCGCATCAATGATGTCTACTAGAACTGGTTCATTCACATCTACGTCATCAGAGGCAATTTCTTCTTCCACACAAGCACTAATATCGACATCCACTGGTTTCGGGTTTAAAATCTCTCCATGCCAATGCCATTCTGTATAGCCTTGTATAATCCCGTTGCACATGACATAACTTTTGATTTCGTCACTAGTGCTGACTTTCAAGTTGTTACCGCAATGCCTACATGGACAGTAGAACCTATCTCCAGGTTGTTTCCTATGTTCTTCGGCAAATCTAATAAACTGGTCAAGACCAGAAATAAACTCTGGGGTGCAACGATTGCGAATGGACATCCATGATCTATCCATTCTATGATCAAAGAGAAAACAAGTACATATTACAACAAGATTAGGGTTAACAGATTAGAGGTTTTTCATGGTTAAAACTTTAGGCCAACAATTACATGTGTACCACCTATCCCATTCTTGAACACCTAATCTCACTAGTAAGTGTATAATGTGTATTGGGTTTTCAAGAACATTTTGACAACATTTCCCTGCTGTTCTCTAAGTACATATGTACTTAGAGAACAAACGGGGAAATGCTGCCAAAATTTTCTTGAAAACCAAATACACATTATACACTTACATCCTAAGTGAGATTAGGTGTTCAAGAACAGTCCCAAACCGGGGACTATCCAAGATTTACTCCTAATGAGTAAATCTTCGACGGGTTTCTAGGCCAACAAATACATGTGCTGTCATTCTTATATATAATAAATGTGTACCACCTATCCCATTCTTGAACACTAATCTCACTAGTAAGTGTATAATGTGTATTGGGTTTTTAAGAAAATTTCAGCAACATTTTCCCGCTGTTCTCTAAGTACATATGTACTTAGAGAACAAACGGGGAAATGCTGCCGAAATTTTCTTGAAAAACTAATACACATTATATACTTACACCCTAAGTGAGATTAGGTGTTCAAGAACAGTCCCAAACTGAGGACTATCTAAGATTTACTCCTAATGAGTAAATCTTGGATGGGTTTCTAGGCCAACAAATACATGTATGTTGTCATTCCAATACCTACAATCCTAGTTTCATCACAATTGATGTTAGGGTTTCATCACAATTTTAGGTATCATATAGAGTATGTAGATGTTAGGGTTTCATCATGCAATAGGGATTCATGTAAATGTTAGGGTTTCATCATGTAATAGACTCAGCCAGATGTTAGGGTTTCATCATGCAATAGGGATTTCATCGTATAATTGATTTAATCACAAATTCATAATTGATTTCATTTGAATATATACCCTCTTATTCTTCCTTCTCCCTCCTTACCAACAACAACCACAGTCGTGTGGGCTAGCATGGCCGTGGCTGTGTTGGCCAACCACACAGCTGTGCTGGGCAGCACAACTGTGTGGTCGGCCAACACAGCCACAGTCGTGCCAGCCCACACAGCCATGGTTTCTGTTGGTAAGGAGAGGGAGAAGGAAGAAGAAGAGCAGGAGAACCAGTGATGAAGAAGAGGAGGGCCTACGGTTGGTAGCAGCGTGGAGACGGAGGCGGCGATGAGCACACTAGCGACCGGAAACGGCGCGGAGGTAGGCGAGCAGAGAAGCAGAGGCACCGACGTCAAGCAGAGAAGGAGAGGGCGCCGACGGTGAGCAAAGAAGGAGAGGCAGGCGGTGGCGCGGAGGCAGGCGGTAGGTGACGCAGCAGCAACAGGCGGCGGCGACACAGCAGGGGTCAGAACCAGAGCAAAATTGATCGATGAAACATAAGAAAGGGGAAGAGTTCACTGTACGTGGGGACTATAAAGTTATTAAATGACGTCGGTTATCCATAACAACCGACACCTTTATTATTAAGTGTCGGTTATCCAAAGACAACCGACGTCAATTGGACATTCCTTTACCCTAATTTTTTTGGCGGGGACGGCGCGCACACCCTTATCAGTATCGATTATTCTAAGAAAACCGATGCCCATATTGGAACTTTTGGTGCAAATTTTATCTTCATTCAACATTGGTTATTAGGTAAAACACCGACGTTGTATCTGATACTTTGGCGCAATTTTTTTTGATAAAAAAATTGGATTTCGTGGGCTACTTTAGACGTCGGTTTCTTTTCTTCAACCGACACTGAATGAAAAATGATATCCGTGTCTGGCTGGTCTTCAAATATAGACATAGGATGTCCTTATTAACCGATGTTGAATGTTAACAGTGCCAGTTTTACTAAAAAACTGACGCCTCTAAAAGTGACGTTGAACGCTATTTCTGTAGTAGTGGATGCAAGCAACCACATTCAACCAAGTACACATACATAGGGTTTATTGGCCATAACCACACTATACATCCACCACAAAACTTGTTTAAGGGTGACGCGTATCAAGTGCATTCATATTACATATCATATATGTATATTGGGATTTGTGGATTTAGGATTGGACATGTATAAAGCCAATTTTATTCGCATCGTATGCAATAAATAAAGACAATAAACCAAAATCAATCACATCGATAATCCTAAAGTATATAGCAGTTGACGTGGCTCTGATACCACTATTGGGTTTTAGGGGAGGCAGAGAAGGCAGCAGAAATAAAAATTTTCTTCTCTCGAACCCAGAATAAAGGAATTACGTCAATGTCTGTACAATAGGAAGGATGGTTTTTAGATACATACATAGTCCCGAGGCTTGCTCAGAGATGTTACCTTGCGGCTTGCGCGGTCTTCACCTCCAATCTTGGATGGTGTATGTGCATCTCCTGGTCACCGGAACTGTCAGGATTGACAACTGTCCTCCAAGCGGCAGAAGTCTCCCGCCTCTGTAGTAGTCCACACGGACCACCTAGAACTCTGATTGCCTTATCACACAAGGCACCAGAAGGAGTCACACCTTCCTGTCGGCGTACTAATCACCGACACACTCTCTTGCAACCAGTTTCCTTTCTACAGTTGTCTTTCCCTTGCTGTGCCTCCCTTATCGGGTAGCACTTACTCGGGCTCTCTCGGTTACCACAACTAGAGAGAACGACAACTTTGTAGAGCAACTGGTGTTCTGAGTTATACTTTGAGAAGCCCCCAGTACCCCTATATATAGGAGGGTCATGGGACAGGGTTCTCTATCCCAGGCAATGCGGGATTAAAGCAGGAGCAGAAGGGTTCAAGATTTTCCACAAAACAACCAACTGCGCCAGATGAACTGATCATTTCAAGCATGAACCGATCGGTTGGGGACCTGAGCCGATCGGTTCACACCTGAACTGATTGGTTGGGACACCTGAGCCGATCGGTTCGTGGTCTTGGTCCAACTCAAATTGACTTTTCATGTTTATTTCCAACTAATCAAATATTAATTCTTGTCCAAACTGAATTTGTACAAGTGAAACAAATACGTTTTTGCAAAAAGAGTCTTCTGACTTTCCAAACGATTTTGGTTGGTCACACGAATCGACCGATTCAACAATTGAGTCGATCATTTCATTGACACATGAGCTGATTGACTCACCACTTGAGCCGATCAGTTCATCAACCTGAGCTGATCGGTTCAAACCTTTGAGTCGATCGGTTGGGGCAGTAGACTGTACAAATCAGTCAACTGCAGTTCCAATCAATCCGATACTCTTAATCATCTGGTCCAACACATTGAACACTATGATTTTGAGCTATCAATTAATTGAGTGTTTAATTGAACTACTAAACTCCTTTAGTAATCAATCTAAACATCATTTGTGGATAAACTCCTCTTTTAGGTTTAATCCTATGTGTGTGATCCTGCATGCCCATTTCACGTTGGCAGTGAAAGTCCATAACACTTATGACTTCATAAGAAAAGAGCGGTGCCTAGTCACACATCAGTGCCACCCAAGTGAAAAGGAAAGTTGGAGAACAACTTTCAATACTACAATATGTGAATGGTGTTACAACGAATGTATAATTCCTTTGCCGCCGATATCCCGAATGAACTCAAGGCATGGAACAGTCATCCTGTCAATGTTCATTCACTTTCTTGATCTCAGAGTAGATTGGAGGAGATATGTATGACATCAATATCACATACTGATTCACACATGCGTGCGCACACCTATCTCAATCCTACTCATCAAGTGGCCATGGATATCAAACTCCCTCAGGAGGGACAAATCCCATATCTATCACTCACCCCTCAAAAGCCCCATGTGTCAAAGCCACCCAATCATCACCTTTATAACAACCCATGTTTCAGGAGCGCGTTTGATGATGTCAAAGTGTACCCAACGACATGTGTTGAGTGTAGTGATTTCAGGTCAAAAAATCACACTCACCACCATCACTGTGAGAACTGATTGTGACTACCATGTCATGGTTCCATGTGTCAAACTCACAGTGGGTTTGTCCGGTACACTTGTTCTCTAACAAGTACCTATGTGTTTGGTTTGATATCTCCATATCATGACTAATAAGATTCTGTCATCAACCAACACCACAATCTAGTCTTGTGTGTCATTGTTGTCTATCTACCTTCCATAATGACATCCGACTAGGGACATAATAAGAATGTACAAAATCTTAGCATCCGTATGATCTCATCGTTCAGGTCCTTAACCTGAAAGCATGCGACATTGAGTACTATCATTCTCTAGACATTCAGTCTATTCTATCATTATCTCATATGGCTGAACTAGAAAGAATTGGAAGCTTGCCTTTGATATTTATCAAATCAATCTTTATGTATCCCACTAATCATCCCATGATTGGCTCTCAGGACATACATACCAACAATATATATATATATGTATATATATATGTATACACACACACACACACATATATATATATATTTATATATATATACACACACACACACACACACATATATATATATATATTTATATATATACACACACACACACACACACACACACACATATATATATATATATATATATATATATATATATATATATATATATAGTCAGGCTAGAATACACTTGAGTGTATAGATCGCACAGATACACTCAAGCATGTTTGCATATCAAGACTATTTTTTACAAGATGTAAACCATTGATCTTCATAGTCATACTATAATTAGGCTACATACAAATTTTAAGCCCATTTGGATGAGTGTAAGTCACTCATCTGAGGGTAACAAAATCGACGCACGAAACTAATTTGATATGCATATTTTTTGTGGTCTTTATAACATGACCTATAAATGTCCAAATGTGCTCAAATTTTTTATATGAGTTTATTACAATATGATTAAGAAGATCAACAGATTAGATTTTTGAAAAAAATATTGCATCATGAAAAACTATTTGAGTCTGCTCCGAATACACTCGAGTGTATTCTAACCTGACTCTCTCTCTCTATCTCTCTCTCTCTCTCTCTCTCTCTATATATATATATATATATATATTCCAAAAACAACACACACAACAAACACACGCGCGCGCGCACACACACACACATATATATATATATGTGTGTGTGTGTGTGTAAATATATATATAAACACACACACACACACACACACACACACACACACACACACACACACACACACACATATATATATATATATATATATATATATATATATATATATATATAGTCAAACTAGAATACACTCGAGTGTACAGATTACGCCGTACACCCCAATGGTGTTTGCCTATATAGACCATGTTTTTCCAAAATCTAATCCTTTGATCTTCATGGTTACAATAATAATAGGTCACATATAAAATTTGAACTCATTTGGATGAGTGTAAGTCACTCATACAAGGACAATAAAATTGACGCACAAAACTAATTTGAAATACATGATTTTTGCCTCCTTTAGATGCATGACCTATAAGTGTCCAAATGAGCTAAAATTTATTATATAGTATGTTCTTATGATAATTAAGAAGATCAACAATTTCGATTTTTCAAAAATTTACTACATCTTCAAAAATGACTGAGGTGTACGGTGCCTCCAGTACACTCGAGTGTACACTAGCCTCTCTCTCTCTCTATATATATATATATATATATATGTACACACATATATAAATGTGTTTGTATATATATGATGGTGTTTCTATTACCTGTGGGTACTATAACAAGTGTTATCCATCGATGAAAGCGGGGTTATATGAATTGTAAATAGGTGAAATTTTCAATTTTATCACGTCCCCTCTGTATCAGCCAATGTCACCAACGACCACAACCAGCCTCTCCGACTACCTTGACACTGCCCGACCCCCTCCATCGTTCTGTAACTACCCACATATTTGTAATGAATTACCCCACACAACCCAATCAAACATACACACACCATCGCTGGTGTTAGACAGTTCGCTGAGGCAAGTGTACCATGCGGCTCTTAATAGCGTGGGTGTTAGCATGGGTTAAGCCCAATGTAGTGCATACATGTGAGAAAGGTAGTTTTGTGTCTAGTGCAAATGGGGAAAAAGTTTTATTGTACATTGCTCATTCCTAGAATTTTTGTGGTCCTTTTATGTAGGATCATATGTGACACTAGTGTCCAAAGGTCCTAGGAGAGGGTATGCTCACCTCCTTGGCGGGTTTAGTGACCACAACACACACGCACGGGCGCGCCATGCCACGTCTCGACAGGCACAGGCACGCCATGCCACGTCTTGACAGGCACGGGCACAGGTTCGTGTACGAGCTCATGTTCAGGCTTGTGGATTGTGGAGAATGTCTTCCGTCTTCTTTTTGCACTAGGATATAATTACGTAATTAAATATTAAATTAATCAATTATTTCTTTCCTAATCGAATTTATTGATCCTAACTAGAAAGTATCTCATCTCGAATTTTTCCGCAATGTGTACAAGAGCAACCGAGTGGTCGCACCTTAACGGGAATAGGATTACGCGGCGTGTAAGGTTATAAATATGTCTCCGGTCATTAGGGTTAAACACATCTTTCGAACAAACAACCGTCAACATTTGAGTTTGTGTTTGGAAAACCTAAAGCCAGAGTCTTCTGTCATCATCGCTTCCATGGTGCTACGTGAAGATCTTCTCCTGGACGTAGCAAATTCGTTCATCCTCTCCTTTACGAGAAGCGACCTTCCAAGCGGTGGTTCCTGCGGTTGTTGGGCTACACTGGTGGTGCAAGCCATCTTCATATGCATCGTTCATCTCCAAAAAGAGAGAGACGATATCTTCTCTAGGTTCATGACTAGGTCGACTAGGAGAACAACGCTGATCCAGAAGGGTTGTAAGGTACTGATTTCTTTAAGTATATCACATTCATTTTTCAACGAATGATCTGGTTTGATTCCTGACCTTATTTGTTTTTTTATTTGCATTGTTTTATTCTATGCTTTCTTATATGGACCGGCCTGAATTGTTAACCTAATTGTACCTGTTGTTGTTGCATGTAACGATGTAATTAAAAATTAACAACAGTCTTAAAGAAATCAATATATGTCGTTTGTTAACTATGGTTTCTCAAGGTTATGACATGAAAAAGATACGTCTAGTATGTTTGAAAAGTTTACTGAAACTGATTTTGCTCGTTGGCAAAGTAGGATGCAAATCTGGCTAACATGGTAGGGTATGATAAATATTTAGAAGAAGACGAACCTAAATCTGGTGAAATTGTTCCCAATAATGCTAATTTAATTACAACCTGAAAAAAGGATGATAAGACATGCCGATGGTTGATTCTTTTTGTATTAAACAATAAACTATATGAGTCATACTCAAAGTCGTCTGTTACTATATCTAAGGTTCTGTAGAAGGCATTAGAAAATAAATACAATACCAAAAATCAAGGAACGGAAAAATATTGTGTCTCTAAATTTCTAAAGTTTCATATGTCTGGGGGTAAGCCTGTTTATGATCAAACACATGATTTTCAACTCTTGGTACAAGAGCTCACTAATGCGGGCATGACACTTCCTGAAAAGTTTGTTTCTATGTCAATATTTGAGAAATTTCCAAAATCTTGGGAGTCATTTGGCATGACTCTTAAGCATAAAAAAAGAGATGTGCCGATGAACAATCTCATGATGGACATCAATATTTGGGAAGAGCATCTGAAAGAGAAGACTGTCAAGGTTCCCACTGATGTTAATCCGAGTGTCAATTTAACTAATGCTAAGAACAAGGATAAGAAATCTAGGAAATCATTTAAACCTAAGGCTAAGATCCATAAGAAGCCGAAGAACAAACCTTGTTGGACTTGTGGACATGTTGGCCACTAGAATAAGGATTGTCCTTCAAAGAAGGCAAAGAAAGCTGCCACATCTGTAACTGAGGAGGCTATGGTCAACATGATGACTGCATCCTTGAACCTCAATGATGGATATGTATCTATAAAACTTGAAGTTCTTTCTATTTTTGAACCACTATATTAGATTATAGACATTGGGGTTAATATGCATATGTGTACTGACAAGTCCCTGTTTGTGTCTTACCAGGCATCTAAAGGTCAATCTGTGACTTTTGACGATTTCAACAGTGTAGAAGTCAAAGGAAAAGGATGGGTGGACTTAAAGTTTCCTTCAGGAAAGGTTCTGACGCTTCATAGAGTTAGACATGTTCCATCAATACGACACAACATTCTTAGTGGCACAATTTAGTTAGAGATGGTTTTAGAATAGATTGCAAGCGTAATAAGGCTATTATTACTCACCTTTGAGATTATTTATTTTTTGGCAAGGGGTATCTATGTGATATGGGAAATTTGTTTAATATTCTTGTAGAACCTATTTCAAATTATGTATTAAATCTGAATGATAATAGTTCTTTATGCATGAATCTTGTATCACCTGATGCTTGGCATGCCATTTGGGACATGTGAATGTTGGCTCAATGAAACATATGATGAATCTGAATTGAATCCCTAAATCTGATATTAGCAATAATAAATGTGAAATCTATGTACAAGCTAAGTTACCTAAGAAACCTTTTTATTCTGTGAATAGGAATTCAAAAATATTGGATTTAGTACTTACAGATATCTGTGAATTTAATGAGATTGCTAAAAGGGATCAAAAGCGTTATTTTAGAACTTTTATTGATGATGCTAGTAGATAATGTTATGTCTTTTTGCTTAGAAGTAAAGATGAGACACTGGATAAAATTAAAATTGATAAGAAAGAATCTGAAACTCAAATCGGCAAAGTACTTGAGCGATCAATATCAGATAGGGGAGGAGAATAAACCTCAAATTTGTTTTTGGAATTTTTTCAATTATATGGTATAGTTCATGAGGTTACCGTTCCGTATTCACCACAATCTAATGGGATAGTTGAATGTAAAAACCGAACCCTTATAGATATGGTAAATTATTTACTCCAAAACTTAGGTCTACCCAACTTCATGTGAGGGGAGATTTGAATACGACTTGCCATATTCAGAATAGAGTTCTGCATAAACATGTAGAGAGTAGTTCGTTTAAGTTATGGAGAGGAAGAAATTAGAGTCTCAAATATCTTTGAGTGTGGTGTGCCTTGCTAAGGTACTTGTCACTGAACACAAAAGGAAGAATTTGGGACTGAAAATGGTTGATGCCATATTCTTGGGATATGTAGAGACAAGTTATGCCTATAGATTCTTGATTATAAAATATGATATGTCAGGCATTGAGGTCAATAAAATTGTGGAATTACGTGATGCTACTGTAACGACCGACAATCAAATCGTTACTAATTAAGCGGAATAAACATAAACAACAAATTTAACAAAAATCACTAAAATTTAAAACCATTTTGCAAGGAGATCCTTGTATAGAAAACTTTTACTGAAAGATTCAAAACTCATACATATCATGATTGACATTGTACAACATTGTTTCATCTCATCTCGTGTACAACATATAACAGTTTCTCTATCAAAACACATATTGGAGCAACATAAAACCTCGAGGCATTCAAGCCAAAATCTCATATTTTTCATGAAACCAGTACGAACCAACTCCAAGGACCTGAGAGTATAGAGACGACACATAGGACTCATATCTACAAGACATGACAGACAGTACACTCAACCTGAGCTGTCACTGCTGCCTCAGTTGTTGTTCTTCCTCTGCAAAAAGGTCTTCACCTCCTTGTGCACGTCCACCTAAAAGTTTGGATCCCACGGGGGTGAGACAATTGTAAATTGCCCCATCGAGAGATATAGCTCTCCGCCAACAATATTATTACCATAGTTTAAATGGTATAAAATTGAGCAGAAGATAAGAAGTTTAGAATATTCAAAATTTTAAAGCATTACAACTATATGTGATAGAGAAGTAAATCATTTATTCTCTTTATAAGGAATGGGAAGAACATGTATATCATTTACTCATCATACTATATCAACGTCTCAAGCTTATCTAGTGAAACTCATTATCATGGTATGTCATCCATGAATCATTCTCATTTCTATTTATTGGCCTCAGCCAATCTGCTAACCAGATATTTAATTGTACCAGTCATGTGAGTATACATCATCATATTATATTCAGGCTTTGGACTATGCCAATCCTGTGCAACTATTTCAGGCATTGGACTATGCCAATCCTGTGCAAACATCACTGAATACCACATCACTTTTACTAGGCATGATACCTTGGCCAAGCCATCATACTTATTCACATCCTTTCTATAAACAAGTATCCCTCCATATATTTCAAACACTATAGCCCTTATTTGGCTATAAGCATAAAGCATGTATGATCAAGATTTCATTATTATTATTGTATCCATTTATTATTATCATTATATTACTAAGTTTCCATTTCTTAGTTTATTTTGAACATAATCATTTCTTACATGAGACTTTTATAACACCTTGTTACCCCTCACTAGGCAACAACTATCCTCATGGATCACAAGCCCCATTAAGTATCTTGTCACATCTCACTAGGCAACAAATTATCACATGGCTCACAAGGCCATAACACATCTTGTCACCTCTCACTAGGCAACAACTTATTCTCATGGCTCACAAAGCCCATAACACATCTTGTCACCTCTCACTAGGCAACAACTTATTCTCATGGCTCACAAAGCCCATAACACATCTTGTCACCTCTCACTAGGTAACAAATTATCACATGGCTCACAAGGCCATAACACATCTTGTCACCTCTCACTAGGCAACAAATTATCAAATGGCTCACAAGGACCATTACACATCTTTATACTTTTATACAAGTATTTACCATGCCTTACAAGGCTTATGCAATAAGAGAATTACAACCATCCCATCATTGGGGTTAGGGTTTCCCCTTTTATGACCGATTAGAGTTTCATGTTTATTTTATTGATCCAAACCCTATCTCATTGCTACACACATCTAAGAGCCTACATTGCTATCATAAGTATCCAATCATACTTATTTATTCTCAACATTTATCATTAAAAGATTACCAACACAAGGTACAAGTTTCTCTCTCATCCTCTCTAGGATATTAATTACATCATACTTTATTGTTTTGGCTTAACCCTTTCTCAAGGTATGTTAGCCTACACTTATCAAAGTGCATTGAACTCATTACATTTCAATGTAACAATTGGCATGACACTCTTCATGTGTTACTCATCCATACATATTGGATTTAAGATGCATCAAGGTGTAGCAACCTTAAAGTGTTGGATGTGATATTTACCATACCTTAGTGTATCACTTCCCTCATCACTTTTAACTTACTTAAGTTCATCAACTTATCTTGTATTAGGGTATTTCCCATCCTAATACTTTATCCACTATCCCACCATATTAATCTTGTAAAGTATTGGCCATAAGTCATACACTTGAATCACCCAACTATCATCAATGATATGGATTCATCACGGGTTAAGACACTGTTGATATAAGGTTGTCCATTATCAACCACTTTAGGTGTTTCACCTATAAAGGTATTAGCCACACCATAACTTGGTGTTACTCTTATCACTCCTAAGAGTGTCTTTCCCTCACCTTTACAAGGTATCTTGGCTTAGAAGTGTGCATATGTTCACCATATCAGGTTGTAAGTATATGGGCACTCATCATATCGGGCTAGAAGTATATACACACCTTTCATATCGTACTAAAGGTGTTTGTATGTGTTACCCATGTCATACATGAGGTATTAAGCCATCACCATGTCGGGCTAGACATCAAATAGGGTTGTGTATCGGGCTACCATATCGTGCAATAGCACTTGCTATTCTTTACTCATATTTGGTTGCCCAAATTAGGGTTTCACATCAACTTATAAGTATTCATTTAACCTTGTATCATGCATGGAGTCTATACTTGACTCTCTATCGTGCAATAGGTGTACACTACACATCCATATCGTGCAACAATGTATTCATTCATATCCATATTGCTCAAGTGAAGAAGGTGCATCATCATATCGGGTTAAATGTGCTTACTTGTGTGCTTGCACCCGATATCACTTTTGTAAGGTAATATCATCATCTTCAAGCTATAGACCTTTGTTCTAACTATTATAGTTCATGTCAACAGGTCTAAGAAACTACTAGAACTCATAATCATCAATTATTTCAGGAAATTTTGGAATTAAAAGTAGATCATTAAGTATAGCAATTTAGGTGATGAATAATAACATGGCTGAGTTCAAGTTATATAACCCGCCTTAAGAACAACTTCAAAGCTCCAAGCTCCAAAGATCCACGTTACTAAGGTTGAAGATGAACTTCAAAACTCCTATATATGCAAAGAATCACCATGGATAAGCAATTGGTGAAGAAGAAAAGAAAAGAAGATCAAAACCCTAAATTCATGCTTCAAACCAATATTGAAGATGATCTTATCCTCACCTTAGGGTTAAGTTTTGAGTTCCTTAGATCCTTGGCCGACACCCCACCACTCTTGGGCAATATGGATTTCCTCTTGGCCGACACAACCTTGCTTGTGGCCGATACCCCCTCACTTGTGGCCAAAATCACTTCAATTGGCCGATATCAACTTGCTATGGACAATATCAACATGGTATGGCCGATACACTTGCCATGGCCGATACCCAAGGCCTATGCACGATACCCTTGTGACCTTGAACGATATGCCAACCCTCTTGCATGATATGACACTCACTTTCACGATATGGCACTCAACTCTTCACCCTATTGGCCGATATCACCTTATATTGCCAATTTCACCTACTTGGCCGATATGCTCTTGCCATGGGCAATATCCAAGGGCCTATGCACGATAACCTTGCTTTCCTGCACGATACAAGAGCCCCATGCACGATACCACAAGGTAGGAGTGTGGTAAGGGTCGCAAAATTGCACCAAGGGGTGAAACTAGGGGTATATATACTTGTTGTTCATGAAGGAAGGCAAAAATGAGGTGTCAACATTTTGAGCTAGTAGGTGCCACGTGTCATGCATGGGTGACACGTGTACATGCATGCATCAAAATTTATCTTGCCTTGAAAAATAGTTGAGAATCATTTATGGATAAAGATTCATCCATTACATATCTCTTTGAATAAGATATATCAACAAAATCACCACTTTATTCACAACTCATCACAACTTTGCTAAGGAAGTTGTAACCCAACAAACCTCACCTCCTTGAGGTTCTTTGCATGATATGGACTTTGACAAGAGTCCAAAAAACGATATGGGACACCTCCTTGGGCTCCATGGCCGATAGGCACTCATATATAAGCTTTTCAACTTGATACAACTCAATTTAAGCTTTCAAATTCAACCCTTTTCTTGGTCATTTCTTCACCAAGATCACCATCATTCATAATGGAATCAAGTATGGTGTATCCTCCTTTCTCTCTCTTATAAATGATTCTAGGAGGGATTAGGAACACTCTAGATGTGGTAATTTGCATATTAATCTCATATTTTGGGTAAATTGCAATTTGTATCAAAATTGGTGCACAATGCTCCAACATTGTTCAAACAAGTTCAAACTTGGCATTTAGGCATTGCACGAGCCACCACTTAATATCATTCTCTCTCTTATGATTGTAAAACACATGTGGTACATTCAAAATGTGACATTTTGTATTATAACCCCTCAACTTGGGTAAATTGCACTTTGGTCCAAAACAAAGGAAAATTGCTCAAACAACATTCAATCGAGACCAAACTTGAAACATGAGTGTGTCACATGATAACAAAACACCTTAGAGGATTATATTAAAGTTCTAAGCAACTTTATTAGTCAAAACAAATAGGGTTACCTCATAACCCAGGTCAGGGTCGTTACAAGTTATAAACCCCTAACAAGGATTTCGTCCCCGAAATCCCAGGAAAAGGGAGGGACAAATTATTCATTAATCATGCCCTCAAGTCTCCACCTAACTTATTAATGTTATGGAGATACCATAGATCTATAGTTCACACAAAGTTCCTTTCACTAATTCAACCTTATCAATGTTTATGTTTATGCAGAGCATAAACCCCTAACATATGATGTCCATATTATTGAAAGGAAGAAGCATAAAAGAGCATACTTCTATCATCACCCAAGAATATTTATCAAAAGGGAAACATATATATATCTAATAGAGATAATTCACTCAACAATATTTTATTCGTTTGGAAAAGTTCACTTAGCAAAACTCTATTTAATTGGGAATGCTCACTTAGCTTTTCCTTTATATTGGGAATGTTCACACAACCCTTCCCATTTAGGAATGATCACATAGGTTTTCCTATTTAATTGGGAGTGTTCACACAACTTTTCCCATTTAGGAATGATCACACATCTTTTCCTATTTAATTGGGAATGTTCACACAACTTTTCCCATTTAGGAATGATCACACAACTTTTCCTATTTAATTGGGAATGTTCACACAGCTTTTCCCATTTAGGAATGATCACACAACTTTTCCTATTTAATTGGGAATGTTCACACAGCTTTTCCTATTTAGGAATGATCACACAACTTTTCCTATTTAATTGGGAATGTTCACACAAATTTTCCCATTTAGGAATGATCACACAACTTTTCCTATTTAATTGGGAATGTTCACACAGCTTTTCCCATTTAGGAATGATCACACAACTTTTCCTATTTAATTGGGAATGTTCACACAGCTTTTCCCATTTAGGAATGATCACACAACTTTTCCTATTTAATTGGGAATGTTCACACAACTTTTCCCATTTAGGAATGATCACACAAATTTTCCTATTTAATTGGGAATGTTCACACAGCTTTTCCCATTTAGGAATGATCACACAACTTTTCCTATTTAATTGGGAATGTTCACAAAGCTTTTCCCATTTAGGAATGATCACACAACTTTTCCTATTTAATTGGGAATGTTCACACTACTTTTCCTATTTAGGAATGATCACACAACTTTTCCTATTTAATTGGGAATGTTCACACAACTTTTCCCATTTAGGAATGATCACACAACTTTTCCTATTTAATTGGGAATGTTCACACAACTTTTCCCATTTAGGAATGATCACACAACTTTTCCTATTTAATTGGGAATGTTCACACAACGTTTCCCATTTAGGAATGATCACACAACTTTTCCTATTTAATTGGGAATGTTCACACAGCTTTTCCCATTTAGGAATGATCACACAACTTTTCCTATTTAATTGGGAATGTTCACACAACTTTTCCCATTTAGGAATGATCACACAACTTTTCCTATTTAATTGGGAATGCTCACACATCTTTTCACATTTAGGAATGATCACATAGCTTTTCCTATTTAATTGGTAATGTTCACACAGCTTTTCCCATTTATGAATGATCACACAACTTTTCCTATTTAATTGGGAATGTTCACACAACTTTTCCCATTTAGGAATGATCACACAACTTTTCCTATTTAATTGGATTATACTCTCTAGATTGTTTCAGAATGACTACTTGATGAGAGTAATAAAAAAGACAACAATCTAGGAGTTTCATACTTGCCTTATCTTCAATAATCATATACCTGGCCAGGGCATACAAGTATTGATATTAGGTAGTATGTACTTTATTTACTATCATATTCCTCACTTCTCATATCCTTATATACACAGGATTTTTTTTCATTTCTGAATTTTCTTCAGATATTGCTTCAATATCTCATCTTTTATTACACAAATAAGAGAGATTATAAAGCATTTAAAAGAATACTAAATAGAATATAAATTCTAGTTCTCATATTTCTTCCCTAAGTCCCCATAGGACAATCAATAGGGAAATCCGTAACAACAATCCTTTTTATGTTTATCATATAATCATCAAGATAAGGCATATCAAAATGAAAAGATCTATATAACTGTTATCCCTCGCGGTCATCTACCACTTTAGGTTGACTCAACACATAGAGTCTAGTTGTTTCATGTTGTTGCTTTTGCCTTTTCCCTTTATTGGGATGTAACTTTCATAAGCCTTGCCGAGTCTACCTCGGTTGTTGAGTCATTTCCTCCCTTCTTTTCAAAGAGAAGAGTTTAGTATGCTCAACAAGTCCATATCCATAACATGTCTTGTCCTCATACCATGGTCTTATCGGTCTCATTACCGATGTATAAGCTATGCCATGAGTTCTTACAGGTGAAAAGTTAGGAACTTTGCCCTTACATAATGACTACTTCCCTGGTGCACTAGGCATTTATTGTACTGGTGGTACCAAAAACTTTGGCTTTTTAGAACAACTAGGCAAATGTCTCTAAAATTATAGATACCTTACCTTAAATCTCAGCTTATTGCCCCTCCTTGGGCACTACCATCACATATGTACTATATGTCTAAACTTATGGCAGAGTCTACTTTCTCACCATATGTTAATCTTTCCCACATTTCCATTGTTCCGACATGACCATGTCATTCATGAACCCCTTCAAAGCCTAAAGTTTCCGCATTAAGGACTGGTAACCTAGGTTTGATGCTAGTATCCAATATTCTATATGCATCACTATTGTCCTAACCTGCCCTTCAAGAGCATAAACATAGGATTCTCTATCCTGATCAGGTCAAGATGGGAATTCTCAGGCACTTGTTCTTCTCTTTCCTAATCCCATGCACCCTCTCCTGGTGCAACAACATTGCCCTTAGCAATGTGTTCCTCGTGTTCCCCATTCATTTATAAACTTTACCCTTTATTATACATAAGCAGAAAACACTATAGGGTATACTGGAGGACACTAACACAGACTCAACACCTTAGTCCTATGTCTCTGTAGACTCAGCGAACCTTAAGCTCTGATACAAAAACTATAACGACCGACAATCAAATCGTTACTAATTAAGCGGAATAAACATAAACATAAGATTTAACAAAAATCACTAAAATTTAAAACCATTTTGCAAGGAGATCATTGTATAGAAAATTTTTACTGAAAGATTCAAAACTCATACATATCATGATTGACATTGTACACCATTGTTTCATCTCATCTCGAGGACAACATATAACATTTGCTCTATCAAAACACATATTGGAGCAACATAAAACCTTGAGGCATTCAAGCCAGAATCTCATATTTTTCATGAAACAAGTACGAACCAACTCCAAGGACCTGAGAGTACAGAGACGACACATAGGACTCATATCTATAAGACAGGACAGACTGTACACTCAACCTGAGCTGTCACTGCTGCCTCAACTGTTGTTCTTCCTCTACAAAAAGGTCTTCACCTCCTCGTGCACGTCCACCTAAAAATTTGAATCCCAAGGGGGTGAGACAATTGTAAATTTCCCCAACGAGAGATATAACTCTCCGCCAACAATATTATTATCACAGTTTAAATGGTATAAAAATGAGCAGAAGATAAACAGTTTAGAATATTCTCATCTTTTAAAGCATTGCAACTATCTGTGATAGAGCAGTAAATCATTTATTCTCTTTATAAGGAACGGGAAGAACATGTATATCATTTATTCATCATACTATATCAACATCTCAAGCTTATCTAGTGAAACTCATTATCATGGTATGTCATCCATGAATCATTCTCATTTCTATTTATTGGCCTCAGCCAATCTGCTAACCAGATATTTAATTATACCAGTCATGTGAGTATACATCATCATATTATATTCAGGCTTTGGACTATGCCAATCCTGTGCAACTATTTCAGGCATTGGACTATGCCAATCCTGTGCAAACATCACTGAATACCACATCACTTTTACTAGGCATGATACCTTGGCCAATCCATCATACTTATTCACATACTTTCTATAAACAAGTATCCCTCCATATATTTCAAACACTATAGCCCTTATTTGGCTATAAGCATAAAGCATGTATGATCAAGATTTCATTATTATTGTATCCATTTATTATTATCATTATATTACTAAGTATCAATTTCTTAGTTTATTTTGAACATTATCATTTCTTACATGAGACTTTTATAACACCTTGTTACCTCTCACTAGGCAACAACTATCCTCATGGCTCACAAGGCCCATTAACTATCTTGTCACATCTCACTAGGCAACAAATTATCACATGGCTCACAAGGCCATAACACATCTTGTCACCTCTCACTAGGGAACAACTTATTCTCATGGCTCACAAAGCCCATAACACATCTTGTCACCTCTCACTAGGCAACAAATTATCACATGGCTCACAAGGCCATAACACATCTTGTCACCTCTCACTAGGCAACAAATTATCACATGGCTCACAAGGCCCATTACACATCTGTATACTTTTATACAAGTATCTAACATGTCTTACATGGTTTATGCAATAAGAGAATTACAACCATCCCATCATTGGGATTAGGGTTTCCCCCTTTATGACTGATTAGAGTTTCATGTTTATTTTATTGATCCAAACCCTATCTCATTGCTCCACACATCTAGGAGCATACATTGCTATCATAAGTATCCAATCATACTTATTTATTCTCAACATTTATCATTAAATGATTACCAACACAAGGTACGAGTTTCTCTCTCATCCTCTCTAGGATATTAATTACATCATACTGTATTGTTTTAGCTTAACCCTTTCTCAAGGTATGTTAGCCTACACTTATCAAAGTGCATTGAACTCATTACATTTCAATGTAACAATTGGCATGACACTCTTCATGTGTTACTCATCCATACATATTGGATTTAAGATGCATCAAGGTGTAGCAACCTTAAAGTGTTGGATGTGATATTTACCATACCTTGGTGTATCACTTCCCTCATCACTATTAACTTACTTAAGTTCATCAACTTATCTTGTATTAGGGTATTTCCCATCCTAATACTTTATCCACTATCCCATCATATCTTGTAAAGTATTGGCCATAAGTCATACACTTGAATCACCCAACTATCATCAATGATATTGATTCATCTCGGGTTAAGACACTGTTGATATAAAGTTGTCCATTATCAACCACTTTAGGTGTTTCACCTATAAAGGTATTGGCCACACCATAACTTGGTGTTACTCTTATCACTCCTAATAGTGTCTTGCCCTCACCTTTACAAGGTATCTCGGGTTAGAAGTGTGCATATGTTCACCATATCAGGTTGTAAGTATATGGGCACTCATCATATCGGGCTAGAAGTATATACACACCTTTCATATCGTACTAAAGGTGTTTTTATGTGTTACCAATGTCATACATGAGGTATTAAGCCATCACCATGTCGGGCTAGACATCAAATAGGGTTGTGTATCGGGCTACCATATCGTGCAATAGCACTTGCTATTCTTTACTCATATTTGGTTGCCCAAATTAGGGTTTCACATCAACTTATAAGTATTCATTTAACCTTGTATCATGCATGGAGTCTATACTTGACTCTCTATCGTGCAAGAGGTGTACACTACACATCCATATCGTGCAACAATGTATTCATTCATATCCATATTGCTCAAGTGCAGAAGGTGCATCATCATATCGGGTTAAAGGTGCTTACTTGTGTGCTTGCACCCGATATCACTTTTATAAGGTAATATCATCATCTTCAAGCTATAGAACTTTGTTCTAACTATTATAGTTCATGTCAACAGGTCTAAGAAACTACTAGAACTCATAATTATATCAATTATTTCAGGAAATTTTGGAATTAAAAGTAGATCATTAAGTATAGCAATTTAGGTGATGAATAATAACATGGCTGAGTTCAAGTTATATAACCCGCCTTAAGAACAACTTCAAAGCTCCAAGATCCAAAGCTCCACGTTACTAAGGTTAAATATGAACTTCACAAATCCTATATATGCAAAGAATCACCATGGATAAGAAATTGGTGAAGAAGAAAAGAAAAGAAGATCAAAACCCTAAATTCATGCTTCAAACCAATGTTGAAGATGATCTTATCCTCACCTTAGGGTTAAGTTTTGAGTTCCTTAGCTCCTTGGCTGACACCCCACCACTCTTGGGCGATATGGACTTCCTCTTGTCCGACACAAAATTGCTTGTGGCCGATACCCCCTCACTTGTGGCCAAAATCACTTCAGTTGGCCGATATCAACTTGCTATGGACAATATCAACATGGTATGGCTGATACACTTGCTATGGCCGATACCCAAGGCCTATGCACGATACCCTTGTGACCTTGCACGATATGCCAACCCTCTTGAATGATATGGCACTCAATTGCATGATATGGAACTCACTTGCACGATATGGCACTCAACTCTTCACCCTATTGGCCGATATCACCTTATATGGCCAATTTCACCTACTTGGCCGATATGCTCTTGCTATGGGAAATATCCAAGGGCCTATGCACGATACCATTGCTTTCCTGCACGATAAAAGAACCCCATGCACGATACCACAAGGTAGGAGGATGGTAAGGGTCGCAAAATTGCACCAAGGTGTGAAACTAGGGGTATATATACTTGTTGTTCATGAAGGAAGGCAAAAATGAGGTGTCAACATTTTGAGCTAGTAGGTTCCACGTGTCATGCATGGGTGACACGTGTACATGCATGAATCAATATTTATCTTGTCTTTAAAAACAGTTGAGAATCATTTAGGGATAAAGATTTGTCCATTACATATCTCCTTGAATAAGATATATCAACAAAATCACCACTTTATTCACAACTCATCACAACTTTGCTAAGGAAGTTGTAACCTGACACACCTCACCTCCTTTAGGTGCTTTGCACGATATTGAATTTTACAAGAGTCCACAAAACGATATGAGACACCTCCTTGGGCTCCATGGCCGATAGACACTCATATATAAGCTTTTCAACTTGATACAACTCAAGTTAAGCTTTCAAATTCAACCCTTTTCTTGGTCATTTCTTCACCAAGATCACCATCATTCATAATGGAATCAAGTATGGTGTATCCTCCTTTATATCTCTTATAAATGATTCTAGGAGGGAGTAGGAACACTCTAGATGTGGTAATTTGCATATTAATCCCATAATTTGGGTAAATTTCAATTTGTACCAAAATTGGTGCACAATGCTCCAACATTGTTCAAACAAGTTCAAACTTGGAATTTAGGCATTGCATGAGCCACCACTTAACATCATTCTCTCTATTATGATTGTAAAACACATTTGGTACATCAAACATGTGACATTTTGCATTATAACCCCTCAACTTGGGTAAATTGCACTTTGGTCCAAAATAAAGGAAAATTGCTCAAACAACATTCAATTGGGACCAAACTTGAAACATGAGTGTGTCACATGATAAAAAAACACCTTAGAGGATTATATTAAAGTTCTAAGAAACTTTATTAGTCAAACCAAATAGGATTACCTCATAACCCAGGTCAGGGTCGTTACAACTACATTCTTTGAGGATGTGTTTCCCATCAGATCTTGTGTGTCCAATGAAGTATCTCAAGATGATTCATTCACCACATGTTCCATTCCCTAGCATGTGGAAAGGATGACAAATGTGGGGGGAGACTCAGAACAGGCTATTTCTGAATTGATGATTCTAAAGAAATGATTGAACCAAGGAGAAGAAATGACCTAGGACATCCAAGGACTTTGGAAATACCTTTCTCACTTAAAATGTTGAGGATGATCATGTAACTTTCAAACAAGCTATGGAATCTCCTGAAGCTAAGTTTTGGAAAGAAGTCATTAATGATGAAATCTAATCAATTCTCTCAAACAGAACTTGAGAATTAGTGGATTTGCCTCCTGGTTGTTCTATAGTTCGATGCAAATAGATCTTTAAAAAGAAACTTAATGCATACGTGACACTCAATAAATATAAGGCTAGGTTAGTTGCTAAGGGTTACACATAGAGGGAATGAATAGGTTATTTTGATACATATTCCTCTGTTTCTCGTATGACTACAATTTGAGTGCTTAAAACATTGACTTCCATTTATAGTCTATGTATCTATCAGATGGATGTGAAGACTGCGTTCTAACATGGTGATCTTTAGGAAGAGATATATATAGAACAACCTGAGGGATTTGTGGGTCATGGGAATGAATCCAATGTGTGTAAACTTTTAAGTCACTATATGGCTTGAAACAAGCACCTAAGAAATGACATGAGAAGTTTGATTATGTGATATCATCATTTGGCTTTGTTTCTAATGAATTTGATAAGTGTCTCTACTGCAAAATTGTCAATGATGGATTCATTTTGTTATGCTTATATGTCAATAATATCCTACTTTTTGGTTCTGATATGAAAGTAGTAAATGAGACAAAGACATTCTTGTATAACAAGTTTGAGATGAAGGATATGGGAGTCACTGATGTGATTTTAGGGCTTGAAATCATAAGGTCTACTAATGGTATAACTCTCTCTCAGTTTCACTATGTTGAGAAGATAACCGAGAGGTTTGAGTACACATCATGTAAACCTATTAAGACTCCGTATGATTCATCCAAGTCCTTGTTCAAGAATGAGACTGGGGTTCTAGTGTCTCAATTATAATACTCTCATATTATCATAATTTTGATGTATCTTATGAACTGTACATGACCAGACATTGCATTTTCCGTGAGCAAGTTAAGTAGATACACCAGTTGTCCCAACAAAAGCCATTGGGAAGCTCTTGACAGAATTTTGAGGTATATCAAGGGAACTTGTTCCCTTGGGTTGCATGATGGCAAATATTTCTCTGTAGTCGAAGGATATAGTGATGCAATCTGGATTGCCGTCAACTCTGGGAGTAATGATGTCTTAGGATATGTATTCCTATTGGGAGGAGGAACTATTTCCTAGAGGTCTAAGAAATAAACCATATTGTCCAGTTTACCTATGGTAAAGAAGCCATTTTTTGCAATTTCAATTCACTGTGATAGCACCACAACTATTGCTAAGGTAACGAGTCACAAGTGACATGAGTTTACCATGCATAATAATACACAAGTGAACGTATCAAGGTAATAAGGACTTGTGAGGCCTGAGTCGAACATGGGGAAGCGTTTCTCCAGTAGACTACTACTAACTGCAGTCAAATTAGCTAAGCCAGTTGTAAATGGTTGCCTTGGTTTTAGTTAAAGAACTAATGCAGAAACAAAATGAATTAAAAGTTGAATTAATCAGAGATGGAATGAATTCTTTAGGACAATGGTTTCACCACAAATAATACTAATAATTTACCTCACACACTAATATCTATTATCTCAAGCCCTGGATAAGGAGCCTGTAGCCAGAATTACCTTCTCTCGTAGTGTAATTCACTACCTAATCTAATGCCAATACCACTTCCATAGTTATTGGTTGATTAGTTAGATGCTTTATGACTATTCTATGGGTTTCTCCTCGTTTACACTCCACTTTTCCCAAAGGGCACAATACATAGGTAAATCTATGCTTTCCAACCCTTAATCCCTCTCCCGAGGTGACTAAGTATCTAATAATACACTTATGGTGATCAAGCACAAATATAAAACAAAGCTTTCATAGATTTGTATCCAGTAAAAAGAGATAAAATTGATATTAATACATATAAATCAATTACAACATATATCTGGGCTACTCCCAGATCCTAAGGAATAAAGGTTTTTAGCCTTACATGATTTTCATCAACAAATACATAGAAAGGAAGAAGAAAAACATAGGAAACATTAGGAAACTAAGGTAAACCATGAATCTCTACCCGTCCGGAAGATCTCCTCCATCGTACGTGTGTTGTGCTGTCTTCTGGCTGTAGAATCGTCCTCCGGAGGTGTTTAGATCATTTTGGTTGAAACTTTTGGTCCTCGGTTTTTCTCTTCTCTCTCTCCGATTGTCGTACAATGAAAATGTTGCCCCCTTTGATCTAGCCGTCGTCCCCCTAAGTCATAAAAGGCACTTAGGGTATGAAATAACATCCACCGTTGGATTAAAGTGAAATTTATGAATGGCCTGATCGGATAGACTCGGTAGTACCGACTAGGTGAGTCGGTAGTACTGAGTCACTTAGGTTTAGTCACACGATTCTGATCATGTCGGTACTATCGACTGGGCTCGATAGCACTGAGTTTTGTTATTTTCAAATTGCATCCCTAATGTCAACTCATTAGTACTGAGTTTTCTCAAATCATGCTGGGGTTTACTGATGCTGTTGTGGTATCATCGACTTTGGATGTTGGTAGCACCGACTCTGGGTGAGTTTTTGGGTCCATCACTGACGTCAAGTCGGTACTACTGACTATTACCAGGTCGGTAGCACCGAGTCTGTGGAACTTCCTTGTACCTGAAAACACACAAAAACAACATAAGTACTTGGGATGCGTAAAATATTACATAAAATAGTTAAAGTCATATAATCTGATGCATTCAATAGAAACAAGCTATCTATGTCATTTAATTCATAATAAATCAAATACATGACTAATCTACACATGAAATCAAGGAAAAATGTGCCTGTAATAATGACTAAAAACACATGTATCAAACTACCGTAAGCTTAAATGTTGCTCGTCCTCGAGCAACACTCTCTCAGATTTGTTTGACAAGAGTCAGCAAAAGGACATAACACATACATTCCTTTGTTAATCATGTCCATCTATGGAACCCTAAACCGACCTTCACTAACCACTGAACCAATAACTGCTCTAAAGTGACAAAAAACATCCATAAAAGATGTCCACCTTTAGTCATTGACAATATCAAGATTACTTAGACATTCACTTAGTGTATTGTGTGATTCCCTACACTACATTTCTCTTTCCTAACTACCAACTACTTGGAAGTAGATCTTTGTATAAGCATGAATGAAGAGATAAATCATTAGAGTGGCCTACCAATAAGAGAAATTAATGATTCAAGATGGGTGGAAAATGAAAATTCATAAGTACATCCAAACTAATTATGCACAGAGAATAATGAACCTATATGGATGAAAAGAATGCCATGCATGAATCCTAATGCCTATTTTTCTTTTTTCTTTTTGTGAAATGATACATGTATGAACGAGTCAAGATTGTTTGACAACTCAAAAGAATGTACATGTGGATTAAATCATCACAAAATCAAACATGCATGATATACTTTATCCTTGTTTCTTTTGAACAATTTTCCTCTTCTTATTTTTCCTTCAACAAGGCTAATTTTTATGCTTCTTGCTTTCATGATATTTTTTTTCTTTTTTCTTTCTTTCTTGGAGGTATATCCCTACACTTTAGCTTCATAGTTAAAATCCACATGTTTAGAAAAATATGCATGCGATGTTGAAATGTATGCAACTACATGAACTGTGTTATGCAAGCTAAGATGGTATGCACTAAAGTTAGTGCATACAAATGCACTGTTTTTCTTTCTTTTTCAAATGCAAGCAAACTAACTATTATGTTCCTATCGTGCTATGTAATGCAATCAAAGAAAATAACCTGGAGTACTCATGAATTGTGAGGTGGTGAATAAAAAATGAATGGAAAACAAATGGAATAACACAACTAAGAGACAATGCCTTTCATTATATTATGATGTGTCCCTCTTAATTGACCTGTGTTCAGGGTGATCTAAAGGCTTATTTCTTATATTTTCATTTAAGATCTCATTACGGTTTGGCCAGTTTAGGCTCAACATCTTCATCATTCACATTCCTGAGTTGATTCAGACTTTCATGTATGTCCTAAGTCCTAGTGCTGACTAGTTCAAACACTTCCTCAAGTGGTGTTACATAAAGATTTTGCAGTTTAAACTTTTTAGGATATGACCTTTTTCATGCAACGACACAGAAATTACAATTTATTCAAAAACAAAACCATGCATTTACTACTCCACAAGTACACTAGATGGATGTGGATCCTGCACTTGCACAACTAAAAATAAAACAAACAACTAAAAATAAAAATAAAAATATAAAAAAGATAGAATGCTGTTCCACCACCCCAAGCTTGAATATGACTATGACCGCATAGTCAATACTCACACCCAAGAGGTGGAACATCGATACCATGGCTCTGAATGGTGGAGGTGGCATGTTGGGATCGTGTGGAGGGAACATCACTTGGAATGAGAGGTCTATGAGAGGCATTAGTGGCAGCTGTGGGTACTCCCCGAAGTATCCATAGTTCCAGTAGTTGTCAAAGAAAGGATGTTGGTACTGCTCCATCCGTTATAGGCTCATGTAAACTGTAACATCCCAGACCCGGGTTATGCTTTAACCCTAGATGTTTTGTTTAATAAAGTTAATTATATGCTTGCTCTTATTTCTTGAAAAGTAATTAAGACTCTAGAGGAACTTATGTTTCCATTTTTGTCCCTTTTGAATAATGTTGAAACAATGTTTTGCTTGTTTTGGACTAAAGTGCAAATTACCCAAGTTGAGGGGTTAACTTGCAAATGTTACATGGTAAAATGTTCCTAAAATGTTGAAGCATCATAAGAATGAGAATGATGTAGATTTATGGCTTGTGATAGCCTGAGCACCAAGAAAGAGTTTGTTAAGCAATTTTTGTGCATTAAAACTAGTTTTGGTGTAACGTGCAAATTACCCAAAATCTAGGGTTCAATATGCAAAATATCACCTCTAGAGAGTCCCTCATGTTTCTTGGCATCATGTAGAGAAAATAAAATGAGAGGGGCGTCTCATTTTAATCACTTTGGAGGAGAGAGAATCTTGATATTAAAATAATCAAGATTTAAGCATAATTGAAACCCTAATTCAATTTAATGCAAAAATAAATATATTAATTGAAGTGCCCTTCAACAAAAATTGAGATGGTTGAATTTGCATAAGTGTGAACGTTCTTGTGCCTTGAAAAGGCCACGAAATATCTAAAGTGAGTGGAGAGCCCACTCATATTAGTAAAAGGAAAAGTAATATCCACTCAATTTTGGATATTATTTTTTTTGGATCAGGTAATTTTGGATATTATTGTTATAATGGTTAAGGTGCTTAATTTGCTTTCTTTTAATTCATGGATAATGAAGAGGAATTACAAGGTGGGGGAGATGGCTTCGTATGAAAGGGATGGAGGGGATTAAGTGGCACCAATTTGGGGAGTTGAAGGATTATTATAAGACTTTCTCTCTCATTGAAATTCCCTTATAAACATCTCATTTCCAACCCAAATGAAAGGATTTTTCGATCCCTTTTTCATTCCTTGCTTTGGCCATGCACAAAGGATCTAACGAGCAATAGGAGGACGTGCCCCAACCTGTAGGTAAGCTCCATAGTCATCTTCAACCTTGATTTCATTGTGGAAATTGAAAATCAATGCTTGATTTCTTCTTTTCTCCATTCAATCTTCAATCCTAGCTATTTATCACTCAAAAGCTTGAGGACGAGCCTTGGGAAGTTGTGAAAGCTTCATTCACCATTGAAGGCATGAAGCTTGAAGTTTGGTTTCAACTTTGAAGGCGGGTTATATAACTTAAACCCTTAAATGTTGTTATTGCATTCAATTCTTCATCACTTGTTGATCATTTTGTTCTTCTTAAAATTACTTGATCAATTGATGCATTTACCATAAGTATGGCGGTAGTTTTTGAAGGATCGAAGCTTGATGATGATGAAATCATCCTAAGCACACACCTTAACAAAGATCTAGTGCAAATGGTTTCAATGACTTGAGACCAAACGGTCTCAAGATCATTTGAAACCAAACGGCCTCAAGACCGCTTGGGATCAAACGGTCCCAAGACCACTTGGGATCAAACAGTCTCAGACCATTTGGAGGTCAAGTGCTGATGTTGTTGAACGTTGATCCAATGGATTCAATTGAATTGATGATAATGGTTCCAAGTTTGGATGATCCACCAATTGCAAACCCTAATCGATTGAATGGGTTGAAACCCTAGTCGTTTGAGTCAATTTTATAGTTGATTGACTCAAATGGTTTCAAGACCGTTTGAGGTCAAACAGTCTAATGACCAATTGAGATCAAATGGTCTCAGACCGTTTGGAGGTCAATGGTTGATTGTGGTGGATGGTTAGAGATCCAAGGGCTACAATCTGATGTACCTTCAATAGTTCAATCGATTGATGATTCATTGAGTACAAACCCTAAATCAATTTAATTGGAGGAACCCTAATTGGTCCATTCGGTTTCAAGGAAGTTTGGACCAAACAGTCTTGAGACCGTTTGAGTCCAAACGGTCTTGAGACCATTTGGGATCAAACGGTCCTCAGACTATTTGGAGAGAAAATGATCTCAAACTGTTTGATGTTCATTCGGTTTCAACACTCAATCAGTTTCAATGTTGGGATGTCCATTCAGTTTCAATTCAATGGTTGATGATTTGTGTTACAACCCCAATTTTTGGGTTCATTTGGTGAGAAATGTAATTTCTCATAATAAATATAAATGAACGAATAATGATGTCTTTTAATTGAATGCATGAATTTTGTTCAAAATAGCCTTGTTGATTTACTTGTGGGCTTTATTGGCTATTGGGCCCAATAACAAGGAAAAGACAAAAGAAACTCCATTATTAATAAGAAATGGAGAAGAGGAAAATGTAGAAACCTCTAGAAGGAAAAAGAGTGTAATCCAAAAGTGGATTTCATGCCTCTTGGGTTCCTTGGGTCCCAAGGAGTCCAAAATTGCAAAGATAAAGTAATAAGAAAAGAAAAGAAAAGATCAATTAGATATTTCTTTATTAAGAAAGAAATTGAAAACAATGATAAAATGTGGAAAATAAGTTAAAAGAGGTATAATTGAGTTATCCTTGGTGGGATTTCGTATCCCAAGGATTCCTAATGTTAAAAGAAACTCCCATAAGGAAAATAGAAGAGAGATAAAAAAAATCCTCAGAAAGAGATATTTTGATAAGAAATAAACAATATAATGAGAAATAATGCATAAAGATGCTTCTCGAAGGATAATGAATATCCAATGAAAGGAATTTTGAGATAATAGAGTTTCTTGGGATCCAAGGAGTCCCAATGAGGAAAGAGAAAGAGAAAGAGAAAATACCCATAATAGAAAAACAGAATATAATATGATGCATAACTAATGAATTTTATGGCATTATTAAAGAAGTGGTATTTTCTACTAAAGGAAAATATTATTTCCGCGGTTAATGGATTAAAAGCCAAGTATAAAGAGGATAAGGGAAAAGGTTTTCGAATTCCAAAAACATCCAACTAATAAAGGATATTAAAAAGAATAAAGAAGAGAGAGAAGATTTCTTCTTCATGAAGGAATGGGATTCTAAGTTGAAGAAGCCTTGGTTTCTTTGTGGGCAAGCGATCTGGGGTGTGGATACCCCCCTATATAAAGGGTAGACCCTCCAGTTCGAGTCCAGGAAGGATCCCACGCACACCCCTCTTCCTTCTTCCTCTTCTTCATAGTTCTTTGCGTACAAACCCTAGTTGAGTGTATTTGTCTATCCCGAGGACACCTAGGGGCGGTGTCGAGGTCCTGATGGAAGCAGGGTGCTCCTATGATGCCGCAGGGGAGCACATCCATCAAGTCTGTGCCCTGGAACATGTACAACGACAGCCGTCAGGCTACAGTAGCAACAACAAAAGCTTGGCCCACGAGCGGAGAATCAGCCACCTTGGCCAAGAACTAGGGGCACCATGTGTGCGCCTAAGAGCGGCGGAGTAAAGGAATAGCTTCTGGTGAGGTTCGCGACCCAGGGAGAGGAGTAGAGCCACGCCTAGGGTGGCTAGGGCCAGCGTCGCACGACTGGATGAAGGTAGGGGATGACCCCTCGGTCATTGGACGGAAATACCCTCCGGGGTATGAAGGCTGGGTAACTTAAGTAAGGGGCGAATATGACATTTCATTATGTTTCCAAAGAAGTCAAGCAACATTGCATGGGTTTGGCGACATGGAAGCCTACCATTGGTCTGGGTAAGTGAAATCTTACTAAAATCGTAACTAATTAACGATAGCTCAGATAGATGCGCATTATCATGAATTTTGCTCAGAAAAATGTGAGGAATCCAATAAAAATATTGTTAGGAGCCAATTACTCTTGCAATTTGAAAAGTAATGGAAGTTATTAACTTTAATGTAATAATGATTAAGAAACCCTATTTTGATATGATTAAGGCGATTAGTAGGGTTTAATTGATGATTAAAGTTGATATTAACCTATTAATCATAAAGAGATACATTAAGATCGAAAAAGATGAATTTTGCACGTAATTAGTTTAATTTAGAGTTTCATGTGCATAAATATGCTTTAATAAGTCTTGAAACTGTAATTTTGGTAAATGCGACTCTTAATGGCTTTAATTATTCAAAATTGTGAATACATCTAAAATTCGATGAGCCAAAGCTATTTTGAGCATTAAAGTTTCTAATTTGTGGTTAAATACCCTTAATGTGGAAATTAGGGTTTCCTAGTGGATAAAAGGTAGAATTAATGATAAATAATGTTCATATGTGAATTAGAGCATAATGAACTATGAATTAATGATAATGATCTTGTCATGAATTAAAAGGATAAAAATGATAGCTTTAATGTAAAAAAAGGCTTAATGGACTTAATTGATGGTTAATTGTGCATTAATATGGAATTAAGGTTATGTGTTTGTAAAAGGTAACCTTAATAACTTTCGTGAAGGATAGATGAGAAAATTAGGGAATAAAAAGAGAAAAGGGAAGTAAAACCCTAATTGCAAAGTAAACCCTAAAAAGAGGAAGAAACCCTAAAAAGGAATAGAAACCATAAGTAGCAAGATGGTTTGGATAGATTTTGATAAAAAGGAATTGAATGTAATTTCAAGACTGAATAGTGTGCTTGCTTGATTCTGGATTACTTACTTGCTTGGATTATTCCTGCACCTGAGTCTGCTTGATAGGTATGTGGTTAAATATGAATAACCGCCTTAGTTTCCTGAGGATTTTCCGGATGGTTAATCGCATTGAATGCAAATTATCAGTTTGGATGTTCATACTTGCAAATCATAAAGTCACTATGATTATCACATTAATAATAGAAGTATGTATTCTCGCACCTACATGCCACCCTGCTGGATGATGCCAAAGGTCAAGCCCAGATGGGTAGACCAATGGGCACCATGAGTGGTGACCCCAGGCACCAAGCTCGGGAATGAGAAGGTGGCCTATGATATTGAATGACTAACGAGCACTATGAAGGGTGACCCCAGGAACCAAGCTCAGGATTGAGAAGGTGGCCTTAAGTCATTGGAAAAAGAAACCCTAAGGTGGGTATGCCAGGGTTAGGGCAAAAGCGGTGGAGAATGTCATACTGAAAAGCGTAAATTGGCTTGTTAATTAACTTGATTGTGATAATTATATTGTTATCCATATGTGCAAACTTTTGGTTGTCCCCACATACCAGTATATTTCGATATGCTGACTAACATTTTGTTTTTCGGCACTTTAGGTACAAGTTTGAAAAGCACAAACAGTAAAGTGACACATCGTGAAAACAAGAAGTAAAGTACAAGGAGGATTAGATAGAATAATTCAAGTTGTGGATAGATAGTTTCTAAAGTTTTCAAAAGGTATGCAAAGTTTTATTTTGTACCAATTTTCAGTTTAGTTGGTAAAATTTGATAATTGTTATTGATTAATTGTCGAACCTTTGATCCTGCTAATTGGGATAATGACACCGACCTTTTGGTCTCCCTTAATTGGGGGTTATCAGGAGGTGGGGTCTTAACAATTGGTATTAGAGCATGGGTTCCTCACTTAATATTTAATAATTATTAAATTTTACAAACTCTGTAGAACCCCAGGGAGTTATTAGAGGATTGTTTGAAAGACTAAGGTTTCTAGAAAAGGATCACGTCTAGGGGCTGGCAATATTTTCCTCCGCACCGCTAGTCGAAATATGAGGACTCCCAGATTGTGTGACTACCTAGACGATGTCTTAGGATATGACTCGAAATAAGATACCTTTAGGACTCTCTCATCTTGTTCATCCCTTCTCAATTCAAATTCTGCTAAGGACCTTAAGGATTAGGGTTTTCTCTCTTCTCCTCACCCTCTTGAGGTATGGGTAAGGTTAATAAGGTCTAAGGAATCCTCCACCAAATTAATGAAAATCATGTAAATAAGATGTCATGGACATAATCTTAATAGAGTAAGCGTAAAAGAATAGATACATGCTTAGGTCGTATGACATAAGTTGTCATTGCCCTCAGGAGAGACCTGAGGCTAGACCTTCTTGTCAGGAGGATGAGTAGAGAAAGTTAGTCTTGGAGGTAGAGATCTCCATTAAAGTAGAGACCTAGCACATCGTCTAAGGATGATGTTAACCATAACCCTAAGTGGAGGTTATAGAGAGAGATGACATGATGAGTTAGATGTCATAGTTGACTGGGTGTTTGGATGGACATGCCTTTGGATTGCCATACGAGCCATGACAGGTTGGATGACCTAGCACCTTTGGCAACCCAACCCTGGGAATGGCTGTGCATGTTTGAGCGAAGGATAGCTCCTTCATGGATGAGGTTAGAGAAGAACCTAAGGAAACCCCATGAGCTTATATGAGCATGGAATAGTATGCACCCATAGCACATCAAGTAGTACATGCAGTAGGTCGAAACCCTAGCCAAGGGATCATGTTGGATAGCTGATGAGATAAGCATAAGGAATTGTAAAGAGTGGAATAAACCACCCTCTACTAAAAACAATGATAAACAAAATCCAATTTGGATAGCAACGGAAGATAAAATTTTGACTATATTCAATTTAAATAAAGTGTACATAAAATTTTCCCCCAATATGGGTGTACATGATTTATACAAAAAGAGGATCTAAGTAGAGGGAAATCTAACTACTCCACTTTTGTCTCCAAGTAACATGTCCATCATCTAAGTCCAAATCAACATCTAAGATCTTCACGCCTTATCCATCACCTTTCTCAGCTTCTGGGTGGTTGGGAAGACACCCAGCAAGAGGAAAAGAAAGAAAAGTATGTGTTACAAGATTATTCTAAAAATGACAAGAAAGTTGTAACAAGTAAAATAGGCTAAAGATTTATTGAAAAGTGTGACATCAAGAGTATGAGGCTATTTTAATGAAACTTGACATTAACAAAGTTAATAAGGGTTTTGCATGTAAATTAATATGTCTACCTAACTAAGTAGGGTTGAGGCACCTACCAGACCTCTAACCTTAGGTGAGGGAAGAATAAAAACATTTCCAATCACCTATAATTTTTAATGGGGAGAATTATAAACATTCCCCTAGGGCGATTTTATACATGCCCTCTATGGGTGGTTGTACATAAGTACCACTACTGAAACATTAAATAGATCATTTAATTACATGCTAACAAAAGAGTTATGGCAAGGTTAAGAAAATGAATATGTAACATGGCAGTGGGGTATGAATACCCAAACAAGAGAATACTACATCTACTTTTGAGGCAATAAGCAATTTTGGTTTCAAGATTTAAGGATTTGGATCAAGTTAAACCTCATAAGAAAGTATGGGTAATGGATTAATGTTTTCCCAACTGAAAGGTAGATGCACAAACAAAACACATACCTTAGCCTCAGGTGTTATAGAACTCTTTTTCCAACCCTTCACATGAAATTAAAACCCTCTTTCCCTAATTCATCATTAGATCTAGGAATTAGCATTAAGTATACTCATTAAAGATTGAAAACCCTAATAATACTAACTTTTCACGCAAACCATCAAAATAGACTCCAAAAACCTCACCATCATCTTAGTTAGGGTTTTCTGATCAAAATAACATATAATATTGTATATTTTGAAGATATGGACTTTTAGGGTTATTTTTGGTGATTTTTAGTTAATTAAACCATCCTCAAAAACTCATACTCGAAAAACTCAAAACCAGACATTTAAATTATTTTTATTAGATAGGAAATCTTTTTCTGAGTTCGGGACATATTTTCTTTTTATTTTTAAGACAACCAGAGAACAAGTTATGATTTTTATAAAATCAACCAATAACAAAATTCGGAAAAGCCACATAAGCAATATGTGCAAGAGATGGGGTCGATATGCTGACATGGCCCAATCATAGGCACCCATGTCATCGGTCAAAGGGAAACATGGGAGAAATGACTAAAATGTCCTTAGTAGGAAAAGAAGCGAAAGAGGTGAAACGAGGGCAGAGAAGTACAACCACACGAAATCATCTTCCTCGTAATACCTTCACCCCGCGTAAGAAAACACATCTGCAGACTCACTGCGATGATTCAATCCAATCAATCGATCACCCAACACAACGATAGAAAATTGGAAGCACTGAGGGGTTCCTCACACTCCTGCAAACTAAATGACCCAGGGAACTGAGCCGTGATGGCTCTCTCGGCATGAGCATCCTTCCCGGTCATTGCCGCCGATGGAGCAGTGTGTGAAGTGAAAAACACTAGAGGGGGGGTGAATAGAGTTTTTAAATTAATTTTAACAATTTGTTGAACTCAAACAACCATAATTGAAATTGGAAGAAGGAGACATGTGTTTAGAGTGGTTCCAACTTTAGCAAATACTAAAGTTGTCAGTCCACTACCCGGTTGCTTACCCAACCGGGATTTTGAAAGTATTTATTTTATTACCTTCTCAAGGATTTATACAAAATACAATACTTTCCTTTACACCCCTTGGACAGCCTTCACTTGAAGTAGGTGCACCAACTTGAGGTAGCCTTCTTGAAGTAACTCCAAGCTCCCCCTTGAAGTAGCCTTCCTCTCTAGAAGTAACCTCCCGTTGCACCAGCCTTCTGAAGTAGCCCAAAGTCTCCTTCTTCACCAAGAAGATCTTCACCCTCTCCAATCCGCAGCCTCCAACCTAGGAGTAGCAAGGAGAGTACAAACGGTAATAGAGAACAAGAAAGGAAAAAGGAAATTACAACTTATCCTTTATAGCCCAAGGCTTGATTTGCCTAGATCAAGCGTATAGATCTCCTAACCAAGTGTGTGGACTTGTGATTGCAGTGAGTAGGAGATACTAGCCTATAGGACACAAATTTTGAGCTAAGGAAGGAAATGGCCAATTGTCACAATGCTCAAATTTCTCACAAACAGATTGCTCAAAGTATGCTCAAGGATTTCTCAAGTGTAGCAAGTATATTTGAGTGTCCTATGGCTTGTCCTATTTATAGGAATGGCCTAAGGATGCTTAAGGACGTTCTAGACAACTTCTAGGGGTTTCTAAGTGCTTAACTATCCGTTAGGTACAAGTTTGTTGCTTTAACAATGGCTAATAATTAATTAATTCTGCAGTTGCTGTCAGAGACCATCTCGGTCGAGGAATGGTCGACCGAGACACCTACTCGGTCGAACTTTTGTCGACCGACAGGCTCTCTGGAACAAGTGTTTTGCAACGTTTATCTCCAACTGCCAACTACCTTGTCAGTTGTGTCTAACGACTACTTTGGATCTTTCTCGGTCGAGAAGATTGTCGACCGAGAGTGTCTCGGTCGAGGAGTTTGTCGACCGAGATTGATCCTGTTTCAATGTTTCAATTTAGGCACTAATTATATGTATGAGTGTGCAAATGTGATCCTATTTGAAAGGGATGACTTATCTAAATGTGGGGTTTAGCTAGGGAGAATCTAACGCTTGATTTACATGAAATCTAAGTACTTGTATATTATATATTTGTACAAGTTTTTACAAGGCGATTACATTTCATGAAAATACAAACATATAAGCATATGGATTTCCCTAATTGCTTTTGTCTTCCACTTTGTTCCTGCACACTCAAGTAGCTCGTTAGATCAATAATAATGAAATGTTTGTCATAATCAAAACAAAGGGATTTATAGATGTCCATTTAGCCAACAATCTCCCCCTTTTTGAAGATGACAAACATTTCTAACATATAAATGAAGGAAATATAAAACATATGAGTTTCATACCTTTAGATTACCTTTTGTAGATTTTCCTCTTGTTTATAAAATGTGTGCTTATTATTCCCCATGAATTATGGAACATAAAATCCACTTCACTAGGGAATATATCAACTTTCAATGTAAAGCCAAGAGTTTATTTATGAAACTCATTGATTGAGTTTTTCATAATTACTAAGTTTTAGTTTTATATTTATTTCTCCCCCTTTGTCATTTCAAAAAGATATCCGTTAAGAATAAAAACTCCCCCTAAATTAGATGTCCCATCAAATCTAATGAAAAAGATGTCCATTAAAAGTTTTTTTTGTTAAGAAGCACAGATATCAAAGAAAACATCTTCCAAAGGAGTGATAAGCAGTTGCTTCCTAATTTTATTAAATTGATCTAGTGGAAGCGGTTTTGTAAAGATATCAGCCAATTGATCTTCCGTATCAACATGATGAAGGGAAACATGATTCTTGGAGATATGATCCCTTAAAAAATGATGACGGATTTCAATATGTTTAGCTCGGCTGTGTAAAATAGGATTGTGTGCTAAGTTTATAGCGCTCGTGTTGTCACAAAAAATAGGCGTAGATGAAAGAGTAAAACCATAATCGTTTAATACTTGTTGCATATAAAGCACTTGAGCACAACAAGACCCGGCTGCCATATATTCAGCTTCAGTTGTAGATAGGGCAACCGTATTTTGTTTCTTGCTAAACCAAGATACTAAAGCTCTCCCTAACAAGAAACAGCCAACACTAGTACTCTTGCGATCAAGTCGACAACCAGCATAATCCGCATCAGTATAAGCTTTAAAATCCAAGGATTGTCCTTTTGGATACCATAAACCAAAACAAGTAGTGCCGGCTAGGTAACGAAGAATTCGTTTAACTGCTAGAAAATGAGAGTGCATAGGTTGTGATTGAAATCGAGCACAAAGACCAACGGAAAACATAATGTCCGGTCTAGAAGCAGTTAAGTAAAGCAAACTACCAATCATGGCTCTATATAAGGAATCATCAATAGGTTCCCCATTTTCATCCTTATCAATTTTAATAGAAGTAGCCATAGGAGTAGTAGCATGTTTGCACTGATCCATCCCAAAACGTTTTAAGAGTTCCTTAGTATATTTTTCTTGGCTTATGAATATTCCAGCAGGTGTTTGCTTAATTTGAAAACCAAGAAAGAAAGTTAGTTCACCCATGAGGCTCATTTCAAATTCTTTTTGCATAATGTCACTGAATTGTGTGCACAATGAATCATTAGAAGCTCCAAAAATAATGTCATCAACATATATTTGCACAACTAGGAAATCAGATGTATATGTTTTGAAAAATAAAGTAGAATATGAATTTCCAATAGAAAAATTATTATCAAAGAGATATGTCTTGAGCCTTTCATACCAATTCCTAGGTGCTTGTTTTAAACCATAAAGTGCTTTCTTAAGTTAATAAACATAGTCATTTTTTTCCGGTATTTCAAAACCAGGTGGTTGGGCAACATATACTTCTTCTTGAATAATGCCATTTAGAAATGCACTTTTTACATCCATTTGGTAGAGTTTGATGTTTTTATGTGCAGCAATAGCTAGTAACATTCTAATAGCTTCAAGTCTAGCTACCGGTGCAAATGTTTCATCAAAATCTATTCCTTCTTGTTGATTATATCCTTGTGCTACTAACCGAGCTTTATTCCTTATTACTTCTCCTACCTCATTTAGCTTATTCCTAAAAACCCATTTAGTTCCTATGATGGTTTTATCTTGTGGTTTAGGAACTAAATCCCATACATCATTTTTAGTGAATTGATTCAATTCTTCTTGCATGGCTATTATCCAATAATCATCTTTAAGTGCTTCAGATATCTTTTTAGGTTCAATGATAGAAACAAAAGCCATGTTTGCAACATCTTTGAAGGAAGACCGAGTTTTGACTTTATCATTAGGATCTCCAATAATAAGTTCTTGAAGATGATCCTTAATAAGCCTAGGTGTAGGTTGTGGTTCAGCTTGGTGATTATTTATAGTAACTTTCTCACTATCATTTGGTATGTTTAAATTTTCGAATTGATTAGTGAGATCTATGATTTCTAGATTTTCAGATTTGGTCTCTTCATGAAAAGAAACATGAATAGATTCCTCAACTTTTCTAGAGATAGTGTTATATACTCTAAAAGCTTTGCTAGAAGTGGAATATCCCAAAAAGAATGCTTTGTGTGATTTAGAGTCAAACTTATCTCTATCATCTTTGGTATTTAAAATATAGCATGTGGAGCCAAAAGTATGAAAATAGTCAACTCTAGGTTTCTTAGAATGTATTATTTCATATGGAGTTTTCTTCAAGTGAGAGTGAATAGTTACTCTATTTAACACATAGCATGCAGTGTTTATAGCTTCAGCCCAAAAGGTTTTGGGTGTGTTGTGTTCGAGCATCATAGTTCTAGCCATTTCTTGTAGTGATCGATTTTTCCTTTCGACTATACCATTTTGTTGTGGGGTGTGTGGAGCAGAAAAATTATGAGTGTACCCTTGAGATGTACAAAATTCCTCAAATGTATGATTTTCAAATTCTCCACCATGATCACTTCTAATGGTACATATTTTGCTTTGTAATAGATTTTCAATCTTGGAACAAAATTGTATAAAAACATGAATAGTATCATCTTTAGTTGCAATAAAGTGTACCCATGTGTATCTACTATAATCATCAACAATAACAAAACAGTATCTTTTACCACCAATAGATTGTGTCCTCATGGGTCCAAATAAATCCATATGAATTAATTCTAATGACCTACTGGTGCTAAGTACATGTTTTGGTTTAAAAGAGGTTTTGGTTTGCTTTCCCATTGTGCATGGTTCACAGTTTTCAACTTGATCAAAAGATAAAGTAGGCAATCCACGAACAAGATCATATTTCACTAACTTTTTAATAACACGTGAACTAGCATGTCCTAGCTTTTTATGCCATAGTTGTAAGGTATTTTCATTTGCAAGCAAGCATTTTCCCACTACTGATTTCATAGAGTTAGGTTTAAGGATATAAAGATTTCCAACTCTATTTCCTTCATAAACAACATTTGTAGTGTTTTCTATCAATAACTTGCAGCAAGTTTTGTTAAATAACACATCATAACCACTATCATATAATTGACTAACACTTATCAAATTATGGTGCAAACCATCAACTAGTAGAACATTCTTTATTTCGAGGTTTGTACCAACATTACCTATTCCAACGATTTTGCCCTTACCATTGTCTCCAAAGGTGACCGTTCCACTTTTCTTTTCTTCAAAGGTTTGAAATGCATCCTTGTTCCTGGTCATATGTTTGGAACATCCACTGTCAACCACCCATTCCTGCATTAAAATGTAGATTTTGGTACCCATGTGATGGTCCGATATGGTTAGAATCATTTAAGTACAGACTTGTATAAGAGTTCTGAATCAGAAATCCAGTCGGTCGACAATTGTTCGACCGACATCTGTCTCGGTCGACTAATTGTCGATCGAGAAGATTACTGTATTACAAACAAAGAAACATAGAAATTTAGCTCGGTTGACCAATTTTCGACCGAAATAATTGCTGTAAATTTTGATATGTTACAGACATCCGGTCGGTCGACAATACTTCGACCGATTAATGGTTCGGTCGACAATACTTCGACCGACTAAGTTTCTGTTTCAGTACAACAGTGCAGAAAATTAACAATATGCATGAAATCTTTTGTTTAGTTGAGATAAGACAATATAAATAGCAAGATGGAGCGTTTGGCCATATCTCAACTAAATTCTATTTGACTCTACTAAGTTTGAGGTTTTGGGACCCAAACTAATTCGGAATCCTTAGTCTTATAAGGGCATGAAAAGGAATAGTGTCCAAGACGTAAACAAAAATGGCAAGTAATAGAATCAACTTCATTTCTCTTTCTAGCCATAGTGTTCTTGGGTACAAACATAGTTTGAGTTCTTTTGGGTTGATTTTTCTTTGGAGCATATCCCAAACCTTTTCTTCCGTTGAAAACAGTACCAATGCTTAGAATGTTATCAAGTATATCTTTTCTTCTTAACTCATAAAGTTCTCTTTGCAGCTGAGCAATGTCATTCATCTTATTGTGTAGATTATTTCTGGCTTGATCTAAATCAAATAACAATGAATCTCTTTCTTTTACAACATTATCATAGTCTAGATGGTTACACAAAATAGGTTGAGTCTGAAAATCTTTTAGTTTAGCTAACAATTCAGTCTTTTCTTTAGAAAGAAGATCAACATTTGTTTCTAAAGTGAGTAGCTTTCTAGTGCAATCATCTAAAGATGTTTTTAAAGACAAATTCTCAAGATCAATGTTGTTCTTTTCAGAAGAAAGATTATCTAATTTAGCAATTAGCTCATCATTTGATTTGATAACCTTCTTGAGTTTCTTCTTGGCATCAACATACTTATCATGAATTTCTTGTAGACTAGTAACTAACTCTTCTTTAGGAAGATCAAGTAGGCTTACCTCTTGAGAGTCTTCATCATCTTCTCTTGCCATTAGACAGTCCACCGTTTCTTCTCCACTTTCACTGTCACTTGACTCGTCCCATGCAGCTTTATAGGCTTTTTCTCCCCTCTTCTTGTGTGAGCTTTTCTTTCCTTTCTTTGCTTTAGGACATACATTTTTGAAATGCCCTTTCTTCCCACATTCAAAGCACCTAGGAGGGGTAGAAGAAGAACTAGAAATTTTGTTAGATTTAAATCTTTTGTATTTCTTACCGTTGACGATCAAGGCTTCTTCTCCTTCTTCTTCACTTGACTCCTCACTTTCTTGTGTGATGACTTTTGAAGCTTTTAGAGCCACATCCTTCTTCTTTCCTTGCTGAAGTTCACGTGCTCTTCTTTCCTCCTCTTCTAGGGTTGCTTCATGAGCTTCTAGGTTGCCAATAAGTTGCTCCATCTTCAGTCGAGTGAGGTCGTTTGCTTCTTCAATGGCTTTCACCTTTGGCTTATATTTTGGAGGGAGTGATCGAAGGATTTTTGATACCTGATCTTCTTCAAGGACAGGTTTTCCTAGGGCACTTAAACCATTAACAATAGTAGAGAATTTTGCAAACATTTCACTAATAGATTCATCAGGATCCATACGAAAGTGTTCAAACTTTTGTTTAAACATGCTAATTTTGGAATTTTTGACTTGGACTGTACCTTCATAGGTTATGGACAGTCTATGCCAAATATCATAGGCTGTGTCACAATTAGATATTCTATTAAATTCTCCTACCGAAATAGAACAATATAAAATGCTTACATCTTTTGCATTCATTTGAGCCAGCTTTACCGTATTTGCATCCCATTCTGCAAATTGAGTTTGAGGGAGCTCATATGGGATTGACACCATTCTCCATAAGTCCCAATTGATGCCTTGAAAGTAGAACTGCATCCTTCTCTTCTAATATTGGTATTTTGTTCCATCGAACGCTGGAGGCCTAGCAACAAGTGTTCCTTCAAGGTTAAGGTTGTTGAGCACTCCGTCACCCATTTCTTCAAGACCTTGTTAGGGTTCCTTGAAGCCTGCTCTGATACCAATTGAAAAACACTAGAGGGGGGGGGGGTGAATAGAGTTTTTAAATTAATTTTAACAATTTGTTGAACTCAAACAACCACAATTGAAATTGGAAGAAGGAGACATGTGTTTAGAGTGGTTCCAACTTTAACAAATACTAAAGTTGTCAGTCCACTACCCGGTTGCTTACCCAACTGGGATTTTGAAAGTATTAATTTTATTACCTTCTCAAGGATTTATACAAAATACAATACTTTCCTTTACACCCCTTGGACAACCTTCACTTGAAGTAGGTTCACCAACTTGAGGTAGCCTTCTTGAAGTAACTCCAAGCTCCCCCTTGAAGTAGCCTTCCTCTCTAGAAGTAACCTCCCGTTGCACCAGCCTTCTGAAGTAGCCCAAAGTCTCCTTCTTCACCAAGAAGATCTTCACCCTCTCCAATCCGCATCCTCCAACCTAGGAGTAGCAAGGAGAGTACAAACGGTAATAGAGAACAAGAAAGGAAAAAGGAAATTACAACTTATCCTTTATAGCCCAAGGCTTGATTTGCCTAGATCAAGCGTATAGATCTCCTAACCAAGTGTGTGGACTTGTGATTGCAGTGAGTAGGAGATACTAGCCTATAGGACACGAATTTTGAGCTAAGGAAGGAAACTGCCAATTGTCACAATGCTCAAATTGCTCACAAACAGATTGCTCAAAGTATGCTCAAGGATTTCTCAAGTGTAGCAAGTATATTTGAGTGTCCTATGGCTTGTCCTATTTATAGGAATGGCCTAAGGATGCTTAAGGACGTTCTAGACAACTTCTAGGGGTTTCTAAGTGCTTAACTAGCCGTTAGGTACAAGTTTGTTGCTTTAACAACGGCTAATTAATTAATTCTGCAGTTGCTGTCAGAGACCATCTCGGTCGAGGAATGGTCGACCGAGACACCTACTCGGTCGAACTTTTGTCGACCGACAGGCTCTCTGGAACAAGTGTTTTGCAACGTTTATCTCCAACTGCCAACTACCTTGTCAGTTGTGTCTAACGACTACTTTGGATCTTTCTCGGTCGAGAAGATTGTCGACCGAGAGTGTCTCGGTCGAGGAGTTTGTCGACCGAGATTGATCCTGTTTCAATGTTTCAATTTAGGCACTAATTATATGTATGAGTGTGCAAATGTGATCCTATTTGAAAGGGATGACTTATCTAAATGTGGGGTTTAGCTAGGGAGAATCTAACGCTTGATTTACATTAAATCTAAGTACTTGTACATTATATATTTGTACAAGTTTTTACAAGGCGATTACATTTCATGAAAATACAAACATATAAGCATATGGATTTCCCTAATTGCTTTTGTCTTCCATTTTGTTCCTGCACACTCAAGTAGCTCGTTAGATCAATAATAATGAAATATTTGTCATAATCAAAACAAAGGGATTTATAGATGTCCATTTAGCCAACATGAAGATCGGAAACACTGAAACCAACCAAGGCAAACATGCCTAAAGTGTTCAAAAGGTTCCGGCAGAGACAAACACTATGTTAACATAATAAAAGCGCGATTGAAACGTGAACATTGCACCTTCACGTTAGGGATGGATCAATATATGGAAAAAGGGGCGAATGGAAAACTCACATCAACTGGGAAAATTGAAGCTGTCAGAAGCTTACCCTGATCATTGCTCCAAGGCGCCGGGTGGAGTTGGGACACGATGGCCGCGGTTAAACGACGAGTAACCCACACTGTAAATCGATGCCCTGGTGCATTAGGGAGATATAGGCTTGCTTTTATAGAGTTCTTAATACTTGAAGAGAGGAGGAGATGGCTCGGAAAGGAAAACAGGGAGGAAAACAGGGGATGATGGGAGACGATAGTGGTCAGAGCGAGAAGTGCCAAAAACTTTAGGTTTTATAGGGCCTACGGGTTTGGGAGAGTGAGAACAAGGCGAAGGAGGACTAATCGCAGAGAAAGACCAAGAGACGAGGGAGATCTTGCAATGGAAAGTCGGCGTTTGCATGTAACAGGTTCGAAGAGTAGGAGAAACAACTTGGGCGGATCTTTAATATTGAATATCGAGGCGTGAGTAAATACTTAACTGATGCGGAATTTTCTCCCGATTCTAACACAACAAAAATCGTGAGAAACGGATGAGAAACGAGTGAGAAAAGCCAAAAACATAGGACCAATTTCTCACGTTTACTGTTCACGACGGGTTGTCTCCTACCCAAGGTAGGAGATGAAATCCACGCCGTCCACACATGATCGGACGGTCCTTTTGACGTGTGTATTAATTGCATTCCCAATCTAATAAAGTTCTATTTAAATTATTTAACTTTTTAACTTTTCTTATTTGAGGGTACAAACGACTTTCAAAATTAACCAAAATTGACATCTTGACTGATTTTGATGTGTAGAATCCAAATATGGAATTAGTTTTGTATTTTGAGAATTTTAATCGGTTAAATATTTATAAACTTATTTTCTCTTTCTTCATTTATTAATGACATTAAGATTATCCAAAAATTTCAAAACTTCACCCATAACTCATATTATATATGTTAGTCACGAATTTGCTATTATTTCCATTTGTTGAAATTGTTTATTATTTTAATTAATGAGTTGAATGTTTTATATACTTTCTCTCTCCTTAATTTATCGTCTCATCAAATATTTTCCAAATCGATTCAAAATCCATCCAAAGGTCTATTTTAATATGTAGAACACGAGTTTGTCATTATTATATTTTTTTGAAGACTTTTATTATTTTATTTAATTCATTTAAATTTTGTCACCTATTTATTCTTTTAATTTATTAGAGACATCTAGAAACCTTCTAAAAAATACAAAACTTGGTATACAAGTAATAATAAACGTTTGGAACACGTTTTTGGCATAAATTAATTTTTATCAACATATATTTAATATTTTTGATCTTTAAATCATTTTCTCTCTCCAGATTTAAATAAAATATTAAACATTGACCGAATTAAATGAAAAATTTCCCAAAGGCTTATTTTTATGTTTGGAATACGAATTTGGAGTTATTTTTATGATTTGAGAACATTAATTATTTTATTTCACTTTATTGGCATATTTCCTATTTTCTTTTGATAATGACATTAATATTTATATTTATGTTTCACTTTAAATGATACTTGGCCCTTAAGTTACTTTTTGGGTCAAGAAAACGAATTTGAGTGTCAAATTATCCTGATGGGTTTTTCCAATTATAATTTTGGTGCAAAAATCTTTCTAATTATCTTCTTTACCCATTAATTCTCATATTACATTTAATTATTGCATTTATCTTCTCCCTTATATAAAATTCGGATTTTCTCTTATTTCTCTTATTCTAGGAAGTGCTAGAAAGTTCTAGGACGAAATATCTTATTCTTTTTATTGCTTAGTGTACAATTTACACTTTAGGCCCATTATCTAAACTCTAACTGATGTATTTGTGCATACAACCCTATATTATGAATATATGGGAAACATTTATCCAATAACCATCATAATTCCACTAAATCAAGTCCAAAGACATATGGAATGAAAAGAAGGACAAAACTTATAGAAAATAGTACAAAGAGATGCATAGAGGATAGAAATGAAAGGAAAAGATGGAAAAGAAGACCAAAAAGGCAAAATGCCCAGAATTCAGTATGTTACAACACTCCACCCCTTAAAGAGGATTTCGTCCCCGAAATCACTAGCAATTAGGGAAGGGTGAGTGTGCAACCTCACATCACCAAAACTTCAGGTTGTTCCTCCAACCATACAACTTCCACCAAAACATATACTTCAACTACCCCTAAGGGTTTAGAAACTTCATATACAGTAACTAATCATAAGTCGAGTTCTCATAGATCACCTAGGTCCATTATTAAGATATTCTTTTTAGGAGACTTAACATTATTTACATTTTTGGCTTTTTAACATTATATCACATTATCATCATTATTTTAATTATGTAATGTCATACTCGCTTTATTTCCAAAAGGGTTATATTTCATTATCATCCATGAAACATTATATATGTATTTCATCTTTCTTACTATGAATTTTAGCACAATTAGGGGTTACTCAATTATCTCCACATTCATTATTATATTTGATCATTGTCCTTAATAATTCACATTTATACTTCATTATCCTCATATTCCACTTTATTAATTATAACAAATTATTTTATATGAAATAAGACATTCTATTCAATTTGTGGTTAAGCATACAATTATTCCAATTAATGTCACATTAGTTACTTATATTCATATTAACGTTATCACAAGGTCACATTATCTTTATTGCTCACATTAATGTCATCATTAATCATTATTCATATTTATTCATTTATATTATTGATTTTGCACATTTATGTGGATTCGAATCATCTCATATCCATATTGAATCCATTATATGTATTTTAACGATCAAGGTGGAACATATGTCATATTAATGATTTGATTCACATTAAGTGACTAATAACATGTATATTAGTTAACAAGGTAACATGCATTCATATTGATGACTTAATTAATATGTGATTAGATGATCATATATATCATTTATGTGTATCAAAGTATGTTAACTGATTATGGCACTTAACATCATCAATGTATCATGAAAGGCATTAAAGATGTATAGATTAGGGTTAGATGAATACAACTTAGGGTTTAGGTCAACATGACCATTTTATTTCACTTATTCATCCTTAGCATGCATTAATTATGAATTATAACCTTACTCATCATATCATTAGGGTTTATTGGTTCATGACATTATTAACATCTTACTTCTTGACAATTAGCATTGATATTCATATTGTGTGCATTGGATATTCATTAGGGTTCAAGCATATGATTTATTCCTTAGATGATAATTATGTGTTCATTAATATATAAACAAGCACGTTAGGGTTACAACTATTAACTTGTTTGGTCAAAACTAAGGATCCGAACACGCTAACCTCCTATCTTTGGAGTTAGGGTTTCTAAAGATTGATTAGATATACTTGAAGATGTTATAGGGTTCCATCCCCCTAAAGAGGATTTCGTCCTTGAAATCGAACCACTCAAACATCATCAACTAACCATACTCCACCCCTTAAAGGGTTTGACCTACTACACTAGGGTTAAAGGATAAGTCTAACCAAACCATTATCAAGATCCATCATGCTTCCACTGCGCACTCTGATATTCTCACAAACACCCAAACTCTAAGGTCTAGGTTCAAAGGTCATAAGAAAACTATCTTGGTATCCGTACTCAAACAAATCATCATACATATGAAACTTAGGGTTCTCAAAGATATACAACATAGAATCTAAGGTCACTATTGCCTAAAAGCAAACTATTTTGGGCAATTCGTATCAGCGCAGGCCAGGCCGGTATCATAAGGGCACGGGAGTCCTCGTATACCAAGCTAGTGGTGCGGAGGAAAATTTTGCCAGCCCCCGAAACCCTGATCCTTTCTAGACACCCTTGCTTCAACTGCATGCCCTAATAGTTACCTAAAGGCAAACCTAAACAACATCAAGTTATGCATATTTTAATTATAAGTATTTTAGGATTTTATTCATCAAGGTTCTAATGTGGAACTATTGAGTTCTAAGTCAACCTTTCATCAAGGTAGATCAAATCTAGGGTAACCATGTCACTTAAAGGAAACTATGCAAGTCTAGGGTTCTAATTAGGGAGACAAACTGAAATAGTCAAAGATCCGATTACCATTGGCTCTGATACCATGCTGTAAAGAGTGGAATAAACCACCCTCTACTAAAAACAATGGTAAACAAAATCCATTTTGGATAGCAGCGGAAGATAAAATTTTGACTATATTCAATTTAAATAAAGTGTACATAAAATTTTCCCCCAATATGGGTGTACATGATTTATACAAAAAGAGGATCTAAGTAGAGGGAAATCTAACTACTCCACTTTTGTCTCCAAGTAACATGTCCGTCATCTAAGTCCAAATCAACATCTAAGATCTTCACGCCTTATCCATCACCTTGCTCAGCTCCTGGGTGGTTGGGAAGACACCCATCAAGAGGAAAAGAAAGAAAAGTATGTTTTACAAGATTATTCTAAAAATGACAAGAAAGTTGTAACAAGTAAAATAGGCTAAAGATTTATTGAAAAGTGTGACATCAAGAGTATGAGGCTATTTTTAATGAAACTTGACATTAACAAAGTTAATAAGGGTTTTGCATGTAAATTAATATGTCTACCTAACTAAGTAGGGTTGAGGCACCTACCAGACCTCTAACCTTAGGTGAGGGAAGAATAAAAATATTTCCAATCACCTACAATTTTTAATGGGGAGAATTATAAACATTCCCCTAGGGCGATTTTATACATGCCCTCTATGGGTGGTTGTACATAAGTACCACTACTTAAACATTAAATAGATCATTTAATTACATGCTAACAAAAGAGTTATGGCAAGGTTAAGAAAATGAATATGTAACATGGCAGTGGGGTATGAATACCCAAACAAGAGAATACTACATCTACTTTTGAGGCAATAAGCAATTTAGGTTTCAAGATTTAAGGATTTGGATCAAGTTAAACCTCATAAGAAAGTATGGGTAATGGATTAATGTTTTCCCAACTGAAAGGTAGATGCACAAACAAAACACATACCTTAGCCTCAGGTGTGATAGAACTCTTTTTCCAACCCTTCACACGAAATTAGAACCCTCTTTCCCTAATTCATCATTAGATCTAGGAATTAGCATTAAGTATACTCATTAAAGATTGAAAACCCTAATAATACTAACTTTTCATGCAAACCATCAAAATAGACTCCAAAAACTTCACCATCATCTTAGTTAGGGTGTTCTGATCAAAATAACATATAATATTGTATATTTTGAAGATATGTACTTTTAGGGTTATTTTTGGTGATTTTTAGTTAATTAAACCATCCTCAAAAACTCATACTCAAAAAACTCAAAACCAGACATTTAAATTATTTTTATTAGATAGGAAATCTTTTTCTGAGTTCGGGACATTTTTTCTTTTTATTTTAAAGACAACCAGAGAACAAGTTATGATTTTTATAAAATCAACCAATAACAAAATTCGGAAAAGCCACATAAGCAATATGTGCAAGAGATGGGGTCGATATGCTGACATGGCCCAATCATAGGCACCCATGTCATCGGTCAAAGGGAAACATGGGAGAAATGACTAAAATGTCCTTAGTAGGAAAAGAAGCGAAAGAGGTGAAACGAGGGCAGAGAAGTACAACCACACGAAATCATCTTCCTCGTAATACCTTCACCCCGCGTAAGAAAACACATCTGCAGACTCACTGCGATGATTCAATCCAATCAATCGATCACCCAACACAACGATAGAAAATTGGAAGCACTGAGGGGTTCCTCACACTCCTACGAACTCACCGACCCAGGGAACTGAGCCGTGATGGCTCTCTCGGCATGAGCATCCTGCCCGGTCATTGCCGCCGATGGAGCAGTGTGTGAAGATCGGAAACACTGAAACCAACCAAGGCAAACATGCCTAAAGTGTTCAAAAGGTTCCGGTAGAGACAAACACTATGTTAACATAATAAGAGCGCGATTGAAATGTGAACATTGCACCTTCACGTTAGGGATGGATCAATATATGGAAAAAGGGGCGAATGGAAAACTCACATCAACTGGGAAAATTGAAGCTGTCAGAAGCTTACCCTGATCATCGTCGTATGATTTAAGGAGTTAGCAGCCACACTTTGAGCCATAGAGGCGCCGTCAACACCAACGTTGCTCCAAGGCGCCGAGTGGAGTTGGGACACGATAGCCGCGGTTAAACGACGAGTAACCCACACTGGAAATCGATGCCCTGGCGCATTAGGGAGATATAGGCTTGCTTTTATAGAGTTCTTAATACTTGAAGAGAGGAGGAGATGGCTCGGAAAGGAAAACAGGGAGGAAAACAGGGGATGATGGGAGACGATAGTGGTTAGAGCGAAAAGTGCCAAAAACTTTAGGTTTTATAGGGCCTACGGGTTTGGGAGAGTGAGAACAAGGCGAAGGAGGACTAATCGCAGAGAAAGACCAAGAGACGAGGGAGATCTTGCAATGGAAAGTCGGCGTTTGCATGTAACAGGTTCGAAGAGTAGGAGAAACAACTTGGGCGGATCTTTAATATTGAATATCGGGGCGTGAGTAAATACTTAACTGATGCGGAATTTTCTCCCGATTCTAACGCAACAAAAATCGTGAGAAACGGATGAGAAACGAGTGAGAAAAGCCAAAAACATCGGACCAATTTCTCACATTTACTGTTCACGGCGGGTTGTCTCCTACCCAAGGTAGGAGATGAAATCCACGCCGTCCACACATGATCGGACGGTCCTTTTGACGTGTGTATTAATTGCATTCCCAATCTAATAAAGTTCTATTTAAATTATTTAACTTTTTAACTTTTCTCATTTGAGGGTACAAACGACTTCCAAAATTAACCAAAATTGACATCTTGACTGATTTTGACGTGTAGAATCCAAATATGGAATTATTTTTGTATTTTGAGAATTTTAATCGGTTAAATATTTATAAACTTATTTTCTCTTTCTTCATTTATTAATGACATTAAGATTATCCAAAAATTTCAAAACTTCACCCATAACTCATATTAAGTATGTTAGTCACGAATTTGCTATTATTTCCATTTGTTGAAATTGTTTATTATTTTAATTAATGAGTTGAATGTTTTATATACTTTCTCTCTCCTTAATTTATCGTCTCATCAAATATTTTCCAAATCGATTCAAAATCCATCCAAAGGTCTATTTTAATATGTAGAACACGAGTTTGTCATTATTATATTTTTTTGAGGACTTTTATTATTTTATTTAATTCATTTAAATTTTGTCACCTATTTATTCTTTTAATTTATTAGAGACATCTAGAAACCTTCTAAAAAATACAAAACTTGGTATACAAGTAATAATAAACGTTTGGAACACTTTTTTGGCATAAATTAATTTTTATCAACATATATTTAATATTTTTGGTCTTTAAATCATTTTCTCTCTCCAGATTTAAATAAAATATTAAACATTGACCAAATGAAATGAAAATTTTCCCAAAGGCTAATTTTATGTTTGGAATAAGAATTTGGAGTTATTTTTCTGATTTGAGAACATTAATTATTTTATTTCACTTTATTGGCATATTTCCTATTTTCTTTTGATAATGACATTAATATTTATATTTATGTTTCACTTTAAATGATACTTGGCCCTTAAGTTACTTTTTGGGTCAAGAAAACGAATTTGAGTGTCAAATTATCCTGATGGGTTTTTCCAATTATAATTTTGGTGCAAAAATCTTTCTAATTATCTTCTTTACCCATTAATTCTCATATTACATTTAATTATTGCATTTATCTTCTCCCTTATATAAAATTCGGATTTTCTCTTATTTCTCTTATTCTAGGAAGTGCTAGAAAGTTCTAGGACGAAATATCTTATTCTTTTTATTGCTTAGTGTACAATTTACACTTTAGGCCCATTATCTAAACTCTAACCGATGTATTTGTGCATACAACCCTATATTATGAATATATGAGAAACATTTATCCAATAACCATCATAATTCCACTAAATCAAGTCCAAAGACATATGGAATGAAAAGAAGGACAAAACTTATAGAAAATAGTACAAAGAGATGCATAGAGGATAGAAATGAAAGGAAAAGATGGAAAAGAAGACCAAAAATGCAAAATGCCTAGAATTCAGTATGTTACAGGAATAATGGATAACCTTGAGTAAACATAAGCGTGAACATAGGCTTCACCAGGTAGGGATATGCTTGTGAGCTTGATCAAACTTCATGGAGAGAGGACCTCTAGTTGTAAGGTTGGATGTGGAGTTAGCTCTGTAGAGAGAAAGTAGGACCCAAGCAAAAAGGTTGGAAACTTAGATTCCAAGACATGAGGAACAGTGGGGAGTTGAGGATGATGCGACCTACGTGGATGATAGTGGTTTCCTTATGCTTGACCCCTGGAGGCTAATGATATCTTGGTTGCCTTTAGAGGAACCAAACCCTAGAGAGAGGTTGATGCTTCTGGTACCTATGTGCCTATGGTATAAGTGGTTACCTACTGAGATGAGACAAAGAGTGCCTTAGATCCTGAGGAGGTTTAAGTAGCAAGTTGTGAGGCTTTATACCTAGTTGGTTGTCCTGGAAGAGGACTCAACTCTGAGGTGTTGTTTATATAAAAGGATCAGGGAAGTACATGACATACCTTGGACATGCTTGACTCGTGGTTAAGAGATTTAACATGCAGTTGGACACCTAAAGGTGAACCTAGGGTTCCTAGACCTAAGAGGGGAAGTGATGTACCTGAACCTCGTGATGAGATTTGGCCCTCTATAGTTTCGAGCATGGTACTCCTCATGTTTAGAGGAAAGGAAACGCCTTGGTTAAAGGTATGTTTGATGAACCCCTCACAACTAAGTTGGTCTAATGTTGAGGATGATAACAAGTGTGACCTAGCATGGTTTTGTAGGCGTCTGCTTGTGCCTTAGTAGCTTGCTAGGGCTAAACATGCTCATGTGGATGCAAACCCTAAACATAAGGACGGTTGTGACCTTGTTGTCAAGAGTTGTAGTTTCCTCCCATCTTGGGAGAGGGACCCTTTTGTAGGGTGTATACCAGTTTTATTGGTTTTGAGGTAACCTAAAGAGGTCTCATAGGATCATGAGAAGCTAAGTGAAAAGTACGTGGTATGAGGATGAACCTGTAGACCCATAGATAACCATCTCTAAGTGCATGTGGATGTGTTACCATAGAGGTAACCGGTATGGGGCCGGACCAAGGAAGGAAAGTCGCCATGACACCTGTGAAAGGATGAAAGACAACCCATGAATGCAGAAAGAGATGATGAAGGCTTGGGTAAGGTTATATGTTGGACATGTACTATAATGGAATCCTAAGTCAATCCTAGGGCCAGCTAGGGATAAGACCGATGAAAGTAGGAGTTGCTTAATTCCCTAGTTGCACATGACCATAGGGTCGGGAGGTAACAACTATCATTGTCTGAAGGCCCTGGGTTAGGAGACTGATCACCTTCATGAACTCATGGGACCCAAAGGGCAGATGAGTAGGGCACTCTCTGGATGCATAAGGGAAAAGGGATGACCCCAAAAGTGTCGACACCCTATAGACCTAGAGGAGATGACCAAGGATTGTGTGGTGATCCAAGTAGGTTCTAGATCAGTTTTCCATGGAAGTCACTTTGATATCAAGATGATTGTGAAGTAGAGACATATGTGGCACATTTAAACTTAGATTTGAAAGTGTACTGGTAAGGTGGGATGTACCATCTCTACTCTTAGAACAGGAAGAACTCTGTATTTGGACTGCAACCAAATGCTTATTTCCTCTTATTATGGGAGTGAGAGATAGAACAGTACACATGCCTTACACCAAGGATAAAAGATGATGGAAGTTGGAATGTTGGTATGAGGTATGAGGATAGAGATGATAACATACCCTTGTGGAGTGAATGATACATGGATGGTTTACAAACAGTAAGAGAAATAAGGATGTTTTTAGTAGAAGCTATGTGGAACTTGCAAGTTATACAAGGTTGAGTTTGATCACCATGAGGATGAGCTCATAGTTTCTTTATGAAGACAAACTTAGAGTTCAGATGAGATAATAAGTGGAATACATGGAGGTGTATGTCTTCAACATTACCTAACACCTAAGGAGGTGAAGTGGTAATGAATGCTCTGGTTGAGATATAGTTGCCTAGTTTAGCTGGAAGCTAGAAGAAGTTGAGGTTGTTAGGCTAACCCTAAGTTTAAAAAAGATATAAGTATGGCTAACACTTAGATGTAACGATATTGGTTGATCAAGTTAGTAGTTGTTTGGTTAGACAGCCTAGGCCTTGATGTAATAAAAGGATGGTTGTAGAACCTCAGATGCACTTCTTTGGATAGGAAGGTAATAAAACCCTAATGAGAGTGGTTTAGGGTTTCTAATGAATCGATCTTGAGGAATCATGCCATACAAGAGATCATGGTTTAAGATCACCAAACACTGTGATACTACAAAGATAGTAAGTGATAGTAGTACTTGGGATGCTTGATATGAAATTGCAAGTAGCATGTGGCCGTGCAAGTCAGGAGGTGAAGGGCAAACACCAATAACCCAGTGCATGGATATAAAGTATAAAGAGTTCCCGAGAGGGAATGGGAGTTCATCACTGTGGATGTTGTGAGTCTCCCCTAGACCAAGGAAGGTCAATATGCAAAATGGGTTATGGTAGATCACCTTACCTAGATGACATGAGAAAGAAAGAGTACTGTCAAGGGACAAATCCGGTTGAACTACATATGAGAGAGAGATGGTTCAACTACAACATGATGCGAGTTAAAAAGTTCTTGAGTAGGGCCTAAAGGTTCATTTCCATAAGGTGGAAGTAGATGCGTGAAGAACTCGATGTTAGTACAGTTTATCACCCCTTACTAATGGTTAGTATGATCCAGACTAGAGGGTCTGATGAAAGCATGTGTGCTCATTCAGGGTGATACAAAGAGACAATTCTTAAGATGTGATGATAACCACCATAGCCTTTATCGGGATGCAAGAAGTTCTAGAAGGAGGTTGTGTCGGTCACCACTTCATTAAGATGATGTTGGTGAAGGAGGCCTCACGAAGGTCATAAAAGAACCACAATGGGTGCAGATGAAGTCGCTTTGACCGTGCAATGGCTGAGAGAGAGAGAGCCCAGAGACAACATGAGTCGTGAGCTGATGCAAAGCAGATTGACATGTAGTTCACTGTAGGAAAGTATGTGATGTGAAAATCCGACCCCTCTAAGCTACAACTGAGAAAGCTGAGTCCCCTATATATGGGTCCATTAGAGATGGATTGGTGGAGATGGTTAGGTTTAACCTTACCCCTCAGGATAACATGATGTATAATGTGTTCCATGAGTCTGATCTAGAGCACTATGTGAGGTACCCAAACCATGTGCTGAGCCCTGAACCTATTCAGATTTATGAGAGGCTAAAATGTCCTGAGTCACCTATGAGGGTATGATATACCAATGTAAGAAAGAACTCAGATGGAAGAATATGAGATGATGAAGGTTCTTGGGAAGCACCATGGAAAGGGTGAAGCCACATGAGAGCCCTGATGGACAAAAGAAAGGCTTATCCTATTTGTTTGCTTGCTTGATGGAATTTTGAGGACAAAATTCTTATAAGAGGGGAAGGATGTTACAACCCCAATTTTTGGGTTCGTTTGGTGAGAAATGTAATTTCTCATAATAAAGATAAATGAACAAATAATGGTGTATTTTGATTGAATGCATGAATTTTGTTTAAAATAGGCTTGTTGATTTACTTGTGGGCTTTATTGGCTATTGGGCCCAATAACAAGAAAAAGACAAAAGAAACTCCATTATTAATAAGAAATGGAGAAGAGAAAAATGTAGAAACCTCTAGAAGGAAAAAGAGTGTAATCCAAAAGTGGATTCATGCCTCTTGGGTTCCTTGGGTCCCAAGGAGTCCAAAATTGCAAAGATAAAGCAATAAGAAAAGAAAAGATCAATTAGATATTTCTTTATTAAGAAAGAAATTGAAAACAATGATAAACTGTGGAAAATAAGTGAAAAGAGGTATAATTGAGTTATCCTTGGTGGTATTTCGTATCCCAAGGATTCCTAATGTTAAAAGGAACTCCCATAAGGAAAATAGAAGAGAGATAAAGAGAAATCCTTAGAAAGGGATATTTTGATAAGAAATAAACAATATAATGAGAAATAATGCATAAAGATGCATCTCGAAGGATAATGAATATCCAATGAAAGGGATTTCGAGATAATAGAGTTTCTTGGGATCCAAGGAGTCCCAATGAGGAAAGAGAAAGAGAAAATACCAATAATAGGAAAAAGAGAATATAATATGATGCATAACTAATGAATTTTGTGGCATTACTAAAGAAGTGGTATTTTCTACTAAAGGAAAATATTAGTTTCATGGTTAATGGATTAAAAGCCAAGTATAAAGAGGATAAGGGAAAAGGTTTTCGAATTCCAAAAACATCCAACTAATAAAGGATATTAAAAAGAATAAAGAAGAGAGAAAAGATTTCTTCTTCATGGAGGAATGAGATTCCAAGTTGAAGAAGCCTTGATTTCTTTGTGGGAAAGCGATCTGGGGCGTGGATACCCCCTATATAAAGGGTAGACCCTCCAGTTCGAGTCCAGGAAGGATCCCACACACACCCCTCTTCCTTCTTCCTCTTCTTCATAGTTCTTTGCGTACAAACCCTAGTTGAGGGTATTGGTCTATCCCGAGGACACCTAGGGGCGGTGTCGAGGTCCTGATGGAAGCAGGGTGCTCCCACGATGCCGCAGGGGAACACAGTCATCAAGGTCGTGCCCTGGAACATGCACAACGATGACCGTCAGGCTGTAGTAGCGACAACAAAAGCTTGGCCCACGAGCGGAGAATCGGCCACCTTGGCTAAGAACTAGGGGCACCATGTGTGCACATAAGAGTGGAGGAGGTAAAGGAATAGCTTCCGATGAGGTTTGTGGCCCAGGGAGAGGAGTAGAGCCACGCCTAGGGCGGACGAATGACTTCGTCGGGTTGGAGCCACAAAATATGTTGGTACAGCTGACCCAACAGATGCGGACATGTGGCTTACTGAGTTGGAGAAGGCCTTCAAAATCCTTAATATTCCAGAAGCTGAGAAGGTTAGGCATGCAGTATACCTTCTAAAAGGGAGTGCTAGCCACTGGTGGACCATAGAAGAGGGCAAGAGGCCAGGTGTTGAGATCGGATGGGAAGTATTCTGACAAGAATTCATCAGTAGATATTTCCCTAAGACATTTCTAGATGAGAAGATCTCTCAGTTTGAGAGGTTAAGGCAAGGACCAATGAACATTAGCGAGTATGAAGCTAAGTTCATGGAGCTTTTGCGGTTCTGTCCGCATATGGCAGCTACTGATGAAGAAATGATTTAATGTTTCGAGAAGGGGCTAAACGCTGATTTGACCACTTCTGTGTCTGCTTTAGAGAATAGGGAGAGGTTCACCACTTTTGTGGAGTCCGTGAGATGGATAGAAAGGTCGGTGGTTGAGAAGAGATAGACCAAGAGTAAGAAGGTGTATACTCAATTTCAAGGATAAGGGTCCAAAAGTTTCAAGAAACTAAGGTTTTCTGCACCAATAGCACCACCAAGATTCAATACCCAGACACAATGGACGTCGAATAGGGGTAGAGGCCATAGTTTACCATTGGAGGGAGCCCACAACTCAGCATCAGTATCGGTGACAGGACCACCCAGGCCACAATCGGGGAACAAGGGCTATTTTATATGTAGAAAGATGGGGCATCTCATGAAGGATTTTCGATCCAGAGAAGCAAGTGTGACTCAACCTCAGAGGTAGAGTAAGCAAGGATCTCAGAGGCAACAATTTCTGAGTGGCGCTAGAGGACATGGACAGGCGTCCCAAGCTGGTTTGTTGGCACCTAATATCCGAGCACAGGGTCAACAACAAGCAACGATGAGATTCTACACAATGAATCAACCCGAAGCAGTAGTCAACCCTCAAGTTGTGACTGGTCAGATGGAACTGTTTCATTTCGATATGTCTTCATCCTGCTTCGTATCTATTTTAATTGATCCAGGTGCTACACAATCCTTTATCACTCAAAGAGTGATCCTTGACTACAACATGACTAGCAATCATAGAGCATATAGTCTGTTGTTAGAAACTCCTTTGTTGGGATCTACAATGTTGCGGGAGGTGTGTTCTCCCTGCACTCTTTCCTTTTCTGAACATCACATTCAGGTAGATCTTATACCACTTGAGATGCATGGGTTCGATATAATTCTTGGGATGGACACCCTAGAAAAGTATAAGGTTGTCTTGGATTGTGATTCCAAGCAGGCCGTGTTCACAAATGATAGTGACACATGGATCTTTCAGGGAGACAAAAAGATTCTTGCAACCTGTCTTGTGTCAGCTATGGTAGCTGAGAAGCTAATGAGGCAAGGATGCCTTGCATTCTTGGCACATGTGGTAGACACCACAATGGAGAGCTCTAATCTTTTTGAAGTTCTGATAGTTAGGGAATTTGAAGATGTGTTCCCTAAGGAACTTCTAGGTGTACCTCCGCCCCGAGAGATTTATTTTGAGATTAATATAATCCTGAGCATGCAACTCATAAGACAAACACCATATAGAATGACATCTGCTGAGATGGAAGAGCTCAAGAAATAGTTACATGAGTTGATTGAGAATGGTTTTATCTGACCGAGTACTTCACCATGGGGTGCTCCGGTCCTTTTTGTTAAGAAGAAGGACAGATCAATGCGGTTATGCATTGATTATAGGTAGTTGAATAAAGTAACTATAAAGAACAAGTATCTTTTTCCAAGGATCGATGACTTGTTTGATCAGTTGCGTGGTGAAACTATCTTCTCTAAGATAGATATGAGGTCAAGATATCATCAGTTGCATATCAAGGAGAGTGACATTACTAAGTCTGCCTTTAGGACAAGGTATGGTCACTATGAGTTCATAGTTATGTCGTTTGGGCTAACTAATGCACCAACTGCATTCATGAAACTCATGAATAGAATCTTTAAGCCTTTTCTTGATCTGTTCGTAGTAGTCTTCATAGATGACATCTTGATATACAGTAGATATGCCCAACAACATGAGCATCACCTTCACCAGGCTTTAACTTTGCTAAGAGTGCATAAGCTGTATGCTAAGTTTAGAAAATTTGAGTTTTGGTTACCAGAAGTTTCTTTTCTAGGACACGTAATATCCGCCTCAAGTATCTGTGTTGATCCTAAGAAGGTAGAATCTGTCCTATAGTGGGAACAACCAAAGACACCAATGGAGATGCACAGTTTCCTAGGACTGGCAGGCTACTATAGGAGGTTCATTAAGAACTTCAGTTCTATAGCTTTACCCCTAACCAAGTTGACTAGGAAGAAGGTTCCTTTTGTCTAGAATGACAAGTGTCAACAATCTTTCCAGATGTTGAAAGAAAGGTTAACAAGTGCACCTGTGCTGGTGTTACCTAAGCAAGGGAAGGGATACATAGTTTTCTGTGATGCATCTAAGAATGGTCTAGGATGTGTGTTGATGTAGGATAATCAAGTGATTTCTTTTGCCTCTCAACAACTTAAGAAACACGAAGATAATTATCCAACACATGATCTAGAGCTAGCTACTGTGGTCCATGCTTTGAAGATCTGGAGACATTATCTCTATGGAGAAACATTTTAGATTTTCACAGACCATAAGAATCTAAAATATATCTTTTCACAACATGAGTTGAACATGAGACAATGCCGCTGGATGGAGTTAATCAAGGACTACGATTGTACAATTAATTATCATCCAGGGAAGGCTAATGTAGTGGCTGATGCACTAAGTAAGAAATCATCATCACCAGCCCTAGATAAAGCACAGTTGAATTCCTTAGTGTGCTTTAAAAGAGACATGCTTATCTCCTTGAGGCAAAACAATATACAACTTAAGGTATCATTGTTAGTTGGGCTGTTAGATGAAATGCACATAAAAACTACTCTGAAACATCAGATTAAAGAAGCACATCAAGTTGATACTATAGTTCAGCAGATCAGGTCAGAGTATGGTAGTGAGAAATAGGATGGCTTTCATGAGTCAGAGGATCAGGTAGTCTATTACCATGGTAGGATGGTAGTACCTGATGCCAATGACTTAAGGAAGTTAGTATTGTAGGAAGCTCATTCTTCTATGTATGCAATGCACCCAGGGAGCACCAAAATGTATAATAACTTGAAGGATATATATTGGTGGCCAGGAATGAAGAAGGATGTAGCTGAGTTTGTTATGCGGTGTCTGGTGTGTCAGCAGGTTAAAGCTGAACATTAGAAGCCCGCAGGAACAATGCAACCTTTACCTATACCGCAATGGAAATGGGATCATGTGACCATGGACTCTGTGGTTGGTTTTCCTAGAACAACCAAAGGTCATGATTCCATATGGGTGATAGTTGATAGGTTGACTAAGACATCACACTTCCTTCCCGTCAAAACAACCTACACTATTGAGAAGCTTGCACAGTTATATGTAGATGAGATGGTGCGGTTGCACGGGGTCCCAGTTACTATTGTTTTTGATAGAGTGCCCCAGTTTATGATTCATTTTTGGGAATGACTACATAAAGCTTTGGGTATGCATTTAAGGTTTAGTACAACTTTTCACCCACATACATATGGACAATCTGAGAGGACCATACAAACCTTGGAGGACTTGCTTAGGGCATGTGTCCTTCAGTTTATAGGAAGTTGGGATCTACACCAGAGCTTGATAGAATTTGCTTACAATAATATCTATCAACATAGTATTAATATGGCACCATATGAAGCATTATATGGTAGACATTGTAGATCTCCTTTAAGTTGGTATGAAATAGGAGAATATCAAAATTTGGGTCCTAAGCTTGTGCAGCAAACAACTGAGAAGATAAAAATAATACATCAACAATTAAAGACTGTACAGGATAGAAAGAAATCATACGCCTACAAACGGCGAAGACCTTTAGAATTCTAGGTTGGAGACATAGTATATTTCAAAGTCTCACCTTGGAAAGGTGTTCTTAGATTTGGAAGGAAGGGAAAGTTAGCTCCTAGATTTATGGTGCCTTATCCAATCATTGAATGGATTGGAAAGGTAGTGTATAAGTTGGAATTGTCACTTGAGCTGCATAAGTTGCATCCAGTGTTCCATATCTCCATGCTGAGAAAGTGTCACCCTGACACAGAGTTAGTTCTGCAACTTGTGGAGGTAGAATTAAATAATGATATATCATATGTTGAAGGACCTGTGATGATCCTTGACAAAAGAATTAAAAAGATGAAAAAGAAATAATTATGTCTTGTGAAAGTTCTCTGGCATCATCGTGGAATTGAAGAAGCTACATGGGAGCTAGAGGAAGAGATGAGGAGGAAGTACCCTTCTCTTTTCTCTTGATGATTTCGGGGACGAAATCCCTATTAGGGGTGGATAATTTGTAACATCTCTAGCCTGGGTTATGCTTTAACCTTAGATGTTTTGTTTAATAAAGTTAATTATATGCTTGCTCTTATTTCTTTAAAAGTAGTTAAGACTCCAGAGGAAATTATGTTTCCATTTTAGTCCTTTTTGAATAATGTTGAAATAATGTTTTACTTATTTTGGACTAAAGTGCAAATTACCCAAGTTGATGGGTTAACTTGCAAATGTTACATGGTAAAATGTTACTCAAGTGTTGAAGCATCATAAGAATGAGAATGATGCAGATTTATGGCTTGTGATAGCCTGAGCACCAAGAGAGAGTTTGTTAAGCAATTTTTGTGCATTAAAACCTAGTTTTGGTGTAATGTGCAAATTACCCAAAACCTAGGGTTCAATATGCAAAATACCACCTCTAGAGAGTCCCTCATGTTTCTTGGCATCATGTAGAGAAAATAAAATGAGAGGGGCATCTCATTTGAATCACTTTGGAGGAGAGAGAATCTTGATATTAAGATAATCAAGATTTAAGCATAATTGAAACCCTAATTCAATTTAATGCAAAAATAAATATATTAATTGAAGTGCCCTTCAACCAGAGACAGTTGAATTTTCATAAGTGTGAACGTTCTTGTGCCTTGCAAAGGCCACGAAATATCTAAAGTGAGTGGAGAGCCCACTCATATTAGTAAAAGGAAAAGTAATATCCACTCAATTTTGGATATTATTGTTATAATGGTTAAGGTGCTTAATTTGCTTTCTTTTAATTCATGGATAATGAATAGGAACTACAAGGTGGGGGAGATGTCTTCATATGCAAGGGATGGAGGGGATTAAGTGGCACCAATGTGGGGAGTTGAAGGATTATTATAAGACTTTCTCTCTCATTGAAATTCCCTTATAAACATCTCATTTCCAACCCAAATGAAAGGCTTTCTCGATCCCTTTTTCTTTCCTTGCTTTGGCCGTGCACAAAGAAGCTAAGGAACAATAGGAGGACGTGCCCCAACCTATAGGTAAGCTCCATAGTCATCTTCAACCTTGATTTCATGGTGGAAATCGAAAATCAATGCTTGATTTCTTCTTTTCTCCATTCAATCTTCAATCCTAGCTATTTCTTTTCACTCAAAAGCTTGAGGATGAGCCTTGGGAAGTTGTGAAAGATTCATTCACCATTTAAGGCGTGAAGCTTGAAGTTTGGTTTCAACTTTAAAGGCGGGTTATATAACTCAAACCCTAAAATGTTGTTATTGCATTCAATTCTTCATCACTTGTTGATCATTTTGTTCTTCTTAAAATTCCTTGATCAATTGATACAATTACCATAAGTATGACAATAGTTTTTGAAGGATCGAAGCTTGATGATGATGAAATCATCCTAAGCACACACCTTAACAAAGATCTAGTGCAAACAATTTCAATGACTTGAGACCAAACGGTCTCAAGATCGTTTGAAACCAAACGGTCCCAAGACCGCTTGGGATCAAACGGTCTCATACCGTTTGGAGGTCAAGTGCTGATGTTATTGAACATTGATCCAATGGCTTCAATTGAATTGATGATAATGGTTCCAAGTTTGGATGATCCACCAATTTCAAACCCTAATCGATTGAATGGGTTGAAACCCTAGTCGTTTGAGTCAATTTTATAGTTGATTGACTCAAACGGTCTCAAGACCGATTGAGGTCAAACGGTCTCAAGACCGATTGATAAAACGGTCTCAAACCATTTGGAGGTCAATGGTTGATTGTGGTGGATGGTTGGAGATCCAAGGGCTACAAATCTGATGTACCTTCAATAGTTCAATTGATTGCTGATTCATTGAGTACAAACCCTAAATCAATTTGATTGGAGGAACCCTAATTGGTCCATTCGGTTTCAAGGAAGTTTGGACCAAACAGTCTTGAGACTGTTTAAGTCCAAATGGTCCTCAGACCGTTTGGAGAGAAAATGATCTCAAACCATTTGATGTTCATTCAGTTTCAACACTCAATCGGTTTCAATGTTGGGATGTCCATTCAGTTTCAATTCAATGGTTGATGATTTGGTTTCAAGACTGAATGGAGGATTCAGTTTCAAGATCGAATGAAGGATTTGGTTTGAAGTCCGAATGAGTTGATTCAGTTTCAAGATCAAATGGGTTGATTCAATTTACAATTGGTCCATACCGTTTGAAGGTCAAAGTACATCAAGACCGTTTGAAGGTCAAGGCACTTCAAGACCGTTTGAAGGTCTAATTGACTCAAAGCATGTAAGTATAATTAACCCCATGATTATTGATGATGTCTATCAAAGGTAATTACAATGGTTGTACTTTCAAGGTACTTAAGTGATTAGTATCTTTTGAATGGTTAACCTTTGATGCTTATGGAAGTAATGACTTAATACACTATGTCAACTCTTCATTCAAGATAAGATGACCTATTCTAATCAAGTTTGAAGTAATTAACATCCTAGAGAGGATGAGAGAGAGAGAGGATTCCTACATGAATGATAATCATATAGTGGTTAAACCTCAACACTTTAAACATGAATATAATATGTAATTAGGGTATGATCCTTGATAAAGAGATCATGAAACCCTAATTGAGAAGGTTGATGAACCCCAACCCTAATTTCGGGCAATTCTAGGTGTAACCCTAATCAAGGGTGATGACATGTGAAACCCTAATTGAGGGAGATGTCATATGAAACCCTAATTGAGGATGATGTCATATGAAACCCTAATTGAGGGAGAGGTCATATGAAACCCTAATTTAGGGTGATGTCATATGAAACCCTAATTGAGGGTGATGTTGTATGAAACCCTAATTGAGGGTGATGTCATGTGAAACCCTAATCAAGGGCAATGACATGTGGAACCCTAATTGAGGGTGATGTCAAGTGAAACCCTAATGCAATAATGTGATGTGAAACTCTAACATAAGGTAATGATGTGTAATGATATGTAACACTTTGTTATGAAATACTAACCCTGATACAGAGTAAAGGTATGTGAAGCCCTAATCTTGGGTTATAGTGTATGAAGCCCTAATCTTGGACAATATGATGATAAACCATAACCCTAATTTGGGTAATGGGTTGAGTGTTCCTAATTGACATGAAATGGGAAATCTTAACTCTAATGAGGAAATAGTGATGTTACTCTTACATTAAATAGTGCTGATATGTGTTTGATATAACTGTTATCATATGCACTAATCGTGCAAGTATCATGAGATGCTGGACATAGCCAGGTATGAGCTATGATGTTTTAATTAATAAAATTGTTTATGGGCCTTGTAGGTCATAATATGTTGTGTTGCCTAATGAGAGGTGACAAGAGATTAATGGGCTTTAAGAGCTATGTGAGATACCTATATTGCAAGTATTATGTTTACCTTGGTCAGATGACCTGAAGGTGTTAGTTACCTGATAAGTGGTAACAAGTGGTCTTGATGAATTGAAGGTTTGAACACCCATATTCCATAATTATTATTATGAGATGTTAAAGGATGAGAATACCCCTGATGTGACAAGGGATTAAGATCCCAATGTTTAGTAAAGCTTTGAAAAGTACTTGATAGAAGTATTATTCATTCTTTGTAGCATTTGTTATAATGATTTATGTTTGAAAACCCGATTGATGCTAAAAGAATATAGTAATGTACTTGATTAACCAAGTGAAATCTTATCATGTAGAACCCTGACCATAGATCCATCATCGGCAGTAGTTTGGTGATGGTGAAATAGGTTTTCCTACGAGAACTCCTGGAGGGCATACTTTTGAGTATGTGGGGGTTATGGGCGTGAATATCCTTACGCCCTAATGGAGGAATTGATGTGAGGTAAGCATTATAGCAAAGTTGCCAGCATACCCTGGAAAGCTATTTAGAAGAGACACAAGATGTCCTGCATTGGTCCTCACACTGACTGAGGAAGATGAGGTCATGGGAATCCGGATCTTCTATTGACCTATGTATGGTACTGATTTTGATTTCGCAATGGTCGGTTGGAGTATGAGCAGTATACCTCATCTCCTTAGGGCTTAAGTATGATTGTAAAATGTAATAAGCCGTGTAGCATAAATGCTTAAGGTTGAGATACTAGAATCATTGGTTGATTATATCTTGCTGAGTATATCTTAGATGAATAAATGTTATACATGTTCTTCATATTCCTTATTGGATAAATGACATACTGCTTTATCAAGTTACAAGCTAAAATACTTAAAAAAACATTGCAATAATATCCTTAGATAATTGATTTATCTGCTATTGCATACTTGTGATTCTTCTTCTCAGTTTTATTCCATTAATTTGCAATAATAATATTTCTGGCAGAGAGTTATATCTCTCGCTGGGACAATTTCAATTGTCTCACCCCGTGGGATCCAACTTTTTAGGTAGACGCAGAAGAAGAAGCAGAAACCCTACAGTAGAGGAAGAACAACAACAGCAGCAGGAACAACAATGACATCCAGGTGGAGACACTGGCTATCATGCTTTGTAAATAGAGAGTCCTATGTGCCGTCTCTGTACTCTCAGGTCCTCGGAGTCAGTAGTTAGCTTAGTAAATTGATATGAGATTTTGGCTTGATGCCTCGAGATTCTTATACTGCCTATGTACATTTTAACAGGGCATTTGATACTTGTAACCTTGATAAGGAATGATACAAGATATGTATTTATGAACTAGGATGTATATGTAAAACTTTATTTCTTGTTATAAGAGTTTTCTTGTGTTTGGATCTCTTTGTAATTTTTTTTTAATTTTTAGTAATTTTTAGTAATTCCACTGTTAACGATCGCTTCCGCTTAAGTAAATCATGTTTTTATGAGTTGGATGTCACATAAACATTCTCTTGGTTGGCCAAGAGAAGGCGTTCATTCTCATAAATCACCTACTAGTTCTGGTACAATCTTCCTTGAGTGTCCTGGACACCAGACAACATCGCCTGATGGTGCTCCTGTCTAGTCTAAATCTCCTACAACATGGTATACATACCCGCCATGTGGTATGAGTATTGCTCCTCATGGGAACGGGGTGGGGCAGAGGAATTCGAGGCAGCATAGGTGGGGGCCCCTTTTGTACGAGACCGCTCTCCTAGTGATGGAGATGGTGGGATCCACCTCCTCAACATCATCGTCATCATCACCGCTGTGCTCCTCGTCATCGTCCTGAGCTGCTGCCCTGGGTGGATCTTCTGCTCCCCCCTCATTCAGTGGCCACTAGAGATGGTTCACCCTGCCCAAGTCGAAGATAGGGTCGAGAGGCTCTGCTCCCGAAACATTCCTCAATGTGTGCACTACACATAGAGAACATTGTGGTGGCATTGAAGAAGGTGCACATTGTGGAAGTGTAGGAGGTCCAACTTTGTTGTATCCTCCAATGGTGTGAGGGTGGACAAATCAAGGTGCAAATGTAGTGAAATGGGGGTGATGAGACCCCCAAATAAAATCAGCACCTTTCTTTCACATTGCGCTGCACATAGATCATGTGGAGTAGAAGGAAGGCTCCAAAGTTGACAATCTCCCCTTCCAGTTACATGTAGAGAAAGTAGAGGTACGTCTTTTGAACCTTACCTTGAGCTTGATCAAAACGAGAAAAAATAGTGTTGGTGCAGAGGCGGTGAAGGATTCGAGCAAAAGGGTGCTCAATGTCGGTGATAGAACTGATATGCCAGTTTATATGAAACCCCATCGGCACCTAAGTCAACTGCTCCCAGGCCAAGTCGTAGTCAAAGTTAGACGGGGCCAAGCATTCTGGGATGCTAGCCCAGTTGAAGATGTGGTTGAAGGCCCTCAGCGTGACAAAATAGTTGTTGTTGCAAAGGAAAAAGTTGACTTTGCCTTCCCGCCATTCACCTCCTATCTTCTGCTCAGGGGTGATGAGAACATTAAGCGATGCCAAGAACTCTAGGAAGAGATCCGGGTAGGTCTTCCAGTCACTGAAGAAAGGATTATCCCCCTCCATGAATTGCTTCTGACATACCCATCACATGTTATCAGTAAAGGCCACCCTTTTGATCAATGTGCGATCGCCATATCATGTTGGAATGATCTGCCTTGTCTGCAACTCTTCATAGAGCTTCCTGATCTCAGAAGATGGGTGTCGGATGCAGGTTTGCTGGGGGACCAACTTGCCCTGCTCTGCCAAAGTAGAGGCTCCTCTCCTAGGGGCTGTGGCATTGATGCAAGAAGGAGGTTAAGAGAATAGAAGCTCGGGGAAGACTGTCAGCACCTGGTGCAACCTTGCTCTAAAATGTAGGAGGAGTGGATATTGAGGGTGTGAAGAAAATGGCTCCACCACCCCTCCTTATATAGCTGAACACGGCAAAGTCGATACTATTGATTTTTGAGTCGGTGGTACCGAGTTAGCTAACACAATTCATGGTCAGTTGCATCGATGACTTATGATTGGATGATGTTGATGTTGTGGATCGCCCTAGAGTCGGTGGTACCAATGATGAGTCGGTAGTACTGACTGGTGTCTCAGATCGGTACCATCGACCTCTCGATGAAGCATGTCATGGCTGTTGGATCGCGAGCACATGGATTGCTGACATGTCGAGTCGGTAGTACCAATATCAGGTTCGGTAGTACCGAGTTATTGAAATTTTCGGTGCTTTCAAATTTGTGAGCTCGGTGTAACGAACCTTGGTGCATCAAAAAGTCTATAGTATCGACTAAAAAGTCGGTAGTACTGAGACCTTATCAGTTAGCGCTTGAAAGATCTTCAAAGACTCAGTGGTACTGACCAGTTGAGTTGGTGGTACCGAGTCTATGCTGCAGTTGCTGACAAAACCCTGACCTCATTTTGGTACTACCAACTGATAAACTCGGTGGTACTGAATTTTATGCCCGGCACACTCAAACGAGTCAAGATACCATTTTTAAAGAAATTTAAGTGAAGTAACAACTAAAAATGGAAATTGAACCTAAAAACAATGTAATAAAACTTGGGTTGCCTCCCAACAAGTGTCATTATTTAGCGTCCTAGACTAGACCGTCCTTATAGAATGAATCTATGGAACGGTGCAAAGTTGCACCTCCTCTATCTGTGGCTCTACCTCCCCTCTAAAATAATGCTTTAATCTTTGGGTGTTAACAAGGAACGACCTATTCCCATCTACAATATTCACATCACCATGGGGAAAGACTTTTTCAATCACAAACGGTCCACTCCACTTGGACCTTAGCTTACCCATATGCAGCCTAAGCCTAGAATTGAAAAGGAGGACTTTTTGACATGGGAGAAACACCCTATTTAGAATGTGTCTATCATGAAATTTCTTAATCTTTTCCTTATATATCCTAGAACTTTCATAAGCATCCATCCTAAACTCATCTAATGCATTAAGCTCCAAAAGCCTCTTTCTACCCGCTTCATCTATGTTGAAATTCAACTGCTTCATAGCCCATTTAGACTTATGCTCAAGCTCTACAGGTAGATGGAATGTACAACCATAAACCAACCTAAAAGGTGTTGTTCCTATTGGGGATTTGTAGGCAGTTCTATAAGCCTAAAGAGCATCACTTAGCAGATAACTCCAGTTTGTCCTATTGGTTGAGACTGTCCTTTCTAAAATTTTCTTCACCTCTCTATTGGACATCTCAACCTGTCCTTGAGTCTGTGGGTGATATGGAGTACCCACTCAGTGCTTCACCCCATACTTGCTCAGTAAAGCTCCAAACTACCTTTTAGTGAAGTGGGATCCACCATCACTAATAATTAGGCAGGGGACACCAAACCTATAGAAAATGTATTCCTTCACAAACTTGCACACTACCTGTGCATCATTGGTGTGGGTTGGAATTGCCTCCACCCAGTTAGACACATAATCAATTGCAAGTAATATATAAATATTTGAATTAAACGACACAAATGGCCCCATAAAATCTATACCCCAAAGATAAAAAACCTCAACCTCCTGAAACACATTTAAGGGCATCTCATGTCGCTTAGAAATATTATCTGCACGTTGACATGTGTCATAATGACAAACAAAATTGTAAGAATCTTTAAACAAGGTAGGCCAATAAAACCCACTCTCTAAGACTTTAGCTGTAGTCCTAGAGCTAGCATGGTGTCCACCCGTGGGTAGAGAATGATAGTGTGACAAGATGCTGTCTACCTCACATTTGGTTACACATCTTCTTAACAACCCATCCCTACATTTCTTAAGAAGAATCGAGTCATCCCAAATATAAAACTTCAATGAGTGGAAAAATCATTTTTTCTCTTGGTACCCCCAATCTACAGGCAATTCCTTACAAGCTAGGTAGTTAACAATATCTACAAACTAAGAATCTTCAGTTTTAATTGCAAACAATTTCTCATACAGAAATTCCTCAATAATGGGGATAGCTATATCTTTTTCGTTCACCCTTTTTTCCTAGACAAATAATCGGACACAACATTCTCTACCCCTACATTGTCTCTAATTTCAATGTCAAATTCCTAAAGTAAAAGAATCCACCTAATCAATCTGGGTTTATCATCTTTCTTTTGTAACAAATATTTGATGGCAGCATGGTCAGTCCAAACTATCACTTTAGCCCCAACTAGGTATTGATAGAATTTTTCAAAAGCAAACACTACCGCTAATAGTTCTTTTCAATATTAGTGTAACTCATCTGTGCATCATTCAAAGTCTTTGACACGTAATATATGATAGTTGGAGTCTTGTCTCAGTGTTGACCCAACCCAGGTCCTGCTGCATAATCTAATGCATCATACATCAGCTCAAAAGGAAGGCTCCAATCAGGAGCCTGCACAATAGGTGTGGAGATCAATTTTTCTTTAAGGATTATAAAAGCTTTTAAATAACACTCATCGAAGGAAAACTCGACGTCTTTCTCTAAAAGTTTAGACAATAGTTTGTCAATTTTTAAGAAATCCTTGATAAAACGGCGGTAAGATACAATGTGACCTAAAAAGCTCCTTACTCCTTTAACCGATGTCGGTGGAGGTAGTGTGGAGATGACTTCAATCTTTACTGGATCTACTTTCATTCCTTTATTGGACACTTAGAACAATCCCTTCACTTACCATCACGTGACACTTCTCCCAGTTTAGAACTAGATGAGTGTCCTCATATCTTTATAGCACCCTGTCAAGGCTATATAGGAAATCATTGAAAGATTCCCCATACACAAAAAAATCATCCATAAAAACCTCTAAGCACTGCTCTACCATGTCAGAAAAAATGGTGAGCATACATTGTTGAAACGTGGAAGGGGCGTTAAAAAGACCAAAATGCATCCGTCGGTATGTGAACGTGCCATAAAGGTAGGTGAAAGTGGATTTCTCCCGATCCTTAGGATCTATGGAAATTTGATTATACCTGAAATACCTATAAAAAAAATAAAAGTGTGAACGGCCAGATAATCGTTCCAAGATCTAATCAAAAAAAGGTAAAGGAAAATGATCTTTAAGGGTGGCTGCATTTAATCTATGCACACTCGCCATCCCATCACAATCCTAGTGAAAATAAATTTATTATCCGCATTAGTAGTGACCGTGATCCCCCTTTATTAGGAACTACCTGGGTAGGACTAACCCACATTGAATCAGAAATTGCATAGATTATACCTGCCAACGGCAGCTTGATGGATTCCTTCTTCACCACCTCAGTCATAATTGGATTGAGACGCCTCTGGGGTTGAACAATTGCCTTTGCTCTATGTTCAATCCGAATCTTATGTTGGCACAAGGTTGGAGAGATCCTTTTTATGTTAGCTATGGACCACCTAAATGCAGCTCGGTGGTTTTTCAGCATAATGAGTGGCTTTCCTTCCTCTTCACCACTCAAATAAGATGATATGATCACTGGGAGATTTTCCTCTATAGCTAAGAAGACATACTTCTTGTACGACGATAATGGCTTCAGCTTGAGTCCAGTGGGCTCAATAGAGACATGACTAATGGTGGGGGTGGTAGTCCAAGGTCTTCAAAGTGTCTTGCATAGTAGCAAGGTATTTCCTTCAACATCAAAATGCACTCCTCTAGACAGTTGTTGCGGATGTTGACTTCCATTCTGGTTCATCAAGCATGCTTCTAAGGGTAGCTTGGGCAATGACTGTATCACAGAATCAGATATGGCTTCTTCTAAGGTAGCTGGGTCATACTCCTCTCCCTCATCATCTGAGTAGCGCATTGCTTGAGTTAGTAAGATCACCTTTGTATTTTCCAAGATGTCCACCACTAGAGTACCTCTTTCTACTTTAGTCATAACATGGGCCATATCTAGGAATGAATTCCCTAGAAATAGAGAAAACTTGCTATCCACGTGCTGAAGCATATTGCATTGCACCTTATCTCCCATGGCTTGAGAGTGCTCTGACATCTTGATCGCAAACCTGTCATCTTGGATTCCCATAGTCAGACGTCCTCGACCCATCTCAAGTATCATGTCTGCAGTGGCTTGAAATGGTCTTCCAAATAGAAGTTCATTTCCATGGTTGTCTTGCATTTCCATCACTATAAAATCTACAGGAAAGACGAACTTATCCACTTTCACAAGGACGTCCTCGCATATACCATATGGCTTAACTACTGAGTTGTCTGTCAACTGGATTTTCATGCTGCTCTTCTTGGATTCCTTAAGTCTGAGCTTCTTAAAGATAGATAGGGGCATTAGATTTATACTCTCCCCTGAATTACATCAAGCCTCTCTAAATTTTGTCTTTCCTATGAAGCATGTGATATTGAAGCATCATGGATCCTGTCTTTTAGGAGGCAGCGTCCCCAAAATAAAGGCACTAACCTACTCTTTCAAAACCACGACATCAGACTTCGGTATTCTTCTCTTCTTTATAATTATATCCTTCAAAAACTTCCCATAAGATGGTATGTTCTCAATAGCGTCTATCAGGGGAATGATCACATATAACTTCTAAAAATTATCTAGAAATTTCTTGAACTGTCGGTCCATCTTAGTCACCTTCAAACTATTCAGAAAGGGTGCAGGAACTATAGGTTCCCTCTGGTGAGGTAGGATATAAGATTGAGTTTTATTACCCTAACCTCATCAACTTGCCCCTCTACAATATTCTCCTATGCTGACATGTTTGGTTCTTCTGCATCCATTGGTATAGTTTGATTTGTAGCTTCTTCTACACCTGCATCGTGCGATGCATCATTCAGTAGCTTCTTGCCAATACAAAGTAGAATAGCTTTCACATGCTAATTCCCAAAAGGTACATTGGTGTTCGCCAAAAATCCTTGTTGGGTTGGTTGCTTTAATGCAATCACATCTGCTTCTTCCTCCAAGAATAGTCATTGTTCCTATATTGCCCCTAGCGCACATACTTGCACTCTTCTTCTTCTTCCTCAGTGGGAAATTTGTCGATAGCACATAACTTCTTAGCAATAAGATCTAACTTCTCGTTTAGAGAAGATATCACCTTGGATTCCCTAACATTCTTAATGGTTGCTGGTGGCTATCTTTCTTCTCCCCATGATTGGTTTTTAGACATGTTCTTGAGGATCTCATGGCAACGAGCAAGCTTTTTGTTAAGCAAGAAGCCTGCTCCTACACTATCAAGGGTTGTTCTCTCCCCTTTGTGTAGGCTGTAATAGAAGATCTTGGTCTGCCCCAGTAGATCAATGCCATGATGAGGCACCTTTCTCAGCATATTCTGAAACCTCTCCCATGCCTCTGAATATGGTTCATCAGCTTGCTGTTTGAAGTTGTGAATCTTCTTCACTAGGTCATTCATATTTTATGGAGGGAAATATTATTCAAAAAATGCATCTACCATCAGATCCCATGTCTCAATGATCTCATCATTAAGATTATTGAATCATGACTTTGCACTATCTTCCAGTGAAGATGAAAATAGCTTAAGATATATCGTAGTAGCTGGGATCCTATCTATCTTGACCATATTATAGTTCTCCATAAAATTGTTGATATGCGTCATTGGATCTTCAGAAGGATGGCCATGGATCGCTTGAGATTTGACTAAGTCAATAAGTCCGAGATCTATCTTGTAGCTGCCCACACTGATGGCTTGCCTTTAGATGGGCCCTTTCTGGGTCATAGATGATGAAGCCTTTATCCTTTCCTTTGTCGTCAGTTCTTCTTCTTCCTCCATTTCTACTGTCTCTGGTTCTTCTGGTGTCGTAGGTCTCTCAGGTGGAGGTGTCGGTGGAGGGGTTCGGTTGAACTTGTCCACATATCTATCAGACTCCCTTTCTCCTTGTAAGAGCTCTGCTTGTCCAAAGCCCATTGAGGACGGTTCTCCATTTTCCATGGCTCTGGTACGCACCATGCACTAGTTTTCCTAAAATAGTAAAAAGTTGGTATTAGCACAAGAAATTTATAATGTATCAAAATGATCTTATGATTCAACTTGAATAAAATTTGAAAATGATAAAATACAAAAAAATAAAAAGGTTGACCTAAAGTGGCTGACCACAACACTAGTAGTGGTGGATGTTGTCGCTTCCCCGACAACGACACCAAAAACTTGACATGAGTTTCCCATGTGTAATACGCAAGTGAACGTATCAAAGTAATAAGGTCTTGTGAGGCCCGAGTCAAACACGAGGAAGCATTTCTCTAGTAGACTACTACTAACTACAGTCAAATCAGCTAAGTCAGTTGTAAATGGTTGAATTGGTTTGAGTTAAAGAACTAATGTAGAAACGAAATGAATTAAATGTTGAATTAATCAAAGATGAAATGAATTTCTTAGGACAGTGGTTTCACCACAAAAAACACTAATAATTAACCTCACACACTAATATCTATTATCTCAATCCCTGGATAAGGATCCTGTAGCGAGAATTACCTACTCCCACAGTATAATTTACTACCTAATCTAATGCCAATCCCACTTCCACAGTTATTGGTTGAGTAGTTAGATGCTTTATGATTATTCTCTGGGTTTCTCCTCCTGTTTACACTCCATTTTTCTCAAAGAGCATAGTACATGGGTAAATGTATGCTTTCCAGCTCTTAATCGCTCTCCCGAGGTGACTAAGCATCTATTAATCCACTTATGTTGATCAAGTACAAATAGAACACAAAACTTTCACAGATTTATATCTGGTAAAAAAAGATAAAATCAATATTAATGCATAGAAATCAATTACAATGTATATTTGGGCTACTCCCATATCCTAAGGAATAAAGGTTTTTAGCCTTGCACAGTTTTCATCGAAAAATACATAGAAAGGAAGAAGAAAAATGTGGGAAACATCACGAAACTAAGGTAACCCCTAAATCTCTTCCCGTCCGGAAGATCTCCTCCGTCGTATGTGCGTTCTGCTATCTTTTGGTAGCAGAATCATCCTTCAGAGGTGCTCAGATCTTCTCAATTGAAGCTTTCGATCCTCAGTTCTTCTCTTCTCTCTCCGGTTGTCATGCAATGAAAATGACTACCCCTGTGATCTGGGCGTCGTCCCCCTAAGTCATATAAGGCACTTAGGGTACGAAATAACATCCACTATTGGATTAGAGTGAAATCTGCGGATGGCCTGATCGGACAGACTCAGTAGTATCGACTAGGTTAGTTAGTAATACCGAGTCACTTAGGTTTAGTTGCGTGATCCCGATCATGTCGGTACTATCCATTGGACTCGATAGCACCAAGTTTTGTGATTTTCAAACTTCCTCCATGATGTCAACTCGGTAGCACTGGGTTTTATCGAATCATGTTGGGATTTACTGATGTTGTTTCGGTCCCACTAACTTTGGCTGTCAGTAGCACCGACTCTGGGTGAGTTTCTGGGTCCATCACTGATGTCAAGTCGATACCACTGACTATTACCAGGTCAGTAACACCGAGTCTCTGGAACTTCCTTGTACCTGAAAACACACAAAAATAACATAAGTACTTGGGATGCATAAAATATTACATAAAATAGTTAAAATCATATAATTTGATGCATTCAATAGATACATGCCATATATTTCATTTCATGCATAATAAATCAAATAAATGACTAATCTACACATGAAATCAAGGAAAAATGTGCTTGTAATAATGACTATTAATACATGCATCAATAAGTACAATAAAAAACAACGTAGACACATCCAAGTCAAACTCAACTCTATTCGGGAGTTAGTTTCTAATGGGGTCATGGCTATGGACTACATCAGTACCAAAGACAATACAATTGATCCTTTCACTAAAGGTCCTACTCTAGCCTTAGTGGAAAAATTCAGGTTGAGGATGGGATGAAAACCCCTCATTATTTGCAGACAGTTGTAACCCAACCCAACAGAGTGGAGATCCCACAAACTGGGTTCAATGTGATTATAATAAGCTATTAGATGAATTGGATGACACTATGTAATTACTTTGATGCTTCATGCATCTGTGTGTCTATACCCTGGGAAAGCTATTAGTGTCATGACTACAAGTAAGTAAGAGATTAGTCTCTAAATGGTGTCAAGTCTTAGGACATGATGTTACCAATACATCCTTGGAGACTCCAACTAAATGATTGATGTTGTGTAGACCGCAACAAGAGCATTGGGTTGTTCTCTGATATCAATCATGACATAAAATTTTGTATGCGCTGCCTTAATGCATTGTTTTCTTTTCTACCATGTCTTTATTGTGTTGTTACCAACCTATACTCTTGCACCCAAGGTTCAGGTTCAAGACTTTTGTTCACTAAGTTCCTGCAGGGGTCACAGTTGGATAACTCAACTAGATTCAAACCGAAAGGTATCTACGAAAAGCACAGTATAGAGGACTGAATAGTAGAGCACACTACACATTGAACTTTATGGGGGATAGTTATATATATGGCTGCTGCAACCATGTATATAGCATGGGTTAATTCCAATGTAGTGCATCTAGTACAAGTGAGAAATGTAGTTTTGTGTCTAGTACAAATGGGGAAGAAGTTTTATCCCACATTGCTCACTCCTAGAACTTTTATGGTCCTTATATGTAGGATCACATGTGACACTAGTGTCCAAAGGTCCTAGGAGAGGGTATTCTCACCTCCTTGGTGGGTATGGTGACCAAAAAACATACGCACACATGTGCGCGCCACACCATGCCATGCCTCACCTTGCTTGGCCTGGTTGGGCCGGATCGAGCACTGGCCCGGGCTTGTGATTTGTGACTTGTGGATTGTGTAGAATGTCTTTCATCTTCTTTTTGCACTAGGATACACTTACATAATTAATTATTAATTTAATTAATTATTTCTTTCCTAATTAAATTTATTAGTCCTAACTGGAAAGTGTCTCCTCATAGATTTTTCTACAATGTGTACAAGAGAGACCGAGTGGTAGCGTCTTAACAAGAATAGGATTACATGGCATGTAAGATATAAATATGCCTCTGGTCATTAGGGTTAAACACATCTTTTGAACAAATAGGCATCCATGTTTGAGTTCGTGTTTAGAAAACCCTAAACCCAGAGTCTTCTACCGTCTCGCTTCCGTGGTACTACATGGAGATCTTCTCATGGACGTAGCAAGTTCCTTCATCCTCTCCCTTCAGAGACACGACCTGTCAAGTGATGGTTCCTACGGTCACTAGGATGCACTGGTGGTTCAAGTCGTATTCATCTGCATCGTTCGTTGCCAAAACAAGTAAGACAATCTCTTCTCTAGGTTTGTGACCGACTCAACTAGGAGAACGAAGTCTATCCAGAAGGGTTGTAAGACACTGATTTCAAAGTATATCACGTTCATTTTTTAACGAACAACCTCATTTGATTCATGACCTTATTGTTTTTTATTCTCCTGCATTGGTTTATTCTATGCTTTCTTACCTGGATCGGCTTGAATTATTAACCTAATTGCACCTGTCACTATTGCATGTAACGACGTAATTAAAAATTAACAATAGTGGGTGCAGATGCACGCAAGATGGTGACCATTTGATCTCTGGGACCATAGTAGTGGTGACTGTGACTAGGTGTTCAAGAAGGAAAAATTGCTTAACAATTTCTTTCAAGCGTAAGTGAAGACGGCAAATGAAACTAAAGAGGGGATGGTTTCAATAATATCAAGCATGATACGACGACTGTGGAGTATAGGGACACATTGCAGAACTCCAATTAGTTAGATGTGCCGCATGATGATATGATGCACAGGAAGTCCAGAGCCATAATCTTGGACGAGACTCCATTTTTTGCTAGTTGAGGCTCATCGTGTTGAAAGACATATATACATGTTGAGGTAAAAGTTGGGCCACGATTGGATAGGGAAAATAAAAAAAAACATAATTTTGACCTAACTCATGTGAGATAGAGACCAAGGAAGTTGGAAATTTGTGTCTATTAGGATTAAGATGGGTGGACAAACTCTCATGGAGGCCGTCAATAATTTAGGGAAACTCACAGGAAAATAACATCACATTTTGTGAAACTTTCTGTATACAAATAGCTAAATACCAAAAATTATCTATGAAAATACAGAAAAAATTGAAGAAGCAATGGTATGAACAAACTAATACTTAGTAATATCTTTAGTTTTTGGTATATATATAATGATTGCAGGGTACTTACTGGTTTAGTTCATCCTTTATGAAGAATCAAACCTAATCAACTTGTGGTGAAATGAAACATTAGTAAACTATTACATGAAAAACCAATCCAGGTCTGGTTGGGATCTAAACTAACAATTTTTTATGGGTTGAAAACATGACCAGACTCCAAATTTGACTAGGTTCTCATATTCACGTCTAGAAAATCCAATTATCATTCTTTTGATCCAAAACTGACATTGACTCAGAATTTTGATAGCTCTAAACCTATCTTGTTTTTTCTCCAGAATGTGCCCAAACAAGAGCATATTCAAAACAATAGTATGGTAACTCATTCATAAAATTAATAGAAAAATGTTTTCTCTGATTCATATAGATAGAATGTAATTTTATTTGATTAAATTTTAACAAGACATACAAACAAGTTAGTATATACGTTTTGTACAAATGAATCTGGTACAAGTCCAAAACTTTAAATGATACAACCAAATTACCGACTCCTTATAAAAATAAACATAAGTTCAATAAAAAGTAACTATGTAGTATATAAAGTAACTATGTGATACGAAATGTAACTATTTGGCACAAAAAGTGACACATGGTCATAAAAGTAACTATTTGACACTAAAAGTAACATTTGATTGCAAAAAGTAAATATATGAACATTACATGCATGTTGTATATTAATAGTGAAATGTATTTTTGAAACATCCCATCTCGAACAAAACATGATTTCATACGAACCAGTAGATTATCAAAAATCATAGGAAATTAAAACCGATTTACAACAAGCACCACAAGATGAGACATATTACATCTGAGCCAACCCTTTCTTTTCATAACATATTTTCAAGGTGCTACAACATAATTCCCATCATCATGTTACATGAAAGAACAATTCCACATGCTGATTTATTACATCAAAGTACAGAAGCCAAAAACCATTGGACTCTACTACTAGATACTATCTATTCCACCAGGTATGATACCTCTGCATATCATCTCATCACATGATCTTCATCTCGCCAGGCACGTCCACCTAAAAAGGTTATTAACCAGCAGGGTGAGACACACAGTCCCGGCGAGAAACATAACCCTCTACCAACTCTATTATTATCATAGATAACTAAGCATATAGCTCAATTTAAACAACATGTAATAACTAATCGGATGTGCAAGAAGGAATATGAAGAACATGTATATAAAGAACATATGAGAAAGCTTACATCATCCAATGCCTCAACCAATGTTTCATATTTTCCCAAAGCAGAGATACTATACGGCTTGATTACAAATTATTATGCCCTGAGGAAGTGAGCTGTCCCACTCAAATCCAACCTTCGGTTGCGAAGCCCAAAACTGGTTCCATACAAGGTCATTGGGAGAGCCGGACTCCATGACCTCACCTCTTCGTGGTCAGCGCATGATAACCAAAGAAGGACCTCAGTCTCTTTCTTGAGTGGCCTCAGCCATAGGGTTAGCTCATGCAGTCTACCCTTTTATCTAGCCCGCCTTGGTACAGGTCACGACGCTAGTATATTTGAGCCACGAGCCAGTTCACCATGCTCTCTGAGCCATGAACACATTCATGCTCCATCACACTGAGCCATGGGCCTGTTCACCATGCTCTTATACACATCTTGAGTTTACAACTACAGTTGTACTGTAATCCTCCTATTTTCGGCTAGGAGAAACCCCACAAATTCAACAATATGCGCTCTAGGTAATCCCGCATGATAGACCCATTTCACCTTCACCAGTTCCCGACGATGATGGATCTATGGCCAGGGAAAACTACATGAAAGTCCATCTGTATTTAGTTAATGCATTTTAAGTGGATTGTTGGGGCAACCAAGTTGTATTAAGCAACCATATGTAAAACATGAACAACATTAGATTCTAATATTTTGGTGTCACACTATTACTGCTATTATCATTGCCGTCAACAATCATCATATTGCCATGGGATATCAATCCCTCATTTCATCACATAATTCCACTGCCTCTCAAGGCTTCATCATCATAAATCATCATGGGATATCAATCCCTCATGTTACCACTAGAGGATAACACCTCATTTAGGCACTCAACCTTTATCAGGTCATCATACATTCCTCATCATATTGGTGATACATGTTATCTTATCAACAGGGTGCATCATCATTACTCAGATATTTATCATGTATCAAATTCCACATAAGGCACATAATGATATAGTAATCATAACTCTTACCTAGCTATGAATTCAATTGATAATACCAGCATGGTTAGGGAGCATATCAAAGAGATGACTTGATCACCACCAAATACAATCTTTAAATAACATATCATGATTATCATATCATTAAGATTAAGGTTTATAGGATTGGAACAATCGTTCATTATTATGAACACATGAAGCATAAGTCATAGATGGTGTATTAAGAAATACACATTACTGTTACCATACCATGGGTATCCACCATACCCTATATCTTGTATCATCATGCACGCCATCCCTCAGGATTCATCTTTAGGGATCATACAATCATGATCTACCATCAAACATTATCAAAGGTTCACCTATCATCAACCATAGGTAACCCCCATACTAATGTTCACAACCTATTCATCATGTCTTATCATCATGATCAAAGATACGGGCTCAAGGTAGCAAGATAACTTCTAGGGTTAATGGGTTAGGGCACAACCCTCACTAGCATCATCGCCTACCTTTACCAAAACCCGACAGTGACCAACGAACCCTCACTAAAGGGGTGTCGGGTAGGGTACCAATCCTCACCCAAGGATATTAGGCACCAAAAACCCTAAGCACCATGCCTTCAGGCATACCATGCAAGAACACCTCCAAAGGCCATATCACCCATACACACCTTAGGCCATCACTGTTAATAGACCACCTTCTCAGATATCATACAACTCATAGATCTTAAGCATTTCGGGTTCCATGCTCAACCAACACATCTAATACTCTTGGGTTAGGCCACCCCACAACTGTGTCGGCCAAGAACCTCATAGAACCAAAACCACCAAGGTGCTCTCTAGGTCATCCCTACCAGGATTGACTTCCTTTTTCCTCATCCATGAATCATCATTAAGGGTATAAGGGTAACAAACTTCACATACCTGGTCCACCTATCTTCACTAGTCCTTGTGTTGCTCATGACACTATGTCACCCAAACTCTATATCATCCAAGGCCCTATATCTCCCAAGCTCAAAACATATATCGGCCTACAACTCCCTTCTTGTGTCGGGAAACCATCAAAGGGAGTATATCGGGCAAGGGCATATTGGCCAAGATATCATATCTCCTTATGGGGTATCGACCATGCACCTAACCCTGATGTCGCCCAAGACATATACACATACACACTTGTATCAGGTGAGGGTTGATGATATCAAGCAACATATCAAGGGACCATCCATAACACCCAACCTCACATCTTTATCATCCATGGAGCACTATCTTGAGCAACACACCATGACGTCCAAGAGATCATCACAACAAGAGCACCCCTATCGGTCAATCTAGAGTTTGGGCAACCCTATCACCCAAGACTCCATGTCGCCCAAGATGCCATGTCGCCCAAGATGCCATGTCGGGCAACTAGGGTTAGGGTTATCCTATCAGCCAAAGCAATCATATCGCCTCAAACTAGGGTTAGGGCATACATATCGCCCAAGGCACCACTTCTAGGGCTATCACCCACACCAAGGATCAACCTATCGTGTTTCCTATACTAATAATGATACCTATAACCAAAGACATCACCATCATATCACCCAAGATACCAACTAAGGGTTCAACCCCAAGAACATGTCGTGCAACTAAAGTAGAGCATCCATATCAGACAAGACACTATATTGTCCAAGCTAAGGTTTGGGCTTCATATCAACCAAGAGCTAGAGCTCACCTCACAACTCAAGGAAGGAACTCAACATCAAATCATGTCTACTCATGTCGCCCAAGGTAACCAAGAGGGTATATCAGCCAACTAACATGTCGCCCAACCATCATATAGAGCATAGGCTCACCTCTCAAGACAATTAAGTGAGAGAGGGGTATTGCCTAAGAACTCACTACCGTACATCTTGGATCAAGGGATCCTAAGCTCACCTCTCAACAAAAAAGTGAGATATGGGTATTTATCACAATCCATCAACCAAGGCATAGCCTATTGGGCAAGGTACTATATCGGGCAAGGTTCTGTATTGAGCAAAACCCCATATCCGGTAAGGCACCATATCGGGTTAGTCATCTTCAACCTCAAGACACCCGTCACCTTCTTGCACAAGGAAAACAAGATAAAGATAGTAATAAAACATGACCATTTCCATTAGAATAGATCTCAAGTTCCACATACACAACTATCATTGAGAAGGGTATCGATTTAAAGATAAGAATCAATGTATGCACATATGGAGAGTGAACATAATAGAGATGGTTAAGAGTTATGTAACCTGCCTTAAGAGGATCTCCATGAAAGGCATCAAGCTTCCTATTCCAAGCAGCAAGCCCATGTTCCTCACCATGAAGATCACCCATCCAAAGCTCCAAACTTGCCTTCAGCACCATCATCATCTCCTTAAGAAACAAAAGATGAAAAAGAAGAAGAAGAAGCCATGGTCATGCTTAGCTTGAGAAGAAAAGAGAGATAGAGGACCAAGGCCTTTCCTACTATCATCAAGGGTTTATCCATCGCTGAGAGGGAAGGAAGGAGGTGAAGAAGAAAGCACAAGGAAAAGCTGGTAAAGAAGCATGACTCACCAAGGTCAGATCTTGAGCAAGAAGTCTCCATGGGCAAGGAGCTCGCCCTCCCAAGCTCCATGGGAGTTTCCTTAAGCTCCCAAGCTCCCAAGATCATCCCATACAAGAAGGGGAAAGAAGGTAGATGAAAGGGGTTACTTGGGTGAAGAGGAAAGGGGTTATATACACTAAGGGAGAGAGAGGTAGCAAAGGAAAGGTGTCATAACCACATAAGCTTAGATGCCACTTGTTGCCACCCAAGCTTCACATGCACGGCCTGGTGATACACTCTAGGCTATGTATCGTGCATCTGGTCATATCCCATGGATGATACACCTTCTTGGGTGACACACACTCCAAGCCCTACCCGATACACTAAAGGACAAGATAACACATATAACATATATGGTATAAAGACCTTATAGAGATGTCACTTCTCAAATATCATCCAGACAAGGCACCCAAGCCTTCATACACGTCCTAGATGATGCCAAACTGAATTAAGAACACTCTAGTGCAGGTCAATTGCATATTGACCCTCCATTTTAGTTAATTTGCAATTTGCACCAAAACTAGCACATAAAGCACAAGCATCATCCAACCATGCTCAAACTTAGAACATAGGCCCTCCACAAGGTGCCCCATAGCATCATTCTCTTTATCATGATTCTAAATCACTAAAGACACACTCAACATGTGACATATTGCAATATAACCCCTTACTTTGGGTAAACTGCACTTTGGTCCAAAACAAGCAAACATTGTTCAAACAACATCCAAACGAGACCAAATTGGAAACATAAGCTTGTCACATGATATCCAAACATCTTGAGAGATTAGATTAAGGTTCTAAACACCTTTATTAATTAAAGAAAAGAGGGTTATCCCAAAACATGGGTTAGGGTCCTTACAAGTCATAAACCCCTAACAAGGATTTTGTCCCCGAAATCCCGAGCGGAAAAAGACGGGTGTTACTCACGCATCACATCATACAAATCCACAAAGCTCCTAGGTTTCACAGATCTATGACCAACATACTTGCTCTTCCTCCAGAGCCAAAACATGGTTTCCTTATACTGGTCACAGACTCAACCCTCCATCTCATCATCCTTTGTTTGATAACACTCTTTATATACTGGAACATCACATGCAACTCGTATCACTCAGGTATCAGTTCTTTTATTGATATATCACCTTATTTGTTATGCTTCCGCTGTGCTACTCTGATATCATAGGATTGACACTTAATCTTTGCATACTTGTATCACTATCCTTCTGCCATATACATTCCAACTGTTCCTTCTCCTTCCACAAAGGACGTCTTAAACCAAGGGAGATCTATCTCAGAAGAGGTTATCACAAGATACATACTCTACAAAACACATATAGAGTGTGCCTTTAGTGCTTTAGAATCATGAGAAAGAGAATTATGCTATGGAGCGCCTTGTGGAGGGCCTATGTTCCAAGTTTGAGCTTGGTTGGATGATACTTGTGCTTTATGTGCTAGTTTTAGTGCAAATTGCAAATTAACCAAAATGGAGGGTAAATATGCAATTTACCTAATCTAGAGTGTTCTTGCTTTAGTTTGTAATCATATAGGACGTAGATGAAGGCTTGGGTGCCTTGTTTGGATGATAGTTGAGAAGTGACATCTCTATACCAAAACTAGCACATAAAGCACACACATCATCCAACCAAGCTCAAACTTGGAACATAGGCCCTCCACAAGGTGCCCCATAGCATCCTTTCTCATGATTATAAATCACTAAAGGCACACTATACATGTGACATATTACAATATAACCCCTTACTTTTGGTAAATTGCACTTTGGTCCAAAACAAGCAAACATTATTCAAACAACATCCAAACGGGACCAAACTGGAAACATAAGCTTGTCACATGATATCAAAACATCTTGAGAGATTATATTAAGGTTCTAAGCACCTTTCTTAAGCAAAGCAAAGAGGGTTAGCCCAAAACATGGGTCAGGGTCCTTACAATTTTTGTGTATATGACATATAATTTTGGATTGATGTTATTATAATAAAACATACAAGCTTTTTACCAAAAGGTAAAATAATGTATGAAAAAGAAATAAATACAATTATAAAATGAATAACACAAATTCACTAGAAAGTAACTATCTGGTCCGTAAAGTAACTATTTGGTACACAAAGTAAATATTTGCTACTGAAAAAAACAATAGGTCATATAAAGTAATAAATTGATTACTAATAGTCAGTCATAACACTAAGCTAAAATGATCACTTGCTTTTTGTGCAATAAATGTGGTGCAACAATATTTGCAACCTTCTGAGTAAAGTAGAAATGGAATATATGTATTGTGTAGACTGACTTAGAAACCATAAATTCTAGGAAGTATATAAGAAATCCTCATTTTTTCATTTCGATAACAAAAAAAACCCTTTTGTGGCTAATCATTTATTGAGAAAATAGAAAAAAACTCAATATGAGAGAGAGTCTGTTGCACAAGATAATATTGACTCAATCTCGACAAAACATGTCCATTCTTGTAGTTTCATTCCCATGCTTTGTTGCAGTGGCCAAATTACTCGTATGGTCTCTGTTGTTGATGATCGAACAATAATCTCATGAATAAATTAAGCACGTCACCTGAATAGAAGAATGGAAAAAGCAAAGCACTTATTTTTTGTTTCTTTTCTTCCAACTCCATCTCATTGCTAGCAAGGTAAATCAAAATTAAGAACGAAACAATTGATAAAGATATGATCTTTGATGCAATGAGTAATAGAAATAAATGCAACATAGTAAACTTCTCAATCATTGTTTATATTTTCCTATATAGATATATTATAGGACTGTATACACCTTTCCTCAAACAAATCATATACCATTTTCATAATAATTAACCCATATAATTATTCCCAATGACACTTAGGAACACCTTGTTGTCCTAGAGACAACCTTGGCTTGATCCCACACCGATGGGGATCCTTCCTCCTGGGCACCAACATCTCATCAAACCACTTGTCCATCAGATTCCAACCATCTCACCCCACTTTTACTGCTGATAAACTGGAGGCCCTTCATCACAGGTGTGTAGCTGATTTCAACCAGTCAATCTTTGGCATTGTCTGCCTGCCTAAAGCCATCCTGTAGAGCTCCTAAAAAACATGTTGTTTTTGTACAAAATATGACCAGACAAACCCATAGTCGAATAAGTTGTGATTCTCCAACCTTACGACTGTCAAGGGGATACTCAACCCATCAAGCAGTGAGGCCTCTGAGTTCTCTGATCTAGCGCATGCATGCTTGACGCTGATGTTAGTAATATGCCCTAGGATCCAATCATACAATGATTGTAATGACACATCTTGTAATTGATTTGATTATTAATAAAGGTAATTTTGATTATTATTTTGTTTCAATATGAAATAATGAATAAATATAATAATGTCCTAAGAATGTATAACTCAATAACATGTGAATTCAGGTTGAGGACCTAGACATGGGATCATGTTTATGTTAAGAGTATTCATTCTTTTCTTAGTCTATAGTTGGATATTATTGTAGATATTAGGACAATAATAATACATCAAGACTAGTATGTGTGTCGATTGATGACTCTGTCTCATTAGTCATAATATTGGATATCAAATTAAACACATAGGTACTTGTTATGAACAGTTGTACTGGACATACCCACTTTGAGTGTCATACATGAAATTTAATAATGGCGGTCAGAATCACATCTCAATGGACAGTAATGATTGTGTCCTTAGCCATAAAGTCACTACAATGATTGCATGTTGTTTGATGTGATCTAACACTACTCAACATGAACTTAAAAATGGTTTCTATAAGTATATCTTAGGTATATTGTGACACATGGATTATAATGAGTGATGTAGACAGAATTTGTTCCTCTCGTTGGAGTGATATCCTGGCCACTTGATATGTGAGACTATGAAATGTGTGATCATGCTCATGTGAGTCAATATATGATACTGAGCTCATGTCTATCTCAATAGTCTACTCTAGATCAAGGAACAAAGATTCAATATTAAGAGGATGATGTTTCTAGGCCTCAATTATAATCTGGATATAGAGGAAAAGGAATTATACAATCACTATAGCACTGATCACAATACTAGGTTAAAGTTGTTCTAGAACTTCTCTAATTACTTGAATGATAAAAAAGTCTTGCTAGATACCAAGCATTCCTTGAGAAGTCATAATTTGATTATGAACATCACTATCAATGTAATTTGGAGCCTATAGGATCACACACTTAGGATGCATTAGAAAAGGAGTATAATTGTGGCCATAATTGGAAATGTTCTAAGTCAATTTATTACTAAAATACATAGATAATATATATATGTATATATATATATATATATGCATACTCAAACACACACACACACATATATATGCATACACAAACACACACACACACACACACACACACACATATATATATATATATATATATATATATATATATATATATATATATATATATATATATATATAGGACAACAATCTAGTGAGAAACATGCTATGGTGAGAGCATGAGAGGCATTTGATTAACTATAAAATGATAGATTGTTTTTAATATCCAATTTTATGGGCAAGAATAATAATTTCATTTACCTTTTCACAAAAAATAGTTGCAATCTAATACTCTTTACATGTTTATATGTACAATATACACATTTTACATCCAGCGGTCTGCCTGAAGCTCAATATTGAGCGTCAAAAAGTATTCACTTGTTGTGCATCTCAATACAAGTCCTCCATGATGAGATTATGTATGAAGAGAAGTAATGTGGTATATTTTAATCCATATATTTGGATTATGAAAAATTGATCACTATAAAAAGTTATTCAAATACCTCTCATACTCTCACCAAGATATATTTTTCACTAGATCATGTCACACAAATATATGTATATATATGAGGATGTATTTTTTACCCCCTTGGGTAACATAAATTAATAACCCCATGATTCTGGTTACAATTTGAGCATCTTGGTTACAATTTTAACATTCTAGTTGTAGATTTTTTCTCATACTCATAGTTTGGGGTAGAATTTCTTCTTCTTCTAGAAATGTCGTTTTTACAATTTTCTCATAACGTAATACAAATTTGATGTTGTTTTTCCAAAATGAGTCTATGTATTACAAATTCGGACGTCTCATCACAGGTTCGTGCTTTCTTGATACAAAACTAGATCCATGAGTAAGTAATCTTAATTACCCTACTCGGGTAATAAATAGATGGCCATAATATATGCACACACACACATATATATATATATATATATATATATATATATATATATATATATATATATATATATATATATATATATATATATATATATATATATATATTGGCGAATTCCGCTGGTCCCCAATGAAGGGACCCGGTTCGAAACCACACGGAGAAGCATCTCTTGATTTATCACCCTCCCGGGCATCCGGCCTCTGCCATGGGTTATGGGAGAGGGGTGTTGGCTAAATGGACATCTATAAAATCCCTTTGTTTTGATTATGACAAACATTTCATTCTTATTAATCTAACAAGCTACTTGAGTGTGCAGGATGACAAAGCAACAAGGGAAAATCTACAAGCTTACATATTTACATTTTCATGCAATGTAATCACTATTGTAAAAACTTGTACAAAAATATAATGTACAAGTACTTAGAATTGCATGTAAATCAAGCGTTAGATTCTCCCTAGCTAAACACCACAGTTAGACAAGTCATCCCATTCAAATAGGATTATTTTTGCACACTCACACACATAATTAGTGCCTAAATTGAAACCTTGAAACAGGATCAATCTCGGTCGACAAACCCCTCGACCGAGACACTCTCGGTCGACAATCTTCTCGACCGAGAAAGATCCAAAGTAGCCGTTAGACACAACAGACAAGTTAGTTGGCAGTTGAAGAAAGATGTTGCAAATCACTTGTTCCAGAGAGCCTGTCGGTCGACAAAAGTTCGACCGAGTAGGTGTCTCGGTCGACCATTTGTCGACCGAGATGGTCTCTGACAGCAACTGCAGAATAAATTAATTAGCCGTTGTTAAAGCAACAACTTTGTACCTAACGGCTAGTTAAGCACTTAGAAACCCCTAGAAGTTGTCTAGAACGTACTTAAGCATCCTTAGGCCATTCCTATAAATAGGACAAGCCATAGGACACTAAAAACTCACTTGTTACACTTGAGAAATACTTGAGCATACTTGAGCAATCTGTTGAAAGCAATTTGAGCATTGTGATCATTGGCCTACTTTCCCCTTAGCTCAAATTTCGTGTCTTATAGGCTAGCATCTCCTTACTACAGCACTTACACTTCTACACTCATTGGTTAGGAGATCAATACGCTTGATATAGGCAAATCAAGCCTTGTGCTTAAAAGGATAAGTTGTAATTTCTATTCTCTTTCTTGTTCCTTTTTATCCTTTGTATTCTCCTTGCTACTCCTAGGGTTGGAGGCTGCGGATTGGAGAGAGTTTGACTTCTCAGGTGGAGAAGGGGACTTCAAGCTACTTTAAGAAGGCTATCACACGGGAAGCTACTTCAAGAAGGCTATTGCAACGGGAAGCTACTTCAAGAGGAAGGCTGCTTCAAGGTGGTGCAATTACTTCTAGGTGAAGGCTGCTTCAAGGTTGGGCGATTACTTCTAGGTGAAGGCTGCTTGAAGGGTTTAGGAAAAGAAATTGTATTTTATGTAAAATCCTTGCGAGGTAATAAAATAAATTTCTTTTCAAATCCCGGTTGGGTAAGCAACCGGGTAGTGGACTGACTTCCTTAGTATTTGCTAAGGTTGGAACCACTCTAAACTCTTGTCTCCTTGTCCAATATCTTTGTGATTGATTGTTTGAGTTAATTAATTATTAAAATCTTTATAAAACTCTATTCACCCCCCCTCTAGTAGTTTTCAATTGGTATCAGAGCAGGCTTCAAGAAACCCTAACCAGGTCTTGAAGAATGGAGGGAAATGGTGAAAGGTGCTGTTTGGACAAAACCACAACATGCTGCAATTGGTGTTTAGGAACAAGCCACAAAACAACCGAATGCCCATGGAGATCAAAGGAAGAGCACAAAGAATGTCTTATTGCTACAACTAGTGAAGAAGAAGAAGAGGTAAGTCTCTTTGATTTATCTAAAGAAGAACTTATTGCTATTATTGAAGAGACACATAATAAATATGTTGAGTGCAAAAAGAAATTAAAGAAATCAAATAAAGAAAATGATGATCTAAATGTTAAACTTCTTGCTCTTGCATCTGAAAATGAGGATCTCAAAGAGGGAATTAAATATTCTGATCTTAAGTTAAAATCTATGGAAGCCGATTGCAAGCTCCTTTCTGTTGAAAATTCAAACTTGCAGACTCAAGTAAACGATCTTCAAAAACAACCATTATTGTGCACCCATATAGACTATGACACTATTGTTAAAGAAAGAAATTTATTGTCAACTAATCTAGACCAAGCAAAACTAGATATTAAGAAGAGAATGGAAGAGATTGCCAAGTTACAACAAAAAGTCAGTAATTTAAATAATAATGGCATTCTTGATCAAATCTTAGATAATTCCTATCATCAAATTGGGAGAAGAGGACTAGGTTATAAGCCTAAAGGGAAGTCCTATCAACCTAGTTGGAAAAAGTCACAAACCCAGCAATCTATATATGTACCTAAAGGAACAAATACATTTTTACCAAAGAACAACCTAGAACAAAACCATAGAAAATGACTTGAGGTTGATTCTATATGTTGCCATTATTGCTCACGTCTTGGACATTACTCTTTTTCATGTCCTTATAAGAGAAAAGATGTCGAGTTAGTTTGGGTTCCAAAACCTCCAAACTAAATGAACAAAATCAAGTTGAGATATGACCAAAGACATTAGTTGCATATTTCTGTGTCTATCTCAACTCAACATAATGAGATTACAAATGTAAATGAAATTAATATTAGTTTATTCCCTAGATGATTTAAAGTTATGCTTAGTCAAATGAAAAGAAAATTCCTATTTTCACATGATTGTTCGTAAAAGTATTTTCTGGTCTTTTCATATACTAATCATGTAATCGAATTATCATTGTATGATGTTATTACCATTATACCATGTTTTCATCATTGGGTGTGCATAGATAATGAAAATTGTATACATGGATCCATAAGAATATATAGGCAAGCAAAAATGATTTATTAGTTATATGTTATTGCTTGCAACACAATCCATAAATTAGTATCTTTAAAAATCTTGAGAAAACTAATTGTACCTTCAATGAAGAATCTTAAGTAGTATGCTTCAACTTGATATTTAATTAAATCTTATGCATATATTATACTCAATATATTCAATCTGAAAATCTGCAAAAAATTTGCCTCTTGGTCAAAATAAAATTTGACAAAGGGGCGCTATGGTCGTAGTCAAATTCGACCTAAAACAAGTTTGACATAATAACTATTTGGATATCCTTTTATGATTAAAAGAACAATTAATCACAACTTGTCCAAATATTGTCAATAATAAACACAAAATTACTCCCTTGGAAAATCTATATATGTGTTTTACAAAAATAGTCTATCAATTACATTAAAAATCAGCTTCAAATTCGTACTCAGTAAGTTTCTCGGTCGACGAATTTTTCGACCGAAAACCTCTCGGTCAGCCCCTCTTTCTCGACCGACAGAATCTAGATAGATTTAGTATCAGACATACTTTCGGTCGACAAATGTTCGACCGAGACAATGTCGGTCGACAATTGTTCGACCGAGAAATAGCCGTTGGATATAACCATTGTAAACCGACCGTTATGACCGTTTATGACCGTTATATGACCGTTGGGGAGCCAAGTGGCGCGTCTGCAACATGACCGTTGCGGACGCTCGGTCGACGAGTCGTCGACCGACCAGGTAGCTGGATTGTTATAAAAGGAACCAAAAACGGGTCACTTCCTCACACTTGCATACTCTTGCTTCCATAGGCTCTCTCTAGTGCATTTTTGTGCAACTCTTTAGCATCCTCATTCCCAAGCCTTCCTTGCTTCTTCTACACCTTCAAGCAACACAATGGCCTCATCATCTGCTCATGGGAAGAAGAAGGTCGCCGGCAGGAAAGGAAGGGAAGCTCGGGAAGCTACTCCACCACTGACGATCATCAACGACATTGCCTTCGTCGATGGAGATGCTGGTGATCGGTATCTACGGCTTTCCTCTAAAGCTCCTCTCCCACGACGACCAGTTGAAGTTATGGACTTCATCAACATCGTCGACTTGGAGGACCTTTTCGAAGTACAAAAGATAAAAGAATTCATCAACCCTTCTTTTCCTTCCTATTCAATCAAGGTAGTGAATGAATTCTATGCAAACCTCATTTCCCACTCTGAAAATGAAACTATCTTCTTCTACACTATGGTCAATGGGCATAACTTCCGATTTACTGAAGGGGATATTCTTGAAATGCTAAACATTGACATAGATGAATATCAAGACAGCCTCGACCTTACTTCTGGAAACCCCCTTAACCAATTTCTCCAAGATGACCACACCATTAGTCTTAGTGACATCAAAAGGACCATTTTTAAATCCAATACAACCTGTCACGAAGATAGAGGCACATATTATGCTATAAATCTTAAACCAGCTGCTAGGATTGTAAACCTTATTGTATCAACAAACATACATCCTAGAGCCAATAAGTCTGAAGTTCCTGTTTTTCATATGTGTCTAATATATGCCATTATCCAACGTATTCCCACAAATTTTATCCGCATCATTCTTAAAAACATGTTTGAGTTTTCTGGCAATCCTCCATATGCCGATTTTATATGCCAAATTACTCAACATTTCCTTAAGACCCCACTTGAGGATATGGGATATACATGGGAGCGTAGACCACAAAAAATAAGTAAGAATACAGTAGAAAAAATGGGAATTGATTTTGGTCATAAAAGGGCTAGAGTTGAAGGAGAAACATCTCATCAAGACATACCACCACCCCCTCCTTCTACTAATCTATCACATGACCCCATTCAAAACACTCTTACTTATATAGCTGGTTCCCAATATCACCTAAGCAAACAACTAGACTATAACCATCATGCCATGACTTATATAAACCAAAGAATGCAAACCCTTTCACCAAACCAACCTGATGAATATCCGTATTCTTTAAATCCTGGCATGCTCAATCCATACAATCCTTCGTACAACTATTATCAAACTCCATCTCCACCATCTGTGGATCTTACGCACACTCAGTTTTCATCCATGCAACTGCAAGATATTGCCGCTCATTTTCGATTTGACTGAGTACCTACATTCTTGGAAGCATATGCTCTAACTAAGACAGGTGCTCTAGATTGGCAAACATTGGTCCAATATTATGGAACTGAGCCTTTTCTTGGGAAAGACCCTGACATTGATATAATCCTTAAGTCTTTCCAGTAAATGTTGGAGTTATTGTAATGATATCTTTTGAATAATTGTAATGGGTCATCTCTATATGATGTGTCTATCTTTTTATGCTTGTAATACATGCTTTTAATGAAATTGGCCATCTTTACTTGATTCCAATGGATATTTTTATGTGAGACATATTCAAAATATGGATTATAAGATCATCATTGTAGAACATACCAAATAAGGGGAGTAATAAATAAAAATGCAACCTTTATAATTGTGGCAAAATTGACAAATTACTTAAAACAGCTATGAAACAAATCCAGACACATTCTCGGTCGAGAAACTGTTCGACCGAGAACACTATCGGTCGAAAGATCGTCGACCGAGCAGGTTTCTGTTGTCAAGTTTGCAATAAAACTGAATATATTCGCAAATTCATCATGTTTATCCTCATCGTGTTGAAGATAAAATTGGCGAAACCGCTTCCACTTTGGAAGATGTTTTCTTTGATATTGGTGCTACTTAAACACAAGCTCTTGGTTGTTATATGGACATCATTTTAATGTACTTAATCTTAGTATACTTTTGATAAAGGTCAAAATCAAAACTTAAAATCATTTGTGACCTTAGCAGCCTTAAATTGCTTTAATTGTAAGATTAAGGGGGAGCTCATAAAAACAAATTTGATTATTTGATTAAGAAGCTTACAAAATCATTATTTGGAGCTTGTTACGACCTTAGTATTTTTGGTTATGAAGAAATCTATGAATTTCAGAAAAATGATATAACTTGTACTTAAAGGAACTCTCTAAACAAATCGGGACTTAACATCCCTTGCATTTGGATGGAGACATTTTTATGTACTCTGAGATTAAAGGATTCTCATATCATTTTATGGGCTTAACATTCCTTGTAAAATGGATGAGAAATCAATACATATGCCATGTATCTAACAGGATCTCATATCATTTCAAGGCTTAACATCCTTTGCAAATGATTGAGAAACAAATTGTGGCTAAATTAGAAAAATATGATATTAAATCCATGTTCCTAATAGGATATCTAATTAAGGGGGAGTTTTTATCCTTAACGGTTATCTTTTTGAAATGACAAAGGGGGAGATATAAATATAAAATTAACATTTAGTCAAACTCAATTAATGAGTTTCATAAATAAACTCTTGGCTTTACATTGAAAGTTGCTATATTCCCAAATGATCTGGATTTCATGTTCCATAATTCATGGGGAATAATAAGCACACATTTTATACACAAGAGAAAAAGCTACAAAAGGTAATCTAAAGGTATGAAACTCATATGTTTTATATTTCCTTTATTTATATTTTTGAAATGTTTGTCATCTTCAAAAAGGGGGAGATTGTTGGCTAAATGGACATCTATAAAATCCCTTTGTTTTGATTATGACAAACATTTCATTCTTATTAATCTAACAAGCTACTTGAGTGTGCAGGATGACAAAGCAACAAGGGAAAATCTACAAGCTTACATATTTACATTTTCATGCAATGTAATCACTATTGTAAAAACTTGTACAAAAATATAATGTACAAGTACTTAGAATTGCATGTAAATCAAGCGTTAGATTCTCCCTAGCTAAACACCACAGTTAGACAAGTCATCCCATTCAAATAGGATTATTTTTGCACACTCACACACATAATTAGTGCCTAAATTGAAACCTTGAAACAGGATCAATCTCGGTCGACAAACCCCTCGACCGAGACACTCTCGGTCAACAATCTTCTCGACCGAGAAAGATCCAAAGTAGCCGTTAGACACAACAGACAAGTTAGTTGGCAGTTGAAGAAAGACGTTGCAAATCACTTGTTCCAGAGAGCCTGTCGGTCGACAAAAGTTCGACCGAGTAGGTGTCTCGGTCGACCATTTGTCGACCGAGATGGTCTCTGACAGCAACTGCAGAATAAATTAATTAGCCATTGTTAAAGCAACAACTTTGTACCTAACGGCTAGTTAAGCACTTAGAAACCCCTAGAAGTTGTCTAGAACATCCTTAAGCATCCTTAGGCCATTCCTATAAATAGGACAAGCCATAGGACACTAAAAACTCACTTGTTACACTTGAGAAATACTTGAGCATACTTGAGCAATCTGTTGAAAGCAATTTGAGCATTGTGATCATTGGCCTACTTTCCCCTTAGCTCAAATTTCGTGTCTTATAGGCTAGCATCTCCTTACTACAGCACTTACACTTCTACACTCATTGGTTAGGAGATCAATACGCTTGATATAGGCAAATCAAGCCTTGTGCTTAAAAGGATAAGTTGTAATTTCTATTCTCTTTCTTGTTCCTTTTTATCCTTTGTATTCTCCTTGCTACTCCTAGGGTTGGAGGCTGCGGATTGGAGAGAGTTTGACTTCTCAGGTGGAGAAGGGGACTTCAAGCTACTTCAAGAAGGCTATCGCACGGGAAGCTACTTCAAGAAGGCTATTGCAACGGGAAGCTACTTCAAGAGGAAGGCTGCTTCAAGGTGGTGCAATTACTTCTAGGTGAAGGCTGCTTCAAGGTTGGGCGATTACTTCTAGGTGAAGGCTGCTTGAAGGGTTTAGGAAAAGAAATTGTATTTTATGTAAAATCCTTGCGAGGTAATAAAATAAATTTCTTTTCAAATCCCGGTTGGGTAAGCAACCGGGTAGTGGACTGACTTCCTTAGTATTTGCTAAGGTTGGAACCACTCTAAACTCTTGTCTCCTTGTCCAATATCTTTGTGATTGATTGTTTGAGTTAATTAATTATTAAAATCTTTATAAAACTCTATTCACCCCCCCTCTAGTAGTTTTCAAGGGGGAGAGAAATCTTTCTCTCTTAATCCCGTATATATATATATATATATATATATATATATATATATATATATATATATATATATATATATATATATATATATATATATATATATATATATATATATATATATATATATATATATATATAGAGAGAGAGAGAGAGAGAGAGAGAGAGAGAGAGAGACAAACACACACACACACACACACACACACATATATATATATATATATATATATATATATATACACACACACATACACAAACATATATATAGTGGTTAGGAAGTGTGTACTGGCTGGTACATGTACTGGCCATTAAAATGGCACATGTGAACTATGGTCATAAAATCTAACCATATGGATATATTCAACACTATATTTATTAAATGTGTTTAAAAAATCATCACCATATCTGATTTGGATCATGAGAAATATCAATATATCATCCAATGGTTTTTGTAGTTTTTTGAATTTACTGTTGATTACAAAATACTCATATTCTTTCATAGGATGATGTATGGATATTAGATTGTAGTGATTTTTGAAACAAATTTAAGGGGTACACATCACATCCATACAGTTATATTGTTGAATAAAGTTTCACAATCATCATAAATGAAGTTGGACACATGTAAGCTACATGTAGTCAGATACACAATTCTTTTATATATATATATATATATATATATATATATATATATATATATATATATATATATATATATATATATATATATATATATATATATATATATATATGGGCCCATCTTTATTGCCTGCGCGGGTAGCTACCCGCCCACCCTTCTGAGCAATTTTTTTCAAATTTTTTTTTGCAATTGTAGAGGACTATTTTGTCTAGCTATCCAAACAAATTTAGCCAAAAATAATATCATTTGCCCCTCCAAAATCAAAAAACCCGTCCTTATATATATCTGCTGTATATTTTGTACAGAGCTACTTTTTTGGCCAGCAGAGTTACTTTTTTGACACCATAGTTACTTTTTTTACAGCATAGCTACTTTCTTATCTAGGAGAGTTACTTTTTTGGCTGCAGGGTAGTGAAAATCCATGCTACCCGCGCGGGCAATGAATGAACACCATATATATATAAATATATATATATATATATATATATATATATATATATATATATATATATATATATGATCATAAAAAATATCAGATCTTACCTATATATGCGGTTGTAGACAACATCAGATTAGGGTTGTAAATGGGTTGCGTATTACCCATTTACCCACCACCCATATCCTATAGGGTAGGGTAAGGGTAAGTATATGTTTACCCACCATCCGCTTACCCTTTACCCCTTCTACACACATCTAAAGAGGATAGGGTAAAGGGAGAAACTTTACCCCACCCGTTTTACTCATTTACCCATCAATATAAAGTTGAACCACTTATTTCATATTCTAATATAATTACAAAAGCCTACGAACAACCCAAAGCTCACCACAACTTCTTAATTTGTGCCAATATTTGATTCCAGGAACTTTTTGAAACCATTGGTAGCATGTCACAATTTTCATCAATATATATTAAAGAGAAACAAAATTCATTAATAAGAAACATTGTACTAAAGAGGTTAGACCTTATTCGTAAAAAATTATTTGGGTGAACTATTAGTATTTTCTTTGTATATCACCAAATATTATAATTATCATTATACAAAATTTAGTTTAGTTGTTTCTTGTGTTCATGTAGGAAATATCATAGGAAATTATATTTGAAACTTTCATATATCTATAATCATGTTGTTTTAACCATTTCACCCATTACCCTACCCAATTATCCTATGGCTAAATGAGTGTCGGTAAGAGTAGGGTAGAGGTTTTTTTAAGAAAGGGTAGTTACCCTACCTATTACAGGAAACTTATATATGGGTAAGGGTAAAACTAAGATTTTACCCTACCCTATTCATTTACAACCCTACATAGGATCACCAAAATCGACTGTAGACGTATCTATTTCTATTATCATATTTGTGTGCTATCCACATTCTTTCCTATTTTTCAGGTTGTTGATTGATGATGTCTCCAAACATAAGATGATGACCTAGAGCTGAACGGTTTTGGTTCATGCTTCCCACTCGACTTTAGAAAGTACATGGCCACTTTGTGGCAATTTATTTCTATTCTAATCCTTTCAGCTTACCAAATTCTCAAATTCTATTATTTATGTGGTTGTATTAATAATGAATTTCTCTCTCTCTCTCTCTTGCCTCATGCCACTCATAGAGCACTTGCTTCCATATTAGCCATTAGTGCATCGTGCAAGTCCAATTACTATGTGCCTACAAGTGTGAAATGGGGAATATGGACTTGCAGTTCTTAATGGTATACAAGTGTCATATGTACATTTCATGTTATAAGAAAAAGGCAACATGTTGAACTGAATGAATATAATATGTAGTCATTTGTTTGGAAAAACATGAGAAAAAAGTTCTAGCAATCACTCACGCTTAGCATTCTGGTTATACAAATGCAACATTTAGCTTTAGTTAAGAAAAAACATTCATATTTTACTAATAGTGCTCTTTTGTCAACTCTCTTATATTTATCACCACTCCTTATAAATACATCAACCCTTATACTACAATACTAATCATGATAATCATAGAGTAAAAATTTTCACATAGTATCCTTGCTCACAAAAAAAAAATGTTGAATCAAGCCTATGCGAATCAAGTTTTCCAAATTCTTTATAAATGTGTTGTGCATTGGACTTGAATTCTGAGTGTTTACTTATAATATGAAGCATGATTATACTTATTATTTACAAATGTGTAGCTTAACTATACTGTACATGTTAGTTGTTTTGGCATTGTTTCCCAGTATGTGCCCATAACCAAATCCACATATATGGATACATATGTAAACATCTCCATTTTCTCTTAGTGGTAGGAAAAATTATCTCCCCTCATACATGTGTACCACGACTTCTATAACATGTGGAGATTATGTATTATAGGAAATTGAACCAATGACACAAAAAGTAAGATAATTCTACCTTATGTGTATATCATTTATCTCTAAGGGCTCACATCTATGTATAGAGTGCAATTATGTTTTCTAATATTAGAATCAATACCTTTAATATATGGTGTTGATGTTGGTAGAGCTCAATGCATCACGAACAATAACTATAGGATCATCAACATCTATGCTCACATTAGAATGACTCAAACATCATTGGTTCCATGATGATAGCAATGAGTGGTTTGCATGATGAAGTAATTTCATGACACCTATTCAATATTACATTTAATTTCTGGTGGTAAAATAAGGGAACCATTGTGTTTATTTTTCTATTTTTATTTTTTTTTCTTGGAATGGATATATTAGTTTTGTATTTTGTAAACATAAATATTATCTTTTTTGAGCAGTCATTGGATACACTTTTTTTATCCTATTAACCAAATATTTTGTTCTATAAAATATACTAAAACAATGAAAGATTTTTCATCCATCCTATTCAAAATTTAACTTAAAGAAGTACCATAAGCTCTACATAATTCTATCAATAAAAAATTATTAGCATTTCCTAGTAGGGATACATTGTTAGGAACTAACAATGACGAAGAGTGAAACCCTAGGAGATCCTAGGGCGAGTGTCAGTGGCTGACTTTTAATGACAAAGAGAATGATAGAGACCCTCCAAGACACCATAACTCTATACTCCTTGTCTCTATCGGGGTACACTTGACCTATGTAGGTAGAAAATCCACTCATCAGATAACATCTAATAAGGAAAGAGGAAACCAAACCATGGAAGTAGACAACTTGTACCAGTTCCCAAATCTTCAAGGAACATCAAATAACCTAACTTCTCAAGTAAACCCACTGTCGTTACAGTCCCAAAACCTTCTTACAAGACAAGGTGAATGGAAATCAAGATGAGTGCCATGCTTATATCAAAATTGGTGTAAATGACTTTGGCATCTTCCTACAACTTGAGGATGTTGTTGTCTCCAAGGAAAATAGTTATACAACATTTGACCTCAAGAAGGAAGCACTAGAGGATATTTTGAAGCCCTGTCAATACATGGGAGTCGTTAAGCTATTGTTTAGAGAAATAGGATTTCTTACTCCAAGAGATAGAATTCACTTGTTGTGGAAATGGATAGGTGGTTTTGACTTGATTGATATTTCCAATGAATACTTCATCGTCCAACTTCAAAGGGAAGATGATTACATAAACACACTTACACGATGGACTTGGCCCATATCTATATCATACCTCATGGTTTAGAGATTCTATCAAAATTTCTCCCCAGAATCAACATCACCACCTAAACTTGTAACTTGGATTAGAATTTAAAACCTTCCAATCCATATCTACCAAGATGTCCTAGTAGAAAGATCGAAGATCGCATGGGGAAGAAGATCAAAGTAGATCTTAATACTAAACTCCAACACAGAGGAAGATTCCACACACATTATCGTGAAGATAGATTTTGCTAAACCACTAGTTCCTACCATAATGATATCTGGAATGACTTAAAAAATTGAATACAGAAACATCCCTTTTATCTGTATGCACTATGGGAGAGTTGGACACATTGAGAAGGATTACGGGAAGCGGTTAGCTGAGGTCAATGTTGTAATACAAGCTAGTCTTTAAGAGGGTAGGAGGACCATAGAGGAACCATCATCAAAAGAAGGCTTTTTAGAACACATCCATGCCCATCCCAACCCAAGTAAGCAAAGAAAGAACAAATAGGTTCCAAATACTAACATGATTGTCAATGGCTCAAACCTAATTCAAGAATTGGCTAATTTTGATGAAGAGGAAGACACACAAAAAATTATAGAAGTAGAAGTGGTTGATAGGGTAACAAGCGGTATCGATTGGATCCAGAGAAAGAAAAATTCTAAGAACAATGAACCAAGAAACAAAAACAATAGAGGAAAACATCACCAACAGTCTTCAGAGAAAGAACAACAATAAAAAACTTAGACAATACCCCAAACAAACATAATAAAATCAATACAAGATGAGCATTTAGTGGTTGATATCATAGTAGAGAATCAGATCTCCTCAAGAAAACGGATACAGGGAGAAGGGAGGGGGCAGTACCCCTACCCCAGAAATGTAATTATGAGATAATCTTCCCCAAGAGTTCACATCAACAAGCTTCCACTTCCCTTATCTACTATGTGGAGTTGTAGTTATTTAGCTATAGTCTACTATAAAGGCGGTATAGTTCCTCAAAAGAATCCCATAAGATAACCCCTCTCTAATCCCGACCTTCAATGTGGGAAGTGCAGACCCAAAGAGAGGTCCTTTACCACACTCATCAGGCTCCAACAACACTACTGTGGGTATCCATCTATGCAACAGGAAGGTGATCCTCCAGGGTGTAGCCAATACATCTTCTAATAGAAAAGAGGGAAAACTTCTAATATGCAAGACTTATAAGTTGAAGTGCTTACAATATGATCTTCCACCCTTCTTGAATAGGATAAATGAACATAATGAGCTAGAATATTCATGGTATCTATGAGAAAGATATCCAAAACTCTGTAAAGGAACTTGTATGTAAATACTGTGTCCAAGTACCCAACATTTACAAACCAAGGTGCAAGTTGCACTAATGTTGTAAGTATCATCAAAAAGATCAAATTCAGAAACTCACATTGAGTTGAGGCAGTTGGTTTCTCTGGTGGAATCTGGGTGTTATGGAAATAAAATATCAAAGTAGACGTCCTGGAATCCCACAAACAATTTATCAACTACAAAGTTAATAATAACCATTTTTCACCTTTGTTTATGCCAGTACCACAAAATGTGGAAGTACCTCTGGGAACATCTTTAGATTATAGCCACAAACATTTTACGTCCTTGGATCATTGTAGAAGACTTTAATGTGGTGTTGTTCCCCTTCAAAAATGTAGACAACAACAAACCTTTGACGCTTCAAGTAGTAGATATTCATGGACACTCTGGGAAATTGTGGTCTTGTAGACTTGGGTTCCATCGATCTGAAAATGCCCTTCAAAATATGTCTCCTACACAAAATGCTTGATAGGGCATGTGGCAATAAACTCTAGATAGATGAGGTTTTATACAGTTAAGGTGGTAGAATGTTTGCACTTTGATCATGCACTCATCGTGATCTCATTCTCACCTTAGCACTATGCTTCTCAAAAGAGATATCAAATGCATGTAGCATGAGACTCCTATTGGTCCTTCAAAACCTTCCTCATAGAATTGTAGGACACAAACCCAAACTTCAACCAAGCATCAACAATCTTTCTTCATCACATAATGACATGGGACATGAATATGAGGAAAAATGATAGATGATTCAAAGACTTACTGATGAACAATATAAAATGCTACCAACTACAACTAGCTCTTTCATATAAAGCACAACAGAAGAAACATTGACAACACTTCAAGATCAATTGTATGAGATCCTACCAAAGGAAGACATTTTCTAGCAACAACGTGCCTGATTGATTGGCTAAGGCTAGGGGACTCCAACACTAAATACTTCCAATCACTTGTAAAGACTAGGAAATGGAGAAACAAGATTAAAGGATCTGTATGCTCTTGGATTGACGATGCAACTCAGGTCAAAAGTCTTGTCTTTGATTTTTTTTGAATCTTTATTAGGACTCGAATAACTAGAACATGCTCATTGCATGCCATCCATTCATTGGCATCTTCCCTAAACTGGATGCACCTATGATCTCTGCAACATACTCAAATCCTAATGAAAAGAAGATTTGGGACTCACTCTGAGCCATGAATCCTCTAGAGCCCCTGGCTCAAATGGAATAGATGCATCCTTCCTCCAATGGTACTAGAAACTGCTTAAACACCAGCTCTCCAACTTCATCTCTTCACATTTCAATCCATAATAATACCGATGTCTATATGTGATATAGTTGACCATATGGTCAGACAATTCATATGGAACAAGTAAAGTTCTAATCAACACTTGAATCCTGTTACTTGGCAAAATGTGGTCAAACCTTACAACCAATGATGATTAGGAACAAGAATTAGTAGATAATTTAATAAAGCTCTAGATACGAAGATGGGGTCGAATGATCTTCAAAATGAACCAGTTCCATGGATAACACTCGTGAAGGCAAAATATACAGTCTCAATTGGCCTATGCACCTCAAGACCGCACATATGGAGAAACAGTTTGTCATGTCTAAACATAGTACACAACCACTCCAGGAGGATAGTTCTATTAGGCACATATATAACTTTCTGGTCAGATGAGTGGTTAGGGGAAGGATCCATCCCCTCCTTAAAACTTGTAAATATTATCCTAAATGATATCCTTGATGTCAAGGTCTCTTGACTGGTCTTTGACAATGATGAATGGGACACATGCTTCCTAAATGAGTGGTTTATAATATATACATTTACAAGCATTTGGCAGATGCCTACACCTAGAAAATCATTCACTTCTGACATTTATGTAAGGAAACCTTCTCATGATGGATACTTCTCGACCAAGTTAGCATATATATAGTTCATAATGGTACAACATAAGATTCAGGATGCTTCAAGCTCATATGACAAGCGACCCTATACCTTCGATACAAAGCCTTTCTTTGGCTAGTTCACCATGACAAACACATGACCAACCACCTTTATCTTGTAAGACACATGTCTTTAGATTCCAAATGTTCTCTCTATGGTTCAGATGATGAAATCATCTTACATGCCCTAAGGGATTGTCATATCACCAAGTGTCTATGGAATCACCTTATACCTCCCCAAGCCTCATAATTCTTCGAGACGAGGTCACCAACTAAATGACTACTATACAACTTAGAAAATATGAATGACACACCAAACTAGATCACTATATTCACCACAAGATGCCAAGTGCAATAGAAATATAGAATTGACTCATTGTTTGATAACACTGCAAAACCAATAAGTTAAATGCTAGCAGTCTGTCAAATGGAAACTAAATATATCCTCCTAGAAATGAAGCACACCATACCTATACAAGCACCATGCTTCAGTAATCCACAAGTCTTCATTCCTCAAGACATGCTTCTTCTCAATCTCGATATGGCAGTTAACATTATTAAAAATATCACATGCATAAGCTGCATTTTTAGAGACCGAATGGGACGTTGGATTCATGGGGACACCATGCACATATAAGGTCTTGATCCTCCAATGGGTGATCTATGTGCAATTTTAGAAAACTTAGATCAAAGATAGTACCTTTCAAGACCCTATCAGCTTATCATAGACTCGATCATAGTTGCAAGACTAATAAGCAAAACTAGTCCATTCTCATGCAAATACAAATTGTTAGTAAGCTAAATCATTCAAATAATCAAGAACTCCAATGTGCAAATCATAACACATCTGAAAAGAAACCAAAATCATTTAGCAGACCAACTTTCAAAACACCGCCTAAAGCATCCAAATGAAGGAGGTCAATGGACTAGCTTCTCAGAGTTCATAAAGGATACTCAGCTCAAAGAAAAGTAGATTTTAATAATAGGAAATCAAGCAGAATTCACTTTGGAGGGCATTAACTCTCACATAAGGAATTGGTTCATCAATTTGATATTCCAAAACATACGTTTGAGGATTTGATTAATGATGGAAATTAACTCATTTCTATTTTTTTCTCAAGTTGTAAACATCAAGTTGTTAGGTATATTTACCCATTTTCTGTTTACATTATTGACTATGCACTAGGGATTGAAGCTTACATGCAAAGAACACTAAGCTACAATAGAGGATAGATTGTGAGATAATATCATCTATTTAACTTCTAACCTATCTTACAATGATTTAAATATCTAGAACCTAAGTCTCATCTTTTGTGGTTTTGATTCTCTATGTCAAATTTTTATTCAAGGTTAGCTCCTCAATAATGAATTGCCTATAGAAAACATTTTTGAATATTAGTACTAATCTATGATGCCATATATTTTATAATAAAATATATAGTATATGGGTGTTAAATATGTGTATCATAAATAATTAATTTTTAATGGGAATTTATATTTTGTATTATAAATAGTGGATCGATAAATTATATACAACAATGCCATTATATTTTAATAAAAAATCTCCAGTCAATTAGGAGTAAGGAATTCAACTTCTGTGCATTATCATAGACTCTTCACTTCTCATAATGTCTCTTACCTTGTTTCCATTTCTCCTATATCTCACACTTCTTAATGTTCCCATTAAACCAAATCCCATAACATGAATATATCCCCTTCTCATGTACATCCATTTGTCTAACCTAAATGAATGTTCACCCTTCTCAAATACTTCCACCCTAATCTTCTTCACTCTCTTCTCTTTTTCTATTTTAACATTTTTTATTATCACAAAGGACTCACTTCGTTTAATAATCAATACAAGTATCAAAAGAAGGAAATAATGTAAAACAAACCATCCCACACACTTGCTGCTTGCTAATTGGAACAATAACCAACTATCGGTCAGCATTGAAACCCAATCAACCCCTCTCCTCTGCATATACATATTTCCTTGTTGAAACCCCACAATGAACCATTTATTCTCTTTGTATCGATTTTTTTCCTATTGAAATCCAAATAACCTCCGCACGATATCCCTTTCTCCATCATTCCATCAGAAGAAAAGTAAATTGAGTCAACCACCTGCACAATATCCATATAGACTCGTCACATATTTGTTGAAACCTATTTTGGAAGATTGTACTATTCTAGTAGACCATACATGTTATAATATAATGTTTCATATAAAGTTGATAAACATGTGCATAAAAAATATGCATCAAGATGATTCATGAATTAATGGCACTATATTGAATCAGTAAAATATCTCTCATGTAAGATGTAGCCCCACTAAATGATAAATAATATTGATCACATATATTTTAAATTTGTATATGCAAATAATATACAAACAAAATAACACCTCATATTTACACGTACAAAATTCACAAATCTTAACCTAATTTTTGTTCTTGTTACATTAATTAGATTGACTCAATGCTTCACTAAACTGACACTAACTTCACATAAAAAATGGTATGGTAATGAATAAACCATATGCTATTGTTATCTACTTGTAACTTACATTTGATTCCATATAATCCAATAATCAAGAAAAGTTTAAAATATACCAAGGATTGAATATTAAAAATAGTTCTTTATTCTCTTTGTAATAATAGAAGTTTCCTAATGAAAATCCAATACGCGTAATATGACACGGGCATGAAACATGTGCTTTTACTAGTATATGTGTGTATATATGTGTGTGTATAACTGACCCCCTCAAATCTTAAACAAAAAAGAAGATCAATAGAACATTATTATTAATCATTCATTTGCCTTAAAATAGATTGAGGACACCCTAATTATAATTTCATGAAAATGTCAACAAGTTTCCATTATATCTTGGTTATATAAATGACATAATAATATACTTATTTAAGAATGGTTATACTACCTAACCAAATCTTGGGATAATTAACTAGAAGAAACAAGTTTTTCATTGCTAAAAATTGAGGTCTTTAGGACCATGTTTGACCAAAGAACAAAAATGGGAAAGAAACGGCATGATTTCATACCTAAAATAGCAAGTATTCAATTAATATGACTAATTAACCTATAGTCTTGTGCACTTACACCTACATTTACATGTCATTCATGTTTCTTTATTTTCCCATTTTTAGACCATGGATCTCACGTTCAATGCCGCTTGGCTAAATTTTTTCTGCACTCGGATCTATCAAACACCTCCTCCCTCAACCATTTCTTTCTTCTTTTGATGTCACAGTATCACTTCCCTCTTCTCTCTTGATATTTCTATTGTTTCATCTCATCCCAAAATCTCTTTGTCATCTCTTCTTTGAGTTGACAGAGTCATACTTGCCAACTTGTTGTCACATGTAACACCGAGATGATCTTAGACTACAAATTTCTCTATGTTTTCATCAACATGGATGCCTAAGCCACCCCAAGCCTTAATATTGTATACGAGATCTCTCCCTCACGATTTCCACATCATAAAAAATGCCTCCAAGCACCATATCCTCTTTTTACACCAAACTAGGCACTGAATAATACCTTCTCAAGGAATTGAGATTTTGACCTAGAGGACCTGACCATTTGAGCTATGGCAAAGAATTCAAGAAACCTTATGCAATACCAAAAACCTTCTGCAAGCACTAAATCAACACTATTGGAGGCATAAATCTTTCTAGTCTATTTACCTATGTTTTGATCAGAGCTTTTGCTGGTCTTTACCTTTGTTGTGTGTTTAGTGTTTGACCTTGCATGACCATTTTGGTTGCCATATAGTTCTAACCACTCCCCAACTCCACCCTATTTCCAATAATAGAGAAACCAAAGACGAACATTCCAAGCCATACTAACCCATCACCAGTGGTCATTGAGACTACTGTGTGCGATGAAGACCATGGAAAGGGTGATTTAGGACTAAGATTCACTCATTTCTATGTGTAATCAACTTTTGATCATTGTCTTGAGTTTTATAAGATCTCCAGTTCATCAACATCTTAGTGAGAGGTTTCAAATTTTTTCCCATGTTCTTTTTCTACAACATAACATTTACACAAAATAATGTATATTTTCGCCAATTTTTTTAATCAATCATGCAAGCTTGGTTTGAGGGCTAGTTATAAACTCTTAAGAAACACATCTAATATTCAACATGTCATGAAAGGGAAAATCTATCTTTTACCTTTCCATTTAATTTTTTTTGATATATAAATAAACATTTACTTATTTTTCGATTGGTTAGAAGCTTCAAAGAATCATAGTAAGTATATCATGATTCAAAAAATGTATGAATGGTCATTGGAAATAATTTTCAATAGAAACACTATCAACCTAATGTAAGATAATTTATTTGTCCCCTTTTAAATGAATTCTTATGAAACCATAAATGTATGCTTAAGAACTAAAAATATATACATGTCATTCACAAAAGCTAAGTCAATGATAATCAGATTATATTACCCTAGTTGACCAACCTTTGTAAGTAACATCACATCAACAAAATATGATGACATCACATTCCTAATATACTTAATATGATCTAATGTAACTAATCCTTAAATCATGTATGTTAGACCTTATAACTAAAATAAAGGAAATTCGACTTATTATGTTTGTTTCAGTATTAAGATAATGAATACATGTATAATGACCTAAGAATGTTTTGACTCGTCGACATATGGTTTAGGTTGAAGACATGAAGATGAGATCATATGTGTACTTAAGAGTTTTTGTTCTTGTTATGTATATAGTCATTTATTATTGTGGGGATTATAAGACAACAATAATACATGATACTAGTGTGTATCCTGGATGATGGTTGTCTCTTTTGTCATGCTATTGGATATCAATTCATATACATGGGTACTTGTTAGAGAGCATGTTAACTGGATGGACCCACTTTGAGAATGACACATGAAAGCCATGCATGGAAAGTCAGGGTCATATCTTGATCTAACAATGGTGACCTATGATCCTTAGACTTGATGTCACTACAATAATCACATGTTGTTATCTCTACTCTAATACTACCCAATGTGACTCTAAATAGGGTCACAATACATGTAGTGATTGGGTGCACTGTGACACCTCTAAATTATTGTGAGTGATGTAGATGAAATTTGTCCCTCCATTGAAGTGATATCATGGAAACTTGATAAATGGACTATGAAATTCATGTCTATGCTCATGTGGGTCAATATATGACATTGATCTCATAATATCTCAATACTCTATTCTGGTTAAGTATACATATATTGAATGTTAAAAGGATGACAATTTCATGCCTCAGTCTCAATGTGGGTATCTGTATAAAAGGGATTATACAATCATGGTAACATTGGTCACTTACACTTTGATCTTGTTATCCAACTTTTTCCTATTACTTGGGTAGAAATGATGTGTTTGTAGATACTAATATTTGCTTGTGAGGTTTTGAACATCACTGCCAACATAATAAGGAGCCTACAATGTGTCACACATGATGATGCATAAGGGAATTAAAGATCACAATCAAGCATATGATTAGAATGGTGTTGACTCATGTACTTATTGATTTCCTGTCCAATAAGTCATTTGGGAAAGCTAGTCGATCTTCTAGATGGTTTGGATTAATGGATCCATTGATTGTCAACCAACCGACTGATCAACAATTTGGGAAACTAGACAATTAATCAACTAGGTATCTTAGTTGGTCAGCTAGATTGAAGACAAGAAACAACAAGGAATATATGGGCTCTTTGATTTAAAATCAAATTGCTCAATTGAAACATGACCTTGATTGAAAAAATGGGTGATTGAGCAAGCCAATAAGTAAACTAGATGAAAAAACTAGCCCCATTTAGTTGATTGATTAGTGAACCGATCGACTGGGATTTTTGTAGTATTCTATGTCTGATTACATTTTGAGTTATGATTAGGAACAAGATTGGATTTTTGGAAAGCCCATGATTCCCCCATATATAGGGGTGGACGTCCATGGGGATAGGATATACTTGAGAAAGATATTATGAGATAAATTTTCCAAAAAGTATTCCTCATGGAGAGAGGAAAAATCACCCCAAGGATGACAACCCACGATAGAGGACAAGGAAAGAGAGAGATGATATCAAGTCAAAAATCTTGAGTTCTACTTCCTCTTGGAAATCAAGGTGGTGCACCAAGAGTTTTTTAATTTGATTGGATGATGTAGAGGGGGAGGCCCTTGGATAGAGGCTTGAGAACAAGTATCTTCTTCAAGAAGAAGGGGTTGCTACAAGAACAAGATGAGAACAAGGATACTCACTTTAGATCTAGATCTAAAACTACAAGTTCTACCTTGATATAAGATGTGTCTAGTTGTTGGAAAATTAGTATGTACTAAGGGTATTTTCAATATCCTGTATATGTCTTTAATATACCAAGTTTTACGGCTTCGACAAAGATAACATTTTTGTTGGAAAACTTTTGTAATTTGCTGAACCCTCTCCCTCCAAAACCCCTAAAGTGGTATCAGAGATAACATTGCATGAATTTAACACCAGTTTGAGTTTTGAACCACAAACAATTTTTTTACAATAATTCACAATTGTATCCATGTTAATCACCAACTATCATATATGATATGATAAATCTGTATACACCATTGAACAAGAGGTTTGACAATTGAAATTGATGATGAGCACATAATGAAGGACCCAAATAGAAGATCATGTATGATCCTAATTTAGACCAATATGTTATTAATGATAGTGTAGCTTCCTTGAATTTCATACCCAACCCATTTTTGAATGATCGAGATGAACAAATTATAACTAGAAAGTACGCATTAATGGGTTTTGATATCCTTATATTCAGACACGACATAAATACCTAGGAGCTACGACGTTTGTGTCTAGGCACTCACTGATTATATCCCATTCTGCCTATTTAATTATTTACATTGATGATGTACTAGACGTAGAGAAAGGGCCTTTTTAAATTCAATAAGTTAGTATCCCTCCTCAATATTGAGTTTGAGATGGACTTGGGAGAAGGAAAAATTAAAAGAAAAATTCGGGCGTGGAAATTTTCGAACACCACAACAAAGGGCAATTATTTCTCGTCTAGAAGACATATGTACAAAACATTATAAAATGCTACTGTATTCTCGGTGTCGATCATGTGCATGCACCATTTGGTGATCACTTCAAGAAGATCCCATCATCTCAGTCACCAACGTATGAATGGAAGGGGAGTGCACATCATAGGTTTCTTAATCTGATCATGTTAGCAACGATATACATGCTACGAGTTGAACACATCTAGACGCGCGTTGCCCAATTTGTTAGTGTGGTGAGCCAATGCACACGTACGTAGTCAAGAAAAATATCATTGATAAGTGGTGAAGTACATTTTTAGGTATTTGAAGGATGCATGTTATACATGTTGAAGTTATATAACGATAGTTACATTGTCCACTGCATAGGCTAAATCCATGACATTGGAAGCTACATTAAGGCCAACATTTGTGTCGTTTACTACAGAGGACGAATACTTGATGTGGGACGCTACACGGCTCATGGGCTTGGGTGTAGAATTCTCCCTTAACTAGTAACTCCCGTGATCGTCACTTAAGTCAAAGATGTGATTGCACACGGGAACCGTTTTGTGAGAGCATCTACAACATTGTGAATGATGCTAATTTGGCGGCAAAAGCAACGCTGGTTTCCAAGTTCAAGATTTTTCTTAACTCAGTTAGCCATCCCGGCTTACGGTGATGTTCTTAGAAGCTCCAAGAAAAGACTTTTATGTGAGATGTGAGTTTGAGTTGAGGTGGAGATTTTCTATGCGTCAAAGATTTGTTAGTTCAGACTATTTCGGCTATAGATTTTAACAAGTGTGACTGAATTGAAGAATCTCTGATACTATATTAAGGATTTCCTATCCTGATTGATATTTAATCAAAATTTTAGCTCACTATGGCGAGACACAAATTCCTACTATAATTTGGAAAATTCTAGCCACAGTGTCCACCCGATGGCATACCCGAAACATGGGAAAAAACGAGATTTAATGCATCTGATAGTTATTGCACCTGTAGCCATTATTGTCTATGCAAGGAAAAATGAGATTTAATGCATCTGAGAGTTATTCCACCTGCCGCCATTATTGTCCATGCAAAGTGCATGCAAAGTGTAGTATTGTATTCATTTTCCAAATAATTACACATGTAATATCTTAATTCCACCACAGATTACGAAAAGTATTTAGAATTAAATTTCTGTTCGTTTGTAATTTCTTTCAACTCACACATGTAATATCTTAATTCCACCACAGATTACGAAAAGTATTTAGAATTAAATTTCTGTTCGTTTGTAATTTCTTTCAACTCATATTGTAATCACGTACTGTAAATGCACGTACTGTACAAATATTTATTAATACTTATGTTGGAACTTATTTCATATGTTTTTTTACTATACTCATAAACTTTATTAAATCATCGAAAGGTTACATTCATTGGGTATACATTATGCCCGAAACATTTATCCTTCTCTATGAAGGGTAAAATGTCCCTTGGTAGGATAGGGAAGTGATTGGAATGTAGTTTGTTTACGAGATGTAGTTTAGCTAATGCATCTGCACACCTGTTGGCTCCTCTTTTGACATGTGATATCGTCCAACCTGTTCGATAGAGGGTTTTTATCTTGGTCAGCCAAGGGGAGTACTTTGGGAAGGAGTAGGGGTTGCCATGAATCATGTTGAGTGCTCCTTGACAGTCGGTTTCAAAGTAGACATTATGCCAGTCATTATTATTAGCAACCTCCATGGCAAGAATAATACCTGCAAGTTCTGCCGATGTGGGATCACTAACTTCAAGGTGTTTTGCGTGGCCAACAATCCAGTTACCGTGGTGGTTCCTTGTGATTGCGATGACGGAGGTCCCGATTTTGTTCGGAGCGGCGTCCATATTGATTTTAATCCAGTCCGGCCTAGGGGGGTCCATGGAGTGGTTGTGCTGTTGTTGGATGATGAAAGTCTAGCGGCTGCAACAACGTCTTCATGAGCTGTCTAATATCTTATAAATACACAACAATATAATTTTTAAATTTTAATCATATATACAATACTTTACCCAATGTTACATATTGCATTCATGCATAATGATTATCATTCTAACTCAATTTTTACGTACAGTAAACGATTTATAGTAAAATATGTCGGTAAAAGACGTACAATACAAGACGCATAGTACTAGCGACAATCACTAGTACAGAACCGACCTTTAGTGTCAGTTATTTAAGGCCTTTGGCGATGGTTAAAAAATGACACATATGTGGGCGACGCTAAAAGGCGAATCCTTAGGTGTCGATTTGAAAACCGATGTCATAACCCTTCGTGCCACCCAAAACGTGCCAGCAAGGGTACTATAGGCGTCAGCTATTAGTGGGGAAACCGACGCCATAACCCTTCGCGCCACCTAAAATGTGCCATCAGAGGCACTATAGGCGTTGGTTATTAGTATGTAAACCGACACCAGAAACCTTTGCGCCACAAAAAGGGCACCATCTAGGACACCATCGACGTCAGTTTCTTAGTCATAACCGACGTCATAGCACATGCGGCGGTTTTTTGCTATTAACCGACACTGGAAGCCTTTGTTGTCGGTTTTCGACGAATAACCGACGCCTATATTTTGATTTTTTTTTCTTATCAGTTTGCAGGCCTGCTGTGACTGGTCAGCAGGATGCAAAAATTTACAGTTCAGTTTTGAACTGCAGGTTTACGACATCCATTGATATCAGCTAACAACATGTCACAAACTTGCAAAATTAACAAGATTCATTTTCACACATTTAGCAACCTGCAGTTCCATTCAATTTTTACACATGTAGAAACATTCAGACACATGTAGAAACATTTATGTAGCAACCTGCATTTCCTTTCATTTTCACATTCACACATATAGAAACATTCAAACACATGTAGAAACATTCATGTAGCAACCTGCAGTTCCATTCATTTTCACATTCACACATGTATAAACAATTAAAAAAAAATCATTTACAAAATATCATTCTTTAGTCATTATCGCTATCAACATTCCAATTATATTTTAAAACCCTACTACTTGTATGGCTTTTGCCCATTCTTCTCTTACATCATTTAATTCTTCCGTCGTATAGGGAGCATGTACATCTATTAAGGCCTTAACTGTAGTGGGGTCAGTTTTAAACACCTACAAAGAGAATGATGTATATATATAATTAATAATATATAAATAAGATTGATATATTTCATATTATCTAATGAGACTATATATAATACCTCATGTATGGTATCAATGTCCTCTGCGGCATATTTGATAATCATGTGCATAAATCGCATCACATAGTATGCACATGCCCAGCCGTTGTCTTGTGTAGCACACTATAAATTGAAACATACAAAATATTAAAAAATACAACTAAGCACAGTTCACATAAATAATATATACATTGAAGTCGGGAACTTACTTCCACATTCTCCCAAATTATTGACTAGTTCTTTTTCTGGGGACCTTTCCTCCAACCTTTTTGAACTCACGTAAACTCCTACATGTTAATGTAACACATTAAATTGCATAATTAAATAGTAATGTAATAACAAATGTTAACTTGCATAATTAAATAGTAATAACATATGGTAACGAATATAAAAATGAAATATTTCTTACCGGAATAATGCCATTTTCATTGCATGTCTATATTTTGGATTGAATTTAGTCCCCTTAGGATCTAGATAATAGACAGTGAATGTCCCAGGGACAATAACTAGTAACTCCCAATGTGTACCCCTAGAGGTAAAAAAGTTTAAAATTAATAACTCGAAATCCACAATAAAAATGTAATTTTTTTAAGTCCAAATTATAAGCAAAGTAAACTTACTCCACATTGAATGGAGCTATTATCACCATCTTCTTATTTTGACCAAAATTTGTAAAAGCATCACATCAGTATTGTTGAACTGACGAAGGGTCTTTATCTACTATACTAATCAAAGATGGAACCAAAAATCCTATATTTTCAAATAAAAAATATGCACATATCTTGTCTAAGTAGTTGCAAAATATGTAAACATGTATTACGTGTATGCAGTAATATATAAGAAACCATATCACCAGATCCTACACACGGTATATGGATGTATAAACAAGATCTCACCTTATCCATAACTCTATCACAGATGTATTCAGCCAATCATAGCGAAACAACTCCAAAATATCTTGTATAAATAGTTTGTTTTCGTATGATTGACCTGCATCATCCGCATCTATAGAAACATTTATAGGGAAATTTATATCATGTTTTCCTAACCATACTGCCATACCCCTACAATTAGGACCAAACGAGGCAGGTAGGTCCTGTGGAACCCAACTTGGTAATGTAGGAGGTGGAGGTGGAGGCCTAGATGCTCTGAGTGTCTTCCTTTTAACCTGTATATATAATTTTAGATCAATTGACCTCATATATACACACTAACAATTTAACGTAATGTAAATTTACCATACAGTTTCACCATAGACGACATCCGTTTTGGGCCACAATATCACTCCGCCTTCTGCCTCACTAAGAGTTTCACAATCTGGGTGCGCATATGGCAATGGAAGATCTATCCAACTGGGGAATATACGTAGCGGGCTCACACGAACCCAACCATGTGGTAATGGAGACCCATGAAACATTTCCCTTGGAAGGGGTGGGTAAGCCGACGCCTCTGCAACGACATATTCTTTACTTTTTAGATGACATGGCTTCAACCCTACAAATTTACGTAAAGAATGTTATATACATATATACATATCATCTTGAAAACATATCATCTTGAAAAGACTATGTTATAAAAATACTTACAGTAGATGTGCTAGGTGGTGGGTCTACACGATTACTCCCAACATCTATAGTAGGAGAAGAGTGGGTTGCCATAGGTACTGTCTGAGTGGCAGTCTAAGATGCCTGCCATTTGATCATTGCTTCATTGAGTGTCTTATCAACTGCTTCCTTGACTCTCTTATCAACTACTTCATCGACTCTCCTATCAACTATCTTATCTACCTATACATGGATAAAAGAAACGTTAGCTTTTGATTATTGAATTCCCTTTTACAGTAACATTCTAAAAAAAGATTAGGTTACCTCTTCTTGTGAAATTCCCGCTTTTAGGACATGTTTGCGTTGGGATGGCCCAAAGAACACTTTGATGCCTACACCAACGCCTGCACCCCTAACATGTCCAGGATGCTCTGGGTTACCCAGTGCAACTGTCAATTCATCCCTTGTGCCCTCAGGGATGAACTTGCCTTGTTGCTTCAGCTCGTGCAACTCCCGCTAATCGCCATCAACAGAAATTGGTAAGTAAGTAAACACCACAAATAATCAATATTCGAATAATTGCTCTAAGAGTTGTATTTTACCATTTTTGCAGCCGCCTCAGCAGTTGTGAGCTTCATTATTTCTCCCTTCTTGTTTTGCCTCCCAGCTATCCAGACATCATGGTGAGGCAGAGGTGTGATACCTATAGTATAGGACTCCGGAGTAGCAGTAGACTGAGCAGACTGAGTAGTAGACTCAGCCTATAGTCTTTGGCGAATGCCTGCATAGCCCTTTGGACCCATTGTGTGGTCATGCACATTCAGTGCACGCGTTGCTCTGTGTGCCTCACTGATAGCCTAGTTAGTATGCACATTGATTTGGTTAGTAACACTAAAGGTTAATCTTGAATAGGTGAAAACAACATATATTAATTAAATCGGGAGTAACGCCTAATAACTTGAATTCATCAATTTTTCTTGAAGCAACAAACACGTCCCATTCTTCTGGGTCCAGGTAGTTCCACTGATCAGTGGCTGACTTCTTCATCTTCTCACCATCTTTTATGTATTCTCGGGTGATATTTGTCCTATAGTTCCTTAGGACCCTCCCACAACGTTGCATCACACATTTACAATGTAGCTTTTCATCCAATGCAAATATACTCTACAAAATAGAATTGTTATTAACTAGTATCCAAAAAATTAGCAATCTACACAATAGAATTGCAAATAATAATAACTCACACATAAATCCTTCCGTATTAAGTCTTTCTTCCCCTTAGGAACTTTATGCCAAGCATCTATCTTACAACCACAATGGCTACGAGTAACAACCCCAAGATATGAAACAAATGAATTGCGGTTCACTCCAATTGCATTTCCTGCATTATCAAAATCCACAGCCAATTTGGGTCCATTGCCCCTTAGCACTGTTAACTTCTTCATCATTGTGATGCCCCTTCTCTTGTCAACTTTTTGGTACTGCCCATCAAGTGCCTCAAGTTCTTCATAGGGTACATGTGCATCATCAACCTAAAATTTGACAAAATAAACACACTTACATGATATAACTATAAATGGACATATAGATAGAAATATATGATATATTTTTAAAACTTACATTATGAGGTAGCGCATTGGTATCCTCACCGTGCTCATCATGGACATCATGGTCATCATGCCCATGCTCATCCATCTGAAAATGCCATTAAAAAATCAAACATTTAGCATTTGACATAACTAGAAGATAACGAAACATTCTATAGTTCACATATACAAATGAAATGTTGAAAAATAAAGCATATAAAAATGAAACATATAAAAAAATATAAACATGCATGCCTATAATATTGCGATCTTTTATCAATTAACAATCCTTCATTGTGATCTTCGCGCACATACAAGTCATCATTAGCTTCAATATTTTGTGGTGTTGGCAACCCAACTGAGAATGGACCGGAGTCATCATACTTATCATAGCACTCTTCTTCATCTATAGGATCTTCAATGAACTGTCTTTTACCATAAAGAATAGCCGACCATTTATCATTTGCAAGATCATTGATATAAAATACTTGTTTCGCCTGTGATGCCAATATGAATGGTTCACCCTTCTTGCCAATCTTTTCAAAGTTCACTAAAGTGTAACCCAATTCATCCACTATAACTCCTTTATTGTTATCAACCCAATTACATTTGAAGAGCGGAATTCTGAAATCTATGTAGTCAAACTCCCATATGTCTTCAATGACACCATAATATGACATTTTACCTTCACGTGGACTCTTATCCTTTGCACTTGCAAAAAACATAGTCGACACTTGAAGGGTGACCCCACTGTTTTGGACGACACTCTTATCATCTTGGCACTTTGTGTAATATGTAAATCAATTAATGTCATACCCTTCATAAGACATAACATTCAAGTTTGGTTTAAAGGCGAGGCAATTGATAGTTTCAGTAATATCATCTGGTGTTTGAGATAGTTGATGTAAGACTTTATCTTCAAATTACTTAATAAATGTCTTATTATGCTCTCTAGCAAGTCACATTGAATTGGCTCGAGGATATTGTCTCTTGATGAAATTGGTATGTTTCTCGATATAAACACTCACTTCGTCGATGTTGTGTAAAATATACAAGTGACCTTGTTCCAACTGCTCACGGCTGATTACTTTCACCCGTGATCCCAAAATTCCTTTGCCAAACTACTCCTCAATATTCTTGTCATTAACATGAGTGTCATTACCACTTACAAAGTCATTGCAAAAATCTATAACCTCTCTCGCCACATAACCCTCAATAATACTCCCTTCAGGACAATAATGGTTTCGAACATCACTTTTAGAAATGCACATGTATCGTTCAAAAGGATACATCCAATGCAAGAAAACTGGTCCCAAAATTTTCACTTCCCTAGTCAAGTAGACAACAAGATGTACCATGATATCAAAGAACGAAGGAGGGAAATACATCTCAAGCTGAAATAGGGTAACAACCACATCTCTTTACAAATTATTGAGAGTATCAAGGTCAATAACTTTGCTGCACATACTGTTAAAAAAGAAATAAAGTCTGGTGATTGCAAACCTTACATGCTTCGACAATATAGATCGAATTGCCACTGGCAATATTTGTTGCATTAGAGTGTGACAATCATGAGATTTAAGACCTATCAACTTCAGATCTTTCATTTATAACAATCTACGGATGTTGGATGAGTAACCCTGTGGCACCTTAACATTTACCAAGCATTCACAAAAAACTTTCTTCTCCTTTCTAGACAACGTGTAACAAGCGGGAGGTAAGTATGTTCTCCAATTTCCCATTTCACATACTTCTGTTAATTCTGACCTTATTCCCATTTCACATAGGTTCATTCTAGATTTTATCCCATCTTTAGTCTTACCTGGTATATTCAACAGTGTACCAATGACACTATCATAGCCATTTTTCTCAATGTGCATGACATCGATACAATGCATGACTGTCAAAGAACTCCAATAAGAAAGATCCCAAAATATTGACTTCTTCTTGAATAAAGATTTGTCACTTAGTGTGGCCATAGTACATTGTGATCTCTTACCAAATTCATCGAAAAAGTCTTTTACTCTTTCATAAACAACCTCCCCTGGTATAGGTTTAGGTGCATTCCGTTCCTCATTCCATCCATTGAATGCTTTGTGCTTCCTACGATATGGATGGAATTTTGGAAGAAACCTTCGACGACCAAGATATACAGTCTTTCCGCCATGTTTTAATCTTGTTGAATCAGTGTTCTCTTCACATATAGGACACACTTTAGCTCCTTTTACACTATATCCAGACAAATTCCCATATGCTGGAAAGTCATTAATAGTGCAAAACAACATAGTGTGCAAATGAAATGTCTTTGTTCATGAAGTATCATAGGTCATCACACCTTCACCCCAGAGTTTTTTTAAGTCATCAATCAGAGGTTCAAGATAAACATCGATATCATTTCCAGGTAGTTTAGGGCCCGATATCAACAACGATAGCATAACGTACTTATTTTTCATACACAGTCAGGGAGGAAGATTGTATATAGAAAGCATGACTGACCAAGTGATATGTTGGATGCCCAATGTCCCGTATAGATTCATCCCATATGTACAAAGCCCAAGTCTTAGATTCCTGACTTCTTCACCAAATTTAGGGTAGAATAGATCAATCTTCTTCCACTGTGGGGAATCAGACGCATGTCGTAGGATCCCATCATTATTTTTCTTAACATCTGCATGCCACCTCAAATTCTTCACATCTATCAGATTGGCAAACAAAAGTTGAAACTGTGATATTATAGGTAGATACCACATCACCTTGGAAGGAGAACCAATTTTGGACTCCCCCGAAGTCGTCAATTTATACCGTGACGCACCACATTTTGGACAATCTTTCAAATCCACATAGTCCTTTTGAAATAATACACAATCATTCGAGCATGTGTATATTTTCTTGGCCTCCATTCCCATTGGGCACAACAATTTCTTTACCTGGTATGTTAAGATTGGCAGCTCGTTTCCTTTAGGAAGCATTTCTTTCAACAAAGACAATAATGACGTGAAGCTTTTATCGCTCCATCTATTGTTAGCTTTCAGCTTATATAATCTCAACATAACGCTAAGCTTTGTAAACTTAGTACAACATGTGTATAATGGTATCTCAACATCATGCACAATGTTTCTAAACATGGGAGGTGGATTGGTGTGCTCTACCCCACAACTATCCAGCATCGCATCAACGATGTCCACTGGAACTGGTTCGTTCACATCTACGTCATCGGAGGCAATTTCTTCTTCCATACAAGCACTGCTATCGACATCCACTGGTTGCGGGTTTGAAATCTCTCCATGCCAGTGCCATTCTGTATAGCCTTGTACAATCCCGTTGCACATGACATGACTTCTGATTTCATCACCAGTGTTGTCTTTCAAGTTGTTACCGCAATGCCTACATGGACAATAGAACCTATCTCCAGGTTGTTTCCTATGTTCCTCGGAAAATCTAATAAACTGATCAAGACCAAAAATAAACTCTGGGTGCAACGATTGCGAATGAACATCCACGATCTATCCATTCTATGATCAAAGAGAAAACAAGTATATATTACAACAAGATTAGGGTCTAGGGTTAACAGATTAGAGTTTATTGTTAAAACTTTAGGGTTTAAGGTCTTATATATAATTAATGGTTAAAACATCCTAAGTGATATTAAGTGTTCAAGAACAGTCCCAAACCGGGGACTATCCAAGATTTACTCCTAATGAGTATATATTGGATGGGTTTCTAAGCCAACAAATACGTGTGCTGTCATTCTTATATATAATAAATGTGTAATACCTATACCATTCTTGAACACCTAATCTCACTAGTAAGTGTATAATGTGTATTAGGTTTTCAATAAAAGTTTGGACAACATTTCCCCGTTGTTCTCCAAGTACATATGTACTTAGAGAACAAACGGGGAAATGCTACCGAAATTTTCTTGAAAACCTAATATACATTATACACTTACATCCTAAGTGAGATTAGGTGTTCAAGAATAGTCCTAAACTGGGGACTATCTAAGATTTACTCCTAATGAGTAAATCTTGGATGGGTTTCTAGGACAACAAATACATGTATGTTGTCATTCTTATACCTACAATCCTAGTTTCATCATCCATATCCTATATTTTGTGTAACATAATTTAATCATGCCTGTCAGTAAATAATAAATAGTAAATAAACCACGAATCCATATATCAAAGATTTGAATCAAAATGAAGCCTAATGGCACACATTGGAAAAGCGGCCCACATTGTTTAGAACATTTTAAAAAATTTAGTGCTTGACATACTGCTAACAAAAAGAAATATTACTCAACAATCAAGCATTTTGAATAATATTTCATTGCATCGATATTAGTTGTTTCAAACAAACATGATATTCATGTATACTATCACATTATATTCAGTAAGAACTGATAACTAAGAAGCAGGTATTGTAACATGTTAGAAAATTACATATCATCAGATTACTTCATATGTTAGTGAGTACTAACTCATGTTACATTGTACTACAATATTGATATATTGTATCATCATATGAAAAAAATTACATATCATGCAATTCATATACTTGCATTATAAGTGTATGAAAGGATTATAGAACATCAAATTACTTACTATACAAGTGAAACACATGTTACTTTACAAAATTGATACACTCCAATATGGTACCGATACAGACCATGCAATTAGTAAAAATGACAAAATTACAGACCTTCAAAAAACTGAGTATACTAGTAAGTGTTGATGGATGTTACTTAATAATATTAATGTACTAAGTAAGAATATTAGCTAAATGTACTAAGAAATGGTTCTGAGAAGAAGGCAGAGTAGCAGGAAGTTGCGACAGAGAAGGGAGCGACAGAGAAGGGAGCATCAGGATAGAAGGGCTGACTTACTTGCGGCGGAAGGAGCGACAGAGAAGGGAGTGGCAGTTGTGGTGGCTGGCGGCAGCGGGAAGAAGATGACCGACAGCGAGCTCCAGAACTAGCGGCAGGCACAGCGGTTTGATGAGAAGCGGGAGGGAGGAAGAAGAGAGCAGGGCGGCGGCTTGCTCAGGTGGCGGTGGCGGCGGCGACGATGACCACAGGAGCAGGCGGCGTTGACCACAGGAGCAGGCTGGAGCGTGAATGGCGGCATCGACAGGGGAAGGGATAATTTCACAATGAAACAGAGACGAATGGGGAAGCGTCTGTTTCTCGCGGGGGCTATAAAGTTAACAAAGGCATTGATTTTCTATTCAACTGACACCTAATATCCATCAACGTCGGTTTACATAAACGATCGACGTCCATTGGACAATCTTAACCCTAAAAATTTTGGCGGGGACGGCGTGCAAAACCTTATCAGCGTCAGTTTTTCTATAAAAACTGATGCCCAAATTTTTTGTCGTTAGGCGTCGGTTATTAGGTAAAAAACCGACGCCGGATGTGAAACTTTGGGGGGAAATTTTTCACTCGAAAAATTAGATTTGGTGGGCTATTTTAGACGTCGGTTCGTCTTAGGGAGCCGACGCTAAATAAAAAGTGATACCCGTGTTTGGCCTATCTTCAAATATAGATGTCAGTCTTTGTAATTAGCCGACATTGTAGGGTTTAGGCTTCAGTTTTCGGTAATAACCGACATCTCTAAATGTGACATTATAAGCTATTTCTGTACTAGTGAATATAATACGTGTAGCCTTCAAATCTTGTTACCACCATCCCATCACATATTTATCTTGGTACAATACAAGACGAACAATGTGAGAGTACAATATTAATATCATTTGACAATACATTTAGACGTATAATACGAGACGTACAATATGAACATGTAATATTAAAAGAATACATTTTACATACATTACTATGTAGCACTTGTCAAAATTGCACACAAGAAGTACAATACTAACAACCACATTGTACAAGAATACAATACTAACCGCCACATTTTGTATACATTCAAAATGCAACATTTGACAAAAGTGTGTACAAAAATACAATACTTTCAACCATAAACACACGTACTGTACTAGTGCGGGACCGTTAATGGGGTGAAATGGATTTGGAGAGTGTCACTAGTACAGAACCGACCTTTAGTGTCGATTATTTAAAGCCTTTGGCGTCGGTTTCAAAGCAACACCCAAGTGGACGCCGCTAAAAGTCAAAATCTTCAGTGTCAGTTTTAACACCGATGCCATAGCCCTTCCCGCCACCAAAAATGCACTAGCAAGGGCACTATAAGCGTCAGTTGCTATATAAAACTGACACTATATCCAGGTCAAAGACGTCGGCTAGACGTCAAAATTTCACAAAAACCGACGTCATAACCCTTCCCGCCACCAATAAAACGCGCCAGTAAGGGCACCATCGGCGTCGGTTTGTATATATAACCGACACTATATCTACATAGATGTCGGTTTTTTGTTAATGACCGACGATGTATATCTTTGTTTTCAGTTTTATACTAATAATTGACACCATGTTCTGATTTTTTTCTTATCAGTTTGTAGGCCTGCTGTATGGTTGGTCAGTAGGATGCAGAGCCTGCAGTTCAGAACTGAACTACAAGTTTACATCATCCATTGATATCAACCAACAATAGGCCACAAACCTACAAAATTAATAAGATGGACAATATTATATATGGATCATGTGATTCACACACATGTATAAAAACATTTAATTCATATTATTTTTCATCACACACATGTAGAAACCAGTAGTTCCATTTCAAATTTCCTCAATTTTCACACACATTTAGCAACCCACAGTTCCATTCATTTTATCGCTTTTCACATTCAGACACATGTAAAAACATTCATGTATTGATCATCTTCACATTCACACATATGACAATTCAGAAAAATTCATTCACATTCACACATAAATAATTATGAGAACAAACTTTAGAAATATCATTATTTATTCAACATCGTCATTATCGCCATCACTATCCCAATCATATTTAAAAATCCCCACTACTTGTAGGGCTTTTGCCCATTGTTCTATTACATCATTTAAGTCTTCCCTCGTATAGGATGTATGTACATCTAATAACTTTCTACATGTAGTGAAGTCAGTTTTAAACACCTATAAAGAGAATGACGTATATATAATTAATAATATATAATGAGATTGATATATTTCATATTATCTAATGAGACTATATATAATACCTGATGTATAATATCGATTTCTATTGTGGCATGTTTGATGATTAGGTCCATAAATCACATCACATAGTATGCACATGCCCAATCATTGTCTTGTGTAGCACACTATAAATTGAAACATATAAAATATTCAAAAATACAAATAAGCATAGTTCACATAAATCATATATACATTGGAGTCGGGAAATTACTTTCACATTCTCCCAAATTAGTGGTTGATTATTTTTCTTGGGGACTTTTCCTCCAGCTTTTTTGAACTCATGTAAATCCCTACATGTTAATGTAACACATTAAATTGCATAATTAAATAGTAATGTAATAACATATGTTAACAAATATAAAAATATGAAATATTTTTCACGGGAATAATGGCCTTTTCATTGTGTGTCCATATAATGTATTCAATTCCTTCCCCACAGGATCTAGATAATAGACAGTGAACATCTTGGGGACAATAACTAGTAACTCCCAATGCCTACAACTATAGGTAAGAAAGTTAAAAATTAATAACTCAAAATCCATAATAAAAATATAATTTTATTAAGTCCAAATTATAAGCAAAGTAAACTTACTCAACATTGAATGGAGCTATTATCACCGTCTTCTTTTTTTACCAAAATATTTAAACGCATCACAACAGTATGAAGTAATTGAAGAAGGGTCTTTATCTACAAGACTAATCAAAGAAGGAACCAAAAATCCTACATGGGAAAATGAAAAATCTGTGCATATCATGTGTAAGTGGCTACAAAACATGTATTATGTATGCATTAATATATAAGAAACCATATCTCTATATATAAAACAAGGTATATGGATGTATAAACAAAATCTCACCATATCTATAGCTCTATCATAGACGTGTTCAGCCAATCATAATGAAACAACTCCAAAATATCTTGTATAAATAGCTTGTTATCGTATGATTGACCTACATCATCCTCCAGAATAGAAACATTTATAGGGCAATTTGGATTATGTTTGCCTATCCATACTGGCATACCCCTACAATTAGGACCTAACGAGGCGTGTAGGTCCCTTGGAAGGCAACTTGGTACTTCAGGAGGTGAAGGTGGAGGCCGAGATGTAGCGGGTGTCTTCCTTTTGACCTGTATATATAATTTCAGACCAATTGACTCATACATACACACTAACAAATTAACGTAATATAAATTTACCATACAATATTAGTTTAGAAGACATCTATTTTTGGCCACATTATCACTCTGCCTTCTGCCTCACCAAGCGTTTCATAATCTGGGTGGGTATATGACAATGGAAGATCCCTCCAATTGGGGAGTACATGTATTGGGCTCACACGAACCGCACCAGCTGGTACTGGAGTCCCATGAAACATGTCCCTTGGAAGGGCTGGGTAAGCTTGTGCCTCTGCAATGATATATTCTTGACTTTTTAGATGACATGGCTTCAACCCCTACAAATTTACATAAAGAATATTATATACATATATACATAAACAAATCATCTTGAAAATACTAGCTACTATGTCATAAAAGTACTTACAGCGGGTGTGCTAGGTGATGGGTCTACATGATTACTCCCAACCTCTACAGTAGGAGAAGAGCGGCCCGCCACAGGTACTGTCTGAGTGGCAGTTTGTGACGCCTCCCACTTCACCATTGCTTCTTGGATTCTCCTATCAATTAACTGATCTACCTATACATGGATAAAAGAAATGCTAGCTTCTAATTATTGTATTCTCTTTCACAATAACATTAAAAAAAAGAATAAGTTACCCTAGCTTGTGAAAGTTGTGCTTTTGGGACAAGTTTTTGTTAGGATGGTCCAAAGAACGCTTTGATGCCCACACCAACGTCTGCACCCCTAACACGTCCAGGATGCTCTGGGTTACCCAGAGCAACTATCAATTCATCCCATGTGCCCTCAGGGATGAACTTGCCTTCCTTGATCTGCTCGTGCAGCTCCCACTAATCGCCATCAATAGAAATTAGTAAGTAAACATAACAATAATCAATATCGATTGATTGCTCTAAGAGTTGAATTTTACCATTTTTGCAACCGCCTCAACAATTACGAGCTTCGTTATATCTCCCTTCTTGTTTTGCCTCCCAGCTATCCACATAGCATGGTGAGGCAGAGGTGTGGGTGCAATAGTAGAGGACTCTGCAGTCTCCTGAGTAGCAACAGACTGAGCAGTAGACTCAACCTATAGTCTTTGGCGAACGCTAGCATAGCCTCTTGGACCCATTGTGTGGTCATGCACATTTAGTGCACACCTTGCTCTTTGAGCATCACTGATAGTCTTGTTAGTAAGCACGTTGATTTGGTTAGTAACACTAAAGGTTACTCTTGAATAGGTGAATACATAAGAATGTATATTAATTAAATTGGGAGTGACACTTAATACCTTAAATTCATCCATTTTTCTTTGGGTAACAAACTCCTCCCAGTCTTTGGGGTCCAGGTAGTTCCATTGCTCAGTGGCTGCCTTCTTCCTAAATTTATTTTTTAAAGAGAATACAAACAAAAATTATTAGAGTAGAGTTAGTAAAAAAGTGATCAATGTATGGAATTGGAAATCAATCAAGAACCTCTTCTCAACATCGCATATATAATCTCAGGTAAGATTTGTCCTATAGTTCCTTAGGACCCTCCTATAATGTTGCATCACTCATTTACGATGCAGCTTTTCATCCAGATCAAATATACTCTGCAAAATAGAATTATTATTAACTAGTATCCTAAAAATTAGTAATCTACAAAAATAGAATTGCAAATAATAATAACTCACACATAGTTCCTTCCATACTAAGTCTTTCTTCCCCTTAGGAACTTTATGCCAGGATTCTACATTAGGACTACAATGGCTGCGAGTAAGAACCCCAAGATATGAAATAAATGAGTTGCGGTTTAGTCCAACTGGATTTCCTGCATGATCAAAATCCACAGCCAGTTTGGGTCCATTGCCCCTTTGCTGTAGTAACTTATTCATCATTGTGATGCCCCTCACTTTCTCAATTTTTTTTGCTAGTCATCAAGTGCCCCAATTTCTTCAGGGGGTACATCACCAACTTAAAATTTGACAAAAAAATACACTTACATGATATAACTATAAATGAACATATAGATAGAAACCTCAGGGATATATTTTTAAAACTTACATTGTGAGGTAGCACATTGACGTACTCACCCTCATGGTAATCATCAGCACGGTCATCATATGAATGCTCAACCATCTGAAAGTTCACATTCACATTGTAAAGTTCACATTGTAAAGTAATTCACATTGTAAAGTTCACATTCAGAAAAAAAACATATAACAAAATATAAACATGCATGCCTCTAATATTGCGATCTTTTATCAATTAACAATCCTTCATTGTGATCTCTGCGCACATACAAGTCATCATTAGCTACAATATTTGGTGGTGTTGGCAACCTAATTGAGAATGGACTGGAGTCATCATACTTATCATAATACTCGTCTTCATCTATAGGATCTTCAATGAACTGTCTTTTACCATAAAGAACAACTGACCATTTATCATTTGCAGGATCATCGATATAAAATACTTGTTTCGCCTGTGATGCCAATATGAATGGTTCACCCTTCTCGCCAATCTTTTCAAAGTTCACTAATGTGAAACTCAATTCATCCACTATAACTCCTTTGGTGTTATCAACCCAATTACATTTAAAGAGCCAAATTCTGAAATCTACGAGTCAAACTCCCATATGTCTTCAATGACACCGTAATATGACATTTTAGCTTCATGTGGACTCTTATTCTTTGCACTTGCAAAAAACAATGAAGACGCTTGAAGGGTGACCCCACTATTTTGGATGACACTCTTATCATCTTGACACTTTGTGTAATATGAGAATCTATTTATGTCAAACCCTTCATAAGACATAACATTAAATTTTGGTTTAAAGGTGAGTCATTTGATAGTTTTAGTAAGATTATTTGGTGTTTGAGATAGTTGATGTAAGACTTTATCTTCAAACCACTTAATCAATGTATTGTTATGCTCTCTAGCAAGCCACATTGAATTGGCTTGAGGATATTGTCTCTTGATGAAATTGGTATGTTCCTCGATATAAACACTCACTTCGTCGATGTTGTGTAAAATATACAAGTGACCTTGTTCCAACTGCTCATGACTCATTACTTTCATCTGTGATCCCAAAATTCCTTTGCCAAAATGCTCCTCAATATTCTTGTCATTAACAGGAGCGTCATTACCACTCAGAAAGTCATTGCAAAAATCCATAACCTCTATCGCCACATAACCCTCAATAATACTCCCTTCAGGCCGATAACGGTTTCAAACATCACCTTTAAAAATGCTCATGTATCATTCAAAGGGATACATCCAATGCAAAAAAACTGGTCCCAACATTTTCACTTCCCTAGTCAAGTGGACAACAAGATGTACCATGATATAAAAGAACAAAGGAGGAAAATACATCTCAAGCTTACATAGGGTAACAACCACTTCTCTTTACAATTTATCAAGAGTATCAGGGTCAATAACTTTGCTACACATACTATTGAAAAAGAAACAAAGTCTGATGATTGCAAACCTTACATGCTTGGGCAATATAGATTGAGTTGCCATGGGTAATATTTGTTGCATTAGAGTGTGACAATGATGAGATTTAAGACCTGTCAACTTCAGATCTTTCATTGATACCAATCTATGGATGTTGGATGAGTAACCCAGTGGCACCTTAACATTTATCAAGCATTCATAGAAAGCTTTCTTCTCCTTTCTAGACAACGTGTAACAAGTGGGAGGTAAGTATGTTCTCCAAGCGCTACTAACTACTCATGTTAATTCTGTCCTTAATCCCATTTTACGTTTGTCCATTCTAGATTTTATCCCATCTTTAGTCTTACCTGGTATATTCAATAGAGTACCAATGACGCTATCACAAACATTTTTTATCAACGTGCATGACATCGATACAATGCCTGACTGCCAAAGAATTCCAATAAGGAAGATCCTAAAATATTGACTTCTTCTTGAATAAAGATTTGTCACTCCGTGTGGCCATGGTACATTGTGATCTCTTACCAAATTCATTGGCAAAGTCTTTTACTCTTTCATAAACAACCTCCCCTGGTATAGGTTTAGGTGCACTCCGTTCCTCATTCCGTCCATTGAATGCTTTGCGCAACCTACGATACGAATGGAATTTTGGAAAAAACATTCGATGACCAAGATATATTGTAACATCCCACTCTTGCTATGCAATTTTCCAAATTATTTTATTCCTTGCATGCTCTTTTCCTAATTAGATAATTATTGAGGACTTAAATGCAATTTGCCCATTCTAGTTTTTCAAAATCATTTTATTATGCTCAATCGCTCTCTTATCCTTGTTTTATTTAAAGAAAATCTTTTCATGTATATCTATGCCCTCTTGTTTAAAAAAAATGAGGATAAATGCTTATGACAAATTTTCTCTCTCATATGATAATTAGTGATTTACATGTTTAATTTATTGTTAATGGCCTACATTTTGTTAATTAAAATAAATAATATTTAGGGCACATTTTTATGTTTTGCAATCCTTATTTGAGAAATTAATGACTTTATATGCACTATTTATATTCATTTAAATGCACATAATGGTCTTTGTTATTTTAGACCTAAAACATGTACAAGCAGTAAATCTAATTAAATGGGAATTTTCTAGACCCTTTAATACACCCATGCATCAAATTTGAACTCTTTTGGACCATGTTTGACCATTCAAATCGATTTTGAAAGATTTGAATATTGTTTAGCAAAAAATTTAATTCAATTTCATTGATTGCCTTTATTTCCCTAAGGTTTCGGTTCTTTTAATCGGTCACACGTTACTTTTCTGGCACGCGCGACAGCAACCGTTGGATCAAGATCCAACAACGCGGATATCTTCTTCTACCTCCGTTGTTCCCTGCAAGCAACAGACATTTCACAGCAGTTGCTTCGTCGATCTCTTTCTCCCTCCACAATGAATCATTTGATTTGATTCTTTCACCAGTGAGACCACGAGGTCAATCTGGACCCAACAAGCTATTACTCGCTCCCCATCTCTCTCTCTGGACGAAACGCCCAATCTAGGGCTTGGACTCCCCGAGTTGTAGAGGGCACGACCGTGCCTCTACTTCTTATTTAAACCACCCAAGAGCATCATCAATCCCGTATCGCCTCTCCTCCGCTCTCAATTTCTCCGCTGGATCCCCCAGGCTCCCCGACCTACTCGAATTCCCTTTCTGGCGACCTTGACTCCACCCTAGCCTGCTCTGGCACCTCGAGTCAAATTGAAGGGCCGGTAAGCATCCTTAGACTCTCACACGTCTTTTCCCGTGTCCCCTTTTCTTCGCGATGGTCCCAATCCCCGTGTCCTATAGACCGGATCTCTGTCCTTGCCGACGCTCACCGCCAGGCCATCTCCGGTGCTCCTCCGACCAAGGTAACGCTGCCCATGGCTTTGCACGACTCCTCCAGATCTTCTGCGACCCTTAGTTGGTGTTTTACCACCCTGTTCATCCATGATCAGCTTTCTGACATCCTCTCCCCTGTTTTGCTTTGAGGCGGAGCATTCCTGGAGCTCCCGGCCACTGCGAGATTCCATCTTGGGCTTGTCGAGTTCGTGTGGCAACCAGGATGTCCACGGTGCTCTTGGTTGTCCCTTTTGGGCACTGCTTCATGATCCTGAACCTAAGAGTCGAGGATCGGCTGTTGCTCTCCTGTCATGACGTGAAGGGGAGCAATCCAGGTCACGAGATGACCATGGTGCCCCCACGAGCGCAATCAGTTAACTGATCGCCCAAGGGTACTATAGGTATTTTGACATTTGATTTGTTTCATCAGCCGCGAGTGGTTGGCACGCTAGGGTTTTTCCGGTATTTTACCCCCCACTTCTTTAATTCATGTGTTGCGCACGCTAGGGTTTTTCCGGTATTTCAACTTTTATCGAAATAATCACAGATTTAAATGATGTCACGCTATGGTTTCCTAATTTCTGATTGGTCTCGAGTGCAAAATTCATATCTTTTGCATACGACCTCAGAAAAAATATAAATAAATACGTTTTGGAAAGGATTTTCGACGAGGAATCCGATTTTCTGGTTTTTATCGACTGATTCTGTTTTTTTAACATCTCAATATTTATATGGACAAACTAGGGTTTAATGATATATGATGAAGGATAATTATGTTAATTTCAGGTGATTAAAAGGATCTATCCAGTCAAACCAGGTTTGACTTAGGTGATTTAGCTCAAGGTAAGCGGGCCATACCTTTGGCATAGTAAATTTGATTTATTGAATGATTATGATATGTTTATGCTCTTTATACTCAAGTCATGATAAATGTCATGTTTTTCCTCAATGTATATGACTATTGGATGTTGATTGTTATAATCTAAGTATAAGAGTAGAAATCACATTAAGATTATGATTTATGATTAAGATATGTGAAACTAAGATTAAGAGGGAAGAGATTCCCATCCATGCTTAAGAGGGATAAATCCCATTATGTTTCATGGGGAGAAATCCCAATTATGTTCAAGAGGGAGAAATCACAATTAAGATCAAGTTTAGGTTATTAAGAAGATAAGTAAAGTCTAAGAAAGATCATGGTTAAGGGAATTTGATTTAGATTTATATGCACCTTGTTATGGGCTTTCCGAGCATTATGGGATTTCCGAGAAATTATGGGCTTTCCGAGCATTATGGGCTCCTTATGGGCATTAAGAGAGGAGCATATACTTCTAGTCAAATTCTTTATGTAAAAGATGCCAAGAAACGATTAATGTCAATGCATGTTCATGTTTATGTCAAGTCACCTTTAAAAGTTATTTTTATGTTTTATAACATGCCAATGTCGCTTACTTACCATGTTTGTTTTCCTTTGCATGGCTGGGGATGAGATGTCCGCAGAAGTTGGAGCTAAAGGGAAGGAGACCTCTTGAGAAGATTCCAAGCATCCAAGCTCTTAGGAGTCGTTGCCTGGTGGGATGTCCATCTATGGAGATCCTATCTTTTTCATATTAACTAGTTTATGTTTAGTATACCTTTAGAAACATGATGTAACTTTCTTTCCAAGAACTCATGTATAAATCTATGTTTCTATGAATGCCAAGTGTTGTTTATTTCTTGATATGAGATAATGCATGTGACAATCCCTCCCTGATATGCCAAGTACCCCACATTATGGATAATGTTGGGGATTAGGCTGTGCTTCCGCTGGTTACGTAAGAAACCCTAGGGAGGGGTGTTACATTAATGGTATCAGAGCAAGGAATAGATGGCCACTAAGGCAACACTAGAGATTCATATTATGTTCTAATATCATGTTATGTTTACCCTTTTAGATGGCCCCTAAGAAGAAGGAGAAGGTTGGTGAGTCAAGGCACTCACAAGGATCCTCTAGTGGTGATAAGACTGAAGACATGAACCACGTCTCTCCACCAGTCACCCTAGATGCCCTAGTAGCAGCCTTGACCAATGCCCTCCAACCAAGAGCTCCACCTAGAGCACATGAGATCTCCCTCATAGATTTCTTGAAGATTAGACTCGATGCTTTTCATGGTGAAGATGAAGTTGATGTGGTGACCAAGGCTGAGGAATGTCTTAGCAACATAGAGCATTGCTGTAGAGACTTAGAGTGTCCCCCACGTAGTAGGGTTAGATTTGCCACCCATATGCTCAAGGGTGCAGCCCGTTCTTGGTGGGAAAACATCTTAGCCTCTAGGGAAGATGATGACCCTCCTTACACTTGGGGTGAGTTTGTAGAAGTCTTCAATGACCATTATGTATCCGAAGCCATGTTAGAAAGGAAGGAGGATGAGTTTGTTAACCTTAAGCAGGTGGGTGACATGACTGTCACTGAGTATGCCATGAAGTTTCATAAGCTCCAAAAGTATGGTCTTGAGTACACTGAGCAAAAGAGAGCCAAGAAGTTTATTAGGGGGCTTAAACCTGACCTAAGTTATGCCTTGTCTGGTAGAGGACATAGGACCATGCAATCATCCTTGGATGCAGCCCTAGAGTTGGAGGATCACCCTGGGAGGAATCATAAGAAGGAGGTACCCCAAAACAATCGTCACCATCAACCCCCTCCACCCTCCAACCATAAGAGAAAAGCCCCTAAGCCTTCTCCAGAGAATGGGAGAACCCCATGCCCCATATGTAAGAGAAACTATGGTGGTCCTTGTAGGTTTGGGACTTCTGTGTGCTACAATTATGGTGAGGAAGGACATATCAAGCCTAATTGCCCTAAACTTGCAAAGAAGGATCCTAACCACAACCAAGCTAAGAACCCTAATCCTCCACCCAAGGTTAAACCAAGGCTCTTCACCATGCAAATGTCAGATGGAGAAGAGGAAAATGATCAAGGTAAGGGTAGTTAAGTAATTTATGTTGAATCATAATGCTTTGTTTATGTATGCTTCTTTTATAATAAAATTTGTACGAAAAATTTGCAAGTTTATGTGAAACCCTTAAGGTGGGTAGAAACTCTAGGAAATTTCAAGGATGAAATTTATTTAAGGTGGGTAGAATTGTAACATCCTACTCTTGCTATGCAATTTTCCAAATTATTTTATTTCTTGCATGCTCTTTTACTAATTAGATAATTGTTGAGGACTTAAATGCAATTTGCCCATGCTAGTTTTTCAAAATCATTCTATTATGCTCAATCGCTCTCTTGTCCTTGTTTTATTTAAAGAAAATCTTTTCATGTATATCTATGCCCTCTTGTTTAAGAAAAATGAGGATAAATGCTTATGACAAATTTTCTCTCTCATATGATAATTAGTGAATTACATGTTTAATTTCTTGTTTAATGGCCTCCATTTTGTTAATTAAAAGAAATAATATTTAAGGCACGTTTTTATGTTTTGCAATCCTTATTTGAGAAATTAATGACTTTATATGCACTATTTATATTCATTTAAATGCACATAATGGTCTTTTCTATTTTAGACCTAAAACGTGTACAAGCAGTAAATCTAATTAAATGGGAATGTTCTAGGCCCTCTAATACACCCATGCTTCAAATTTGAACTCTTTTGGACCATGTTTGACCATTCAAATCAATTTTGAAAGATTTGAATATTGTTTCGCAAAGAATTTAATTCAATTTCATTGATTGCCTTTATTTCCCTAAGGTTCCAGTTCTTTTAATCGGTCACACGTTACTTTTCTGGCGCATGCGACAGCAACCGTTGGATCAAAATCCAACGGCGTGGATATCTTCTTCTACCTCCGTTGTTCCCCGCGAGCAACAGACGTTTCACAGCAGTTGCTTCGTCGATCTCTTTCTCCCTCCACAATGAATCATTTGCTTTGATTCTTTCACCAGTGAGACCGCGAGGTCAATCCGGACCCAATAAGCTATTACTCGCTCCCCATCTCCCTCTCTTGACGAAACGCCCAATCAAGGGCTTGGACTCCCCGAGTTGCAGAGGGCACGACCGTGCCTCTACTTCTTATTTAAACCACCCAAGAGCATCATCAGCCCCGTATCGCCTCTCCTCCGCTCTCAATTTCTCCACTGGATCCCCCAGGCTCCCCGACCTACTCAATTTCCCTTTCCGACGACCTTGACTCCGCCCTAGCCTGCTCCGGCACCTCGGGTCAAATTGAAGGGCCGGTAAGCATCCTTAGACTCTCGCACGTCTTTTCCCGTGTCCCCTTTTCTTCGTGATGGTCCCAATCGTCGTGTCCTATAGACCGGATCTCTGTCCTTGCCGGCGCTCACCGCCAGGCCATCTCCGATGCTCCTCCGACCAAGGTAACACTGCCCATGGCTTTGCATGACTCCTCCGGATCTTCTGTGACCCTTAGTTGGTGTTTTACCGCACTGTTCATCCATGATCAGCTTTCCGACATCCTCTCCCCTGTTTTTCTTTGCGACGGAGCATTCTTGGAGCTCCCGGCCACCACGAGACTCCATCTTGGGCTTGTCGAGTTCGTGTGGCAACCAGGATGTCCACAGTGCTCTTGGTTGTCCCTTTTAACACTACTTCACGATTCCGAACCCAGGAGTCAAGGATCGACTACTGCTCTCCCGCCATGACGCGAAGGGGAGCAATCCAGGTCACGAGATGACCATGGTGCCCCCACGAGCGTAATCAGTTAACTGATCGCCCAAGGGTACTATAGGTATTTCGACATTTGATTTGTTTCATCAGCCGCGAGTGGTTGGCACGCCCAAATGACAATTTTACCCCCCACTTCTTTAATTCATGTGTTGCGCACGTTAGGGTTTTTCCGGTATTTCAACTTTTATCGAAATAATCACAGATTTAAATGATGTCACGCTATGGTTTCCTAATTTCTGATTGGTCTTGAGTGCAAAATTCATATCTTTTGCATACGACCTCAGAAAAATATAAATAAATACATTTTGGAAAGTATTTTCGACGAGGAATCCGATTTTCTAGTTTTTATCAACTGATTCTGCTGTTTTAACATCTCAATATTTATATGGACAAACTAGGGTTTAATGATATATGATGAAGGATAATTATGTTAATTTCAGGTGATTAAAAGGATCTAACCAGTCAAACCAGGTTTGACTTAGGTGATTTAGCTCAAGGTAAGCGGGCCATGCCTTTAGCATAGTAAATTTGATTTATTAAATGATTATGATATGTTTATTCTCTTTATACTCAAGTCATGATAAATGTCATGTTTTTCCTCAATGTATATGACTATTGGATGTTGATTGTTATAATCTAAGTCTAAGAGTAGAAATCACATTTAGATTATGATTTATGATTAAGATACATGAAACCAAGATTAAGAGGGAAGAGATTCCCATCCATGCTTAAGAGGGAGAAATCCCATTATGTTTCATGGGGAGAAATCCCAATTATGTTCAAGAGGGAGAAATCACAATTAAGATCAAGTTTAGGTTATTAAGAAGATAAGTAAAGTCTAAGAAAGATCATGGTTAAGGGAATTTGATTTAGATTTATATGCACCTTGTTATGGGCTTTCTGAGCATTATGGGCTTTCTGAGCAATAATGGGCTTTCCGAGCATTATGGGCTCCTTATGGGGCATTAAGAGAGGAGCATATACTTCTAGTCAAATTCTTTATGTAAAAGATGCCAAGAAATGATTAATGTTAATGCATGTTCATGTTTATGTCAAGTCACCTTTAAAAGTTATTTTTATGTTTTATAACATGCCAATGCCGCTTACTTACCATGTTTGTTTTCCTTTGCATGGCTGGGGACGAGATGTCCGCAGAAGTTGGAGCTAAAGGGAAGGAGACCTCTTGAGAAGATTCCAAGCATCCAAGATCTTAGGAGTAGTTTCCTGGTGGGACGTCCATCTATGGAGATCCTATCCTTTTCAAATTAACTAGTTTATGTTTAGTATACCTTTAGAAACATGATGTAACTTTCTTTCCAAGAACTCATGTATGAATCTATGTTTCTATGAATGCCAAGTGTTGTTTATTTCTTGATATGAGATCATGCATGTGACAATCCCTCCCTGATATGCCAAGTACCCCACATTATGGATAATGTTGGGGATTAGGCTGTGCTTCCGCTGGTTACGTAAGAAACCCTAGGAAGGGGTGTTACATATACAGTCTTGCTACAATGTTTTAGTCATATTGAATCAGTGTTCTCTTCACATATAGGACACACTTTAGACCCTTTGACACTATATCTAGACAAATTTCCATATGCTGGAAAGTCATTAACAATGCAAAACAACATAGCATGCAAATGAAATGTCTCTCTTCGTGAAGCATCATAGGTCATCACACCTTCACCCCAGAGTTTCTTTAAGTCATCAATCAGAGGTTCAAGATAAATGTCGATATCATTTCCAGGTTGTTTAGGGCCCGATATCAACAACGACAACATAACGTACTTATTTTTCATACACAACTAGGGAGGAAGATTGTATATAACAAGTAAAACTGGACAAGTGCTATGTTGGCTGCTCAATGTCCCGTACAGATTCATCCCATATGTAGAAAGCCCAAGTCTTAGATTCCTGACTTCTTCACCAAATTTAGGGTACAATAAATCAATCTTCTTCCACTGTGGGGAATCAAACACATGTCGTAGGATCCCATCATTATTTTTCATAACATTTGCATGCCACCTCAAATTCTTCACATCTATCAGATTGGCAAACAAGCGTTGAAATCGTGATATCATAGGTAGATACCACATCACCTTGGTAGGAGAACCAGTTTTGGACTCCCCCGAAGTTGTCAATTTATACATTGACGCATCACATTCTGGACAATCTTTCAAATCCACATAGTCCTTTTGAAATAATACACAATCATTCAGGCATGCGTGTATCTTCTTGGACTCCATTCACATTGGGCACAACAATTTCTTTAACTGGTATGTTGAGATTGGCATCTCATTTCCTTCAGGAAGAATTTCTTTCAACAAAGACAACAATGACCTGAAGCTTTTGTCGCTCCATCTATTGTTAGCTTTCAGCGTATACAATCTCAACACAGTGCTAAGATTTGTAAACTTAGTACAACTTGTGTATAACGGTATCTCAGCATCACACACAATGTTTATAAACATGAGAGGTGGATCGGTGTGCTCTACCCCACAACTATCCAGCATCGCATCAACGATGTCTACTGGAACTGGTTCGTTCACATCTACGTCATCGGAGGCAATTTCTTCTTCCACACAAGCACTGCTATCGACATCCACTAATTTCAGGTTTGAAATCTCTCCATGCTAGTGTCATTCTGTATAGACTTGTACAATCCCGTTGCACATGACATGACTTTTGATTTTGTCACCAGTGCTGACTTTCAAGTTGTTACCGCAATGCCTACATGGATAGTAGAACCTATCTCCAGGTTGTTTCCTATGTTCCTCAACAAATCTAATAAACTGATCAAGACCATAAATAAACTCTGGGGTGCAGTGATTTGGAATGGACATCCATGATCTATCCATTCTATGATCAAAGAGAAAACAAGTATATATTAGGGTTTAGGGTTAAAAGATTAGGGTCTAGCGTTAAAAGATTAGGGTTTATGGTTAAAAGTTTAGGGTTTAAGGTCTTATATATAATATATGTGTACCACCTATCCCATTCTTGAACACCTAATCTCATTAGTAAGTGTATAATGTGTATTGGGTTTTAAAAAAAAATTGACAACATTTCCCCACTATTCTCCAAGTACATATGTACTTAGAGAACAAACAGAGAAATGCTGCCGAAATTTTCTTAAAAACCCAATACACATTATGAACTTACATCATAAGTGAGATTAAGTGTTCAAGAACAGTCCCAAACTGGGGACTATCAAAGATTTACTCCTAATGATTAAATCTTGGATGGGTTTCTAGGCCAACAAATACATGTATGTTGTCATTCTTATACCTACAATCCTAGTTTCATCATTCATATCCTAAGTTTTGTGTAACATCATTTAATCATGCTTGTTAGTAAATACTAAATAGTAAATAAACCATGAATCCATATATCAAAGATTTGAATCAAAATAAAGCCTAATGGCACATTGGGAGAGTGAGAATATTATACCTCACTTAAAGGCTAAAGAAGAAATATATGCAAATCAACAACAAGTCAACATCACCTGCAACAACACAAATGCATGATTCAATTCTATTATAATGTATTAATTAGGGGTCAATATTGAAGTTTTAACTAGAGATTCATATATCAACATACATACTAGGTCATATTTTCAAGTCAAGATTTAGGCATTTAATCACCTTAGGGCGCATACATGATTCACAAGGTATTTGGGTGCATAAAGAATAATATATGTTGCTGATTTAGGAGTTCACATAATCATTTTAGAAATAGAAGACCCACATTTTAGCTTTGGGCATGACCATAATAATATATGTTACTAGTTTAAGAGTTCACATTACTACTGATTTCAAGTTGAAAATAAGTTGTATTGGATAGACCCATAATGGAAGTGATCATTGAAAAAATACTTGACAATCATTATACTTTAAGAAAATGATGCCTATGATCGTTTGACCTATAGTTCTTTTTTGTAAGCAAAAACTCTTCCTTTTTTGTATTTTTAGCAAAAGTATTACAACCTAAGCATGAAAGAAAAACACTATAATTTGTAAGAAAAAAATACAATTTAGAACTATACTTTAAAAGAAGAAATATACAAAGCTCTAATAAGTAGGACTAAATAACCATTCAATTGAACTGTTGCTGAACATGACACTAAATAGATCTTCTGAGAACTCAATCAGGGAATATGCAGCTTCAAGAACTGGCATGAGCACTTTCAAAACAAGAGGAATGAGCCTATTAAAACAAACTATTATGGATTATATAACCATTATCATAAGAAATATAAACATTAGAGAATCTCTATCAAATAAAAGACTGTCAGAGGAAGAAGAGGAGTAAGATGGTGTGGAGAAAGGTACCTGTCGTGGCAGCGGCGACGAGCTGAGGTTCTCAGTGGCAGCGGCGGCGACAGGCGGCAGTGCGACATGCGAGCGGCAGCGGCGGCAGAGCAGTAGGCGAGCACTGGCGATAGAGCAGTAGGCATTAGGCGGCAGTGCGGCAGGTGAGCAATAGCGGCGGTAGAGCAGTAGGCGAGCACCAGCGACATAGCAGTAGGTGGTAGCGGCGGTAGAGAGATCGACGGCAGAGAGAAATCACCAGACCCTAAACTAATCAGGGATGAAACAGAGAAAGGGAAGAGTCTGGTTCCCGCAGGCGCTATTAAGTTAACAATAGACGTCGGTTATTATAAAAAAACGACGCTTAACATAATAGGCGTCGGTCACCACAAAAAAACTGACACCTATGTTCAATCATAGTAATCGGTTTCAACTAGAAAAATCTACGTCTATCTACATATGCTGACAAAAAAAATTCTTAAATTACGACCATAGTCGTCGGTTGTCACACAAAACTGACGCTAAAGGGGGATACATTTTTTTGAGGGGACAGCGTGCAGACACACAGCTACGTCGGTTATTGTAAGAAAATCGACGACAAAAATGGGGCCGATTTCTATCTCGTAAAAAACCTTTAGTCGTCAGTTACTTGGTAAACAACCGACACCGTATGTGAAATTTTGAAGGCAATGTTTTGCACTAGAAAAAATGGATTTGGCGGGCGATTGTACGCATCAGTTTCTTATTGAGAAACCGATGCTAAAATAAAAGTGATAACAGTGTCTAGCCGGTCTTCACATATAGATGTTGGTTTATGTTTTTAGCCGATGTTGTAGGGTTTAGGCGTCGGTTGTTGGGATACAACCGACGCCTCTAAATGTGACATTATAAGCCATTTCTGTAGTAGTGTGTAGTTGTAAGAGAAAAAATGAATTTTTAAAAATTAGGGCTGGTGAGAGAAGTGGAGAGAGAATTATGGGATCCTTCAACTTCTGCATTGAGTTAATTGATGTTCAGTTAATGCGTATGAGAGAAAACGGCTAATCCTTCAACTTATGCATGGAGTTAATTGGTATGCAGTTAATGCGTATGAGAGAAAATGGTTGGGCCATCCTTTTATAGGCTCCCAAGAACCAGGTACGTGAATGGGTATGTAAGTTACTATGGGTAGCATAACTCTATAATTTTAACTCTCATTAGGATTGACAAATTTTAGAGGCAACCATATTGATGAGAATGTGAAGGGTCCATGGACATTGTGTCAATTTCTTGTACTGAACTACTGAAATGGGGGCCGCATTCGACAGTTCAAAACTTTTATGTTTGACGGCTAGGCACTATCGAGTATCGACGTGTACCTCCCCCAAAAATCAACATTACGTATTCCTTCCATTTTCTTTTCTCATCGCCCCCCACCAACCAATTTATTAGTCCTTTGGGCCAGTGTTTTTTAAACCAAACCAGACCGGACGGTCCGACTGGTCAGACCGTTCAATCGGTAGCTGACCGATCCAAAAGCCTAAAAAATTGGTTATGTGTCTTTTTCCGGTCCAATCGGTCAGAAATACGGTCCAACCAGTCCAACCAGTCGGTCGAACCAAACCGAATTGAACTATGGGTTCAAAGAGAAGAGAAAATAGAAGGTAGAATACATATAAGAATTTACATATATGTATATATATATATATATATATATATATATGTCATATATATACATATGGCATATGTATGTTTGTATGTATGTATGTATGTATGTATGTATGTATATAGAAAATATACATATAAGGTAGAATGTATATATATATATATTTATATATGTAAAATATATGTATATTTGTATATATGTATGTATGTGTACATCTACATAATAATATATGTGTGTGTATAAATATGTATATATATACCTATATATAATGTATATATATATATTCAAATATATATATATACCTATATATATACAATGTATATATATTCAAATATATATATACATACATATATATATACACACAATATGTATATATATTGATATAATATATATGTATATATATATATATATATATATATATATAGTATGTATTGAATGCCCGTGTGGGTATCCAAGTTAATTACCCATTCATTGAGATGCGATGTCATGATCTGTAATTAAATCCAGATCTATTACGGTTGCATGCATGTGGTGGCATCTATTGTAATTATGCATATTTCATTTATGGATGCATGGAATAGCGGTGGCATATTTCATAATTAAGCAGAAGTGAATAACGTTTTGCATGGAACAGGTTGGCACTATTTTTTAATTTAAGTTTCATTACTAGTGCATGGGTATGATGTCACTATATGCAACAAGACAACAATTAATTATGAGTGCATGTACTAGCGGGAAAGATAACTTTAGAGGCATCCATGTTAGGTGAATAAAAAAGTAAATAAGGACAAAAGCAATGTTCACTCTAAACACATGTTCACCACTGATTCATAATTAGGAGATATTCCACGTAGTTTTCATATACATAATATGGATATAATATCTGAAACAGTCAGGTTGTAATACAAGATGTGAACTTTGGTTACATTTTTTTCATTCTCATTATAATTTTTTAATTCACATTATATAATGTTCCTTCTTATTACAATTTACTTTGCACTAAAGTTTATTCTCTAAGATAGAAATTTGCTAAATCCAGAATGTAATATTGATTGTCATATTTAATTATAACTTTCTCATTTTCATTATGATTCTTAGTTCTCATTACAAAATATTCTTTCTTATTATAATTTCTATGTACATGGTTCATTCTCTAAAATAATAGAACTTTATACACCTAGGTTGTAATAAAGAATGTCATTATTGGCTACAAATGTTTCATTCTCATTACCAGTTCTCTATTCTCATTACAAAGTGTTCCTCATTATTACAACTTTTGATGTATCGAGGTTCATTCTCTTAAGGAATTTGATACATCCAGATTGTATTACAAAATTTCAACCTTTATTACATTTATTTCCTTTTAATTACAAATTATATGTAAAGATTACAAATCATTCTTTCTTATTACATAATGTCACCTTTGTTTTACTTTCCATTATAACTCACTATATGTCGAAAAAATACCACTTGTTTACTTGTTTCTATTCTTTATAATTTTTTCAACACCTTTTGGGTCATCTTTTATATCGTCAAACATCACATTAGTTACAATTTTCTCTTCTTGATTGTAATTTATCTTTGTTCAAGTCTATTGAAAAAAATGTAAAACATGGTTGTCTTTTCAATTTACAAAACTATTCTTTAATACCATTTTGACTATCACCTTACAATTAGTTTATTTGTGTTAAAAAATCTCTATGTTGATAACAATTTACTCATTCCTATTATAAATTCTCTTTGCATGTTACAGTATGTCAACTCTCCTTACATAGTATTTTTGGAATGCATGTACATATAGTTATATTTGTAAAATTTATTACGATTTCCTTTGTGTCGCATATTTTAGTATGTCTTATATACAATATTTCACTATAAGAGTTTTTCTATTTTATATTAGAATGGATGTAATATATTTTTGTAGAACGTTACATTTTTAGTTTCTTGTATTACAAAATGTCTATTTTTGTTACAACATGCTCTTTCATATTGTATTTTTTCTTTGCCCACTACAGTTGCTCTTTGCTAGTTACAATTGCGCTTTGCTATTTACTTTGTTTCATATTATATATTCTCATTACATAATACCTATTTTTACTATAACTTATTTATTTTGTAGGCATATTCTTTTTGTGGGCATCTATATTTATGCAAATATGATGGAAAATACAACTATGATGTGTAATTTTTTTGTACGTAATAAAATTTTGTAGAATTCAAAATTTTTGTTAGGATATACTCTATATTATAATGAGAACATAGAATCTGTAATAGAAAGGAGAAATTTGTAACTCATGATGATGTTTTGTAATAAAATCTGGGAGTATTATTTTATTTCTCATGTATTTATTTATCTCCACAAAAGGATACCACTACAATGGTTTTAGACTCATTACGTTAGGCATGATATACTTCAAGATTGGTATGTGATCAACATTGAAGTAGTTGGCACCTACTATTTTTTACCTTTAATCATACTTGCACCGCTACTCCATGCACATATAATCATTTATAGCATAATTGCTAATAGTTCCATCACTACTATTTGTCAAATTGTATGTATCGAGCAGTGACAAAGCTATCAACTACAATTGTACTCTTAGATCAGGCTTCCACCACCGTTCCATGCACATTTAATTACTTATAACATATTTACTAATAGTGCCACCGCTACTCCATGCACGTAAAGGCTACAGACATAATTATAATTGTTGTCACTGCACCTCCATATTAGCAGAATGTAGCATTATATTGGGAGTCGGGTAACTTGGCTTATCTACCCGTACGGGCAGCGAGTGAATAGCCATATATATATATATATATATATATATATATATATATATATATATATATATAATATCGATACAATATATATATGTCTATATATACAAACAATATATATAAATGTGTGTGTCTATATATATGTATGTATATATATGGAGTCAGGCTAGAATACACTCGAGTGTATTCAGAGCAGAATACACTCAAGTAGTTTTTCATGATGCAATATTTTTTTTCAAAAATCTAATCCATTGATATTCTTAAACATCTTGTGAATAGCTCATATACAAAATTTGATCACATTTGGACATTTGTAGGTCATATTATAAAGATCGTAAAAATTATGCATTTCAAATTAGTTTCGTGCGTCGATTTTGTTGCCCTTGGACGAGTGACTTACACTCATCAAATGGGCTCAAAATTTGTATGTAGTCTAGTTATAGTATGACAATGAAGATCAATGGTTTACATTTTGTAAAAAAATTGTCTTGATATGCAAACACACTTGAGTGTATTCGTGCTATCTGTACACTCGAGTATATTCCAACCTGACTCTATATATATGTATATATATATATATATATATATATATATATATATATATATATATATATATATATATATATATATATATATACTAGTAAATACACACGTGCACATGCACGTGTCATCTTATATATGTAAAATTTCAATTGAAAAATTCTAATTATTGAAAGAGTAATAGTAGGTTCTTAGTTAAAAAGTTCCTACTTAGTTTTCACAAATCATAGTATATATGAAAATAAATAAATTCAATTGAGTTACATGCCAATGTACTTACTTACAATACAAAGCTCAATTTTCCCTCTTACATTAAATTTCAATAAGTTCAATTTATAATAACTTTAAATATATAACTGAGGTGTGTGTAACTACAGATTCCATAAAAATCCCTGTTTGTAATGGAAGATTTAAATTTTCGTGAAGACTGAATTTTAAAATAACTAATATCTTCTATCTACATCAATTATTATATATTTATAAGAATTTAATAATGTTACTTTTAATTTTATAGAAGTACCTTTTTTAATGCAATAATTTTTTGAAAATGACATATAAAAGAAATTTAAGGTTTTTAAATACATATTTACAAACAATATAAAATTTACAATTGACATTATTTGAACATGTCATGTTCTTCTCCTTGCTTATGATTTTAAGAAAAAGGTGTCTAAACATGTAATTCAAATGGCATGTCAAATTACTGATTGTTACATAGTTATTTTTTTTACTAAAAAGTTATTTATGAATATGCATGTAATACTCAAAATAATTCTTATAAGTTTCTGCCACATCTTTTAATGGATTAAAACTATTCGAAAACTATTCCAGTGATTATGTCCACCAGTTTTCCACTTCAAAGTGTACATATATTTTTAACCCATATATCTCAGCCCTCTCTAGCATGATTTCCCACACGATTCCGTACCATCTCCCAGCACACAATCATGTAGTTAAGCAATGAAAATATATTATTCAAAAAACACTTTGATTCCTTATCATGATTGAAGTAACTTGGGGTATAAATATCGTACCTATGCGGAAATATTCTACAATTGTTACTCATATTTACGATTACAATTATTCTCATCATTCATATCTGTACAAATTTTCAATATTTATACACTAAAGAGTGTTCCACAAATAACAGCTCGAGAAGAATATGAGGTTGCATGTTGCAAAAGTTTACTATGTCTTTTTTAGATGAAGAAATTTTCTCCAATATAATTCTAAAAAGATGTGGCTACTTCACATATGGCTGCTATCGTGTATTGGGATTGCATTTCTTCTAACAAAGTATCCGTTCTCTTGCTCATTGTGCCAACGGGTAGAAATGGACACACATCTTTAGTCATTGGTACTTTGTAATCTATCTTCAAGGAGTCGATCTTCATGTGCATGACTTACACTAATAGTGGTAGAGTGTTGTCAAAATAGTCTGCAATCATTATTAATTAATTTCAGTCATGTTTACACGTGATTGTGATTCCTTCACATGAGTGCAGCAGCACCAACAGAATGAAAGAGATGCAAGGCAATAGATAAATGAAAAAAATATGAGAGAAGGAAGACCTAAGAGTGGCACACTCGTGTCCAGACGATGGTGGCACTCATAAAACCCTTACAATCCTAGGGAGGGTAGGCAGCAGAAGGAGAAACACAACTGCAACCCATTCAACTTTGCCTCTTCGGACAAGTATAAATCATGTAAAAAGATGTTTTGTTAAAGTTTCCCCATGAAGTGTCTCACTTATCCACATCCATACAAAGTACTACTATTAATACTCTTTGAAGGAAAGGGGCAAGGGTCGTCGAATGCTCGGAATCAGTGAGGTGGTAGACAAAATAACCTAGAGGAATAAGGACGGATGGTAAAAAAAATGGCAGTTAATCTTTGGCAACTAATATCTAGCGGGGTTTTCTGTCAGTTAGGCAACAAATAGGAGAGGGAAAGGAAAGAGGGTGACCTTAATTGTGTTGTTTGTGGGTTTCCATACGGACTTACAAAAATTCAAAATTATGATGTTGAGGACGTGGGTGTGGTCAGTTATTTTGGCCAAGAAAAATGAAGCACATGTAGTGTTTTAAGGAAAGGAAACATGTACGTGGTAACTACTTAACGTTTCCATAATTTAAGATTAATTTATGTGGAATAGTAGCGTTACTTTTTGTGGAATCCTTAATTCAAGTGAGATGACTGAGAAAAATATTGCTACTCAAAAGAAACATTACAGAAAGTAGTTGTGGCAATTTTTCTGGGTAGTAGTGAGATCGGATGTAGTTGCACCACAAAAATAATTATACAATCAATTAAAATGCAAAAAAAATAGATATGAGAAAGTTAACCACATCATACTTATTTTGATATTGATTAGCATAAAAAAAGAGAGAAGAGAGAGTTAACCGCATCACAATCGTACTTACAGAAAATATAAAAAATGAAATGGCTTCATTATTTAAATTTATTTATAAGATCATGCCCTCTCTTTTAATTCTCAAAATGGTTCCTAAACGTGCATACAAGATGGGCGTGGGTTTAGGAATACAGCTAGTATGGATGTCATCCTTTAAAAAGAATTAATACTAAAAAAATTATGAGGATCACTGAGAGAGAATTTGTGATAGTGGCAATTATGATAGTGGCAATTACACTGAGACAGTATTGCAGAGAGAAGAATGTGAGGATGAAGTAATACTAAAAAAGTTATGAGGATCAATGAGAGAGAATTTGTGATAGTGGCAATTACACTGAGAGAAGGTTGTAAAGAGGGAAGAATGTGAGGATCCATGGACTCATAGAAATTCCTTTCCTTTAATGGCGATGACGAAATATAACAAGTGTAGCAGGTTGTAAAGAAGGTAGGAGAGAATTTATGAACCGTTTCAATACCATGAGGGTAGAGGAGTTATAGGAAAAGATGAAAGGACGTAGAGTGGATGTCAAGATGTGAGAGAAAAAGGTGAATTGAAATTAAGAAGAAAGATGGAAAACATTCTGAGAAGATAATGAGTGATGAAGAGAGCATCGTTCTAAAACTTATTTTCTAATAGTATAAAATAGCATATTTGTTATTACTTGGTTCACAAGCGTGGATACATCATGGGCGTGGGTTCAGGACGCCTGGGGGAAACTGATGTCATCCTTTCAAAAAAAAATTAGAAAATTTATGAGGATCATTGAGAAAGAATCGGGGATAATGGCAGTTACGCAGAGAGAATAGTGCGAGGATCGTGAGGATCTCATGTTTTATAGAAATTCTTTCCTTTTATTTAGGATGAGATAATGATGAAGAAATATAACAAGTGCAATAAGTTGTGGAGAACATAGGAGAGATTAGGAACCATTTTAATAGGATGTGGGGAGAGGACTTACAGGGGAAGACGGAAGGATATGGAGTTAGATTGGTACTTGAGAGAGAAAAAGAATATAAAAATAAGAAAAGATGAGAAATATTATGAGAAGAGAGTGAGTGAAAAAGAGAGCGGCATTCCAAAATATCATTATTTGATTGGACAGAGAATATAAAATGGTGTATTTGTTATTATTTGGAAAATCTTTCCTTTGCATAGTAGTATATATTTGCAATTGTGACATGTAATTTTGACCATATGAAAATATGTGCTATAAATTCTTCAAAGATAATTAAAGATAAATGCTCAAGCATGAATCGTAGACTATAACTCAATAGTTGATCAAACATAATCTTATAATTTTGTACGGAATTAAATATTATGACAAGTTGTCCCCAAAGACTCGGTTGAGATATGTATAGACAACCTTCTTGTATCAGGAATGTTTGAGTTTTCTCTCTGTGATCGATTGTATAATCTCGTGAATGTAATTGAGTTTCTGAGTATGACAAGATGTCCCCAAAGACTCGGTTGAGATATGTATAGACAACCTTCTTGTATCAGGAATCTTTGAGTTTTCTCTCTGTGATCGATTGTATAATCTCGTGGATGTAATTGAGTTTCTGAGACGCCATTTTAGGAAGCTAATTACCCCCTGCGCCTTTGAAAAAAAATACAGAAATGGAAATATAGTCAAGCATTCATGACAAATCATAGACTGCAGAAGAAGAGAGGCCGGTAAAAAAGATTTTACCTTATAAAATTCATGAAGCCAGATGACAATATGAATAATTACAAATTAAACAGGTGCATCTAAATAAGAAGTGTAGAGATATGTGCTGGTTGAAGGTTTTTTTTTTACTGACTTAAATTTTTAACGCAGAGTCATAAACACACTTTGTCTACATTATGCCAAGATGTACTTGCCTGAATAGTAGCTCTCAACATGACGATTACATCTCAACGACGACAACTCGTTGACTTGCCAGAAACGAAACATACATTATGTTCATTAAATTCCCTGAAGATTCAATTGAGGCGTATAGTTAACATTTATGAAGCCAGATGACGGTGTGAGTAAATATCATTCAAACTATATAATTAAATCTAATCAAGAAGTGTGGAGACAGTGCGACAGTTGGAAATATTTAAAGCTGAGCAATCGACACATCAGGTTGTATTCCCCTACGGTAAGCAAACCTCTTTTTACTACTAACCAAGGGACGGGTTTGCACGCAGCTTGAGACACGGTAAAGGATGAGTGATAGAGCTATCAACCACCATCGATTTCTAGTAAACTGTGACCTGCAACAACCCGAGAGGTGGAGTATTAAGGTTAGAGAAGGTCACGAAGGATGAGAACGGAGGAAGGGGAGGATGTTGTGCGTACCATTCAGGGCTTGTAGGAGTCCTTACCGTCGGAACCACTCGGAATTGTATATAGGATCACGGACTTGTAGCGTCTAGGGGAAGAGATGTGTTGAGGATGATTGTGCACTGTGGGCAGAGGTGTCCGGTGAAAGAGGCAGGGGAGGAAGATGAATCTGTATGACGACTGAAGGTTGCTTCTTTTCATGCCAAACCGTTTTGTTATCATCGGAGATAGTGGGCAGTTTGTTAGGGATGAAAGCTAGTGGTGGACATACTTGCCGTAAGAACTAAGAAACGTGTATAGTATGGGAGTTCGAGGAAAAGTGGATTACAAACCGGAGCGGTTATGCTCTTCTCGACAAAGGAATAAAAATGTAGAAAAAGTACTAAAACCTCAAAAAACAGAGAGAAGAGAGAGAGACATGGAGAATTCAAGATTTTGAAAATGCCACGATTTGATTGGTCAGTGTCAGAGTTGTAATTTTTTTAAAACATTTGCTCTTTTTATAGTAGTATAGATATATATATATATATATATAGTCAAGCTAGTGTACACTCGAGTGTACTGGAGGCACCGTACACCTTAGTCATTTTTGAAGATGTAATAAATTTTTGAAAAATCTAAACCGTTGATCTTCTTAATTATCATTAGAACATACTATATAATAAATTTTAGCTCATTTGGACACTTATAGGTCATGCATCTAAAGGAAGCAAAAATCAAATATTTCAAATTAGTTTTGTGCGTCGATTTTGTTATCATTGGATGAGTGGCTTACACTCATCCAAATGAGTTCAAATTTTGTATGTGACCTATTATTATTGTAACCATGAAGATCAATGGATTAGATTTTGGAAAATATGGTCTAGATAGGCAAACACCATTGGGGTGTACGGTATGATATGTACACTTGAGTGTATTCTAGCCTGAATATATATATATATATATATATATATATATATATACACACACTAGTACATAACTGACCTTTAGTGTCGGTTATTTAAGGCATTTAGTGTCGATTTTAATGCAACATCTATGTGGACGCTGCTAAAAGGCCAACCGTTAGGCGTCAGTTCTCAAACTGACGCCACAACCCTTCGCGCGCCACCGATAACACGCCAATAGGGGGGTATAGGCGTCAGTTATTAGCTTTGAAACCGACGCCATAAACCTTCATGCCACAGAAAGGGCGCCATCTTGGGCACTATCAGCGTCATTTTATTAGTGATAACCGACACCATCTCACCCGCTGCCACGGTCGTGATGGCCAGCACGGCCGTGGTGCCTGGCCTCATTAGGGAAATTGACGTCAGTTTATTATTGATAACCGACGCTGTAATCATTTTTCGTCAGTTTTAAACAAATAACCGACGCCTATTTCATGTTTTTTTTCTTAACAGTCTGCAGGCCTGCTGTGGCTGGTCGCAGGATGAGAAACCTGTAGTTCAATTATGAACTACAGGTTTTGACGGCATCCATTGATATCATCCAACAACAGGCCACAAACCTGCAAAATTAACAACATTAATTTTCACACATTTAGCGACCTACAGTTCCATTCGATTTTCAAACATGTAGAAACATTCATGTAGCAATTTGCAGTATTATTCATTTTCACATTCACACATGTAGAAACATTCATGTATTCATCTTCACATTCACACACATGTAGAAAATTCATTCATTTCATGACAGATAAGGACATAAAAGAAAGGTTGTAGCATTAAAAACCCTTACAAAATAGAATGTCAGTTGATGAATTAAGTACTATTATACCCATCATATGCAACTTCCATAAGCAACTAGGAAGGAAATTCAGAAAAATGTACAACATGCATATATTAATACAGACAAGTCTAGATAGATAAACAACTAAATACTACACCAACATAGTCCCGCATCAGTAACTTCGAGGCCTTTTCATTGTGATGATCTTCTCCTGAAGTTCAGAAAAGAAAGTAGCTATGAGGATTGATTACTTTAAGACAACAAGTGTAAACACAAAACAAGACATGACAATTATATTTGTTAATTGGACCTACCGTGGTCTTATGAACTAATAGGGGCCTCATCATCATATTCGTCCGAGATGATATCGTCAATCGTGTGCTCATACCGTCGTAGATGATCAGGGGTCTCATATTTGATGTTGGTTATCCAAACTTTGATGGTATTATGGCCAACTGGACGAAGAAAAAGCCTGCCGCTATGGCCCACTAGCATCTTTCTAATCCAATCACGCCAACCGGATTTTGATACAAGATTTCTCGCCAAATCATGCTCAACCTTGATAACATGTGAAGAACTGCCAAAATTTAGGGTCACTTCACCAGGCCTGTAGTGTCTTCCATTTAGAAAATTCCAATGTTTGGGTATTGTTAGTTGGTTTAAGGAACGATCATCTAGGATGATGTTCAATTGTTCTTCATCAGGGAACAATAGCATTGGCATAGAGGCCCAGTTCATAGTGACTGTTGTGGGTGGACAGAGACTAAAAAATATAAGTACTAACAATTGTAAGTATATATAACGATGTTATATATTTTCAAAAGAAGTAGTAGACAGAGAGTGAAAAATATAAGTATTAATGGCTTATCTTGAAAAGAAAATGATAAGCATGCCAAAAATGATAAGCACGTCAAAGATGAGGAACTTTGTTCCCACCCTTCCTACCTCCTCACCCTCACCCCCTCCCCCTCCCACCCTACCTCCACCCTACCCCACCCCTACCCTCCTATCAATTAATTAAATTCATTCATGCATAATTAACCCCAATTAATCAATATTAATCAACTATACAATCTTAGAGAAACAAAGTACAAATCTAATTAATTAAGTTCATTAATGCATCATTAACCCTAATTATTCAATAGTAATCAACTATATGGTGGCATCATTAATCCTATGTACAATTCTAGTACTGATTAATTAATCCACGTACTCACCGCACTGGTGGATCAAGCAGGTTGTGGTGGCAGCGGCCGGAGGTGAAGGTGGTCGGCGCTGGAGGTGTATGCGGTGGATAGTGGCGGCGACTGGAGCATCATCATCATCATCATCATCATCATCATCATCATCATCATCATCATCATCATCGTCGTCGTCGTCGTCATCGTCGTCATCGTTGTTGTCATCATCATCATCATCATCATCATCATCATCATCATCGGAAAGAAAGAAAGAAATAAATACTAAAAAGTAAATAAACCATGATTCTATATGTCAAAGATTTGAATCAAAATGAAGCCTAATGGCACATTGGGAGAGTGAGAATATTATACCTCACTTGAAGGTTGAAGAAGAAATATATGCAAATCAACAGCAAGTCAACAACACATGCAACAACACAAATGTAAAGTTCATCATTTACATTCCAAGCATGTCACATGAGTGCATTAGAATTCATCATTAAGCAAGATCTAGATCTATATTTGATAGTTAAGAGGGTAGAGATACCCTAAGATCTAGATCTACTACATCATCATCTAATTAGGTTTAGGGTTTATTACCTAATTTACTTCTCCAGCACTAGTTTTCTCTCTCCTCTCTTCTTGTTTTGACGGACGAGGATGGATGGATGAGACATGGTTTAAAATCTTTGCCTAATCTTTATGCAGGTCTGGGTGTGATTTGACTAGGGGACAAACTGATATCTTTCTCGTCCTCTTTGGCTCTTTCTACGACCTTGCATTGCATTCCCCACCATATCCATAACCTATCACCCATTAACTTTCGGTTAACCATGGCTTGGGATTTGAATCGCCATTCCTAGGGTTTACTTTTTTAGTGTAACAATATTCATTAGAGTTATAGACAACCATATTAGGGCATAACCCCATCTTTTTTATCAAATCTAAAGAACCAAATACACTAACCTCCTAATCATGGGATTACATCTATATTGGTACGTGGGTTCATCCAAGACTATATCCTAACTAGGGTTTAGGGTGGTCTCAGGTTTGGATAGGAATAAGGGTACCAAACCCTAATCCCATTGTAACATTATTCGATATGGTATAAACCCAAATTATTAGAAACGTTAGATTATATTAAAATAGATAGATTTAATAATATACACAATATATTAAACAAATCTAGGGTTTATATGTATTAACCACTCTACATTCAAGTATTAACTACACTTTTAGAACTACATGCATAATTAGACTCTAGAATATATAGGATCGGATGATTGGATATACCGGCGGTAGTGGCAGAGACGATGGTAGTGGCGGTGGTAGGAGCGGCGCGAGCAGGAGTAGGAGTAGGTGGGAGCAGGAACAGTACCGACGGAGCAGGACCGGTAGGAGCAGGATCAGGATCAGAGCGCACGGGAGCAGGATTAGGAGCAGGCGGCAGTGCAGCGGCGGAAGTAGGCGGCGGCGGGCAGAGATGGCGGTGGTGCGACAGCAGACGGCGGTGGTGCGGCAGTAGACGACGGTGGGCAGAGACAGTGGGCAGAGGTGGCGGCGGTGCGGCAACAAGCAGTGGTGGTGCGGAAGTAGGCGACGGCAGGAGCAGTTGTGACAGACAAAGGTGGTGCGACAGCAGACGGCGACGGGCAGAGGTGGCGGCGGTGCAGCAGCAGGCGGTGGCGATGTGGCTGCAGGAGCAGTTGCAGCGGGCGGCAACAGGTGGCAGAAATCGCAAATCACCAGATCTAGACCTAAGCTCTCGACAATGAGAAAGGAGAAGAGTCTGCTTCACACGGCCGCTATTAAGTTAACCATAGGTGTCAGTTATTAAAAACAACTGAAACTTCTCACTATAGGCGTCGGTTTCCATAGACAACCGACGCCAAATGGGGTGAAAATTTTTGCAGGGACAGCACGCGAAAACACATCGACGTCGGTTATTTTTAAGAAAAATGACGATAACAATGAGCCCAATTTCTATCGCGTGAAAAAACATTAGATGTCAGTTGATTATCTACAAACTGACGCCATATGTTAAATTTTGGAGGTAATTATTTTCGCTAGAAAATTTAGATTTGGCGGTTGATTTTAGGCATCTGTTTCTTATTTAGGAACCGACGCTAAATAAATAGTGATACCCGTGTCTGGCCGCTCTTCACAGATAGATGTTGGTTTGTGTATTAAAATAACACTTTATGGTTTAGGCGTCGATTTCTTGTACACAACCGACGCCTATAAATGTGACGTTATAAGCCATTTCTATAGTAGTGATATATATATATATATATATATATATATATATATATATATATATATATATATATATATATATATATATATATGCTTATCTTTAATATCCGCGCGGGTAGCCTGATTTTTCGCTACCCGTCTATCCAAAAAAGTAACGATATGTACACTTGAGTGTATTCTAGCCTGAATATATATATATATATATATATATATATATATATATATATATATATATATATATATATATATATATATATATATATATATATATATGTACTACTACTACTACTACTATAAAAAGAGCAAGTTTGATGTTGCGCTCTCCTTAATTCACTCTCTTCTCTCCTTTTTTCAAGGAATTTTGATCCTACAAATATGTATTCTCACACTCTCCTATTAACTTTTATTATCTTTAATTCTGTATTTCTCTCTCCATCCCACGGAAATGGTTCCTTGATTCTCTCCTTTCAAACAACCAACACAAATATCTTTTACCGTAGTGACCCTTTCACAGACGAGTCCTCTCCCCGCACATTTCCAACTAATTTTATATGTCACGTGCATGTGCACGTGTGCGTTCACTAGTGTATATATATATATACCCGTCTATCCAAAAAATTAACTATATGGTACACAAGAGCAACTCTGAGATCAACAGAGTAACTATGTAGTACATAAGAGTAACTCTAAGACCAAAAAAGTAACTGCGCAGAAAATATACATTCAGTAAATACATGAACAGATTTTTTAATTTGCGGGGGCAAATGATATTATTTTTGGATGAAATTTTTTGGGGAGCTAGATAAAATACTCCTCTACAATTGAGGAAAAAATAAAAAAATATTAGTAAGGGTGCGCGGGTATTAAATAAATACCCTACCCAATATATATATGTATATATATATATGTATATATATATGTATATATATACATATATATACATATATATATACATATACATATACATATACATATGTATATATACATATATATAAATATATATATATATATTCATATACATATACATATATATATACATATATATACACATATATATACATATATATATACATATATATACATATATACATATACATATATATACATATATATACATATGTATATATATGTATATACATATGTATATATATATGCATATGTATATATATATACATACATATGTATGCACACACACACACACACACACACACACACACACACACACATATTATATATATATATATATATATATATATATATATATATATATATATATATATATACATATATATACATATATATTGTAATGACCCCACCTTATGATAACCCCCAATTAAAGGAGACCGATAGGTTGGTGCCGTTATCAATTTCCGGATCAAGGTTCAGCAATTAATTGATAGCAATTAATAAATTCTACTAGACTAAACTGAAAAGCTATAATAAATAAAATTTTGCATCCTTTGAAAATTTAGGATTTCTAAATCTCTATCCAGAACTCGGACTAGCTAACTAATCCTCCTTTGGATTTTAATTCATGTATTTCACAAATGACAGTTTACTGTTTGTCCTTTTTGGTTGTACCTAAAACGCCGACAAACAAAATGTCGGTCAGCCAAAGCTGGTATGTGGGGGATTCACTAATCATGCAATTATCTAGAACAATGTATTGCATTCAGTTATCATTTAACAAACAATTTTACGTTTTAAGTATAACTACGCGATCCATGTGTCCCATATTCCCTTTATACCCCTCATGACTTCACCTATCAAGTGAATCAATTTCTAGGGCGGAGTAACATGGCACTACCCGTAGGTAGCCCACTCCTTAACTCATGGTATGCTAAGAGTCTCATGGCACTACACATGGGTAGCCCAGTTTCTAACTCATGATACCCTAGACCCTGCTCTAGGTTATCCTTAGCCTTTGCATAGCCACAGGGGTGGATTCAGATCTAGCTAGTTATACATGTATACTCATAGTGATAGTCATAATCACTTTATAGTTGCATGAATTGAAACATCCAACAGTTATTTCAAGCATTGAGGAAAATGTCGATAAAATCCTCGGAAAACTAATCAATATAGTCATAAGCGTAACAACATACCTCTTATGCAGATTATGAAGAGAGAGAATATCCAATCAAGAAAGCAAATTGCACAGAAACCCTGAAATAAAAGTACAAGTTTACTTTTATTAATATTTATCCAATTTCCTCATGTCCCTTAGGGTTTCTACTCCAATTTTAGGGTTTCTTTGGAAATTATAGGTTCACCTTCATTCTTAAGTATTATGAACCCTAATTCATCAAAATCACTAAAAACCTTTAAAATATCCCCTTTTAATATTCCTAACAGTCTTAGGATCGTTATTTAGTAATTTATCGAAATAACAAGGCTTTCCTCTTCTTTTACCCTAAATTAGGGTTTTCATGTACATTATCTTTCATTTAGAGACATAAACCCTAATTTAGACATCTTTATATTCAAAACGAATGAAAACTTCATATTATTAATCAACAGGTTGATAATCCTTGATTTAACCCATTGAGTTACAAGAAAACATCCTTCATATGCAATTAGGGTTTCCAATTACTAATACATTATTCTTTCAAATTAAAGCACTTTTGTAAAACGAAATAGAATCAGGTTCTTAAATCATTTTTATCATATTCCTTTCATTTTTCTACCCAAATTTCATATATAAAGTTTCTTCATTGGATAATCCTAGCGTTTTCTATTAATTTTGCAAGGAAAAGCTATTTTTTTGTAATTTCATTCTGAGAGGAGATTTACCGGATTATTCTAGATCGTCAGATCGGTGCGCCTGTGGACCACCTTTGAATCTGACGCTCTGCGTCAAACGCCCCCACTACTAGGTGGCGCGCCCCGTTGCTCGCCCTCAGACGCTGGATCTCCACTTAACCGACTGCTTCTAGCGCTGTTAGATCCTTTCTTGGATCAAGGTGCTCCCTGATCGAACGATGGCTGCACATCATCTTCCTCCTTCTTTTGTTTTTAGAACACGGCGGCGCCGCAGTGGTAACCTCGCCTGAGCAAGGGCAATCGAGGAAGAGAGATGGCTCTGAGGTGTAATAGGCGGCCGCTCGAGTTCGCTAGGGACCAAGGACTCGAGTGGTGGCCTATTTATAGGATGTGGAGGGTCCCCTCTAGGGTTTTTGATCCTGCCGCCAAAGCTTGCTTTAGCCGAATTGGGCGTTTAGCCTAGAAGCTTCCAATGATCACAAAACTAGGGTTGCGATGGTTCGGGGTCCCCTCCCGAACCCAATGGGAGAGTTTCCAAGATTGCACATTCAATAGATCGCGAGAAAATGATGGGGAAAAATTCCTTGTAGTCGTGCTATAGTCTGTGTCCCTCTGGGACTCTGGATGATGACCCAGGTCAGTTTGATGAACATCCAACGGCCCCAATCATCTGCGTTCAAACAGAGAAGGAAATATTTCCCAATTATTCGAATTATCTTCCAATACAATGATAATCTTGGAAAAAACGTAACTCCCAATTCTTAACCCGTTTTTATTCAAATTTTGAGGAAAGCTCGTTCATTCCTTCATCTTTCATTGTGCAAAAATTGGAGTCATTATCCAAAGGAAACGAGCCCTTTTCTTTAGTTTCAAGTTATCCCTTATTTAATTGTATTTTCTACATATTCTTTATTTCTTTTGCCATTATCTAATTATCCTGAGTTCCTTGAACCCCAAGGAGCCTTTATAACTCAAAAACTTATTTTGTGAGAATATCTTTTAGCCTTTTAATCATCCTTTAATCCTTTTCTTATATATCCCATTTTCCCATTGTAATTCTTTATTAAATGGAATTCCTTTTTCTTTTTTTTTCTTTCAATTGGGCTTAATGGTCAATAAGGCCCATCAAGATAGCATGCAAGGCTATTATTCACGAAATTCATTCAAATCAAACCATGAAATCAAACATTGATCTTATTTATACATTTTAGAGAGATTTACAAATCTCATTACATGTATTGGAAAATGTGGTTATAACATCCTCCCCTCCTTATAGGAATTTTGTCCTCAAAATTCAACAATCAAACAAACAAATTTGGATATGCCTTTTCCATGTCCGTCTTCAGCTCCCATGTGGCCTCATCCTCTCCATGGTGCTTCCAAAGAACCTTTACCATCTCAATATTCTTGTTTCTGAGCTCTTTTACCTTGGTATCTAGAATCCGCAAAGGCAACTCAGGATAAGACATCTTTCCTTGAAGTTCAATAGGTTCAATGCTCAGCACATGGCTTGGATCTTGCACATATCGCTTTAGATTGGACACGTGAAACACATCATGCATCATACTATATTGAGGGGGTAATGCCAAACAATATGTGACTTCACCAATCTATTCTAGCACTTCAAACAGACCCACATATCGGGGACTCAACTTTCCTCTATTCTTAGCTATAGCTCGGAGCGGTCATATTTTCAGAAAAACATGTTCTCCCACATCGAAATTCATATCAGTCCACTTCGCATCAGCATACGACTTTTGTCTATCCTGGGTTCTCTTTAGCCTTTGCCTGATCAAAGCGACTTTATCAGCATACACTTGGAGTTCATCTGACCTCAATAAGGTCCTTTCACCAACATCATCCCAGTGAAGTGGTGACCGACACGGTCTCCCATATAGAGCTTCATATGGAGGCATCCCGATACTGTCTTGGTAACTATTGTTATAGGCAAACTCAGCTAAAGGTAGGTACTGCTCCCATGATCCACCCCAATCGAGCACACACGCTCGCAGCAGATCCTCTAAGGTCCGAATTGTCCTTTCTGAATGTCCATCTGTCTGGGGGTGATAAGCGGTACTGAACTTCAACCTCGTACCTAGTTCCTCTTGAACTTGCTTCCACAATTTGGAAGTAAACTTCGGGTCTCTGTCTGAGATGATGGAACCGGGTACGCCATGCAAACACATTATCTCTCTGATATACAGCTCAGCTAAGTTCGACACTTTGGCAGTGGTTTTTAGGGCAAGGAAGTGTGCTGACTTGGTAAGGCGATCTACCGCAAACCATATCGCATCATGACCTCTCTTGTTCTGGGGTAGACCCACCACGAAGTCCATAGTGATCTGCTCCCATTTCCATTCTGGAATCTCTATAGACTTTAAAAGTCCACCGGGTCGTTGGTGTTCAGCCTTCACCATTTGGCACATAAGACAACTGGCTACATAAGCTGCAATGTCTCTCTTCATTCCTGACCACCAGAAAAACCTTTGCATGTCCTTAAACATCTTAGTAGTTCCTGGGTGTATCGTGTACTTAGAACCATGAGCCTCTTGTAGGATACGTTCCTTCAACGGTGAATCTTCAGGAACCCATATGTGATTCTCAAAACATATTCCTCTATCTATTCCCAAAGAAAGACGGGTCTGAGGCTTCTACATCAAGCCTTTCATCTTGTCAAGTTCTCCACTGTCCAACTGTGCTGTGACAATCTCACTCAACAATTCATACTGTATCTAGATGTTGGCCAATCGAACTCGATCATCTAATGGTTGAGGTGACCATTCCACCAGCTCTTCCACTGTCTGGACAACACAGCTGCACACCTTGGTTGTTTCTGACTCAAAGCATCGGCTACGACATTCGCCTTTCCTAGATGATAGGCAATGGTGAAGTCATAATCCTTCATGTACTCCATCCATCATCGTTGTCGTAGGTTCAAGTCTTTCTGCGTCAGAAGATACTTCAGGCTCTTATGGTCGGTGAAGATTTTAAAAGTAGCACCATATAGATAATGCCGCCAAATCTTTAAGGCATGAATGATAGCAGCTAACTCCAGGTCATGTGTCGGGTAATTCACCTCGTTGCGCTTGAGCTGTCGGGAGGCATATGCAACCACATGTCGATTTTGTTCCAACACACACCCAAGTCCCATCTTTGATGCATCGGTGAAAATCATGAAACCCACATTGCCTGATGGTAGAGTCAAAACTGGTGCAGTGGTCAGCTTCTCTTTTAGCTTCTGGAAATGAGCCTCACAAACATCGGACCACACAAACTTCACATCTTTCCGAGTCAACATAGTCAAAGGCAAGGCGGTCTTTGAGAAATCTGCGATGAAGCGCCGATAATATCCTGCTAACCCCAAGAAGCTTCGAATCTCAGAGGGGTTCTTCGGTGCTGGCCAGTATCGAACTGCTGACACTTTAGCTGGATCTATGGCGATTGTTCCTCCTGAGATGATGTGTCCAAGGAACATGACTCGGTCTATCCAAAACTCACATTTAGAGAATTTCCCATAGAACTTCTGCTTTCTTAAGATATCAAGGACTTTACTTAGGTGGTCTCGGTGTTGACCTACGTCATCCGAAGAAACCAGTATGTCATCTATGAACACTATGACAAAAGAGTCAAGGAAGGGTTGAAACACATTGTTCATAAGGTTCATGAACACACTAGGTGCATTGGACAACCCAAAAGGCATAACCACGAACTCATAGTGGCCATACCGGGTTCTAAAAGCTATTTTTGGAATTTCCTCACTCTTAACCCTTAACTGGTGGTAACCCGACCTCAAGTCGATCTTGGAAAAGACTCGAGCCGACTTCAACTGGTCAAACAAGTCATCTATCCGGGGTAAAGGGTATCTGTTCTTAATAGTAGCCTGGTTGATCATCCAGTAGTCTATGCACATTCAGAGTGAGGCATCCTTTTTCTTTACAAAAAGAACCGGCGCTCCCCATGGTGATGTACTAGGGCGGATAAAACCCTCATCCAACAATTCTTGCAATTGCTTCTTTAGCTCAAGCAACTCAGCAGGGGGCATCCTATAGGGTGCTCGGGAAATAGGGTTTGTACCAGGGGCTAGCTCTATGGAGAAATCTACCTCTCTTTTGGGAGGAATCCCATGTAGATCATCTGGTAAAACATCTGCATAGACCCTAACTACCTCTATTTCTTCTGAGGGTTGTACTTTGGGTTCTGGCTCAGTGACTACTGCTAGGAAAGCTCGACACCCTTTACTCATCATCTGTTCTGCTTTAACAGCTGACACATATGGGATGGTAGTGGCATCCTTCCTACCCCTAATGACAAAAGGTGGTTGACCTGGTCTCTTGATGATCACTTTCTTCTCTCTACAATCGATATTGGCCCTATATGTATAAAGCCAATCCATACCAATGATTACATCAAAATCATTCATGTCAAGAAGGATAAAGTATGTAGGAGAATCATGATTTCTATATCTCACAGATACCACCGGGGTTTTCAAAAGGGAAGTAAATATTCGACCACTCGGGGTTGCCACATGTAAGACATACCCTAAATCCTTGATATCCAAACATAGCACAGTTGCAAGATTTCTTGAAATGAAAGTATTAGTAGATCCAGAGTCAAACAAAGCTTTCACATTATGTCCCATAACTTCAAGCATGCCTACATTATTATTCACCATGCATTAGACCATTACATGCTTAACTTAAAATATAAAAAAACTCTAAGGTTTATTACCCTCGATCAACCGATTAGCATTAACTTGAGCCTCCACATTGTCAACAGCAAACACTCGAGCTTGTCTTCTTTCTCCAACAGGTGGGGCTACAACTATAGGTGGGGCTGCTACTGGTGGAGATGCTTCTGGTGGAGCTGCCACCTGTCCTGGTCCCCTGGGATCTAGCATAGGACAGACGGACTGCATACGTCCTTCTTAGTGGCATCGTAAGCATGTCTTCTTCTTGTAGCGGCATTCACCAGCGTGCCCCTTTCCACAGGTGCGGCAAGGAGGTCAGTTGTTCTCTTGACGGGGTTTCCCTTTTCTTCCATGTTTTCCTTTAGCTTGATGACGTCCCGGGCCCTTCTTGTGGTTGTTTCTCGGGCCTTGGGCTCCTTCAGTGAAACCCAAGTACCCCTTGGGTGGAAATTGGGTTGGCATCACAGTCCTCTCCATGTCTAAAGTAGTATTGTAGGCTTCGGCAAAAGTTTTGGGTTTACTTGCCATCACATGGGGCTCAATGGTAGGGTGAAGACGTTCGACAAAGTGGTCCACCCTCCTCTCTTCATCCATAATATGTTCAAAACGTTCTGGGAGACAAAACCTACGACCAAAGTCCGCAACTGAAGAGCTTCCTTGAGTCATGCTAGTGAACTCTCTTTCTTTCTCTTTCTTTGCTATGACGGGGAGGAATCTGGTGGTGAAGATGGTCTTGAAGTCAGTCCATGCCATTGGTTCATCGCTTAGGTATCTCCTCGTGATATGGTTCTCCCACCATATCTTGGCTGCACCTTCCAAAAGGTGAGTAGCAAATAGAAACTTCTTATTAGAATGCACCTCGAGCATACAGAACCCATTCTCGACTGCAAGCAGCCAAGCCTCAGCCTTGTCGACTACTTCAAACTTGTCTTCTCCCCAGAACTTCTCGACGTTCATCTTGACAAAGTCCAGGATGGTGGCTCCCAGTCGAGGTCGAACAGGAAGTGGCTCACCATTCTCATTCCTTGTCATGTCCCTAAGGGCCAGTACACGGATAGCCTCAGTCAGTTGCTTTTGTTGTTCCATCCAAACTGCATCTGTGGTGTGAATTACCATGGCTGGTTCTGGACCACCAGGCTGGTCCTCATCCATTCGGGCTTCTTCTTCATACACATGGTGTTCTTCATAATTCGGTCCTTGTCCTTGCTATAGGTTAATGTCGGGCATTGGTTCCGGGTTGGGGGCCACGTGCACAACTTCTTCAGGCTTTTTTCTCTTCTTAGAGGTCTCTCCACCATGATTCTGCTTCCTCTTCTCAGAAGACCCATTATCCTTACGGGGTGGCCCTCCTCCACTGGTGGAAAAAGGGATTGCCTCAACCTTTGTACGAGCCATCTACATAAGCATAACAAACAAACCTTTAGTTTATCATTAAACTAATTATACTTATGTTGGTGATATCTCATTACGTATCTTTTATTAATTGGATGGAGGATTCCTTAATCCTTAACTTACTTGCCCATATCACATGAGGGTGAGGAAGAGAGAGAATCCTAACTCTTAAAGTCCTTAATAGCATTTGTGATGAGAAGGGATGAATAAGATGAGGAAGTCCTAAAGGTATCTTATTTCGATTCAAATCCTAGGACTTCGGCCAGGCAATCACACATTATGGGAGTCCTCATATTCTGACTAGTGGTGTGGAGGAAAATTTTGCCAGCCCCCGGAAGTGATCCTTTTCTAGACACCTCAGTCTTTTGGAAAATCCTGTAATAACTCCCTTGTGTTCTACAGAGTTTGTAAAATTTAATAATTATTAACAATTAAGTGGAGAACCTTGGCTCTGATACTAATGTAACGACCCCACCTTCCAGCAACCCCCAATTAAAGGAGACCGATAGGTTGGTTCCGTTATCAATTTTCAGATCAAGGTTCAGCAATTAATAAATTCTACTAGACTAAACTGAAAAGTTGTAATAAATAAAATTTTGCATACCTTTGAAAATTTTGGATTTCTAAATCTCTATCCAGAACTGGGACTAGCTAACTAATCCTCCTTTGGATTTTAATTCATGTATTTCACAAATGACAGTTTACTGTTTGTCCTTTTTTGTTGTACCTAAAATGCCGACAAACAAAATGTTAGTCAACCAAAGCTGGTATGTGGGGGATTCACTAATCATGCAATTATCTAGAACAATGTATTGCATTCAATTATCATTTAACAAACAATTTTACGTTTTAAGTATAACTACGCGATCTATGTGTCCCATATTCCCTTTATACCCCTCATGACTTCACCTATCAAGTGAATCAATTTCTAGGGTGGAGTCACATGGCACTACCCGTAGGTAGCCCACTCCTTAACTCATGGTATGCTAAGAGTCTCATGACACTACACATGGGTAGCCCAGTTTCTAACTCATGATACCCTAGACCCTGCTCTAGGTTATCCTTAGCCTTTGCATAGCCACAGGGGTGGATTCAGATCTAGCTAGTTATACATGTATACTCATAGTGATAGTCATAATCACTTTATAGTTGCATGAATTGAAACATCCAACATTTATTTCAAGCATTGAGGGAAACGTCGATAAAATCCTCGGAAAACTAATTGATATAGTCATAAGCGTAACCACATACCTCTTATGCAGATTATGAAGAGAGAGAGAATATCCAAGCAAGCAAGCAAATTGCACAGAAACCCTAAAATAAAAGTACAAGTTTACTTTTATTAATATTTATCCAATTTCTTCATGTCCCTTAGGGTTTCTACTCCAATTTTAGGGTTTCTTTGGAAATTAGAGGTTCACCTTCATTCTTAAGTATTATGAACCCTAATTCATCAAAATCACTAAAAACCTTTAAATTCTCCCCTTTTAATATTCCTAACAGTCGTAGGATCGTTATTTAGTAATTTATCGAAATAACAAGGCTTTCCTCTTCTTTTACCCTAAATTAGGATTTTCATGTACATTATCTTTCATTTAGAGACATAAACCCTAATTTAGACATCTTTATATTAAAAACGAATGAAAACTTCATATTATTAATCAACATGTTGATAATCCTTGATTTAACCCATTGAGTTACAAGAAAACATCCTTCATATGCAATTAGGGTTTCCAATTACTAATACATTATTCTTTCAAATTAAAGCACTTTTGTAAAACGAAATAGAATCAGGTTCTTAAATCATTTTTATCATATCCCTTGCATTTTTCTACCCAACTTTCATATATAAAGTTTCTTCATTGGATAATCCTAGCGTTTTCTATTAATTTTGCAAGGAAAAGCTATTTTTTGTAATTTCATTCAGAGAGGAGATTTACCAGATTATTCTAGATCGTCAGATCAGTGCGCCTATGGACCGCTTTTGAATCTGATGCTCTGCATCAAATGCCCCCACTAACTAGGTGGCGCGCCATGCTGCTCGCCCTCATACGCTGGATCTCGATCAAACGCTCAGAATCACGAGCGTCTCCACTTAACTGGATGCTTCTAGCACCGTTAGATCCTTACCTGGATCAAGGTTCTCCCTGATCGAATGATGGATGCACGCCGTCTTCCTCCTTCTTTTGTTCTTAGAACATGGCGGTGCCGCGGCGGTAACCTCGCTTGAGCAAGGGCAATCGAGGAAGAGAGATGGCTCTGAGGTGTAATAGGTGGCCGCTCGAGTTCTCTAGGGAACAAGGACTCGAGTGGTGGCCTATTTATAGGATGTGGAGGGTCCCCTCTAGGGTTTCTGATCCTGCTGCCAAAGCTTGCTTCAGCCGAATTGGGTGTTTATCCTAGAAGCTTCCAACGATCACAAAACTAGGGTTGCGATGGTTCAGGGTCCCCTCCCGAACCCAATGGGAGAGTTTCCAAGATTGCACATTCAGTAGATTGCAAGAAAATGATGGGGGAAAATTCCCTATAGTCGTGCTATAGTATGTGTCCCTCTGGGACTCTGGACGATGAGCCGGGTCAGTTGGATGAAGATCCAACGGCCCCAATCATCCGCGTTCAAACAGAGAAGTAAAGATTTCCTAATTATTCAAATTATCTTCCAATATAATGATAATCTTGGAAAAACCATAACTCCCAATTCTTAATCCCATTTTATTCAAATTTTGAGGAAAGCTCGTTCATGCCTTCATCTTTCATTGTGCAAAAATTGGAGTCATTATCCAAAGGAAACGAGCCCTTTTCTTCAGTTTCAAGTTATCCCTTATTTAATTGTCTTTTCCACATATTCTTTATTTCTTTTGCTATTATCTAATTATCATGAGTTCCTTGAACCCCAAGGAACCTTTATAGCTCGAAAACTTATTTTGTGAGAATATCTTTTAGCCTTTTAATCATCCTTTAATCCTTTTCTTATATATCCCATTTTCCCATTGTAATTCTTTATTAAATGGAATTCCTTTTTCATTTTTCTTTCTTTCACCAACATCATCCCAGTGAAGTGGTGACCGACACGGTCTCCCATATAGAGCTTCATATGGAGGTATCCCGATACTGGCTTGGTAACTATTGTTGTAGGCAAACTCAACTAAAGGTAGGTACTGCTCCCATGATCCACTCCAATCGAGCACACACGCTCGCAGCAGATCCTCTAAGGTCTGAATTGTCCTTTCTGACTGTCCATCTGTCTGGGGGTGATAAGTGGTACTGAACTTCAACCTCGTACCTAGTTCCTCTTGAACTTGCTTCCACAATTTGGAAGTAAACTTTGGGTCTCTGTCTGAGATGATGGAATTGGGTACGCCATGCAAACGCACTATCTCTCTGATATACAGCTCAGCTAAGTCCGACACTTTGGCAGTGGTTTTCAGGGCAAGGAAGTGTGCTGAGTTGGTAAGGCGATCTACCACAACCCATATCGCATCATGACCTCTCTTGGTCCGGGGTAGACCCACCACGAAGTCGATGGTGATCTGCTCCCATTTCCATTCTGGAATCTCTATTGACAGTAAAAGTCCGCCGGGTCGTTGGTGTTCAGCCTTCACCATTTGTCACGTAAGACAACTGGCTACATAAGCTGCAATGTCTCTCTTCATTCCTGGCCACCAGAAAAACCTCTGCATGTCCTTAAACATCTTAGTAATTCATGGGTGTATCGTGTACTTAGAACCATGAGCTTCTTGTAGGATACGTTCCTTCAACGGTGAATCTTCAGGAATCCATATGCGATTCTCAAAACGTATTCCTCCGTCTATTCCCAAAGAAAGACGGATCTAAGGCTTCTGCATCAAGCCTTTCATCTTGTCAAGTTCTCTACTGGACAACTGTGCTGCGACAATCTCACTCAACAATTCAAACTGTGTCTGGATGTTGGCCAATCGAACTCGATCATCTAATGGTTGAGGTGACCATTCCACCAGCTCTTCCAAGCTCTTCCACTGTCTGGACAACACAGCTGCACACCTTAGCTGTTTCCGACTCAAAGCATCGGCTACGACATTCGCCTTTCCTGGATGATAGGCAATGGTGAAGTCGTAATCCTTCATGTACTCCATCCATCGTCGTTGTCATAGGTTCAAGTCTTTCTGCGTCAGACGATACTTCAAGCTCTTATGGTCGGTGAAGATTTCAAAAGTAGCACCATATAGATAATGCCGCCAAATCTTTAAGGCATGAATGATAGAATCTAACTCCAGGTCATGTGTCGGGTAATTCACCTCGTTGGGCTTGAGCTGTCGGGAGGCATATGAAACCACATGTCGATTTTGTTCCAACACATAGCCAAGTCCCATCTTTGATGCATCGGTGAAAATCATGAAACCCTCATTGTCTAATGGTAGAGTCAAAACTGGTGCAGTGGTCAGCTTCTCTTTCAGCTCCTGGAAACGAGCCTCACAAACATCAGACCACACAAACTTCACATCTTTCTGAGTCAGCATAGTCAAAGACAAGGCGGTCTTTGAGAAATCTGCGGTGAAGCGCCGATAATATCCTGCTAACCCCAAGAAGCTTCGAATCTCAGAGGGGTTCTTCGGTGCTGGCCAGTCTCGAACCGCTGACACTTTAGCTGGATCTACGGCGATTGTTCCTCCTGAGATGATGTGTCCAAGGAACATGACTCGATCTATCCAAAACTCACATTTAGAGAATTTCCCATAGAACTTCTGCTTTCTTAAGATATCAAGGACTTTACTTAGGTGGTCTCGGTGTTGACCTACGTCATCCGAATAAACTAGTATGTCATCTATGAACACTATGACAAACGAGTCAAGGAAGGGTTGAAACACACTGTTCATAAGGTTCATGAACACACTAGGTGCATTGGACAACCCAAAAGGCATAACCACGAACTCATAGTGGCCATATCGGGTTCTAAAAGCTATTTTTGGGATGTCCTCACTCTTAACCCTTAACTGGTGGTAACCCGACCTCGAGTCGATCTTGGAAAAGACTCGAGCCGACTTCAACTGGTCAAACAAGTCATCTATCCAGGGTAAAGGGTATTTGTTCTTAATGGTAGCCTGGTTGATCATCCGGTAGTCTATGGACATTTGGGGTGAGCCATCCTTTTTCTTTACAAAAAGAATCGGCGCTCCCCATGGTGATGTACTAGGGCGGATAAAACCCTTATCCAACAATTCCTGCAATTGCTTCTTTAGCTCAAGCAACTCAGCAGGGGCCATCCTATAGGGTACTCGGGAAATAGGGTTTGTACCAGGGGCTAGCTCTATGGAGAAATCTACCTCTCTTTCAGGAGGAATCCCAGGTAGATCATCTGGGAAAACATCTGCATAGCCCCTAACTACCTCTATTTCTTCTAAGGGTTGTACTTTGGGTTCTGGCTCAGTGACTACTGCTAGGAAAGCTCGACACCCTTTACTCATCATCTGTTCTACTTTAACGGCTGACACATATGGGATGGTAGTGGCATCCTTCCTACCCCTAATGACAAAAGGTGGTTGGCCTGGTCTCTTGATGATCACTTTCTTCTCTCTACAGTCGATATTGGCCCTATATATATAAAGCCAATCCATACCAATGATTACATCAAAATCATTCATGTCAAGAAGGATAAAGTCTGTAGGAAAATCATGATTTCTATATCTCACAGATACCACTGGGGTTTTCAAAAGGGAAGTAAAGATTCGACCACTCTGGGTTGTCACATCTAAGACATACCCTAAATCCTTGATATCCAAACATAGCACAGTTGCAAGATTTCTTGAAATGAAAGTATTAGTAGAAATAGAGTCAAACAAAGCTTTCACATTATGTCCCATAACTTCAAGCATGCCTACATTATTGTTCACCATGCATTAGACCATTACATGCTTAACTTAAAACATAAAAAAACTCTAAGGGTTATTACCCTCGATCAACCGATTAGCATTAACTTGAGCCTCCTCATTGTAAATGGAAAACACTCGAGCTTGTCTTCTTTCTCCAACGGGTGGGGCTACAACTATAGGTGGGGCTGCTACTGGTGGAGCTGCTACTGGTGGAGCTGCCACATGTCCTGGTCCCCTGGGATCTGGCATAGGACAGACAGATTGCAAATGTTCTTCTTGGTGGCATCGAAAGTATGTCTTCTTCTTGTAGCGGCATTCCCCGGCGTGCCCTTTCCACAGGTGCGGCAAGGAGGTCGGTTGTTCTCTTGACAGGGTTTCCCTTTTCCTCCATGTTTTCCTTTAGCTTGATGACGTCCCAGGCCCTTCTTGTGGTTGTTTCTCGGGCCTTGGGCTCCTTCAGTGAAACCCAAGTACCCCTTGGGTGGAAACTGGGTTGGCATCACAGTCCTCTCCATGTCTAAAGCAGTGTTGTAGGCTTCGGCAAACGTTTTGGGTTTACTTGCCATCACATGGGGCTTGATGGCAGGGTGAAGACGTTCCACGAAGTGGTCCACCCTCCTCTCTTCATCCATCATATGTCCAAAACGTTCCAGGAGGCGGAACCTACGACCAAAGTCCGCAACTGAAGAGCTTCCTTGAGTCATGCTAGTGAACTCTCTTTCTTTCTCTTTCTTTGCTGCGACGGGGAGGAATCTGGCGGTGAAGATGGTCTTGAAGTCAGTCCATGTCATTGGTTCCTCGCTTAGGTCTCTCTCCGTGATATGGTTCTCCCACCATATCTTGGCTGCACCTTCCAAAAGGTGAGTAGCAAACAGAACCTTCTAATTAGGCTGCACCTCGAGCATACGGAACCCATTCTCGACTGCAAGCAGCCAAGCCTCGGCCTTATCGACTACTTCAGACTTGTCTTCTCCCCAGAACTTCTCGACGTTCAGCTTGACGATGTCCAGGATGGTGGCTCCCAGTCGAGGTCGAACAGGAAGTGGCTCACCATTCTCATTCCTTGTCATGTCCCTAAGGGCCAGTGCACGGATAGCCTCAGTCAGTTGCTTTTGTTGTTCCATCCAAACTGCATCTGTGGTGTGAATTACCATGGCTGGTTCTAGACCACCAGGATGGTCCTCGTCCATTCGGGTTTCTTCTTCATACACCTGGTGTTCTTCATAATACGGTCCTTCTCCTTGCTCTAGGTTAATGCCGGGCATTGATTCTGGGTTGGGGGCCTCGTGCACAACTTCTTCAGGCCTTTTTCTCTTCTTAGAGGTCTCTCCACCATGATTCCGCTTCCTCTTCTCAGAAGACCCATTCTCCTTACGGGGTGGCCCACCTCCGCTGATGGAAAAATGGATTGCCTCAACCTTTGTACGAGCCATCTACATAAGCATAACAAACAGACCTTTAGTTTATCATTAAACTAATTATACTTATGTCGGTGATATCTCATTACATATCTTTTATTAATTGGATGGAGGATTCCTTAATCCTTAACTTACTTGCCCTTATTAAATGGAATTCCTTTTTTATTTTTTTTCTTTCAATTGGGCTTAATGGTCAATAAGGCCCATCAAGATAGCATGCAAGGCTATTATTCATGAAATTCATTCAAATCAAACCATGAAATCAAACATTGATCTTATTTATACATTTTAGAGAGATTTACAAATCTCATTACATGTATTGGAAAATGTAGTTATAACACACACACACACACACACACACACACATATATATATATATACATATATATATATACATATATATACATATATACATATATATACAAATATATATATATACATACACACACACAAACACACACACACACACACATATATATATATATATATATATATATATATATATATATATATATATATATATATATATATTTGTGCCCGATTCAACTGGTTTGACCGGTCGGACCACTAATTTCCTTTTATCATGGTGACCGGTTCGGTTTTTCCGATTTAATTTTTTAATGTCATGCTGACATTATTTCCGGTCCAACCGGTTTAACCACTCCGGTTGAACCCGACTCAATCCAGTTTGAGTCGGTACCGGTCCAACTACTGGTTTAGTTTTGAAAACATTGCTTTGGGCAATAAGACGAAAGGAGAAGTGTAATAATAATGAATTGTCCGGATTTACTATAGAGTTTTATGGTCATGATCTTTTACGTGAAAACCCAAACCCTTTCCTTTGTGGTGGGTTCATTTCAGTTTAAGTCGAGCCGCCATGAGAAAGGGGGGAATACACAGCGCGCGTCTGGTTTATCGCACGGCGGCGGGAAGGCGAAAAGTCGAGCAGCGGGAAGGAGAAAGAGCTAATGCGCAGTGACGGTTTCCTCTTCACCACCTGCATCTCAAATCTCTCCATCCCGATAGATTAAGGAGCCGTTTGGATACTGTATTTCAACGCGGCATTGTAGTTGGCTATGGTATTTTAAATACGGCAGTTTTGAATGTGTCGTCTGGATACTCACACTGGTATTCGTCAAGTTATGGTACTTTACTGCCCGATATTTTCCTGTACAAGACGCGGCCCTTCTAAAGTCCGCCGAAATCGGCAGCTTTCAGAATACCAGAGCCGACGACAGAGAGTCCCGCTCCCCCGTTACCTCTCTCTTCCATCCGCAACCGTCTCTCCTCCTTTTCCGTCACCTTCGGTCGCACGCGTTCCGTGGCTCCAGTCAGTTTTCCTTCCCGCATGTTTCTCTTCGGCGCCCTTCCAGGTAGGTGATCTGTTGGGCAGCACATCATACTTCACCTTCCTCCACCTTTTGTCTCTCATCCTTTTCTCTGTGTCTCTTTGTTCCCCTTCTATCTCCTCCTTTCAACCAAACGATGTCGTGTGAAGTTCGGACAATTGTTATAATTGCTGCAATTTAAATCCTTGAACTCGTAATCACTGCTGCATTTATAAATAGGGCACCCAAACGGCCCCTAAGAGGCAAGGAATCTATGGCCGCCAGTTTTATCGTCCTTCTGTGTCTTTTATCAATAACTGCTCTGTATAAGTTTGATTTCTCCTACACTCGTCACATTGCTTGAGGTTTGTTCGATTAAACCTGTAATGATGTATCCACCTCCATATCTTATGAGTTGTATACACGGTATTATTCGTTCTTTGTCGACAGAGATTTTTCTTGTATAAGTAGTTAATTTACCTACATCTCTGTTTCCGACTTTGGGTGTCTCCAGGACATCTGTATGTCCACGGTCACTCTCATCCAGCTATTCTATACTCCTTCACTCCACCTGCTATTCCATTCCACTTCTTCTTAAAGCAGATTTCCCCGACCTCCCCTGTATTTACGGCCTCGCCTCCTTCTCTAGAAGCCGTTTTTTTCCCTAACCTCCCATGTCTCTCCGTCCCCATCTCTTCTTTGATAGCCAATGATTTTTCCAAAAAGTCGTGTATGTTGATCTTCATTTTACTCTGTTCTACGTTCTATTTTTGTAGGAGAAAATAAAAACTTGGTGGAAGGACATATGATGGAAATACTTAAAGACTCGTTATCGTAGCCGATTGGTAAAGTTATTCATGTCTCTCATTTTTTCACACGTGATTTCTCTTTATTAGATTTGATTTTGAAATTGTCTTTCTCTAATTGAAGAACATAAGCCAAGACAATTTTCACCAATAAATTGAATTGACAATTGCAAGGGTTACACTAGATTCTACTTTAATGGTTCACTAGTGTCATATAACATAACTTTACAAATGATTTGGTTATGACTTTGATTTCACACTATATAATCATGCCATTCTATTTGTACACTATATACAATGTACTTTATAACTAAAAATAATTTCTCCCTACCAAGAGAAATTTTGAACGACAAAGTAATTTTATACTTCTCTATCTAAACGTACTGTATCTGAGAACTTGTCTTATTATTGTAATTCAGCTTACCATTTGATGGGTTTGAACATACATTTCAATTGCTCAAGGTCATTGCTGTCTATTTTCTTGTGACTAATGTCATTACATTCACATGTCGTGACTGCCTGACCATCCCAATACATAACAAGTAAACCAAGATTGCTACTAGCCAAGTGTACTAGGACCATGGTATGTGGCGTAGCCAGTCGAAATTTTGTATTTTATCAATCATTTGTACTGTACAAGTTAAAATGGAGTACAATAGCATGGTACGTTGTTTATGTGACTATGCACTTTTTAAAAAAACCAAGAACTCTTTTACGAAGTACGAAAATAATAATAATTCATGTCGATTGTTTCCTTTTTTTATCAGGATGCTTACACATGGCAATTTCTAAGACGCTTGTGGCTGTTTACGACTAACCCAAAGGCATTTGTGCATTCTATATGAGCTGGAAGATAACTAGAAGACAAGTTAAACTGTGGATGTGCCAACACAAAAGATGGATGCATAAGGTGGAATATTTTATCTAGGTAGCTTTTGTAACAAAAACAAATATGCTCAATCTTTTGTTATGTATTAATTTTTGTAACGTATGATGCCCACTTTTCCATCTTTTATATACATTAAAATATATCAAACCAACCTATATATTTGTGTCTCTTGGTTGATGAGCTGATTGATACGAATAGATAGGTGTAATGGTTTCATATTCCATGACGGATACATGTACAAGTGCAAAATTTACTAAATATTGGTAACATTATAAAAATGTTTAGATAACAATGTACAACCAAGCTATACAAAATCTTAACATATAGAGTTTTAACAAATAAACTTATATTTTTATTGTTTACTAACTAGTTTGTTTGCTATATAGTCTTGTCCATATTCTATCTAGAAGTACCTTAGTAAACACATCACGAATGACAATACTCAGCTAGAAAACTTGTAAGTTCATAATTGGTTAGGTAAATAAAAATTAATTAGAGTCTTCCCATCAACTTTTTTTATTCTAATTGGCTAACTTTTAAGCCACAAATCTTAGATATGAAACAAGTTTTAGAATTTAAATGTTACAGACCCATGTAACATAAGTGTCTAATTCTAGGGATGCACCTTGTACATTTTAGTGTCTTATACAATGATATTACTGTCTTATACAATGCTACACATTGCATTCTCATAATAAAATAGAGTTTTTTCCCCATAAACTCCCTCTTTTTCTGAAATTCCAGAAAACCCCATCTCCTTTAATCCTAAATACCCCCTCTCTTCAACACAATTCCAACCACCCCTCTACATCACTTTTCATCAAGACAAGTGATAGAGAATGGGTTTCTTCTCTTTTTTATTTTGCAATGCATTTTCCCCTACTCTATGGTATATCAATTATTCATTGAAATATAATAATGATAATTTGCAATATACTACTTTAAATATAATATTTAATATTTTTGAAACCTATGAACTCAAAAATAAAAGATGAATTATGGATATAATGGTACATATATGTGTGTATGTTGGTAAATGACAATAGAGTCTTGACTAGACAAGATTGAAGCCAACTTAATCAGACCCAATAAAAAAAAATTGACTTTTTGGTGTATATTTGGGTTTCAATTCAGTCTTAGTCAAATTTAGTTTGGGTCAATTTGGGTCAGATCAGGTTCCATTTCGTTGATTTGATTCAAGCTAGGTTGTATCGAGTTTAGGTTTGGGCCGGTTTAAAAAATCAACTTTTCATATTTTGCTCTTTTTTTTGCTAGTATTAATAATTAATATTTTTATAATGTTTGTGTAATGATGAAATAGGATACTTCATAATGTCAGGTATATTCTTGTTTGATCCATATTGATTATAATCTGATAACTTAACTTCAATCATTTTAATTATGACCCTCTCTAAAAAATATAAATTTAAAAATGCCAGGACTTTGTTGGATCTGACTCACACATACATAGACTCAACTTTAACCCGACCAGGTTGAGTTATTTATTAATATGTAATATTATGTAATATTCATATTTTGCAATATACAAACTTGAACATTATATTTAGTTGTTAGAAGTATATCATTTCGGAAATAAAAATTGAATTACTTATAAACTCAAATCTTTGACCTGGTCTAAACCCAAACTAGACACAACAAAACCTGAATCGAGTCAAATGACTCAACCTAAACGGAAGGTGGTTTGACCTGAATTGACCCAAACTAAATTTGATCAGGCCTGACCTGAAACCCAAATATATCCTACAAGATCCATAATTTTTTGATTGAGTTAGGTTAAGTTGGTCCCAACCAGGTATAGTCAAGACTTTTTTTGCCACCGTACCAACATATATATACCACCATATCTATAATTTATTTTTTATTTTCCAGTATCGTATGTTTCTAAAAATGAAAATATAATATTTAAATTATTTTGTCACAAATTATCATTATTATGTTCCAATAAATAAATAAAATAGCTAGTAAGAACAAGATGCAATAAAAAAAAACCTACTCTCTGTCACTTGCCGTGACGAAAAGTAGTGGAGAGGGGGTTGGTTGGAATTATGTTCAAGAGAGAGGGGGAAATTTAAGATTATAGAAAGGAGAGGGGGTTTTCTAGAATATCAACAAAAGAGACGGGGTACATGGGAAAAAACTCAATAAAATAATGTACATAATAGTGTATGCAGTTTGTTATTTCTTTTAAGTGATTATTTGGCATGGTCAGTTACCGAAATGCAGTAAATTATCACATTTTCTCTTCCTAAGGTTTTTGAAATATTGTATTAATTTTTTTCCCTTCTTTGTGCAGGTGTGTGATATTTCCAACATGTATTACAGAACAATTCAACAATGGGCATCATCCACATATTTTTCTTGAAGAACTCTCTTTATGTTTTTTTTTGTATCTCATACATTGTTACATTGAGAGTAAAGAACAAATGCATATTTCGACAAAGAATAGTTGCACACATATATTTAAATAATATTGTTCTCAAATCCTGATAGTAGTTATATAGTTGGATGAAGTCCTGATCTTGAGATTGTTTATCTATGCAAAAGTTGGCTATGTTCGTATCAGCATTGATACTATTATTAATACAAGTATGTGACTTATATGTGCTTTTGAGAAGTCAACCAAACACATAAAACAAGACTTCCACGATTAAATTGTATGCAATTTTGTTTGTTTGTTTTATATATGCGCTCAGAATGAACAGTTCGTGGCGTCAAGCCTGACTATGAATATTATATTTTTAATTGGTAGAAACACCCCCAGATTGGACGGTTTCTACTAATGAGTATGATGGGACGACCCTTTATTGGCGGTTCAATAAAACTGGATGGTTGTGGCTGTTCATTCTGTTTATGAATTAACATTTGTATCCGTCTGAAGTGGTCATCTTTCTAGTAGTAATGGTAAACTTTCTGGGTTCCTCTTGTAGGGTAGCTTTTCTTTGTGCGTTTCCCGAAGTCATGTCCTAAATTAACTAGAATTATATCCCATGCCCATTCTTGTGTGGATTGCTTACTCTATTTCGGTTGCTTCTTGGATTTGTCATTGTTCCAATGTCAACAAAACATATTTACTCACAAATTATCATATTACTCTCCATGCATTATTGACTAACGAGACACATCAAATTTCTGTCTGAGGTGGTATACATTTGAGAGCAATATCTATGGCAGCGTCCATGCTGCTTGTGACGTCGTATGTTAAATTTTGGAGATAATTTTTTCCCACTGGAAAATTTAGATTTGGCGGTCGATTTTAGGCGTCGGTTGTTTATTAAGGAACCAACGCTAAATTAAAAGTGATACCCGTGTCTGGTCTCTCTTCACATATAGATGTCGGTTTGTGTATTAAACTGACGTTGTAGGGTTTAAGCGTCGATTTATTGTATACGACCGATGCCTCTAAATGTGACGTTATAAGTCATTTATGTAGTACTGCAAGTAAGTGTTTAGCCACACATGTTAACTAGCAGCATAACGACATTACAAAATGATAGGTACATCACAACCACGAAGAGGGAAGGGGATACAACATAACAGAGATGATAGATCTAGATGAGAGAGAAGATGGTGATACACCAATATACTCCTTTGAATCTAGATCCGGAATGGACAATGCGGAGGCTTCTCCTTCTTTTGAGGAAGAGGGGCCATCGATCTTCTCTCTCCTTAGCTTCTGCCTTTGGAGATCCAAGACTGATTGGATGGATGAGAGTGGCTATGGAATTTAGTAGCACTTCGTGGTCCCTGATGAGTTGATGATGTCACAAGTCAAGGTAGGTGGTCTATTTATAGGTGTTTCCCACCGACTTAACCTCCATGCCGCGGTTGAGGAAACACCTCGGTTGAGGCTGTGATGAAATGTCACGGTCGAGATACCAACCTCGGTCGAGGTCCAATTGAGGTCGAGATGTGTGGATCGTAGGCCGCGACCGAAAAGGGGGCGCGAGGCACCGCGGTCGCGAAGCGTTGGTGTGATCATCAGGACATCGACCACGGTGCGAGGGTCCCCTAGTGGTCGAGGTACTAACCATGGTCGTGGCTTGATATGACCATGCAAAGGAGGAAGAGGTGTGTGAATAAGATCATTGGCATAAAGTATTAAAATAAGCAGAAAAAGACTATAAAATGTATGTTAGGAGAGGCATAAACATGTGCAAAAAGTGTATAAAATGGGATGTTATGAATAACCCAAAAGAGAAAAGTAATATTATATTCACTATCTACATAGTTTCATGAAATTACATGTCATGTTTCATATTAGTTGGACCTTGTTTGATCCCTAAAATTATATAGGTAAGAATTGGATATATATATATATATATATATATATATATATATATATATATATATATATATATATGTGTGTGTGTGTGTGTGTGTGTGTGTGTGTGTGTGTGTGTGTGTGTGTGTGTGCGCTTCTATATATGATAGTTATTTATTTAGTCAGATCGATTTCTCCTATATTTCTTCTTGTGTGCATTTTAGTGTCATTCTACGATAGGCATTGGTTTTGATGGTCGCATTTTGTTTCCTCTGCTTGACCAAAATAGTCAGATGGCATGAGTGCCATCTCCCACATCTCGCCCACCTTCAATAACAAGTCCCATAGAAATATCACTTTAATCTACATGTTTCTCCCTCCTGTTTCCACCATTATTTGAAATCTCTTATCTATTATTTTTCTCATGTAATACCTCACATAATGATCCAATTCCTTACATATTTATCTAATATAAAAAAATGTCCTAACTCTACCCTATCAGGAAAATGAGGTACTAAAGTCTTATTTGATACCTCACACAATGATCCTAATCCTTACATATTTTAATAAAATCAAGAGCACTCAACAACTTGTGAGGGGAAGCAATTTTATCATCTTGTTATCTTCAAAATTGCATTCCTAGTAGGAGGAAAAATGAGACTCCATATGAATTATGGAAAGGATGTCCACCTAACACTACTACAGAAACAACCTTTGGCGTCGGTTGTTTAACCCCCTTTGGCGACGGTTTTCAAGCGACGCCTATGTGGGTGCCGCTAAAGGTTGAACTCTTCGGCGTCGGTTTTCTAACCGACGCCTATATGACATATAGGCATCGGTTATATATAGTTGGCCAACGTCTATAAGGTTCGCGCCACAAAAAAGAGCACCACCTAGGACACTTTCTGTGTCGGTTAACAACTTAACAACCTTCGCCATACACCCAGACGACACGGCGAAGCACGGCCGTGCTTCGCTGCACGACTGTGTTTAGTACTATAGGCGTCGGTTTTATACTAATAAGCGACGCCTTTTCCACCACGGCCGTGCTTTCCTGCACGGTCGGGTTGTTTGACCTATTAGGCGTCAGTTTTTATCAAATAACTGACGCTGTAGGCCTTTGATGACGGTGTTCTATAAATAACCGACGCCTATACTTTAATTTTTTTTTCTTATTAGTTTGCAGGCCTGCTGTGGCTGGTCAGCAGGATGAGAACCTGCAGTTCAGTTTTCTGAACTGTAGGTTTATGACATCCATTGATATCAGCCTACAAACAGGCCACAAACCTGCAAAATCAACAAATATTTTTTCACACAAGTAGATACATTCAGACATCAATTCAATTCTCACATTCACACATGTAGAAACATTCAAATACATGTAGAAACATTCAGACATGTATAAACATTCAAAAATATTCATTTACAAAATATCATTCAGCATCGCTATCAGCATCCCAATTATATCTTACAATCGCCACTGCTTGTATGACTTTTGCCCATTCTTCTCTTATTTCATTTAATGCTTCCATCGAATATGGAGCATGTACATTTTTTTAAGCGTTTACCTATAGTGTGGTCAGTTTTAAACACCTGCAAAGAGAATGATGTATATATATAAGTAATAATATAAAAATAAGATTGATATATTTCATACTAACTAATGAGGCTATATATAATACCTCATGTATGGTATTAATATCCAATGCGGCATGTCGGATAATCATCTGCATAAATCACATCACATAGTATGTGCATGCCCAGCCGTTGTCTTGTGTAGCGCACTATAAATTGAAACATACAAAATATTAAAAAATACAACTAAGCACAGTTCACATAAATAATATATACATTGGAGTCGAGAACTTACTTTTACTTTATCCCAAATTATTGGCTGGTTCTTTTTCCTTGGGACATTTCCTCCAGCATTTTTGAATGCATCTAAACCCCTACATGTTAATGTAACACACTTAATTGCATAATTAAATAGTAATGTAATAACATATGTTAACAGATATAAAAATGAAATATTTCTCACCAGAATAATGGCATTCTCAATATGTGTCCAATTTTAGTGTTCAATGTACTTCCCGCAGGATCTAGATAATAAACAGTGAACGTCCCGGGGACAATAACTAGTAACTCTCAATGTCTACCACTAGAGGTAAAAAAGTTAAAAATTAATAACTCAAAATGCACAATAAAAATGGAATTTTCTTAAGTCCAAATTATAAATAAAGTAAACTTACTTGACATTGAATGGAGCTATTATTATCATCTTCTTTTGCTGACCGAAAACTGTAAAAGCATCTATACAGTATTGTTGAACACTATCAGAGTCTTTAGCTACCATACTAATCAATGATGGAATAAAAAATCCCACATGATCAAATGCAAATTGTTTGCATTGATCTTCGACTAATTAGCTGCAAAACATGTATTACGTATGCATTAATATATAAGAAACCAGATCACCAGATCTTACACAAGGTATATGGATGTATAAAAAAGATCTCACCTTATCCATGTCTCTATCATTGATGTATTCAGCCAATCATACATAAACAGCTCAATAATATCTTGTATAAATAAAGAGCTATCGTATGATTGACCTGCATAATCCGCTTCTAAAGAAACAATTATAGGAAAATGTATATTATGTGCCCGTAGCCAACATGCTATTCCCCTACAAGCAGGACCTAACGAGTATTTTAGGTCAGTTGGAACCCAACTTGGTAATGCAGGAAGTGGAGGTGGAGGCCTAGGTGCTCTGGGTGTCTTCTTTTTAACCTGTATATATAATTTCAGATCAGTTGACCTCATATATACACATTAACAATCTAAAGTAATATAAATTTATCTTACAATTTTAGTAGTGCAGACGACATCTGCTTTGGGCCATAATATCACCCCGCCTTCTGCCTCACCAAGTGTATCAATATCTGGGTGGGCATATGGCAATGCAGCTTCCCTCCAATCGGGTAATACACATATCGGGCTCACACGAACGTAGCCCTACGACATTGGAGTCCCATGAAACGTTGCCCCAGGAAGGGACTGGTAAGCCTGCGCCTCTGCAACAACATAGTCTTGCATTCTTAAGCGGCATAGCTTCAATGCCTACAAATTTACGTAAAGAATTTTATACATATATACATATCACCTTTTGAACATATCATCTTGAAAAGACTAGCTATAATGTCATAAACAGTACTTACAGCAGACGTGCTAGGCGATGGGTCTCTAGGATTACTCGCAGTCTGTACATCAGGAGAAGAGTGGGTCGCCATAGGTTGATTGGAAGCCTGAGATGCCTGCCACCACACTATTTCTTCCTTGACCTTCTCAACAACTATACCATTGACCTTCTTAGAAACTATATCCTTGACTCTCTTATTCTCCTATACATGGATAAAAGAAACATTAGCTTCTTATTATTAAATTCCCTTTTGCAGTAACATTCTGAAAAAGAATAGGTTACCTCTTCTTATGAAAGTCCAGCTCTGGGTTTGCGCTGGGATGTCCCAAAGAATGCTTTGATGCCCACACCAATGCCTGCACCCCTAACACGTCCAGGATGCTCTGGGTTACCCAGAGCAACTGTCAATTCATCCCTTGTGCCCTGAGGGATGAACGTGCCTTGTTTACTCTGCTCGTGCAGCTCCCGCTAATCACCATCAACAGAAATTGGTAAGTTAACACCACAAATAATCAATATTCAAACGATTGCTCTAAGAGTTGTATTTTACCATTTTCACAGCCGCCTCAGCAGTTACGGGCTTCTTTATTTCACCCTTCTTGTTTTGCCTCCCAGCTATCCAGATATCATGGCGAGGCATGGGTGTGGCAGACTCCTGAGTAGGAGCAGACTCCTGAGTAGCTACAGACTCCGCCTGTAGTCTTTGGCGAACGCTTGCATAGCCCTTTGGACCCATAGTGTGGTCATGCACATTCAGTGCACGCCTTGCTTTTTGCGCGTCACTGAGGGCCTAGTTAGTATGCACATTAATGATTTAGTTAGTAGCACTAAATGTTAATCTTGAATAGGTGAATACAACATATATTAATTAAATTGGGAGTGACGCCTAATACCTTGAATTCTTCAGATTTTCTTGAAGCAACAAAATTGTCCCAATCTTCTTTGTCCAAGAAGTTCCACTGCTCAAGGGCTGACTTCTTCTTCTTATCACCATCTTTTATGTATTCTCTGTTCATATTTGTCCTATAGTTCCTAAGTATCTTTCCAGCACGTTGCATCACGCTTTTACGATGCAACTTCTCATCCAATGCAAACAGATTCTGTAAAATAGAATTCTTATTAACTAGTATCCAAAAATAGAATTGCAAATAATATAATTTGTAATCTACAAAATAGAATTGCAAATAATAATAACTGACACATAAATCCTTCCATATCAAGTCTTTCTTCCCATGAGGAACTTTATGCCAATTATCATACTTAACACCACAATGGCTTTGAGTGACACACCCAAGATAGTTTACAAAATTATTGCAGTTCACTCCAATTGCATTTCCTCCATTATCAAACTCCACAACCAATTTGGATCCACTACCACTCAGTGCTATTAACTTCTTCAACAGAGTGATGCCCCTTTTCTTGTTAAGTGTTTGGTGCTGCGCATCAAGTTGCTCCAGTGCTTCAGTGGGTACATGAGCATCATCAACCTAAAAGTTGACAAAAATAAACCCACGGAATTAGCGCAATATAGAAATATGGGATATATGACATAACTAGAAAATAATGAATTTTATAGAAATACATGATATGTTTTTAGAACTTACATTGGTATCCTCTCCATGCTCGTCATGGACAACATGCTCATCATGGACTTCATGCTCATCATGGACATCATGCTCATCATGGTCAGCCATCTGAAAATGTCATTAAAAAGGCAAACATTTAGCATTTGTATTAACCAGAAAAAGGCAAACATTTAGCATTTGTATTAACCAGAAAAAGGCAAACATTTAGCATTTCTATTAACTAGAAAAAGGCAAACATTTAGCATTTGTATTAACCAGAAAAAGGCAAACATTTAGCATTTGTATTAACTAGCATTTGTAAAAAATATAAACATACATGTCTCTAAAATTGTGATCTTTTATCAATTAACAATCCTTCATTGTGATCTCCGCGCACATATAAGTCATCATTAGCTTCAATATTTTGTGGAGTTGGCAACCCAACTGAGAATGGACTGGAGTCATCATACTTATCATAGTACTCTTCTTCATCTATAGGATCTTCAATGAACTGTCTTTTACCATGAAGAACAACCGACCATTTATCATTTGCAGGATCATCGATATAGAATATTTGTTTCGCCTGTGATTCCAATATGAATGGTTCACCCTTCTCGCCAATCTTTTCAAAGTTCACCAAAGTGAAACCCAATTCATCCACTATAACTCCTTTGGTGTTATCAACCCAATTACATTTAAAGAGCAGAATTCTGAAATCTATGTAGTCAAACTCCTATATGTCTTCAATGAAACCGTAATATGACATTTTAGCTTCACGTGGACTCTTATCCTTTGCACTTGCAAAATACATAATCGACGCTTGAAGAGTGACCCCACTATTTTGGACGACACTCTTATCATCTTGGCACTTTTTGTAATATGTGAACCCATTAATGTCAAACCCTTCATAAGACATAACATTTGGTTTTGGTTTAAAGGCGAGGCATTTGATAGTTTCTGTAATATCATTTGGTGTTTGAGATAGTTGATGTAAGACTTTATCTTCAAACCACTTAGTAAAAGTCTTATTATGCTCTCTAGCAAGCCACATTGAACTTGCTCGAGGATGTTGTCTCTTGATGAAATTGGTATGTTCCTCGATATAAACACTCACTTCGTCCATGTTGTATAAAATATACAAGTGAGCTTGTTCCAACTTCTCACGGCTGATTACTTTCACCCATGATCCCAAAATTCCTTTGCCCTCCTCAATATTCTTATCATTAACAGGAGTGTTATTACCACTCAGAAAGTCATTGCAAAAATCCATAACCTCTCTCGCCACATAACCTTCAATAATACTCCCTTCAGGCCGATAACAGTTTCGAACATCACCTTTAAAAACGCTCATGTATCGTTCAAAGGGATACATCCAATGCAAGAAAACTGGTCCCAACATTTTAACTTCCCTAGTCAAGTGGACAACAAGATGTACCATGATATCAAAGAACGAAGGAGGGAAATACATCTCAAGCTGACATAGGGTAACAACCACTTCTCTTTGCAAATTATCGAGAGTATCAGGGTCAATAACTTTACTGCATAGACTGTTGAAAAAGAAACAAAGTCTGGTGATTGCAAACCTTACATGCTTCGGCAATATAGATCGAATTTCCACGGGCAATATTTGTTGCATTAGAGTGTGACAATCATGAGATTTAAGACCTATCAACTTCAGATCTTTCATTGATACCAATCTACGGATGTTGGATGAGTAACCATGTGGCACCTTAACATTTACCAAGCATTCACAAAAAGCTTTCTTCTCCTTTCTAGATAACGTGTAACAAGCGGGAGGTAAGTATGTTCTTTTATTACCCATTTCACGTAATTATGTTAATTCTGACCTTATTCCCATTTCACGTAGGTCCAGTCTGGATTTTATCCCATCTTTAGTCTTACCTGGTATATTTAACAGAGTACCAATGATGCTATCACAGACATTTTTCTCAACATGCATTACATCGATACAATGCCTGACTGTCAAAGAACTCCAATAAGGAAGATCCCAAAATATTGACTTCTTCTTGAATGAAGAATTGTCACTCCGTGTGGCCATACTACATTGTGATTTCTTACCAAATTCATTGACAATGTCTTTTACTCTTTCATAAACAACATCCCCTGGTATAGGTTTAGGTGCACTCCGTTCATCATTCCATCCATTGAATGCTTTGCGCTTCCTACGATACGGATGGAATTTTGAAAGAAACCTTTGATGACCAAGATATACAGTCTTGCCGCCATATTTTAGTCTTATTGAATCAGTGTTTTCTTCACATATAGGACACACTTTAGCTTCTTTGACACTATATCCAGAAAAAATCCCATATGCTGGAAAGTCATTAATAGTACAAAACAACATAGCGTGCAAACGAAATGTCTCTCTTCCTGAAGCATCATAGGTCATCACACCTTCAGCCCAAAGTTTCTTTAAGTCATCAATCAGAGGTTCAAGATAAACATCAATATCATTTCCGGGTTGTTTAGGGCCTAATATCAACAACGACAGCATAACGTATTTATTTTTCATACACAGCCAGGGAGGAAGATTGTATATAACAAGCATGACTGGCCAAGTGCTATGTTGGCTGCTCAATGTCCCGTATGGATTCATCCCATCTGTACAAAGCCCAAGTCTTAGATTCCTATCTTCTTCACCAAATTTGGGGTACAATAGATCAATCTTCTTCCACTGTGGGGAATCAGACGCATGTCGTAGGATCTCATCATTATTTTTCTTAACATCTGCATGCCACCTCAAATTCTTCACATCTTTCGGATTTGCAAACATGCGTTGAAACCGTGATATTATAGGTAGATACCACAACACCTAGGCAGGAGAACCAGTTTTGGACTCCCCCGAAGTCGTCAATTTATACCGCGACGCACCACATTTTGGACAATCTTTCAAATCTACATAGTCCTTTTGAAATAATACACAATCATTCGGGCATGCGTGTATCTTCTTGGCCTCCATTCCCATTGGGCACAACATTTTCTTTATTCGATATGTTGAGATTGGCAGCTCGTTTCCTTCAGGAAGCATTTCTTTCAACAAAGTCAACAATTCAGTGAAGCTTTTGTCGCTCCATCTATTGTTATCTTTCAACTTATACAATCTCAACACAACGCTTAGCTTCGTAAACTTAGCACAGCCTGTGTATAACGGTATCTCAGCATCATGCACAATGTTTGTAAAGATAGGAGGTGGATCGGTGTGCTCTACCCTACAACTATCCAACATCGCATCAACGATGTCTACTGGAACTGGTTCGTTCACATCTACGTCATCGGAGGCAATTTCTTCTTCCACCCAAGCACTGCTATCGACATCTACTGGTTTTGAGTTTGAAATCTCTCCATGCCAGTGCCATTCTGTATAGCCTTGTACAATACCATTGCACATGACATGACTTTTGATTTCCTCACCAGTGTTGACTTTAAAATTGTTACCGCAATGCCTACATGGACAGTAGAACCTATCTGTAGGTTTTTTCCTATGTTCCTCGGCAAATCTAATAAACTGATCAAGACCAGATATAAACTCTGGGGTGCAGCGATTGCGAATGGACATCCATGATCTATCCATTCTATGATCAAAGAGAAAACAAGTATATATTAGGACAAGATTAGGGTATACACTTACATCCTATCCAAGATTTACTCCTATTATCTACAATGAAGCCGGACTCCATACAAACAGTATATAATTTAGTGATTGTTCATTCTAATTTATACCAATGTACAAGTAATATAAAGAACAATGATTGTTCACTTTATAGGCCAACAAACACATGTGATGTCATTCTTATATATAATAAATGTGTACTACCTATCCCATCCTTGAACACCTAATCTCACTAGTAAGTGTATAATGTGTATTGGGTTTTCAAGAAAATTTCGGCAGCATTTCCCCGCTGTTCTCTAAGTACATATGTACTTAGAGAACAAACAGGGAAATGCTACTGAAATTTTCTCGAAAACCCAATACACATTATACACTTACATCCTAAGTGAGATTAGGTGTTCAAGAACAGTCCCAAACCGGGGACTATCCAAGATTTTCTCCTAATGAGTAAATCTTGGATGGGTTTCTAGGCCAACAAACACAATAATAGATATGTACATGTTAGGGTTTCATCACAATTAATGTTAGGGTTTCATCACAGTTGATGTTAGTGCTTCATCAATGTTAGGTTTAATCAAATCAAATTAGGATGCTATAATTGACAAGTTTAAATCTTATTTCAACATGCATCAAAATTTACTGAATTAAGTCAAACATTAGGATTAGAAGCACAAATATATGCAAGCAAAAAATTTGTTCATATCCTAGGATTTACATAAAGCATTACATAAAAATTTGTTCATATCCTTACCAACAGCAAGCACGGCCGTGGCTGTGTTGGCCTACCACGGCCGTGGCTGTGTTGCCCTACCACGGCCGTGCTAGGCCAACACAGCCATGGTCGTACTTGCATGTTGGTAAATAGCTAGGGAGAAGGAAGAAAAGAGGTAGCGCTACCTGGAGCTAGCGTGGAAAGCGCGGCGGCGAGCGGCGGCAGAAGTGGCGGCGGAAGAAGAGAGAGCAGAGCGGCGGGCGGTGAACCAGCAGCAGCGGCGCCGGGAATGAGCAGAGCAGAGCAGAGCAGTAGCGGCAGCGGCGAGTAGAGGTGCACCAGCAGCAGCGACGCACCAGCAGCAGTGGCGGCGGCGAGCGGAGAAGCACCAGCAGTAGCGGCGGCGAGCAGTAGCGGGGTCGTCGGGTGATTTCAGGAGAGCGGCGGCAGCAACACAACAATATTGTGATGAAACAGGAAGAAAGGGGGAAGAGTCGGGTGATCGGGATTATTAAGTTGGTCAACAGAGTTGGTTATTTATAAAACTGACGCCTATTATGATTTAGCGTCGGTTGATAGTAAAACACCGACCCCCAACTAGACAACCTTTACCCTAAATTATTTGGCGGGAACCATTATCAGCGTCGGTTATCGAAGGATAACCGACACTGAAAGTGGGACTTTTCACGCAAATTTTCATTTTAAATAGGCGTCGGTGAATTGTTAAAAGACCGACGTTATATGTAACCTAAAATGTTTTCACTTGAAAATTGGATTTCGCGGGCGATTTTAGGCGTCGGTCTGTTATAACCAGCCAGCGCTGAATACAAAGCGGTACCCGTGTCTGGCTGGTCTTCGAATATAGATGTCGGTTTGCATAAATAACCGACGTCTAATATTATAGGCGTCAGTTTTCCTAAATAACCGACGCCTAGAAAAGCGACACTGAACGATATTTCTGTAGTAGTGTAATTTGAAATATCTCAAAGAGTGGAGGTGTTTATATAAAGTCTTATTAATTGAATCTAAGAAAAAGAAATTAGGAATTATAACTCTAGATGGTGTTTTATAGGCTATGCTTAAAATAGAGCTACATATGGATTCTTGGTTCTTAGCATTAGCAACAATGTTGCAAAACCTAGTAATGTTGTAGAACCTAATAATATTTCTCAATCTAAAAATGTTGTATTCTCTGATCATATCTTTCCTATGAAACCCTGTATAAAAAATGTGTCTAACCCCTCAAATAAAGTTATAGAGAATATAAAAAGTACATCTAATAATAATGATGTTTTAGAACTTGGTGATGTAGAACCTAGAAGATCCACTAGGATGAGGAAGAAAAAGAATATTGGTGATGATTATATTCCATTATTTTAGATAATGACCCTCAATATTATGATGATGTTATTAATTCATATGATTCCTCCTTATCAAGGGAAGCAAATAATAGTGAGATTGAAGCTATATTATATAATCACACATGGGGGTTTGTGAATCCTGCACCAGGTATCCTACCCAACTAATATAAAAGGATATTTAAAATAAAATTAAAAAATATAGGACTATAGATAAATACAAAGCTCGATTAGTTGCTAAAGGATATAAACAACAAAAGGATATTGACAATTTTGATACTTTTTCTCCTATAACTAGGACTTCTTCAATCAGGTTTGTAATTTCTTTGGCATCTATTAAGAAATTAATATACATCGAATGGATGTCAAAACTACTTTCTTGAATGGAGATTTAGATGAAGAAATTTATATGGATGAACCATAAGGTTATGTTGTCCTAAGGAAAGAAATATGGTATGCAAATTAATTGAATCTCTCTATAGCTTGAAACAATCACCAAAATGATGGCATGAGAAATTTGATAAATTCAATATACCACATGGGTTCCATAAATGAAGAAGATAAATGTGTATATTTTGAAACAATAACCAAATTTGTGTTATTGTATGTCATAATGTGGATGCATCTTTAGTTTTTCACTAATATTGATATCATAAATAGTATAGAAGGTTTCTTGGTTTCTAATTTGGACATGAAAGATATGGGAGAAGAAGATATAATTTTGGGAATTAAACTTTTTAAAAATGATGGTTTTATCATGCTCTCTCAAGAACAATATGTTGAGAAAATCCTTAAGAGATTGATAATATTTAATTGTAAGCCATTTATCACACCTTTTAATTCTAATTGTAATATTAAGAAAAATAACAGTATTGATATTCAACAAATCAACATGCACAAGTAATTAGAAGCCTGATGTACTTAATGAATAGTACTTGTCCAGATCTAGCATATGCAGTTGGGAGATTAAGTATACATATTCAAAATTCTAACAAGGATCATTAGGATGCTCTACATAGGGTACTAAGATACCCAAAAGGCATAATTAATAATGGGTTGACTCTGGTGAGTAGTAGCTCGAGTGGCCAAGCATAGGTGCTCCTCAAGAAGGGTCTCGGGTTCAAATCTTCCTGGTGGTGTTATTCAGTAATTATACTTCTGCGGAGTCAGCCGACAACTGATGTGATTGTTTGGGAAAATCAGTGTGCAGAGTACGGGTTCTCTGTGTTTACCATCCCTATCTAGGAATAATTGGGGTTGGCTTTCCAGTCATAAAAAATTCATGGATTGATTGTTTGTGGATCTCCAACTGTACTAGAAGGATATTATCATGTCAATTGAATTTTTGATTTAGAAGAATTAAAATCTACAAGTGACTACATCTTCACCATGGGTGGAGGTGTTGTGTCTTAGAAATCCAGCAAGCAAACTTGCTTATTCGTCCCACTATGAAATTTGGGTTTATTTCCTTAGAAAAGACCGGAACTAAAGATGAATAGCTAAGACATATTTGAATGGATCTTCTCATTTGAGAGAGACCTTGTCCACTAGTGTTTATACACTGTTATAATTAAGGTTCCATAGAAAGAACTAAAAACAAAATTTATAATGGGAAGAGCAGACATATATGTCTATGTCATAATATTGTGAGGTGGCTTATATGTGATAGTATTATCTCAATGAACTATGTAAAGTCAGAATTATACTTGAATAATCCTCTGAAAAAGCAATTAAATCAGAGACTAGTGAGCAATAGATCAAGGAGAATGGGATTATGCTAATATCAGATGTCAAAGTGATGAATATCCTACCTTCATGAACAGTGATCCTGGGAAGGATATTCAATGAAAAACTAAGTTGTTGGACAAGTTATGTATTATAATATCTTGTATTTGATTCTTATGATGGAAAGAATAACCTTTAGTATATAGTTGAATATATTTATTCTTTATGGGTTTCATAGCCATTAATGTTGGTGTATATAACTTCAATATATACTTGATGAAAGTCCAACTATATGAGTTTGGAGTGGGGCCGCTCCTACTTAAATTTAAGAAGATGTATAGAGCAATTATGAATATTCCCAGTAGGCACCATGGTCTAGAAGCATCAAAAGTAAGAATGGTAATTAATTCTATGAATGTCATGTGATTAATGGATCTCTAATTATATAAAAGGGGAATTGGTTCAAGACCATACTTCTACCTATCCTCTACAAATGATACATATCTACTCCATGCTTTTGTTCAAAGAACATAATTGTATTAAAGTCTGTGCATGTCATTTGTTTAAGTTCTTATAGTGAGCTATAATTCGAAGTCTTAATATTTATTTTTGAAATAGTGGGAGATTATTGTGTTTTTATTGTATTTTAAATACAGAAGGAAAACTTTAGTCCCACATCGGGGAGTTCTAAGACTTTTCTCCTCCTTATATATAGGTTATTACACATAAGTTATTTGAAGACCATATTGAAATTTGGCTTTGCACATTCATAGTGGGGAAACCAAACTGGATTTGGGCCGGCCTGATTTAGAAACCCTTTAACCGGGCACATCGACACATGTCGTTTCCTGCACACAAGGGGTGCAAATCTGGCCTCCAAGGGCTCCTTGCGTGGGTGCGTCTCTGGTTTAATTTTTCCATTTGAATCAATCAACCAAATTTAGCATGTGACACAACTCTTCAATGTGTGCAGTTGTATCTATTTGTTTGATTATTCTGAACCTCTAGCCAACTGAAGGCATCCTATTTTGTGTCTTGTGTTTCTTTTTAGCGAAGGGTTGTGAGACTTTTCTTTTTATCAAAAAACCGAACACACCAGTGTTTTTCTTTTCCTCTCAGTCGCTTATTTGACCGCTGGAACGATTAATTCCTTTTCCTCAACGCCTTGATTGTGTGTGCACAATTTACAAAGGACAATTCTATTGGAACTTGAGAGAGTAGCCGCTGTCGTCGCCAACTGCATTGACGTTCTTATCGAGAACCGTAAAAATACACCTAACGACAGTGCATCATGCACGCCTCAGCGTCAATCTAGTTTGGCATAATCTTTTAGATCTACTGCTTAACCCTACTATGTACCCTATACTAACAACAAAATATAGACATTAGATAGTTCAAAATTAGCTATCAAAAGTGAACACAATCAACCATCTCAAGGTAGATAAAAAATAAATAATTACTCAAGAAAATGTACCCGTAGACACATATCAGATTAAACAACAACAAATGCCAATATCACATCTTGGTTATGCTTTCATCATTCGTCAAACATCAACAGATTGAAATCATGAATCAATAACAAAGAGATAACAAGAAAGGCATAACAAGGAGAAGAAACTTCCACAAGGTATCACAATTAACAAGCATTAACCTATTGAAGATTTTTTGGGATTTCTTTAATAGGCAGATAGTTCCACAAGTTTGAAATTATCAAACATTAACCTACAGAAATCTCACATAGAACATGATTCGTTTCAACATCCTTTTGAATCATTAGTAATTCTGGTGTTACCCGGTATTTGACATCCTTTTGAATAACAAGCTTATATATAGCCATTTCCACTTGCGTCAGGTTTTCATTACTAGCGAAAAAAACGTATAAATTTGGTCCTTGATCTCTATCCAGCTCAGGTTCAGATCTTTACCTAACAGAAACTCCCTCATTTTTCTCCTTGTTTCAGCCATATCTTACCATCTTCTAACATAAGCATAAGGTTTAGACACCAAGGTGTGTGTAGGGATGTCATAAGAGTTTGTGGAAAATATGTGCCTAGCAACACATATTCCATCGTCACTCTTTTAAAAAGAACTAGCAAGAGTACCCGTGCTAAGCACGTATTTTCCAATTAATATAATCTAATACGGGACTATTAAATGCATCATGTATGATATTCTACACTGACATAAACACAAAATCTATACGTAAATATTTTTTGACAAAACAACTCAATCAATTACAACTAACTCTCATTTCACTGTGTTATCACCAAAAATTTATGTGTTCTCCTTTTTAAACTACATATTGATGATTAATATATAAATACTACTCACAATAGTTTACATTAATCGCTCAAAAACAACAACGTGATTAACTGTCATTTGACTCAGCTCCAACATTCGGAGTGTTTCTAAAGGAAAACTACTTGATCACATGTCAACATACTCTTTCCACTTTGTATCACGTTATTATAAAAATTACGGGTGTCACCTTTCTTTGACATGCTTCCATTGACGGTAAAAGTATATAATGTAAATATATAATTAGTACTCTCAATAATTTCTATATAACTCATTAAAAGAGATTGACTCAGTAGAGAATGAAATTTTGCATGCACTTCATTAGTCAGTATGTTCTTATTGACAATTAAAATATCATTATAATTATTATATATATAATTTATACACAACCCACTAAAAAGAAGAACAAAATTAACTACTATTTAACTCCCTCTAACCTACAGTGTGTGATGATCAAAATAATTATGTCTTACTAATTGAATTACTTTACACCCGTTAAGTGTATTTTTTAGATAACAACTCGATAACCTACCAACTGACATCCTCTAATTTATATCAAGTCATTATCAAAATTACATGTGTCACCATTTTTTGACATACTTACAACGCCGACAAAAATATACAATGGTAAATATATAATTAGTACTCACAATAATTTACACGTAACTCGTCAAAAGAGGACGACTCAATAAATTCTCTACAAACTGCTTCCAACACAAAACTTTACATGTGCTTCATAAGCCAGTATATTCTTGTTGACAACCAATATATAATTCATATTCAAATAATTAACACAACCTAATAAAAATAATAACTCAATTGATTATCATTTGATTCCCTCTAACCGAAAATATGTAATGTTTGAAATCACTTTACAGTAAGTATACAAACAAACTTAGCCTATCGACCACACATACAATTGTTGAAGTGTATAATTGTATTGTTGAGACACATACATGTCATATCTACTTGTATGATAAGAATAGCAAGTACAGGCAGACTAATCGAATCTTCTAATCAAGATCAATCTGAAAAGATAGTAAATTAACTTTTCCACTACACATAAATTTTGCTATTACATAAAGCCTTATTTAAATAATGGCTTTTTTAAGGGTGCAAAACAAACTTGAGATTTAAATACCATTTTTTTATTATAGAAACCAAGCCTATCCAAAGCAACCTGGTGGGTGTATTTCTTGGATAAACATGACTCAATGGAAATGTACTAAAATAGATAAACATACATGTACGATGAGGACAGCAAATACAAACACCCTATTTGAATTTCCACATTAAGATCAGTCTAAAAAAATAGTGAATTAAATTTTTCACAACACACATGCTTTGCTGTCACATAAAGCCTTCTATGCACTAATGGCTTTTTTATTAATGCAAAATAGATTGAGAGACATTCTGATGAGCATAACATAAATTTAAATATAGATTTTTACTTTAGAAGTGAAGTCTATCAAAAGCAACCTAACGAGTGTATTTCGTGGATTAACTTGACTCGAAGGAGAGGTAAAGTCCATCTACCAAGTAGGCATGTGCGATGAGCTAGCAAGAAGAGACCTAAAACTGTCTCCAAAACAACTCAATTAATTACTGCTAACTCCCATTTCATTGTGTGTTATCACCAAAAATTAATGATGAATATATAATTAGTACTCGCAATAATTTCTATGTAACTCGTTAAGAGAGAATGACTCAATAGAGAATGAAGTTTTACATGCACTTCATTAGTCCGTATGCTCTTATTGACAATTAAAATATCATTATAATTACTATATATATAACTTATACACAATTCACTAAAAGGAAGAACTCAATTAACTGCTATTTGACTCTCTCTAACCTAAAGCGTGTGATGGTCAAAATAATTATGTCTTAGTAATTGAATTACGTTAACATCCGTTAAGTGTATTTTTCAGAGAACAACTTGATAAGCTACCAACTGACTTCCTCTAATTTATATCAAGTCATTATCAAAATTACGTGTGTCACTATTTTTTGACATGTTTCCAACGACAACAGAATTATATAATGGTGAATATATAATTAGTACTCACAATAATTTATATATAACTCGTCAAAAGGGAACGACTCGATTAATTCTCTGCATACTGTTTCCAACATGAAACTTTACATGTGCTTCATTAGCCAATACATTCTTGTTGACAATCAAATATAATTCATATTCGAGTAATTAACACAGCCCATTAAAAGTAATAACTCAATTAATTATCATTTGACTCCCTCTAACCGAAAATATGTAATGTTTGAAATCACTTTACAGTAAGTATACAGATAAACTTAGCATATTGACCACACATACAATTATTGAAGCACATAAATATATTGTTGAGTCACATACATATCGTATCTACTTGCATGATGAGAATAGAAAATATAGACAAACTAATCGAATTTCCTAATCAAGATCAGTCTGAAAAAATAGTGAATTAACTTTTCCACAACACATAAATTTTTCTATCACATAAAGCCTTATTTTAATAATAATATTTTTTACGGGCGCAAACAAACTTGAAATTTAAATACAGATTTTTATTATAGAAGTCAAGCCTATCCAAAGCAACCTGCCGGGTGTATTTCTTGGATAAACATGACTCAACGGAAATGTACTAAAACAGATAAACATACATGTACGATGAGGACAACAAATACAGACACCCTATTTGAATTTCTACATCAATATAAGCCTAAAAAAATAGTGAATTAATTTTTTCACAACGCATATGCTTTGCTTTTATATAAAACCTTCTATGCAGTAATGGCTTTTTTACCAATGCAAAACAAATTGAGAGACATTGTGATGAGCATAACATAGATTTAAATATAGATTTTACTTTAGAAGTGAAGCCTATCAAAAGAAACATGCCGGGTGTATTTCGTAGATTAACTTGACTATAAGGAGAGGTAAAGTCCAGACTACCTAGTAGGCAGATGTGATGAGCTAGTAAGTATAGACATGGGCTGTTCGAAAAGCATTCAATACAATGAAAAGTACACAATAGATTCAATATAATAACATTTAAAAAAGGGAGCAGCTGAAAGCTGACTCCCTTTTATTATAGGTATATAGATACAAAAAATGTGTTGGATTCTCCAGAACTCACGGAAACTATCAGCACAATGAGGCATCAGAATCAGTTCTCTAGCATCTTGCAAAAGCTGTGATCGACATAAAAAGCTTACCATACAAGCGTAATACTCAGGCCGAAGCAGTTCAAACTGGAACAAACACCATACAAGCAGATTCAAGGGTGCCATTTTATACATTCATATCGATAATTGTCTAGTTCATACTCTGTTTGGATTACCAAAGATTGAACCATCTTTCCTTGCTTCATAACAACAATACAGTAGTTTAAAGCACTATTTAGTGAGAGTGGTCAACCTTATGTTCTTCAATGATCATTTTGTAGAAATGTTGCATGGATGCTTCTCCTTCACCAAGTCCAGTAAGGCCAGCAATCATCACAGTGCAGGCAATAGAATCTCTAGTGTGAAGAAAGTGGAAGATACTTTGCGTTCTCCTTCATTTAGTGATTCAACCATGCGTAAAACGTTCGACCCTGTAACGATTATGACTGGATTGTTCTGCATAAACTAAAATACTTGTATGATCCAATATACTCTTATCTAATATTTTTCTATAATGTGAAAATATGGGAAGAATGTAAGAGAAATTAAGAATTTGTTACACCAAGTAAACAAATAAGCCAACGTTGTAATAGGATACAGTTTAAAAAACAAACCAAACAGGCCGTCGCGTAGGATGGGTACAACCTGGTATAGTGTGTGGTAGGGGTGGTTATTAGGACTTGGGGGATTTCTAGAATTTACAGAAAAGAGAGGGGGTGTGGGGAAAAAATTCAAAATATGCATCCAAACACTCGACTGATCATAGCTCACTTACTCCATTTGCAGCACGCAGCTAGGATTCTTGGCCCGAGTCCCGCTGCACTTAGTTCAGGTAAGGTCTCTCCGTCAATGCCCTCTTGATCACTGGATCTGTTGCGGTTCACCTCTATTTCGTTGAGCTCTTACAGGAAATTTCAGTAGCTGCTAGACAGATGGAAGCAGAACAAGGGCAGGAAGCCATATCTGAATCTGCTGCTGCGACAGGGAAGGAATTTCTATTCATATCTGAATTTGCTACTAACTCTCCCCAATCCGCTTCCGCGACTCCACCAGATGACTTGGGGTCTATGTTTTCATCTAACTGCGGATCAAGCTTCTCCTATGTATACAACCCTGATGATTTTCCTAAGGAGAATGAGATCGAGGAGTTTCAGGACCCTTCATTCGTCTGGCTAGTAACTCCGAATCAGACTCCTACTAGGTTCCCGCTGATTCAAGAAAGTATTTGGTATTTTTTTCTTAAGGGGATGCTTCCCTTTTTATAAAAACTTTTGATGAATTCATAACTAGAACCCTCAAGTGAAAAGGCGGATTCTGAACGAGGATAACTGATTAACTCATTTTGTGTAGTGGATTTAGACTAATATGTACCAGGACCGGAATTTTTCACCTACTTGTATATCTGAACTCATATTCTCTCAGGCAATCCAACAAAAAGTTACCGAGCAAGTTAGCCGTGAAGCTGCAGACAGATATGGAACACCTGAGCATCTTTGTATCCCTTTCCAAGGCAGCCAACGTAGTCCGTCTGGACGATGACATTATTAGAGTAACCGCAGAAGCCCAGCAGACCTTTTCTAAGGCATTCCTGTTCATTACCGAGAATTGGGAGGGAGGCCATCCAGAGGATATCCTCCGAGAGCTCAAGGCCGCCACCACCAGAATGTCTAAGCTGAAAGGGATGGTTCTCGTGAAAGGCATGCTTGCAAAGCCAATCCAGCTAGCCAACCTGGTGACCAGGATGGCAAGAGAAGTTAAGGTTCAACATGGTTGGTACAGACGGTGCCAAGAGCTGAGCTCCGCAGCTCAACGGTTGGCTAAGCTCTTTTGGCTTGCAGCCCGCGCCGAACTATATGAGCAACCTACGCGGAGCATTATAACCCATGCCAAGGACACCCTCCACAACACAGCGGCGCTCATAAAGAAATGCCGCAACCAGGGAATCATCGGTCGACGAGTGTTCTCCATGATCTCGGCCGACTCATTCAAGGCGATCTTGCAGGAGCTGGACAACTGTATCAGCGACATCTCCTGGCTGCTCTTCCGGAACCGGTTCTTGGAGGACGGCCGTGTGCCCTCCATCTCGATCAGAGAGCCCATCCTCTTCTCGGTCTGGGAACAGATCGCCAGGGTGCTCAACGGCTCTCCGGAAGACAAATCGGTAGCTGCCGCCTCGCTGGTCTCTCTCGCCCATGATAGCAACCAGGCGAGGCTCATCATTGAGCAGGGAGGAATTGCGGCGCTGCTGAAACTCATTGATGACAAAGATGCCCAATTAGCTGCGCCGGAGAGCGCCACTGAAGCATTGTGCGTTCTCACGCGTGATACGGAGCACGCCCAGGCTCTGATTCAGCCTGAAAGATAGACCCATCAAGGTGCAGGGCCATGCTGCCTGTCATGTTACAATTGACACCTCATTGTTAGCATAAAAATGTCATATGTAAACATGTAAAGTTTAATCATGTGTACAGTTTAGGATCATAAACTAGTCACTATTAAAGTAAAACGTACCCGTAGACATGGTTGAATACGGTGGTGAGATCTGCGGAGGTGATCTTCGGAGAAGTCCACGCCCGTGTTCGTCGTTCGCCACGAAAGACGTCTTCTCTCTCTTAGCCTATAGCCGTCAAGTGTGTTTTCCGTAAAGTCTGATTAACCTTAAGAGATGGATCTCAGGGTTATACTTATAGGCAGAGAGAGGGACGGATTTCCTGTATCCTTTAATCGCAGCCGTCCATCAAGGTTGCCATAATAATAGGAAAAGACTTCTAATAAAAACCCAATTCCTTTATCAATTCCAACCGTTTCCTATTAACCACAATTGTTATATGGGCCACATAATGAAGATAATTAATGAATTTCGGAATACCAACAATCCCACAATAATAAGGATTGTGGAGTCCCAAAATATTCCCCAAAATATTCCAACAGTCTCCCACTTGGTCCATATGACAATTCTTTAATGGTGCTATATAGGAAAAACATAAGGCGCGCATAAATGCTGAAATAATATGCATAACGGGTTACTTGTATTACATTGGTTAATGTGAATTATTGATGAGAGTCATAGCGGTTCTACATTAATTAAAGAACATAGTTCCTTCCATGTACCACTGACCAACAATCACATTAAACAATTCTGTATAGCGAAGCAATCATAAATGTCCCCTTAATGTCTTGAAAAGACTATTTCTGTTATCATATATTGCAATAATATGTACATGATCAAATCATACTATGAAACAAAAAAATTCATAAGTTCCAATAATGAGTACTCAAATAATGTCATTACAAAAGCACATAACAATCCACAAATAAAGAAAAGCTAATGGTTATCCTCAAGACCCATGGTTTCTGCATGCTGCTTAAATGTCTTGGGAGGTAACCCTTTAGTAAATGGATCTGCTATATTTGAACACGTACTAATGTGCTCAATTGACACCCTCTTCTCCCGAATTTCTTCTTTAACTGATAGATATTTCATCTCCATGTGCTTTATGCCTTTAGAATACCTATCATTCTTCGAAAAGAAAACTGCTGCGGCGTTATCACAGTGAATTTTCAGCGGCCTAGCAATAGAATCCATGACTCTAAGCCCTGAAATGAAATTCCGCAGCCATAAAGCTTGAACTGTAGCCTCAAAGCATGCTACAAATTCAGCCTCCATGGTGGATGATGCAATAATGATTTGTTTGGCGCTCTTCCAGGAAATAGCACCTCCAGCTAATACAAACACATAACCAAAAGTGCTTTTCCGAGTATCCACGCATCCTCCAAAATCTGAATCTGTGTAACCAATCACTTCAAGGTGATCACTATGTCTGAATGTGAGCATTTGTTTCTTCGTTCCCTGTAAGTACCTCAACACTTTCTTTGCCGCTTTCCAATGATCAATGCCTGGATTGCTTTGATAACGGCCCAACATACCAACTGCAAAACTGATATCAGGTCTAGTGCAAATCTGTGTATACATCAAACTTCCTACAAGAGAAGCATAAGGAATATCTTTCATTCGATCACGTTCTAATTCAGTTTGAGGACATTGACTTAAGCTGAACTTATCCCCTTTCTGAATTGGAACAACATTAGAATCACATGACGCCATATTAAATCTTTCCAAAACTTTTTTGATATAAGCATTTTGAGACAATCCTAAAATCCTACGTGACCTGTCACGGAATATTTCTATTCCTATCACATAAGAAGCCTCTCCCATATCTTTCATTTCAAAGTTTTGAGAAAGAAAATCTTTGGTTTCACGTAATAAACCAAGATCGCTGCTGGCAATAAGAATATCATCAACATATAGAACTAAAAATGCAAACTTACTCCCACTGATCTTTAGGTATATACATTGATCAACAATGTTTTCCGTAAACCCAAAGGCCGTAATGGTATTGTGAAACTTAATATACCATTGACGTGAAGCTTGCTTTAATCCATATATTGATTTCTTTAATAAACAGACCATGTTTTCCTTTCCATCTATAATGAAGCCTTCTGGCTGAGCCATGTAGACTTCTTCCTCTAAACTCCCATTTAGAAAAGCCGTTTTCACATCCATCTGATGTAACTCTAAGTCAAAATGAGCTACTAAAGCCATAATGATTCGTAAAGAATCCTTTTTAGAAACTGGAGAAAATGTTTCATTATAATCAATGCCTTCTTTTTGATTAAAACCTTTGGCTACAAGTCTGGCTTTATGTCGTTCGATTTTACCAAGAGAGTCACGTTTGGTCTTAAAGACCCACTTGCACCCGACTCTCTTATACCCTTCAGGTAAATCGGCCAACTCCCAAACTTTGTTTGCAGCCATGGAGTTTATTTCATCACACATGGCATTAATCCATTTTTCAGAATCTTCAGATTTTATGGCTTGTGAATACGTAACCGGATCTTTATCCATCCCCATATTAAATTCACATTCTTGTAAATACAGCAAATAATCATCCGAAATGGCTGATTTCCTGCTTCTTGTAGATCTCCTTAATTCTACTGCAGGTGTTGCATTTACATTCGGTTCAATGACGTTATCAGGTACATTATGGAGTGCATGATCATTGACATTTTGTTCTACATTGTTGATTGGATCAACATCATTAGGTGGAACGGTGTCAGTCGAGATTGAGGGCAAGGGGATTGGTATAGGTACCCTTATTTCTCTAATGATTACTTCTCTAACTTTATCACTCCCACTGATTTCGCCATTCTCAATGAATTTAGCATTACCGGTTTCTACAATTCTAGTAGTATGATTAGGACAGTAAAATCTAAACCCCTTTGATCTTTCAGGATACCCAATGAAAAAACCGCTAATGGTTTTTGGATCGAGTTTCTTCTCATGTGGATTATAAATGCGTGCCTCTGCTGGACATCCCCATATATGTAAATGGCGTAAGCTGGGTTTCCATCCCTTCCACATCTCGAAAGGTGTCTTAGGGACAGCTTTACAGGGAACCCGATTTAAGATATACACAACAGTCATAAGGGCATGCATCCACAAAGATATGGGCAGATTAGAAAAACACATCATACTCCTAACCATTTCTAGAAGTGTACGATTACGTCTCTCAGCTACACCGTTCATCCACGGGGAACCGGGCATTGTGTATTGAGGGACAATTCCTAATTTTTCTAAGAGTTTAGCAAAAGGACCAGGACGTTGTCCTGATTCATCATATTTTCCATAAAATTCACCACCTCTATCAGACCTAATGATTTTCACCTTTTTACCTAATTGCCTCTCAACTTCAGTAATGTAAATTTGAACAGCATTCACAGATTGAGATTTATCATGCAAAAGGTAAAGATAACAATAACGTGAATAATCATCTATAAAGGTAATAAAATATTTTTCTCCACCAAAAGATGGAACATCGAAAGGTCCGCATATGTTTGTGTGTATGATTTCGAGTAGTTCAGTGCTTCTTGTGGCTCCTTTCTTGGTCTGTTTGGTTTGCTTACCCTTAATGCAATCCACACAAACACCAAAATCAGTAAAATCAAGACTCGGAAGAATCTCATCTTTTACTAAACGACTAACTCTTTCTCTGGATATATGACCCAATCTTTTATGCCACAAAAATGCAGAACTTTCACTCGACCTACTTCGTTTCAAACCCACTTTAGGATGCAAGGTAACAAGAAGCGATTCAGAAAATGTATCATCAAGAAAAATTTGATATAAGCCATTAATCAAAATTCCTGAACCAAACAAACAGTTTTCCTTAAACAAACTGAAACGTCCACCACCAATTTCTAATGAAAAACCATCATTATCAAGTTTAGAAATGGAAATTAAATTCCTAGAAATGGAAGGTACATAAAGAGTTTGCTCCAGATCTAAATAAAAACCAGAGTCTAATACTAAACGAAAAGTGCCAATGGCTTCTACTGGAGCTTTCACTCTATTTCCCATGTAAAGATAGGCTTCATTTGGACTTAAGTTCCGGGTTGTAAGGAATCCCTGCATCGAGTTTGAAACATGAACATTAGAGCCAGAATCAATCCACCAAGTATTACAAGGTGCTTCTACAAAGTTTGATTCGAAACTACATACAAAAGCCAAAGGCTTACCTTTCTTTTCGAACCATTCTCTGCGCTTTATGCAATCTTTCTGAATGTGTCCAGGCTTCTTACAGAAGTGGCAATTATCATTCTTCCTTGCTTTCTTAGGTGCAGATTGGCCTGACTGATTGGATGGACTAGTCTTAATGCCCTTCCAATTTTTCTTACCGACTTTGTTCTTCCCGTACCCATTACCATGCATGTAATTTGCCTGAGCAACATGACCATTCTGCTGCTTAATTCGAGCCTCTTCCTGAACCAGTTTATTGGTCAGTTGATTCACATTCCACGTATCCTTAATCGTGTTATAGTGAATCTGAAAAGGACCATACTGGGGAGGCAGCGAGTTTAGGATGAATTGGACTAGGAACGAATCCGCAACAGTCATGCCCAATTTACCTAATTTTGCAGCCAGATTAGTCATATCAAGTACATGTTTCTGCATAGTTTTGGTACCATCATAACGGGCAGTCGTTAGTTCAGCCATAAGTTTTCCAGCAATTGCTTTATCAGCAACCTTAAAGCGTTCAGTGAGTATTCTTAAGTATTCCTTAGCAGTCAGATCTTCACTTTCAGAAATAGAAGACTTGATATTGCTAGCAGTGGTTAAGCGCATGAATTTCAAGCAAAGTTTATTAGCTCTAGTCCATGCATTAAAAGTTTTGATCTCACTTTCTGTTGAGGTAGTAGTAATATCTGCAGGCTTGTCTACTGTAAGTCCTGAGTCAATCTCAAGTACACCCAAGTAAAATTCAACATGTTCTTTCCACTCGGTGTAATTAGTCCCATCTAGTTCGGGAACAGAGTTGACAAAAGAATTAAGACTAGCGGGTTGATGAACTGCATTATAGAAACATGTTCACGATAATTAATCTTTGAGGTGTAAACACATATAGACAAACATGACTAAGGTTTATGCATAAACGAGTGATTTAAACTAATAATCAAAGCAAGTATGGTATCTGTGGATATCCTATACCGACTTAATTACAAAAAATAAAGCAACTCCATAATAGTTATTTTACTTTTAATGCATTGACTACCTGTGGGTAATACATAATGCTAGTAAATAACCAACAATAAGTTTACTTAGTCGATATTCATTGCATTCTATGAGTCCACTGTGGTGAACTTCAAACAGTTATTGAAAACCTCTAGAGGGGGGGTGAATAGAGTTTTATGATAATTTAAAACAATTTAAACTCAAACAACCAAAGTAAAAGATTGAGAAGAGGAACACAGGTGTTTAGAGTGGTTCCACCTTAGCAAATACTAAGGAGTCAGTCCACTACCCGGTTGCTTACCCAACCGGGATTTTGAAAGTATTGAATTTTATTACCTTTCAAGGATGTTACATAAAATTACAACACTCTCTAAACACCCTTTGGACAGCCTTCACCTAGAAGTAATCTTGCCAACCTTGAAGCAGCCTTCCTTGGAGTAACTTCAAGCTCCCCCTTGAAGTAGCCTCCCTCCCGAAGTAGCTTCCCGTCAAGATAGCCTTCTGAAGTAGTCCAAAGTCCTCCTCTTCACACGAAGAGCTTCACCCTCTTCCTATATGCAGCCTCCTCCCTGGAGTAGCAACGAAGAGTACAAATATTACAAGGAACAAGAAAGAAAATAGGAAAGTACAACTTATCCTTTTAAGCTCAAGGCTTGAATTGCCTATATCAAGCGTATGGATTTTCCTAGCCAAGGTAATAGACTTGTGGATGCTAGGGTTAGGAAAATCTAGCCTATAGGACGAGCTTGAGCTAGATGGAATATGGCCAAGTGATCACAGTGCTCAATTGCTTGTAAAAGATTGCTCAAGAGTGCTTAGAAAGAATTCTCAAGTGTAGCAAGGTGAATTCTAGTGTCCTATAGCTTGTCCTATTTATAGGGATAGCCTAAGTATGCTTAAGGACCTTCTAGATAGTTTCTAGGGGGTTCCAAGTGCTCAATTAGCCGTTAGGAATAGATTGGTCGTTTTTACAACGGCTAATTGCTTTAACTCTGCAGATTCTGTCAGAGACCGTCTCGGTCGACAGATGGTCGACCGAGACACCCACTCGGTCGAGCTTTCCTCGACCGACAGGCTCTCTGAGTGCAACGTTCACTTCCAACTGCCAACTAACTCATTTGCTAAGTCTAACGGCTACTTTAGGTCAATTCTCGGTCGAGAAGGTTGTCGACCGAGAGTGTCTCGGTCGAGGAGTGTGTCGACCGAGATTGACTCTGTTTCAATCTATCAATTAAGATACTAAGTGTGTACATGAGTGTGCATAATGTGATCCTATTAGAAGGGATGACTTGTCTAACTATGGTGTGTAGCTAGGGAAGATCCATTGCTTGATTTACATGCAATCTAGGTACTTGTACATTATATAACTGTACAAGTTTTTACAATAGTGATTACATTGCATGAAAATAAAACTATAAACTTATGATCTCCCGAGTTGCTTCGTCATCCACCATAATCCTGCACACTCAAGTAGCTCGTTAGATAAATAAGAATGAAATGTTTGTCATAATCAAAACAAAGGGATTTTATAGATGTCCATTTAGCCAACAATCTCCCCCTTTTTGAAGATGACAAACATTTCCAAAATATGAATAAAGGAAATATAAAACATATAAATGCCATACCTTTAGATTGCCGTTTGGAACTGTTCCTCTTATTTATAAAATGTGTGCTTAGTATCCCCAGTGAATTATGGAACATGAAATCCAGTTCATTTGGGAATATAGCAACTTTCAATGTAAAGCCAAGAGTATATTTATGAAACTCATTGATTGAGTTTGTCATAAGTATTAAGTTATAGTTTTATATATCTCTCCCCCTTTGTCATCTCAAAAAGATAACCGTTTTATTTAAAAACTCCCCCTTTATTAGATATCCCATCAAAAATGAACGAAAAAGATGTCCATTGAATAGCCAAAATGTAAGGCAATTGCTAAGATGCAACAATTTGCAAATTACCAATTGAAACGTTCATATAAATATTGATACAAACCATAAAAGCATAAGTAGTCGTTTTTAAGAGCCGCAGATATCAAAGAAAACATCCTCCTTAAATTTGTATTTTGCTCCCCCTTAAATGGATATTCCTTTAAGAATATTGATTTTATGCTTGTCTAATTTAGCCACAATATCTCTCAATCATACAAATCTTGTTTAACAATACTAAGGTCATAGCCCTTTTCAAAATAATGTTTGCACATTATTTGAAAAAATTTGTAATCATTCAGATTTGTGTTTATTGTTCATATAAAAGATTTTACAAAGATATATGCAATTATTATGTCAGTCTGAAAACAGGAACCAGGTCGGTCGACCATTGTTCGACCGACAGTGTGTATCGGTCGAGCACTCATCGACCGACAGTTTGTCTGAGACTGAGTCTGTTTAGATTTTATCGGTCGAGTGAGACGGGCTGACCGAGTGGTTCTCGGTCGAGCACTCGTCGACCGACTAACTTTCTGAGTTCAATTGTTTTTGCTGAATCTTAATACAAATCATAGAACAATTTTTGTAGAGCATATGTATATTCCAAGGGAGTAATAATATTTAAGGCTTCTGATTACCACAAATGATTTGACGTTTTAATTTAAAAATATGCTAAGATAAAGTTCAATAAAATAATGTTCAAATAAACAGTTTTTATCAAAGTTTATTTTAGGTCGCCCTTGATTACGACCATAGTGCCCCTTGGTCAAATTTTAATTTAACCAAGAGGCATATTTTGCAGGTTTCCAGTATGAATCATTTATATGCGAAATATAAGTTCTGCAGATAGCTTGAGACTCATTAAGGTGTACTAATTATGAGAGCTAAATAAGGACATCAAATATGGTGAAGCATATTCAAGAATAATAACCATTTATGAATTTAAGATTTCTTTGGAGAGACTAAAATGTAAAAGCATAAAAAGAATTTGTTTGAAACATTTTATTCATTGCAAGAATTTCTGAAAAGAATGATTAAATAAAATCTTTCAAGAATAATTTTCACATATAATGCAAAGATTTGTTATCCCTAAATGTTAAGTTGAGAAAGACATAAGAATATACAAATTAAGGTCTATGGTCATATCTCAACTTAGTCGAACCTATTTAATTTGGGGTTTTTGGAACCCATACCATCTCGACATTCTTTTTCTTGTATGGGCACGAGAAAGAATAATGTCCAAGGCGTGAGCAATAATGACAACAAATTGTATCAACCTCAAGCCTTTTTCTATGGTTTTGATTTAGGTTATCCTTGGGTATATACATTTTTGTGCCTTTAGGTATATAAGCAAATTGACTCGCTTGTGTCCTTCTAGTTTGATGGGATTTCTCTTTAGGCTTATAACCTAGTCCTCTTCTTCCTATTTGATGATAGGAATTTTCTAGTATATTATCAAGGATTCCATTGTTGCTTAACTTGCTAACTTGTTGTTGCAACTTAACGATCTCATCCATTCTTTTCTTGATATCTAACTTTGCTTGATCTAGATTGGATGATAACATATTTCTTTCTTTCACTATATTGTCATAATCTACATGGGTGCACAATATAGGTTGTTTTTTAATATCATTTAATTTTGCAAGTAATTCAGTCTTTTCTTGACATAGAAGATCATAGTTAGTCTCTAGAGTGAAAATTTTCACTTCACTATTACTCAGAGATGATTTCAAAGTACGATTGTCAGTCATAATGCTATCTTTTTCAAAACCAAGAGTATTCAATTTAGCATATAAATCATCATTTTCGGATGTAAGTTCAAGAAGTCTAGCATTTAGATCATCATTTTCTTTATTTGATTTCTTTAATTTCTTTTTGTATTCAACATATTTGTTATGTGTTTCTTCGATAATAGCAACTAACTCCTCCTTGGGTAAATCAAGCAAACTTACCTCTTGTTCTTCTTCCTTACTTATTGTAGCAACGAAGCATTCTTTATGTGCATCTCTTTTCTTTGACCTCCATGGACATTTAGACGTAGAGTGCTTTGTTCCCAAGCACCAATTGCAACTTGTCGAACTTTGGTCCATGCTCCTTTTCTTGTGGTTGTAGTCACCTCCTCCCTTTATTTCTTCAAGACCTTGTTAGGGCTCCTTGAAGCCTGCTCTGATACCAATTGAAAACCTCTAGAGGGGGGGTGAATAGAGTTTTATGATAATTTAAAACAATTTAAACTCAAACAACCAAAGTAAAAGATTGAGAAGAGGAACACAGGTGTTTAGAGTGGTTCCACCTTAGCAAATACTAAGGAGTCAGTCCACTACCCGGTTGCTTACCCAACCGGGATTTTGAAAGTATTGAATTTTATTACCTTTCAAGGATGTTACATAAAATTACAACACTCTCTAAACACCCTTTGGACAGCCTTCACCTAGAAGTAATCTTGCCAACCTTGAAGCAGCCTTCCTTGGAGTAACTTCAAGCTCCCCCTTGAAGTAGCCTCCCTCCCGAAGTAGCTTCCCGTCAAGATAGCCTTCTGAAGTAGTCCAAAGTCCTCCTCTTCACACGAAGAGCTTCACCCTCTTCCTATATGCAGCCTCCTCCCTGGAGTAGCAACGAAGAGTACAAATATTACAAGGAACAAGAAAGAAAATAGGAAAGTACAACTTATCCTTTTAAGCTCAAGGCTTGAATTGCCTATATCAAGCGTATGGATTTTCCTAGCCAAGGTAATAGACTTGTGGATGCTAGGGTTAGGAAAATCTAGCCTATAGGACGAGCTTGAGCTAGATGGAATATGGCCAAGTGATCACAGTGCTCAATTGCTTGTAAAAGATTGCTCAAGAGTGCTTAGAAAGAATTCTCAAGTGTAGCAAGGTGAATTCTAGTGTCCTATAGCTTGTCCTATTTATAGGGATAGCCTAAGTATGCTTAAGGACCTTCTAGATAGTTTCTAGGGGGTTCCAAGTGCTCAATTAGCCGTTAGGAATAGATTGGTCGTTTTTACAACGGCTAATTGCTTTAACTCTGCAGATTCTGTCAGAGACCGTCTCGGTCGACAGATGGTCGACCGAGACACCCACTCGGTCGAGCTTTCCTCGACCGACAGGCTCTCTGAGTGCAACGTTCACTTCCAACTGCCAACTAACTCATTTGCTAAGTCTAACGGCTACTTTAGGTCAATTCTCGGTCGAGAAGGTTGTCGACCGAGAGTGTCTCGGTCGAGGAGTGTGTCGACCGAGATTGACTCTGTTTCAATCTATCAATTAAGATACTAAGTGTGTACATGAGTGTGCATAATGTGATCCTATTAGAAGGGATGACTTGTCTAACTATGGTGTGTAGCTAGGGAAGATCCATTGCTTGATTTACATGCAATCTAGGTACTTGTACATTATATAACTGTACAAGTTTTTACAATAGTGATTACATTGCATGAAAATAAAACTATAAACTTATGATCTCCCGAGTTGCTTCGTCATCCACCATAATCCTGCACACTCAAGTAGCTCGTTAGATAAATAAGAATGAAATGTTTGTCATAATCAAAACAAAGGGATTTTATAGATGTCCATTTAGCCAACAATCTCCCCCTTTTTGAAGATGACAAACATTTCCAAAATATGAATAAAGGAAATATAAAACATATAAATGCCATACCTTTAGATTGCCGTTTGGAACTGTTCCTCTTATTTATAAAATGTGTGCTTAGTATCCCCAGTGAATTATGGAACATGAAATCCAGTTCATTTGGGAATATAGCAACTTTCAATGTAAAGCCAAGAGTATATTTATGAAACTCATTGATTGAGTTTGTCATAAGTATTAAGTTATAGTTTTATATATCTCTCCCCCTTTGTCATCTCAAAAAGATAACCGTTTTATTTAAAAACTCCCCCTTTATTAGATATCCCATCAAAAATGAACGAAAAAGATGTCCATTGAATAGCCAAAATGTAAGGCAATTGCTAAGATGCAACAATTTGCAAATTACCAATTGAAACGTTCATATAAATATTGATACAAACCATAAAAGCATAAGTAGTCGTTTTTAAGAGCCGCAGATATCAAAGAAAACATCCTCCTTAAATTTGTATTTTGCTCCCCCTTAAATGGATATTCCTTTAAGAATATTGATTTTATGCTTGTCTAATTTAGCCACAATATCTCTCAATCATACAAATCTTGTTTAACAATACTAAGGTCATAGCCCTTTTCAAAATAATGTTTGCACATTATTTGAAAAAATTTGTAATCATTCAGATTTGTGTTTATTGTTCATATAAAAGATTTTACAAAGATATATGCAATTATTATGTCAGTCTGAAAACAGGAACCAGGTCGGTCGACCATTGTTCGACCGACAGTGTGTATCGGTCGAGCACTCATCGACCGACAGTTTGTCTGAGACTGAGTCTGTTTAGATTTTATCGGTCGAGTGAGACGGGCTGACCGAGTGGTTCTCGGTCGAGCACTCGTCGACCGACTAACTTTCTGAGTTCAATTGTTTTTGCTGAATCTTAATACAAATCATAGAACAATTTTTGTAGAGCATATGTATATTCCAAGGGAGTAATAATATTTAAGGCTTCTGATTACCACAAATGATTTGACGTTTTAATTTAAAAATATGCTAAGATAAAGTTCAATAAAATAATGTTCAAATAAACAGTTTTTATCAAAGTTTATTTTAGGTCGCCCTTGATTACGACCATAGTGCCCCTTGGTCAAATTTTAATTTAACCAAGAGGCATATTTTGCAGGTTTCCAGTATGAATCATTTATATGCGAAATATAAGTTCTGCAGATAGCTTGAGACTCATTAAGGTGTACTAATTATGAGAGCTAAATAAGGACATCAAATATGGTGAAGCATATTCAAGAATAATAACCATTTATGAATTTAAGATTTCTTTGGAGAGACTAAAATGTAAAAGCATAAAAAGAATTTGTTTGAAACATTTTATTCATTGCAAGAATTTCTGAAAAGAATGATTAAATAAAATCTTTCAAGAATAATTTTCACATATAATGCAAAGATTTGTTATCCCTAAATGTTAAGTTGAGAAAGACATAAGAATATACAAATTAAGGTCTATGGTCATATCTCAACTTAGTCGAACCTATTTAATTTGGGGTTTTTGGAACCCATACCATCTCGACATTCTTTTTCTTGTATGGGCACGAGAAAGAATAATGTCCAAGGCGTGAGCAATAATGACAACAAATTGTATCAACCTCAAGCCTTTTTCTATGGTTTTGATTTAGGTTATCCTTGGGTATATACATTTTTGTGCCTTTAGGTATATAAGCAAATTGACTCGCTTGTGTCCTTCTAGTTTGATGGGATTTCTCTTTAGGCTTATAACCTAGTCCTCTTCTTCCTATTTGATGATAGGAATTTTCTAGTATATTATCAAGGATTCCATTGTTGCTTAACTTGCTAACTTGTTGTTGCAACTTAACGATCTCATCCATTCTTTTCTTGATATCTAACTTTGCTTGATCTAGATTGGATGATAACATATTTCTTTCTTTCACTATATTGTCATAATCTACATGGGTGCACAATATAGGTTGTTTTTGAATATCATTTAATTTTGCAAGTAATTCAGTCTTTTCTTGACATAGAAGATCATAGTTAGTCTCTAGAGTGAAAATTTTCACTTCACTATTACTCAGAGATGATTTCAAAGTACGATTGTCAGTCATAATGCTATCTTTTTCAAAACCAAGAGTATTCAATTTAGCATATAAATCATCATTTTCGGATGTAAGTTCAAGAAGTCTAGCATTTAGATCATCATTTTCTTTATTTGATTTCTTTAATTTCTTTTTGTATTCAACATATTTGTTATGTGTTTCTTCGATAATAGCAACTAACTCCTCCTTGGGTAAATCAAGCAAACTTACCTCTTGTTCTTCTTCCTTACTTATTGTAGCAACGAAGCATTCTTTATGTGCATCTCTTTTCTTTGACCTCCATGGACATTTAGACGTAGAGTGCTTTGTTCCCAAGCACCAATTGCAACTTGTCGAACTTTGGTCCATGCTCCTTTTCTTGTGGTTGTAGTCACCTCCTCCCTTTATTTCTTCAAGACCTTGTTAGGGCTCCTTGAAGCCTGCTCTGATACCAATTGAAAACCTCTAGAGGGGGGGTGAATAGAGTTTTATGATAATTTAAAACAATTTAAACTCAAACAACCAAAGTAAAAGATTGAGAAGAGGAACACAGGTGTTTAGAGTGGTTCCACCTTAGCAAATACTAAGGAGTCAGTCCACTACCCGGTTGCTTACCCAACCGGGATTTTGAAAGTATTGAATTTTATTACCTTTCAAGGATGTTACATAAAATTACAACACTCTCTAAACACCCTTTGGACAGCCTTCACCTAGAAGTAATCTTGCCAACCTTGAAGCAGCCTTCCTTGGAGTAACTTCAAGCTCCCCCTTGAAGTAGCCTCCCTCCCGAAGTAGCTTCCCGTCAAGATAGCCTTCTGAAGTAGTCCAAAGTCCTCCTCTTCACACGAAGAGCTTCACCCTCTTCCTATATGCAGCCTCCTCCCTGGAGTAGCAACGAAGAGTACAAATATTACAAGGAACAAGAAAGAAAATAGGAAAGTACAACTTATCCTTTTAAGCTCAAGGCTTGAATTGCCTATATCAAGCGTATGGATTTTCCTAGCCAAGGTAATAGACTTGTGGATGCTAGGGTTAGGAAAATCTAGCCTATAGGACGAGCTTGAGCTAGATGGAATATGGCCAAGTGATCACAGTGCTCAATTGCTTGTAAAAGATTGCTCAAGAGTGCTTAGAAAGAATTCTCAAGTGTAGCAAGGTGAATTCTAGTGTCCTATAGCTTGTCCTATTTATAGGGATAGCCTAAGTATGCTTAAGGACCTTCTAGATAGTTTCTAGGGGGTTCCAAGTGCTCAATTAGCCGTTAGGAATAGATTGGTCGTTTTTACAACGGCTAATTGCTTTAACTCTGCAGATTCTGTCAGAGACCGTCTCGGTCGACAGATGGTCGACCGAGACACCCACTCGGTCGAGCTTTCCTCGACCGACAGGCTCTCTGAGTGCAACGTTCACTTCCAACTGCCAACTAACTCATTTGCTAAGTCTAACGGCTACTTTAGGTCAATTCTCGGTCGAGAAGGTTGTCGACCGAGAGTGTCTCGGTCGAGGAGTGTGTCGACCGAGATTGACTCTGTTTCAATCTATCAATTAAGATACTAAGTGTGTACATGAGTGTGCATAATGTGATCCTATTAGAAGGGATGACTTGTCTAACTATGGTGTGTAGCTAGGGAAGATCCATTGCTTGATTTACATGCAATCTAGGTACTTGTACATTATATAACTGTACAAGTTTTTACAATAGTGATTACATTGCATGAAAATAAAACTATAAACTTATGATCTCCCGAGTTGCTTCGTCATCCACCATAATCCTGCACACTCAAGTAGCTCGTTAGATAAATAAGAATGAAATGTTTGTCATAATCAAAACAAAGGGATTTTATAGATGTCCATTTAGCCAACAGTTATATGAACATCATATTCTTAAGAAAAGAAACATTCACGAACCGAAGTGAAATCACTGTGGTGATTATCAAAACAGTATAATGTGAATATTGCTCTTAAAGCATATTTTTCCATATATATGACATATGAGTGAACAAACAGGTAAGGAAAAAACAAATTTTAACAAACCGAAACATGATAGGATAAAGTTCCAGGATCATTCATAAGGTGCGGAAACATCTAATAAAAGTTTTAATATCAATTTTATCCAACAATTATGCCCAAAAAAGGCCCTGAAATTACTTAAAACGTGATTTTGAGGGTCTAAACTACCGAATTTGGCTAAAAAATGAAAAGTTTGTGGAGAAGCCACAAATTTTGAAGATCTCGCCGTTTCCAATCAGAAAAAGTATATGTGCGTTAAAATCTGACACTGGTGGCCAAGATTGTGGAAAATTGATAAAACTGATATTTTCTCTTAATTAGGACTATGAGTATGATCTTAACGAAGCGACTGATACCACATGTTAGCATAAAAACGTGATACGTAAACATGTAAAGTTTAATCATGTGTACGGTTTAGGATCTTGATCATAAACTAGTCACTATTAAAGTAAAACGTACCCGTAGACATGGTTGAATACGGTGGTGAGATCTGCGGAGGTGATCTTCGGAGAAGTCCACGCCCGTGTTCGTCGTTCGCCACGAAAGACGTCTTCTCTCTCTTAGCCTATAGCCGTCAAGTGTGTTTTCCGTAAAGTGTGATTAACCCTAAGAGATGGATCTCAGGGTTATACTTATAGGCAGAGAGAGGGACGAATTTCCTGTATCCTTTAATCGCAGCCGTCCATCAAGGTTGCCATAATAATAGGAAAAGACTTCTAATAAAAACTCAATTCCTTTATCAAATCCAACCGTTTCCTATTAACCGCAATTGTTATATGGGCCACATAATGAAGATAATTAATGAATTTCGGAATACCAACAATCCCACAATAATAAGGATTGTCGAGTCCCAAAATATTCCCCAATTTATTCCAACACTCATCACCGGTGGTGGCATTTGTTTGTGAGGCATGACGCTGTTAAGTTTCTTGTGGAAGGCATGCTCCGTTACCAGAATGAGCTTCTCAAATCCACATACCAGCAGCAGAGCTGCCAAGGCACTACTAAGTGTATCGACGAACCCATCCACTTTCTAGTGACCATGGCTGCCAAGGCACTCTGCGTGCTCGTCAAGGAAGACCGGGAAATGGGCTGGATCATCGTCGAGTCCAAGCTAAGGCTACTTCTCCCAGTACTGCTTGAGAAAAATTTCCTCCGGGCAGTACAATATCGCCTTGCTGTTTATGGAGATCGCCCGTGTGGCCGAACGTGATGCTTTTTTCAGGCGCTGCGCATAACGCAGCTTATTTACCATCATCCCGACCAGCATGCTGAAATCAATGATCTTGGCTCTCGAGAAATCTATCAGAGATGTCTCCGGGCTCCACTGGGAAGTCAATTCTCTCTCTGCAGACAACGAGGACGACGGCGACGTGCCCATCCTCTTTTTCATCTGGAAGCAGGTCGCCAAGCTGCTCCACGGCTCTCCCGAGGAGAAGGCCATGGCTACCACTTCGCTCAAGTCACTCGCCCGAGACGGTGACCAATATGGGAAGCTAATCATCCAGGTAGGAGGTATCGCTCCACACTTGGAGGACAAGGAAGTTGAGGTTGGTACGCAGGAGAGCGCCAGTGAAGCTATTGGGTTTCTCACCCGTGATCTAGAGAATGCCAAGATCTTAATAATGTCCGAATCAGACTCTATCCTTGATGTCTTCGTCCAACTCCTCAAAGACCTATTAAGGTTCAGGCCTATGCGGCCATGGCCATATCCCAACTGGCGGCAGATCAGCAGCAGTGCCGGCGTTTGTTTGTCATGAACGGCGCCGATAAGCTACTCGTGAAATGTCTCCTTCGCTACGGGAAGGAGACCTGTGACGATGGTGACATCCACTTTCTACTTATAAGCGAGCAATCTCCAAGAGCAGCAAGGCTGCGCTGCATTGGACCTGGTTGCTCTTATTAAGGAGGGTTGGGAAGAGGAGCATGAGCTTGGAATCTACCATGTCCCGGCAGATATTCTGGTCTGCCTTTGCAAGCTCGTAGAGTACCTTGGTTAGCTGAATGGGATACAGAGTTCAGGCACAACACGTTTGATCCTACCTCCCAAGCCGGATCCTTTGTGGTCGACCAGCTATTGCACACTGTCTCATAAGCTGGTGACAACAACTAATTGCTAATCGAAATTGATTTGGTCACGCGGGCATACCATCAAGCTCAATGAGGGTGGTTTTGAGGAAAATTGAGAAGTTTTGCCTTTTTTAAAGTGGTTTTGGTTTGTGGCAGCGGGTGACGTGGCAGATTTTAATTGGATGGGTTGATAAATGTTGTGTAATATACAAATAAATTTGTTTTGCTTATAACTTTTGAACCGTGATGAATTTTTTAACGAAACAAAAACCATTGGATTCGTTATGAAAAATGCATTCCAACAAGACTAATATTGATATATTTTTTAACAAAAAAATAAAAATGATATGAATCGATTATTCTGGATGCCAATTAATTATTTTGGACGTCAATTAATCATCTTCGGGTGTCATTAGCCATTTATGGGTGCCAATAAGTTATTTGGGTGTCGTTATGTTGTTTTAGTTGTCGATACCTTATTTGGCGTTATTTTAAACTTAATGGTGTCAATAAACTATTTTGGGCATCAATTATCTTAATTGGACGTCATCTTTATATTTTTGGATGTCAATGAACCATTTTGAGCGTCAATTCAACCATTTTTGGATGTAAATAACCATTTATGGGCGTCATAGCATCCAAAATACCTTATTTGGGCGTCATTTTAAACTTCTGAGTGTCAATGAGCCATTTTGGACATCAATTGCGTCAATTCAACCATTTTTTGGTGTAAAAAATCATTTATGGGCGTCATAGCATCCAAAATGTCTTATTTGGGTGTCATTTTAAACTTATGGGTGTCAATGAACTATTTTAGACGTCAATACCTTATTTGGGCGCCATTTTTATACTTTTAGGTGCCAATGCACCATTTTGGGCGTCAATTAACCATTTTTAGGTGTCAATAATTGTTTGTAGGTGTCATAGTATCCAAAATGCCTTTTTTAGACATTATTTTAAACTTTTGGGTGTCAATGAACCATTTTGGGCGTCAATTACCTTATTTGGGCGTCATCTTCATACTTGTGTGTGTCAACAAACTATTTTGTGCGCCGACTAACTATTTTTTGGGTGTCAATAACTATTTATGGGCGCCATAACATCCAATGCCTTATTTGGGTATCATTTTAAAATTCTGGGTGTCAATGAACCATTTTATGTATTTTTGGGTGTCAATAACCATTTATGAGCACTATAGTTGGTTGTCAATCAACCTATATATATCATTTTTATATTTTTTATCTCAAATTTATGTCAATATTAGGCTTGTTAGATTGTATTTTTTATAACAAAACCAACGGTTTTAGTTTCATCAAAAAATTCATTACGGTTCAAAAGTTATAAGCGAAACAAATTTATTTGTCTATTTAATAATATAAAAAAAGCACACCCTCCGCCACGTGGCGGTGGATGGGAAGTTATTTTGCCCGCGCGTGAATCCGGGTGTGAGGGAGCTTGAGCTTCCCAGAATCTTAGTCCATTGCTAATACCGTGCATTGAAGAGCTCGACTGCCTGTCTTCTATATTCTGGAAGACGGCGACGGCGGTCGGACCCTTGGTTCGGCTACTCAATGAGAGTGAAGAGGAGATCATGCACAAGGTTGTCATTGCTATGATAAATTTCACCATAGAGAGAATGAGCTATCTTGCTAGACTAGTCTATGTAGAGAGCACTGTCCAGTTACCGGCTATGCTGCTGGCATGTTACTTAGCATCTGAGGTTCCTGACAACAAGCAACTTGCCAGCGCGGTTGCGTGGGCCTCAAAGGTGTCGGGGTTTGACGAAGAAAAACACCATATTGCAAAACTTTTCTCAAGATAAAGAGATAAAAATCACGAGGTAATCCTGACCAACAATCACTATGTAATAAATTACAACTGACACCTCTCAGATTTAATTATTCCTAAATCCAAGTAGCAACCGCCAATCGCTACTTTGCTTCAAGGCAAAGTTGCCGACTCTCTCTTATTAACCAAGAAAGTTGTTCTGTTAGTACACCCTATGTGTCACCGAATATCAGTCGCTACTTTGCTTCAAGACAAAGTCGCTGACCCTCTCTTATTTACCAAGAGAGCTCCTCCAGTTGTTCTTGTTCTCTGACACCATCTACCGCAGAAGGCACCAACAAGCAACTGGAGGGATCACACCTCAACCGGTAGATGGTGGGATGATCTCAATGACTTTTCCTAAGGTCTCTATTTATAGGTCTCCATTCATGTGGTTGCAACTAGGATTCCTTGTCCAAATCCTAGACCCACTTCTAGTCCAACTCCATGATGCACATAGGGAACCATCATCTTTCCTTCTTGGATTTGACTCTTATTAGAATTGGTAGCACAAACCAACCCTCTCCCGAGTCTAAATCCCACTAGGACATAGGCTGGATTATATTCCTAATCCCAACAATCTCCCCCTCCAGCCTATTAGGGAGATGTGGTCTTCAGCGATCATCTGGAGTAGTTTGTGGACCTCATCACCACATGTGAAGGATCCACTCTCCTCGAACATGTCAGCATCTTGTCATTTTCATCTATCTTCTTGAATTTCAATCCTGACTTCACTCTGTTCCCAAGCAACTGAGAAGAAATATTGTGGCAGTGCCGCTTCTCTCTCTATGCTCACACTTGGAATTTTGCTGGCTCTCCCTGAATGGTCAGCCGAGCCCTCCTGAAAGAAAATCATGGTTTTGACCTTTTGTACCAAGGTTTAAAAACTCTTTGATGATGCTCCCCCTGTTGATGTAACTCGACATTAAGATCCTCCAATCTGGATGTAGCAACTACATGTCCAATGTATTGCCCTCCTTCTTCACATGTGCGTTGTCTCGAAGAAGTCTTTGGAGCGACCTTCTCCAACTGGGAGTCATTGTGTTACACATCTCTCTTCATCATGTAGAGCCACTTATTCTTTAATGGTCTCTGGCCCTTGGGAAGCGCCACAATCTCATATGTTTCATTCTTCTGTAAAGAATTCATCTCCTCCTGCATCGACTGATGCCACTGTACTCTATCTCTATGAGTTTGTGCATCATGATAAATCCCTGGCTCCCCTGATCGGTAAGCAAGATACTGAGATGCCAGATATCTGGATGAAGGATGACAAACTGTTAGACCTCCTCAACTGCTGCTCTGAGGACTCTGCTTGATCCTGATCTTGCTCCCCCTTCCCAGAAGTCTCTGCCTGTGAAGTTGAATCACTCATTTGCGCATCTGGAACTGGACCACTCGATGTGATATCACTCTGATGCTCAGGATGATTATGTTGCTCTTATTTGTCATCAGAAGACTGCACTTGTGAAGAAGTCGCAACATCCTCATACTCATCGTCTGAAGAACTGTCACCTGATCTCACAGCCTCTGCATCATCAACCTCAGGCTCTGTCACTGTCTGACTCTCACAGAAAGTCACATCTCTATGTCTGGTCATGGTCTTTTTTCATAGGATCTCATAACCTGTACCCAAACTGCTGATCTCCATACCCAAGAAAGATACATAGCACTGCTCTATCATCCAGCTTTTGCCTCTTTTTCTTTGGAACATGTGCATAAGCCTTGTACCCAAATACTCACAGATGAGCATAAGAGGCATCCTTTTCTATCCATATCTTCTCAGGTATATCAAACCCCAAAGTAACTGATGGAAATCTATTTATCAGATAGCAGGAAGTACTCACTGTCTCACCCCAGAACGTCTTTGGCAACTTTGTAGTCTTCAACATGCATATGACTTTCTCCACAATAGTACGGTTCATCCTTTCAACTGTACCATTGTGTTGTGGTGTTTCGGGCTCTGTCCTCTCATGTCGTATGCCACGATGTGTGCAATACGCTTGAAACTCCCTAGAGGTGTACTCTCTTCCATTGTCATTCTGGAGACACTTTAACTTTTCACCGATCTCGCGCTCTACCATGGCATTGAACTTCTGAAAGCACTAAAAAATCTGATCATTGAACTTCAGTAAGTAGACTACACCTTTCTATATGCATCATCAATGAATGTGACAAAATACTTATTGCCACCCAGTGAAACCACCTCAAACGGACCACAGACATCCGAATGAACCAACTGTAAAAGCTTTGACTTCATCGCAGACATTGTCTTGAAAGAAACTGGCTGATGTTTTCCTATCTGACATGCGTCACATGAACTGATACCACTGTCTTTGCCACAAGGATTTAACCTTTTCTTGGATAGAAGCTTCAAGACTTTCTCACTCATGTGTCCTAACCGTCTATGCCATATACATGTTTGGTTGTCATCAACTGCATGTATACTGCCATTTTTTAGCACTTTAAGCTTGGTCTTGTACAATATGCGAGGCAGTTTGCCCCATACAATAACCAAAGCCCCCTTGGTGATCTTGCATTTTCCACCACCAAAATCATGATGACAACCTTCTCTATCAAAGAAAGAACCAGAAATCAAACTCAGTCGCAGATTTGGACCATGACGAACATCCTTCAGCGTGAGCGTTCAACCGAAACTTGTCTAAACACAAATGTCTTCAATCTCGATGATTATAGAGAAGCTGGAATTTCCCATGTTCACTCTGTCAAAGTCCCCCTTCCTGTATGAAGTAAATAACTCCTCAAATTGTGAAGCATGGTAAGAAGCTACAGTATCCACCACCCACTCTGAATCATCATCGTCAACATGCAAACACTGCTCCTGGATTGTTAAGACCACATCATCCTCATCATTCCTGTCATCTGATATTATTGCTGCGGTGTTCTTTTCATCATCTTGTTTGTCTTTGGCTTCAGACCCGTGTTTCTTTTTCCAAACCTTCAATCCCTTTTGAAATGACATGGCATGTCACAATGGAAGCACCCTCTACTACTCTTTGACTTGGATCTACTACGAGACTTCTTGTGGTCCTGAGACTCACTGCGACTCTGAGATCTGCCACGGTCTCTCACTCTGCCAGCTCTCCTACCCTCTGTGAAGTGTAACTCTGATCCGTTATCACCTGAGGCTCGTCGTCGAGTTTCTTCATTCAGAAGACTGTTCTTCACCTGGTCAAGTGTCAACTTGCTTACTGTGCAGAATTACTGACTGTAACTACGAGTGTCTCCCAGCTGTCCGATAACGATCCTAGAAGAAGTAGAGCCTGGAGTTCAACATCAAGAACCATCGTCATGGACTCCGATTGATTTATAAGGCTTTGGAATTCATTCATATGCTCGGCAATACTTGTACCATCTCTGTACTTGAGGTTCACCAACTTTCGAATCAAGAAAGTTGTATTTGTGGCAGTCTTCTGCTCATATAACTTCTTGAACTTTTCCCACAGATCTTTGAAATTAGTTTCTTCTGAGACTTTATAGAACACGGAGATGTCGAGCCACTTCCGCACTGTTCTGACGGTTTTCCTATTTAGCTTCTTCCAATCTGCATCATACGTAGTCTTTGGATTTTGTCCATCTATTGGATCGTACAAATCTTTGCAATAGAGAATGTGTGGCAACACATTCCACTATCGCACAGACAACGAGGTGTTATGCAAAAATGTGCGGAAATCACCATAACCACACATTACCAAAAACACAGGTTAATTAAAACCGATTGCAGAAAGCGGATAAACCAAGAAACTATTACATTCAAGTCCTCGTCCTGCAAGAAAACATGTTATATAAACATTTGCAAGTCTTAATACGTGTCCACATCTTAGGAGATCAGCTGTCAAGCTATCACATGAGTTCATCACCTGTTATTACATATAGAACAGCCCACATCCGGCCAGCAACAGGATATACAAAGCATCATCGGCTATACATTGTGAAACAATGCCAAAACACCTCCAAGGACCTGAGAGTACAGGGATGACTCTAAGACTCTACTATAAAACAACCAAAACAACAACATACCCATCTCTTGCCTTCTACTGCTCGTCTTGCTGCTCGGCCACAACTCCGCGACCACCACCACGTCTAGCTCGAACACCTAAAAAGAGTGTAAACCAGCGGGGTGAGACACACAGTCCCAACGAGAAACATAACTCCCCGCTGAAACGATAAAACCATATAAGGATGAAAGCAAAAGTAGCAGATAACTGATAGAAGGTATAACAAGAGCAGTCTATATAGCAAGGCTATTCATACCATCAAGCTTACCAAGCTGTACGGAAGGCAGATAACCAAGTATTTCTTTATGGAACATGATTAATAAGATAAGATTTATAAGATCTTACCACATAACATAAGGAACGTATAAGTAACTACAAGTATAACAAGATGAACTACGCAAGAAAGGCCTCAACCAATGTTCTGTATTTTGCCTTATGCAGTAAATACTATTCGGCTGGATTACATATTATTATGCCCCGAGGAAGTGAGTCGTACCGCTCAAATCCAACCTTCGGTTGCAAAACCCAAGCTGGTGCCATACAAGGTCAATGGAAGGGCCGGACTCCACGACCTCCCACCTCGTGGTCAGTGTACGAGTACAACACAAGCAGGACCGTAGTCTCATGCTTAAGTGGCCTCAGCCACAGGGTTAGCTCCCGTAGGCTACCCTCTGCCTAGCTCACCATGATACAGGACTCAGTGCTAGTATATCTGAGCCACGAGCCTGTTCACCGTGCTCTGAGCCATGAACACATTCATGCTCCCATATCACATATCCTGAGCCATGGACCTGTTCACCATGCTCTATATATATATATTCTGAGTCTGCAACCACAGCTGCACTCGTGTCCTCTCTATTTTAGGCTAGGAGAAACCTCGCATATTCAACAATATGCGCTCTGGGTTAACCCGCAAGAGAACCCGTTTCACCATCACCAGCTTCTGACGATGATGGATCTATGGCCAGGGCAAACTACATGATATGTTCTACTATGATTAGTTAGTATATTTTAAGTGGATTCCAAGATTCAGCCAAGTTTTATAAGATGCAACTAGAATAAGAATAAACAACATGAAACTCAATATCATGCTTTTATTGTCATCAACACCATCTTGATCCATCACAAGGATCCAACATTACATGTTATCACTTAGCCTCTTGACAATCATATAGATCCATCACAAGGATCATCACATTTCCATGGGATCTCAATCTCTCATCACATAGTGCCACTGCCTCTCATGGCTTACATCATCACCATGGGATAGAAATCCCAACACTTTAGCAAAACTCAGGTCCTCAGACCAGAGCACATCATGCCTGTTATCTCATCATCAAGAGTAACCATCAAAGCAGTGTTACTCAAACATATATCCCTCATAGCCCTTTACCTGGCTATGCATCACCTGCATGGTTAGTATGCACAATTATCATGGATTAACAGAAAGATCATATTATCAATTATATGCTCTCTCATACATGTCTCAACATGTGATCATCACATCATGCAAAGCATCTTATATGCTTACCATTATCTCAGCAGTATACATATAATCAAGATGATCACAAACACATGAAATGTCAAGTCAAATTACATAGATGTGATCTATTATATCAAACACCTCACTATTATTGAGCATATCAAGGGTCACCATCATAACCAAACGTGACAACATGAAATGAGATCTAACATATCAATTTTCCATATAAGGAACAAGACCCTTACTAGAAACGCCCACTACCCTCACCAAAGATAGTATCGGGAAGGGTATTTTCCCCTATCGCCCAACACACAACTATACAATGGGCAGCACCTGGGGTGTAATGTGCAACGCTGTGTCGTGCACCTCCAAGTGTAACGTTCAGCAAGGTCTATCGTGCAACTGAGCCCAAGGGGTGTGTCGTGCAAGGTGTAACGTGCAACAGGGTATCGTGCAACGTCCATCATGATACTAGGACGCCAGCATGCAGCTAACCAATGAGCCCCCATATCATCCAAAGGTGTAACAGGCACTTGAGCCAGGCGTGTCACACTACTAACGGGCAACCAGGGTGTGTAGCTCAGCCAAGGAGGTATATCGTGCAACGGTGCGTCGTGCAACATAGGGACAACGACCACCAAGCTTGTCGGGCAACTGAGCCTATGAGCGTGCCGTGCATCAGGTGTAACGTGCACCATGTGTATCGGGCAGGGCAATCAGCATAGTGTGACGCCCCACACACAAACGGGAAAGGACCAAGGGTGTGACGCCCGTTACAACACCACAACCTATCGACCAAAGCTCTTGGACCAAAGGAGGATATCAAGCAACATCAACCCCAAGACCATATCAGGCAAGATGCAACCCAACAAGGTCGTCACCAACTTCAAGCACAAGGGCACCAAAACCCTAATGGATCAAGAAGATGCTCACCTCTCAACAACTAAGAGAGAGGGGTCTTGCACACTTCTTATCACCAATCGGGCAACACAAGGAACAACCACAACCAAGGTCCGCAACCACCACATAGCTCACCTTTCAAGTCCATGGTGAGAGGAGGGTGTTGCTCAAGCCACTAGAACACAAGCTCACCTCTCAACTTAGACAAGAGAGGAGTATAGCCCATATTACTAGAACTCAAGCTCACTCCTCTAGACCTAGGAGAGAAAGGGGTGTTACTCACCAAGAAACCCTAGAACATAGGTTCAGCCAACAAGGACAACTTAAGCAAGAAACTCAACTAACAATATACATAGCTGATATGATCACAAGAAACATACAAGAACATAGAAGAGGTAATATAGTTAGGGTTAGGAATTATGTAACCCGCCTTAAGCAAGCTCCAAGCTCCAAGCTCCAAGCACCACCAAAGAAGAAGAGCAAGGCACTCTAGGGTTCGGCCACCACTAGAGGAAGAAGGAGACTCCAAGGTAAGGTTCGGCCACCAAGCTTGCAAAGTAAGGGGCGACGTGCACCAAGGGAGAGGGAGACTAAGGAACTAAAGGGATCCTTAGCAAGAGAAAGGAAACACATATATAGAAGAGGGTGGAGGAGAAACCAAGGAAAGACAAGGCAAGGTGTCGCCCACCTAGGGACACTTGTCCATGAGCAAAGCCACCACTATAACATGCTCTAAACACATGTCTAAGGCCATTCCCACATGCAAGCATCAAGCACCAAGTGTCCACTAGTGGTGACACAAACGAGGTCAAAGAGGGTCAAAGGGTCCATGGGCGATACACCTCCACACCATGGCCGACACACACCCTGGGCGGCACAACTAGGCCGACACAAGCACACTTCTGTCCGAAACAAGGTCCAAAGAGGCAAAGGCAACGCACCACAAGGCCCAACAAACTCATCCAAGCCCAAGGCAACTCAAGCAATGAGCCCAACCCTTCCTCTTAACACTAGAGGAAGCAAGGAGAGGGAGGAACACCTCACAAGGTGATAAACTTTCCCACAAACCCTAGACTTGGGTTAATTGCAAGTAGCACCTCCATCTCTCAACAAAGCACCAACAAACCCTAATCACCACTAAAGGTGATTAGCGAGCAACTAAGCATTAGGGTTAAGCAAAGCAAACAGGATAAGCCTTAAACAGAGGTCGGGGTCCTTACAAGCTATAACCCTCTACAAAGGGATTTTGTCCTCAAAATCCGAAGAGAAAAGCGAGGGATACTTCCTCCTCATCTCTTCCTCAAGCTCCCACGTGGCTTCCTCAACGCCACGATGATGCCAAAGAACCTTCACAAGAACCAGGTCCTTCCTCTTCAACTTCTTAGCTCTTTTGTCAAGGATCGCCACAAGACCTTCCTCGTAGGTCACATCTTCATCAAGCTCAACTTCGACCGGCTATATCACTATTCCTATATCTGGATGACTTTTCTTCAGCATACTGACATTGAACATTGGGTGTAACCTGTGCAACTCTGGCGGCAGCTCCAACTCGTAAGCTACCTTGCCCATACGTGCTATGATTGGGTATGGCCCCATATATTTGGGTGCTATCTTATCCTTCCGGCCAAACCTTAGCACACCTTTCCATGGCGAGGCTTTAAGATACACTTTGTCTCCTACCTGGAACTCCAAAGGTGGTCGACGATTGTCTGCGTAAGACTTCTGCCTGTCATGTGCTGCTTTCAACTGTTGTTGTATCACCTTGATCTTTTTTGTTTTCTGCTGTACTAACTCAGGACCCAAAAGCTGATATTCACCAGACTCATACCAAAATAACGGAGATCTGCACTTCTTGTCATATAAGGCCTCATAAGGAGCCATGTCAATGCTCCGCTGGTAACTATTGTTGTAGGAAAACTCTATCAAACTGAGGTGTACGTCCCAACTGCCTAGGAACTGCAAAACACAAGCTCGAAGGAGATCCTCCAAAGTCTGAAAAGTCCTCTCAGATTGTCCATCTGTCTGTGGGTGGAAGGCGGTGCTGAACCTCAAATGCATTCCCAACACTTTGTGTAACTATTCCCAGAAATGACTTGTGAACTGAGGACCTCCTTCGGAAACTATCGTCGCTAGCACACTGTGCAAACACACTATCTCATCCACATATACTCGAGTGAGCTTCTCGGCTGTATACATTGCCTTTACAGGTATGAAATGGGAAGACTTCATCAATCTATCCGCTATTACCCAAATGGAATCATGATTCCTAGTTTTCCTGGGTAGACCAACTATGAAATCCATGGTTATATGATCCCATTTCCACTGTGGTATCGGCAGGGGTTGCAACATACCTGCCGGCTTCTGATGTTCAGCCTTGACTTGCTGACATACGACACACCTAGCCACAAACTCAGCTACATCTTTCTTCAAACTGGGCCACCAATACAAGTCCTTCAGATTATGATACATCTTGGTGACATCTGGATGCATATCATACATCGACGTGTGTGCTTCCTCGAGCACTATCTTCCTTAGATCATCAGCATCGGGGACCACCATCTTATCATGATAGCAAACTAGTCCACCCTCAGACTCATGGAACCCATCACGCTTTTCGCTGCCAAACTCTGATCTGATCAACTGTACTGTATCATCTATTTGCTGTGCATCTTTGATCTGTTGTCTCAGCGTAGGCTTGACTTGCATATGTTCTAAAAGTCCAGCTAACAAGGAAACTTCCATCTGCACATTCATCTGCCGCAAGGAAACAAGCATATCCCGTCTACGGCATACCAAAGAACTCAACTGTGCCTTCTTTGTAGGAAGAGAAGAAGACTTTCGGCTAAGCGCATCAGCTACCACATTCGCTTTACTAGGATGATACTCGATGGTGCAGTCGTAATCATTGATTAGCTCCATCCATCGGCGTTGTCGCATGTTTAGCTCATTCTGTGAAAAGATGTACTTCAGATTCTTATGATCTATAAAGATCTGACACACTTCCTCGTAAAGATAGTGTCTCCAAATCTTTAACGCATGAACCACCGCTGTCAACTCCAAATCATGAGTCAGGTAGTTCTCCTCGTGTTTCTTAAGCTGTTGTGAAGCAAAAGAAACCACATGATCTTCCTGCATCAGCACACAACCTAAACCTTTCTTGGAAGCATCGCAGAAAACAACATAGCCCTTACTAGGTTCTGGCAGCACTAGCACTGGTGCACTAGTCAGCTTTTCCTTCAAACTTTGGAAAGCTTGCTAACAACGATCATCCCAGACAAAAGGTACATCCTTTCTAGTCAACTTCATCATCAGAAACGCAATCGCACTGAAGTCCTTTATAAACCTCCGGTAGTATTATGCTAAATCTAGGAAACTACGAACTTCTATCGGCGTCTTCGGCTGTTCCCATTCTGCAACAGACTCCACCTTCTTCGTGTCCACTTTGACTCCTTCTGCAGATATCACACGACCCAAGAAAATTACTTCTTCCAACGAGAACTCACACTTACTGAACTTGGCATATAGCTAATGTTGGCGAAGAAGAGTCAACGCTAGTCGAAGATGTCGCTCATGCTCTTGCTTGTCCCGACTATAGATCAAGATATCATCTATGAAGACTACAACAAACTGATCTAGAAAAGCACGGAACACCCTGTCAATCAAATCCATGAAAGCAGCAGGTGAATTGGTTAGTCTGAATGGCATAACCACAAACTCGAAGTGACCATACCTCATCCTAAAAGCTGACTTTGGTATGTCATCTGCCTTAATCCTCAACTGATGATATCCAGACCGTAGATCGATCTTTTAAAACATGGTAGCACCACGCAACTGATCGAACAGATCGTCTATCCTCAGCAACGGGTACTTGTTCTTGATCGTGACCTTGTTCAACTGCCGGTAATCTATACATAGCCGAATTAACCCATCCTTCTTCTTAACGAACAACACTGGAGCACCCCAAGGCGATGTACTCGGTCGGATGAAACCTTTCTCCAACAACTCTTGCAACTGCTTCTTAAGCTCTGCCATCTCTACTGGAGCCATCCTATACGGTGTCTGTGCAACTGGCTACGTCCTTGGAACCAGATTGATCTCAAAATCAATCTCTTGGGGTGGAGGAACACCGGGGAACTCATCAGGAAACACATCCACAAACTCTCAGACGACCGACACCTCCTCAAGGCTAGGTCCCTTTGCCTTGGTATCCACAATGGTATCCACAACGTGAGCTAAGAACACCTCACATCCTTGCTGTAGCAACTTCTCTGCCACCATAGCTGATACCAGACACGTCGGAAGAATCTTCCTGTGGCATACAACTTGCAAAAACATAATTAACTAACACGGAAGCGTTCACTAAGAAGCGGATTACCAAAAATTACTAAAAATTAAAACCTTTTTATCAAAAGATCCATCAAAGGAAAACTTTCTCATATAGAACCAAAGTAACACATTTACATTCTTGTTCGAAGGTACATACTCTGTATCATCTCTTTCTGAGAGTTACAAGCATTAACTGTCCTGTCAAGCTAAACACGGGCAGTATAAAATCTCGAGGCACTGAGCCAAAATCTTGAAAGTACTAACTACTACTCCGAGGACCTGAGAGTACAGAGACGACACATAGGACTCTATCTACATCTATACAAGGCATAACAGCCAGTGTCTCCACCTGAGACTTCACTGTTGTACCTGCTACTATTGTTGCTGCCCTTCACCTACTGAAGGATTCCTGCCTCCTCATCCGCGTCCACCTAAAAATGTGAATCCCACGGGGGTGAGACAATTGTAAATTGCCCCAGCGAGAGATATAACCTTCACCAGAAATATTATTATTGTAGATTAAGAAGATAAATATACACAAAGGAATTTATATCTGTTTGGTAGCAGTTAATTCAGTATCTAACAGATTAGAACATCATTTTTATCAAAAGCAATATATCTTATAATTTGATAGAACAACATGTCACTTATCCTTTAATGAATATGAAGAACATGTATATCATTTATTCACTATAGAATCATTACCACAACACTAATTCTCTTCAGGCTTAGATCATATATCTAATGCCTGACATTGTCATTGGAGATTCATGACCTGTAGCCATACTCTTATCATAAAGTGTTGGGATCTTAATCCCTCAACTCATCAAGTACATTTCTACTTCTTAACAAATTCACTATCATGATTATAGAATCTGGGTATTTGAACCCTCATCTCATCATAGAGCACTTGTTACCCTTTATTAGGTAATTTCATACCTTTAGGTCATCATAAAACATCAGAGGAACATCTTAACATGTGCAAATTGCAAGTTAACCCCTCAACTTGGGTAATTTGCACTTTAGTCCAAAATAAGCAAACATTGCTTCAACATTGTTCAAACAAGACCAAACTTGAAACATAAGTTTCTCATGAGCCCTAATTACTTTTCCCAAGATAAGATTAAGCATCTACTCAACCTTATTAGGCAAAACATCTAGGGTTAACTCATAACCCAGGTCAGGGATGTTACAAATTATAAACCCCTAGCAAGGATTTCGTCCCCGAAATCCCAAGAAAAGGGAGGAACAGATTATTCATTAATCATGCTCTCAAGTTTCCACATGTAATCTTAATATTATGAAGATATCATGGATCTGTAATTCACACAAAGTTCCTTTCATTAATTCCACCTTATCACTGTTTATGCTTATGCAGAGCATAAACCCCTAACATATGATGTCCATATCATTGAAAGGAAGAAGCATAAAAGAACATACTTCTATCATCACCAAAGAATATTTACAAAAAGAGAAACATACATATCTAACACAGATAATTCACTCAACAATCTTTTATTTGTTTGGGAAAATATTCACTAAGCAAGTTCACTAAGTAGGTTCACTGAGAATATTATTTTGGAAATATTTACTGAGAAAATTTACTAAGTATGTTCACTAAGTATATTGTTTGAAAGAATTCTCTGAGGAAGTTCACTGAGTATGTTCACTAAGTATGTTGTTTGAAAGTATTCACTGAGAAAGTTCACTGAGTATGTTCACTAAGTATGTTGTTTGAAAGTATTCACTGAGAAAGTTCACTGAGTATGTTCACTAAGTATGTTGTTTGAAAGTATTCACTGAGGAAGTTCACTAAGTATGTTCACTAAGTATGTTGTTTGAAAGTATTCACTGAGAAAGTTCACTGAGTATGTTCACTAAGTATGTTGTTTGAAAGTATTCACTGAGGAAGTTCACTGAGTATGTTCACTAAGTATGTTGTTTGAAAGTATTCACTGAGAAAGTTCACTGAGTATGTTCACTAAGTATGTTGTTTGAAAGTATTCACTGAGAAAGTTCACTGGGCATGTTCACTAAGTATGTTGTTTGAATGTATTCACTGAGGAAGTTCACTGAGTATGTTCACTAAGTATGTTCACTAAGTAGTTTATTTGGAAAATTTCACTTAGCTCTTCTTATTTAATTCGCTTATACTCTCTAGATTGTTTCAGAATGACTACTTGATCAGAGTATTAAAAAAGATAACAATCTAAGAGTTTCGTACTTGCCTTATCTTCAATAATCATATACCTGGCCAGGGTATACAAGTATTGAGATTAGGTAGTATGTACTTTACTTATTATCATATTCCTCACTATTCAAATCCTTATACACACATGATCTTCCATTCTTGAATTTTTCTTCAGGCATCATTCCTATATCTCATCTTTCAACACATAGATAAGTAAGATTATAAAACATTTTAAGGAACACTAAGTAAGATATAAGTTTCTCCTTTCCCTTGTGTCCTTATAGGATTTATCAAAGGAATTAAAAAACAACTATTTTCACAACTTTAACACAGAATCATGATATGAAGTATCAAAACAAAACTATTTCATCTAAACTGTCTGGGACGTCTGTCCACGTCCTCTATTATTATTAGAAAATTGCCTCCTTTGAGAGCCTTGCTGACTTTGCCCCTGGGGTTGAGTCATCATCGTATTCCTACCTGGACAATCCTTTTCCAGATGTCCCAGTTGTCTACATTGGTAATAGATCCTAAGTGCAAAATGTCTATGAGACCTAGTCATCGATGTTGATACAATGTCAGAGGCTCTATTTGGAACATTACTACGATCCCTATCCCTACTTGACATCCATTGTGTCTGGGTGTGGAATCTCGATGAAGCTGCCGATGCAGAAAATCTTGGCTTTTTAAAACTTTTAGACCTTTGTTCTTGAGACTGGGTGCACACCTTCTTATCACTAGTCTGTCGTTTCTCGGTTTCAGACCTCTCTATCCTCCTTACCGACTCCACAAAGGTGGCAAACCTTTCCCTATTCTCTACAAGAGTGGTTAGTTCAGCGTTCAATCCCTTTTCAAAATGCTGAATTCTTTCCTCATCACTAACTACCATCTGAGGACAAAACCGCAACAACTCCATGAACTTAGCTTCATATTCGCTAATGTTCATTTGTCCTTGTTTGATCCTCTCAAATTGAGAGATCTTCTCATCTAGATACGTCTTAGGGAAGTATATACTAATGAATTCTCATCAGAACACCTCCCATCCTATTTCTTCACCTGGTCTCTTATCTTCCTCTATCATTCACCAATTACCAGCACTCCCTCTTAGGAGGTATACAACATGTCTTACCTTTTCATCTTCAGGAATATCAAGGATCTTAAAAGCCTTTTCCAGCTCTGTCAACCACAGATTAACATCTGATGGGTCAGATGTACCAGCATAATCTATGGCTCCCACCCGGCGAAGTCTCTCAAAAGTCTTGCCGGCTCCATAACCCTCATGATGGGATGGTGCCCTGGGTGCAGGTGGTGGCACCCTGTCTACTATGTGTGTTATGGCTATCAGGAATTTCTCAAATAAAGCATGGAGAGCTAGATTTTCTATTTAAGCTGGGTCAATCTGGGGTTGTTCAGGTACATGCCCCTCCCTATTCTGGTCTCTTGCACCTCCTCTTGGTACAGTAGTGCTTCCCTCAACAGCATGCTCTTCATGTGGTCCAGACATCTTCAATTTCTTCTCCTCCTATGTGAGCAGAAGATACTATCAAATAAACTAGAAAACACTTAGAACAGAATCTACAACCTTAGTCCTATGTCTCTGTAGACTCAGCAAACCTAGAGCTCTGATACCACTTAATTGTGGCATACAACTCGCAAAAACATAATTAACTAATGCAGAAGCGTTCACTAAGAAGCGGATTACCAAAAATCACTAAAAATTAAAACCTTTTTATCAAAATATCCATCAAAGGAAAACTTTCTCATATATAACCAAAGTAACACATTTACATTCTTGTTCAAAGGTACATACTCTGTATCATCTCTTTCTGAGAGTTACAAGCATTAACTTTCCTGTCAAGCTAAACATGGGCAATATAAAATCTCGAGGCACTGAGCCAAAATCTCGAAAGTACTAACTACTACTCCGAGGACCTGAGAGTACAGAGACGACACATATGACTCTATCTACATCTATACAAGGCATAACAGCCAGTGTCTCTGCCTGAGACTTCACTGCTGTCCCTGCTACTATTGTTGCTGCCCTTCACCTACTGAAGGATTCCAGCCTCCTCATCCGCGTCCACCTAAAAATGTGAATCCCACGAGGGTGAGACAATTGTAAATTACCCCAACGAGAGATATAACTCTTTGCCATAAACATTATTATTTCATCTTAAGAAGATAAATATACACAAAGGAATTTATATCTGTTTGGTAGCAGTTAATTCAGTATCTAACAGATTAGAATATCATTTTTATCAAAAGCAATATAGTTTATAATTTGATAGAACAACATGTCACTTATCCTTTAATGAATATGAAGAACATGTATATCATTTATTCACTATAGAATCATTACCACAACACTAATTCTCTTCAAGCTTAGATCATATATCTAATGCCTGACATTGTCATTGGAGAGTCATGACCTGTAGCCATACTCTTATCATAAAGTGTTGGGATCTTAATCCCTCAACTCATCAAGTACATTTATACTTCTTAACAAATTCACTATCATGATTATAGAATCTGGGTATTTGAACCCTCATCTCATCATAGAGCACTTGTTACCCTTTATTAGGTAATTTCATACCTTTAGGTCATCTGACCAAGAACATTATAATTCTTGCTACACAAAGCATTGCACATAGCTCACATGCTCATAAACAATCTAAGATAGTTAGCATATCATGTGACACGCAGGATTTGTTAATTGTAGGTTACCTCTCATTAAGCAACAAGGCATACGAAGGCTTATAAGGCCTATAGAACATTTTTCAGTATATAGAATATCATAACTCATACCTGGCTATGCTCATCATCTCAACATATCTGCATGATTAGTAATCATGATAACATTACATATCAGTACTATGAAGTACAAGGGTTATCTTTTTACATCCATATCCCATTAGCATGTATTTGAGCTTCACATAGGATTACTTTGTATTGGATCTTCACATAACATTACCCTATATTAGGGTTCACATATCATTAGCTTGTATTATAATTTACATAGCATTATCAATATGGATAATCATAAGTATTCAATCATACTTTTTGTTCTCATTATTCATCAATCAATGAATTATCAACACACAACATGAGTTACTCTCTCATCTTTGCCAGAATAGGATTACATCATAGTTTATAGGTTTGGATTAACCTTTTGTAAGGCATGTTAGCCTACACTTAACAGAGTACATTACATCTCAATGTAGCCATTGACATGACACATCTTATGTATCATTTATCCAATTATATTGGACTTAAAACACATCAAGGTATACCGATATTAGGGTATTGGATGTGATATCTATCATATCTTGATGTATCACTCCCCTCAACACCTTTATCTTACTTGAGTTCATACACTTAGCTTGTATTAGGGTATTACCCATCCTAATTCTTTATGCTTCAGTTCATTACATTTATTATGTAACGTATTGGTCATTAGCCACTTACTTAGGTTATACAACCATTGCCAATACTATAGGATCATCCTTGAGTTTAAGAACTATTGATATAAGGATATCCATCATCAACCTCTTTAGGTGTTACATTTGTCAAATTATTAATCACTATTCCATTATTAGGAATAATATTCTCCATATTTATAATTTTGAGGATTCACATAGCATATTCCATACATTTATGGATTTCACATACTATTACTCTTCGATAGAGTTTAACATAATCATCCTTCTATATCAAGGATTCACCTAATATTGTGTAAATTTAGGAATTCACAACACATCACCCAGTGGTAGGACTTCTCATAGAATTAGTAACACAACCTTATATTAGGGTTTCATATATATTTATCCCATTTTAGGAATTAGGGTTCATCATTCCCATCCAAGTGGGGTTTTTCTTTCTTCATACTCAAATTAGGGTTAGGATATACAATTCCCATTAAATTAGGGTTTCCTTCATTGTTACACAAAGCTAGGGTTACATCATCACCCTGGATTTATGATAACACTCATCTTTACCCTAGATTTGGGATTCCCACCTAGCCTTTCTCTAATTAGGGTTTTACACATATCATAGCTCTAACTAGGGTTTCATGATCTCATTATTATAGATCTACCCTTATTACATGGTTTACTCATAATGAGAGGATTACGACTTAATTATATAAGTATTCACCTCTCTCATTCTCTCTCTCATCCTCTTTAGGATGTTAGCTACTCCAAGATTAATCTAGGTCAACTCTCCACTTGAGTACACATAGCTAGGGTTAACCTTCACAATTATTAGGATTATCTCCACTAATACCCTCAAATTAGGGTTAAGATTCATTAACCATTATAATTAGGGTTTTCATGATCTCACTATGAAGGATCATACCCTAATTAGATGCATTCATACATATTGGAGGTTATTTACTTGATTCTCATTCATATAAGGAGTCTTCTCTCTCCTCTTTTCTATGAGATGATGATTACATCACCCTTGATTAGACTAAGTCAAATCAGCCTTGATAACATAAGTTATGTCATCACCATTATGGTCATTAGGGTTTACTTGATCAAGGGGTATTAGTCACATTATCCCATCAAGGGAACTTTTGTAATGTTCACCATTGGTCATAACATGCATTAATCCACTAATTACTTAGTCTCTTAATCACTTTAGGCATCTATGCAGTTTAGGTTAATCAACCACTAAACCATCATAACCACTAAATCATCAAACATTCTTACCCTTTTTAGACCTCAAATGGTCTTACACACTAACCCTCTAAACGGTCTTGGGTGGACCTTGAAATCGTTTGGTAAAGTGTACACTCAAGACCGTTTGCCCAAGGTGAGATGAAGATTGTTTGGTCATGAAGATCGTTTGGCCAACTTTGACTTTGAAACTGCATGGGCAAAACTGATCTTGAAACCGCATGAGATCAAACGGTTTGGGATCGTTTGATCCCAAACGGTCTTGAGACCGTTTGATACCAAAAGGTATCGAGACCGTTTGGTCCCAAACAGTCTGGAGACCGTTTGGTCCCAAACAGTCTGGAGACCGTTTGGACACAAACGGTCTCGAGACCATTGGACCCAAACGGTCTCAAGACCGTTTGGTCCAAACCACCTCAAAACTGCATGGACCAAAAAGTGTCTCAACCTCTTCAATTGAGTTAGGGTTTCCAATGTTGAACCCATCAATCAACCATGCACTTGTTAACCACTTATCAATTGAGTCAATTAGGTCAACCCTTAACTGATTTGACTCTCAATTGACCCTCAATTGATTATAAATTAGGGCTTGGATAAATTGAATTAGGGTTTGGAATTTATCACCCTTCAACATGTATTCACGTGAGTCCAATTGTTGTTGAAACCATTGAACCATCCTTTAATTGGGTCATGACCTGACCCCAAACGGTCTTGGGATCGTTTGGATGTCCTCCAAATGGTCTTGAGACCGTTTTATCAAGTTCTCATCAAAAACTAACTCAACCAATTAGGGTTTGGCTCATTAATTTGATCATTAGGTCACTAATCAATTACACCTCAACTTGTTATCTTTAGATTTGCAACCACTTGACCATAGTCAACCCTAGACCTCCAAACGGTCTTGGGTGACCCCCAAACGGTCTTGGGATCATTTGTACCTCCTCCAAACGGTCTTGAGACCGTTTGCCGATTATTTATCAAAAACCAAGTCATTCACTTAAGGATTGAACCCTAGATTTTGTCACCAATTCAACAATCGATTAATCAATAACTTGATATCATTGGACCCTCAATTGGTCCACCGTACTTAACCCTAGACCTCCAAACGGTCTTGAGTAATCACCAAACGGTCTTGAGACCGTTTGGGTGATCCCCAAATAGTTTTGAAACCGTTTGGGCCACTCAACCCAAACTTCAACTTGATTAACTTATTGAAATCAGCAATTAACCCGAATAGGGTTTAGGTGGTTGATGTGCCTTCAATTGGTGATTTACTTGGAATTACTTGATGATTTTTGGTAGATGATTAGTCCACATTATTTACAACAGACCTCCAAATGGTCAATGACATCCAAACGGTCTTGGACTGTTTGCTTCTATGCGGTTTGTGAAACCGTTTGCATTCAAACGGTTTGAAACCGTTTGCTCCCAAATGGTTTGGGAAACCGTTTCCAAAAGTTGGGAGACCGTTTGCTAAACCAAGATTTAGGATAAACATAGATATTAACGTCATCATATTCTACCTCAAGAACAGGGGCTGTTCTTCACGGAAGCACTTGCAAGAACACACAAAGGTGTCTAAAGAAGAAGAATAAGCAACGATTTTAGGAAAGAAGGAAGCATTAACAAAGTTTAAGGGTTAGAGTTATAAAACCCACCTTAAGATCTAATCCAGAGCTCCAAGCTTTGTAGCTTTAATGGTGGATGAAGATCCAGTGGTTGTCCAAGGTCTGTTCTTCAAGGTTTGGATGGAGAAGATGGCTAGAAAGAAGAGTTGTGTAAGGAAAACTAATAAACCAACCTTGTTTTAGGGTTTCCACCAAGAATTCGAGATAGGTGATGGTCCATACTTACCAAACCAACTTGGTCGTCTTCCTTCTGATCCAGAGCTCCTTCTAAGTCGGCCAAAGCAAGAAGATGGGGAAAAGAGTTAAGGGAAACGATCCCTTGCTTTGTGGTAAAAAGGGTGCTTATATATTTTTGGATAATATCAAGGCAAAGAAAGGATAGTTATCTCTTTTATTTCCTAAATATTTCCACCAAGGCTTGCTCCATCCTTGGCCACGTTTCCTTCATCCTTATATCATATGAAAAACTCCTCTCTTATTCATGGTTAAAAGGAAACACCTTAATAAGTTATGTATATATATATATTAAAGGGCAATTTGCTTATGTCTTGATTATTTAGTATCAAGATTTTTTCTCCTCCTTGATAATTCAATAGAGGCGCCCCTCTCATTTTATTTGCTCTAGTTGATTCCAAGAAACATGATAGATACTCTAGAGGTTACATTTTACATGTTGGACCCTAAGTTTTGGGTGAATTGCACTTTACACCAAAACTAGGTTTTACAACACAAGGATTGCTCTACATGCTATATCTTGGTGCTCAAGCTTGTGGAATCCATACCACTACATCATATTCATTCTTATGATGTCTCAACATCAGAGGAACATCTTAACATGTGCAAATTGCAAGTTAACCCCTCAACATGGGTAATTTGCACTTTAGTCCAAAATAAGCAAACATTGCTTCAACATTGTTCAAACAGGACCAAACTTGAAACATAAGTTTCTCATGAGCCCTAATTTCTTTTCCCAAGATAAGATTAAGCATCTACTCAACCTTATTAGGCAAAATATCTAGGGTTAACTCATAACCCAGGTCAGGGATGTTACACTTCCTATCTCCTTGGAAGATCCATTTCGCTCCATCATCATCAAACACAGCCTGCTTGGAACCACAGTCCAAAACAACGTTGTACTTCTCTAAGGTATCCATCCCAAGGATCACATCGAAACCATTCATATCAAGTGGTATAAGATCCACTTGTATACTGTGTCTCGAAAAAGATAAGACATAAGATGGACACTCTTCTCGAAGCATTGAGGAACCATCAAGAGGGGTTTCTAACAGCAAGCTATCCTTCTTACAACTAACAGGTAAACGACAGTTTTCAAGCATACTATAGGCGATAAAAGAGTGTGTAGTACCTGGGTCAACCAAAACAGATATAAAGCAAGAAGAAGACATATCATAATGAAATAACTCCATCTGACCTGTCACCACTCGGGGGTTGACTATCGCCTCTGGCTGACTCATAGCATAGAATCGAGCTGTTGCTTACTGGCCACGTCCTCTGCTTCCTTAAGATGCAATCCCGCTTGCGATGCTTGACCGCGTCCTCGCCCTCTACTACTACTGGGCTGCTGTCTATCTGAACCTTGTTGATTCTGTCTCAGCTACTGTGTCACTTCAACATCCCTACTCAGGCAGTTGAACCTGAAATGCCCGATCTGCCCACACCGATGGCATGCCCTATCATCAATCCACGGCCTAGATGGAATTGTCACTGCCACAGAGGCTGTACTATGTGCCTTAGATGGTGAAGAAACATATCCTCTTCTCTTACTCAGAGACCGCTGCGATGGTACACTGGAACCTCTCATCACGAAAGGTGCTGAAAACCTTGACTTCTTGAAGCCACCAAACCTCTGTCCTTGGAACTGAGCAGGCCTCTTCTTAGACATGGATTCTCTTTTCTCCCTTACTGACCGTTTGATCCTCCAGACAGACTCCACAAACATAGCAAACTGCTCTCGATTCTCCAATGCAGAAGCAGGTGTTGTCAGCTCAGCACTCAGACCTTTCTCAAAATGTCTGATCCGTTCGTCATCTGTTGCTACCATGTGAGGACAAAACCTCAACAGGTCCATGAACTTGGCTTCATACTCGGTGATGTTCATCGTTCCTTGTCGCAGGCTCTCAAAATGATTGATCTTCTCATCCAGATACGTCTTCGGAAAGTATCTGCTGATGAACTCACGCAGAAAAACCTCCCAACTGATCACCTCACCAGATCGCTTCTCCTCCTCGATGGTTCACCAGTGACCAACATTACCCTTCAGAAGGTAGACAGCATGCTTGACTTTGTCTACTTCGGGGATGTCAAGGATCTGGAAGGCCTTCTCAAGACCTGTCAGCCACAGATCTGCATCCGCTGGATCAGCCGTTCCAACATAGTCTGAAGCTCTGACACGACGAAGCCGCTCAAAGGAATTCCCAATACCCAATGTTTCACCATGGGGAGCCTGTGCTCTTGGCGGAGGCACTGGCAATCTTTCTACCATGAGATTCATCGTAGCCATCATCTGCCCCATAAGCTATTGGTAGGCAGGATTTTTGAGAATGGCTAGGTCAGGTTGGGGGACCTCAAGCACCCGATCTTCATGTGTCTGTCCTATAGCTCCATCAGCTGATGCAGCATCACTGTTCTCAGCAGCATGTTCTTCATGGTTTAGAGACGTCTTGGCTTTTCTTCCGCTGAGAGCAGAAGATGATTGTAAGAAAATCTGGAGAACTCACAAGAACAGACACAACCGAGTCCTAAATCCCTATAGACTCAGTGAACCTAGAGCTATGATACCAAAACTTGTGGCAACACATCCCACTATTGCACAGACAGCGAGGTGTTACGCGAAAACGTGCGGAAATCACCATAACCACAGATTACCAAAAACACGGGTTAATTAAAACCGATTGCAGAAAGTGGATAAACTAAGAAAACTATTACATTCAAGTCCTCGTCCTGTAAGAAAATAGGTTATATAAACATTTGCAAGTCTTAATACATGTCCACAACTTAGGAGATCAGCTGTCAAGCTATCACATGAGTTCATCACCTGTTATTACATACAGAGCGACCCACATCCGACCAACAACAGGATATACAAAACATCATCAGTTATACATCGTGAAACAACGTCAAAACACCTCCAAGGACCTGAGAGTACAGTGATGACTCTAAGACTCTACTACAAAACAACCAAAACAGCAGCATATCCATATCTTGCCTTCTACTGCTCATCTTACTACTCGGCCACAACTCCGCGACCACCACCACGTCTAGCTCGAACACCTAAAAAGGGTGTAAACCAGCGGGGTGAGACACACAGTCCCATCGAGAAACATAACTCCCCTCCGAAACCATAAAACCATAGAAGGATGAAAGCAAAAGCAGTAGATAACTGATAGAAGGTATAACAAGAGCAGTCTATATAGCAAGGCTATTCATACCATCAAGCTTACCAAGTTGTACGAAAGGCAGATAACCAAGTATTTCTTTATGGAACATGATTAACAAGATAAGATTTATAAGATCTTACCACATAACATAAGGAACGTATAAGTAACTACAAGTATAACAAGATTAACTACGCAAGCAAGGCCTCAACCAATGTTCCGTGTTTTGCCTTATGCAGTAAATACTATTCGGCTGAATTACATATTATTATGCCCTGAGGAAGTGAGCCGTACTGCTCAAATCCAACCGTCGGTTGCGAAACCCAAGCCGATGCCATACAAGGTCAATGGAAGAGCCGGACTCCATGACCTCCCACCTCGTGGTCAGTGCACGAGTACAACACAAGCAGGACCACAGTCTCGTGCTTAAGTGTCCTCAGCCACAGGGTCAGCTCCCGCAGGCTACCCTCTACCTAGCCTGCCTCGGTACAGGACTCAACACTGGTATATATGAGCCACGGGCCTGTTCACCGTGCTCTGAGCCATGAACACATTCATGATCCCATATCACATATCCTGAGCCATGGGCTTGTTCACCATGCTCTATATATATTCTGAGTCTGCAACCGCAGCTGCACTCGTGTCCTCTCTATTTTAGACTAGGAGAAACCTCACATATTCAACAATATGCGCTCCGAGTTAACCCGCAATTGAACCCATTTCACCATCACCATCTTCTGACGATGATGGATCTATGGCCAGGGAAAAATACATGATATGTTCTATTATGATTATTTAGTATATTTTAAGTGGATTGCAAGATTCAGCCAAGTTGTATAACATGCAACTAGAACAAGAATAAACAACATGAAACTCAATATCATGCTTTTACTGTCATCAACACTATCCTGATCCATCACAAGGATCCAACATTACATGTTACCACTTAGCCTCTTGCCAATCACATAGATCCATCACAAGGATCATCACATTGCCATGGGATCTCAATCTCTTATCACATAGTGCCACTACCACTCAAGGCTTACATCATCACCATGGGATAGCAATCCCAACACTTTAGCCAAACTCAGGTCCTCAGACCAGAGCACATCATGCCTGTTATCTCATCATCAAGAGTAACCATCAAAGCAGTGTTACTCAAACATATATCCCTCATAGCCCTTTACCTGACTATGCATCACCTGCATGGTTAGTATGCACAATTATCATGGATTAACAGAAAGATTGTAATCTCCATTATATGCTCTCTCATACATGTCTCAACCTATGATCATCACATCATGCAAAGCATCTTATATGCTTACCATTATCTCAGTAGTATATATATAATCAAGATGATCACAAACACATGAAATGTCAAGTCAAGATACATAGATGTGATCTTATATATCAAACACCTCACTATTATTGAGCATATCAAGGGTCACCATCATAACCAAATGTGAAAGCATGAAACAAGATCTAACATATCGATTTTCCATATAAGGAACAAGACCCTTACTAGAAACGCCCACTACCATCACCAAAGATAGTATCGGGCAGGGTATTCTACCCTATCGCCCAACACACAACTATACAACGGGTAGCACATGGGGTGTAACGTGCAACGCTGTGTCGTGCACCTCCAAGTGTAACGTGCAGCAAGGTCTATTGTGCAATTAAGCCCAAGGGGCGTGTCGTGCAAGGTGTAACGTGCAACAGGGTATCGTGCAACGTCCATCATGATACTAGGATGCCAGCACGTAGCTAACCACTGAGCCCCCATATCATCTAAAGGTGTAACGGGCACTTGAGCCAGGCGTGTCGCGCTGCTAACGGGCAACCAGGGTGTGTGGCTCAGTCGAGGAGGTATATCGTGCAACGGTGCGTCGTGCAACACAGGGACAACGACCACCAAGCTTGTCGGGCAACTGAGCCTATGAGTGTGCCGTGCATCAGGTGTAACGTGCACCATGTGTATCGGGCAGGGCAATCAGCATAGTGTGACTCCCGACACACAAACGGGCAAGGACCAGGGGTGTGATGCCCGTTACAACACCACAACATGTCGACCAAAGCTCTTAGACTAAATGAGGATATCGGGCAGCATCAACCCCAAGACCATATCGGGAAAGATGCAACCCAACAAGGTCGTCACCAACTTCAAGCACAAGGGCACCAAAACCCTAATGGATCAAGAAGATGCTCACCTCTAAACAACCAAGAGAGGGGGGTCTTGCACACTTCTTATCACCAATCATGAAACACAAGGAACAACCACAACCAAGGTCCGCAACCACCACATAGCTCACCTTTCAAGTCCATGGTGAGAGGAGGGTGTTGCTCAAGCAACTAGAACACAAGCTCACCTCTCAACTTAGACGAGAGAGGAGTATTGCCCATATTACTAGAACTCAAGCTCACTCCTCTAGACCTAGGAGAGAAAGGGGTGTTACTCACCAAGAAACCCTAGAACATAGGTTCGGCCAACAAGGACAACTTAAGCAAGAAACTTTACTAACAACATACATAGCCGATATGATCACAAGAAACATACAAGAACATAGAAGAGGTAATATAGTTAGGGTTAGGAGTTATTTAACCCGCCTTAAGCAAGCTCCAAGCTCCAAGCACCACCAAGGAAGAAGAGCAAGGCACTCTAGGGTTCGGCCACCACTAGAGGAAGGAGACTCCAAGGCAAGGTTCGGCCACCAAGCTTGCAAAGGAAGGGGTGTCGTGCACCAAGGGAGAGGGAGACTAAGGAACTAAAGGGATCCTTAGCAAGAGAAAGGAAACACATATATAGAAGAGGGTGGAGGAGAAACCAAGGAAAGACAAGGCAAGGTGTTGCCCACCTAGGGACACTTGTCCATGAGCAAAGCCACCACTCTAACATGATCTAAACACATGTCCAAGGCCATTGCCACATGCAAGCATCAAGCATCAAGTGTCCACTAGTGGTGACACAAACGAGGTCAAAGAGGGTCAAAGGGTCCATGGGCGAAACACCTCCACACCATGGCCGACACACACCCTGGGCGACACAACTAGGCCGACACAAGCACACTTCTGCCCGACACAAGGTCCAAAGAGGCAAAGGCAACACACTACAAGGCCCAACAAACTCATCCAAGCCCAAGACAACTCAAGCAACGAGCCCAACCCTTCCTCTCAACACTAGAGGAAGCAAGGAGAGGGAGGAACACCTCACAAGGTGATAAACTTGCCCAAAAACCCTAGACTTGGGTTAATTGCAAGTAGCACCTCCATCTCTCAACAAATCACCAACAAACCCTAATCACCACTAAAGGTGATTAGCGAGCAACTAAGCATTAGGGTTAAGCAAAGCAAACAGGATAAGCCTTAAACGGAGGTCAGGGTCCTAACAGAATGTCCTCCATCTTGGGTTTCCAAATCTGCCAATTTGAGCTTGTCAACTTTATAATCGTTGCATCTTCATCCTTCTTCATCTGGACTTGTATCTACAACCAAAGCTCTACTACCATTTGTTGGGGAGGTTATGCTGATACAGTCTCGAACGTGATGAAAACTTGTTATGGAAGCGTTACCGACAAGCGTATAAACTCAAAGAAGAAACACCAGACTTAATGTGAAAAACTCTCCCCAAGACAAGGAGAGAAAAATCACAGGGGCAATCCCGGGCAACAAGCACTATGTAATAAAGATTACAACTTACACCTCTCAGATCTAATTACCCCTAAATTTGGATAGCAACCGCCAACCGCTACTTTGCTTCAAGGTAAAGTCGTTGGCTCTCTCTTATTAACCAAGAGAGCTGCTCTGTTTGTACATCATATGTGTCACCGACTGTCAGCCGCTATTTTGCTTCAAGACAAATCGTTGATCCTCTCTCATTTACTAAGAGAGCTCTTCCAGTTGTTCTTCTTCTCTGACAACCTCTACCACAGAAGGTACCAACAAGCAACTGGAGGGATCACACTCAACCGGTGGATGGTGGGATGATCTCAATGGCCTCCCCTAAAGCATCTATTTATAGGCCTCAATGCGTGTGGTTGCAACCACATACTCATCGTCTGAACTTGTGTTGGATTGCCTTAGAGAATATGAGTTCAGATATACAAGTAGGTGAAAAATTCCGGTCCTAGTACATATTAGTCTAAATCCACTACACAAAATGAGTTAATCAGTTATCCTCGTTCAGAATCCGCCTTTTCACTTGAGGGTTCTAGTTATGAATTCATCAAAAGTTTTTATAAAAAGGGAAGCATCCCCTTAAGAAAAAATACCAAATACTTTCTTGAATCAGCGGGAACCTAGTAGGAGTTTGATTCGGAGTTACTAGCCAGACGAATGAAGGGTCCTGAAACTCCTCGATCTCATTCTCCTTAAGAAAATCATCAGGGTTGTATACATAGGAGAAGCTTGATCCGCAGTTAGATGAAAACATTGACCCCAAGTCATCTGGTGGAGTCGCAGAAGCGGATTGGGGAGAGTTAGTAGCAGATTCAGATATGAATAGAAATTTCTTCCCTGTCGCAGCAGCAGATTCAGATATGGCTTCCTGCCCTTGTTCTGCTTCCATCTGTCTAGCAGCTACTGAAATTTCCTGTAAGAGCTCAACGAAATAGAGGTGAACCGCAACAGATCCAGTGATCAAGAGGGCATTGACGGAGAGACCTTACCTGAACTAAGTGCAGCGGGACTCGGGCCAAGAATCCTAGCTGCGTGCTGCAAATGGAGTAGGTGGGCTATGATCAGTCGGGTGTTTGGATGCATATTTTGAATTTTTTCCCCAAACCCCCTCTCTTTTCTGTAAATTCTAGAAATCCCCAAGTCCTAATAACCACCCCTACCACACACTATACCAGGTTGTACCCATCCTTCGCGACGGCCTGTTTGGTTTGTTTTTTAAACTGTATCCTATTACAACGTTGGCTTATTTGTTTACTTGGTGTAACAAATTCTTAATTTCTCTTACATTCTTCCCATATTTTCACATTATAGAAAAATACCAGATAAGAGTATATTGGATCATACAAGTATTTTAGTTTATGCAGAACAATCCAGTCATAATCGTTACAGGGTCGAACGTTTTACGCATGGTTGAATCACTAAATGGATTGGATTTTATAATATATGCCTTAATTCGACAGCTATATAAACCAGGACTGGGCCGTAGTGTGTTTGTATGTAGCACACTAGTTAACATGTATCTTCAAAACAAAAGGAGAACGCAAAGTATCTTCCACTTTCTTCACACTAGAGATTCTATTGCCTGCACTGTGATGATTGCTGGCCTTACTGGACTTGGTGAAGGAGAAGCATCCATGCAACATTTCTACAAAATGATCATTGAAGGACATAAGGTTGACCACTCTCACTAAATAGTGCTTTAAACTACTGTATTGTTGTTATGTAGCAAGGAAAGATGGTTCAATCTTTGGTTATCCAAACAGAGTATGAACTAGACAATTATTGATATGAATGTATAAAATGGCACCCTTGAATCTGCTTGTATGGTGTTTGTTCCAGTTTGAACTGGTTCGGCCTGAGTATTACGCTTGTATGGTAAGCTTTTTATGTCGATCACAGCTTTTGCAAGATGCTAGAGAACTGATTCTGATGTCTCATTGTGCTGATAGTTTCCGTGAGTTCGGGAGAATCCAACAATTTTTTTGTATCTATATACCTATAATAAAAAGGAGTCAACTGGCTGCTGTCGAGCTGCTCCCTTTTTAAATGTTATTATATTGAATCTATTGTGTATTTTTCATTAGACTGAATGCTTTTCGAACAACTCATGTCTCTGCTTACTAGCTCATCACACCTGCCTACTTGGTAGTCTGGACTATACCTCTCCTTACAGTCAAGTTAATCTACCAAATACACCCGACAGGTTTCTTTTGATAGGCTTCACTTCTAAAGTAAAATCTATATTTAAATCTATGTTATGCTCATCAGAATGTCTCTCAATTTGTTTTGCGTTGGTAAAAAAGCCATTACTGCATAGAAGGCTTTATGTGACAGCAAAGCATATGCGTTGTGAAAAATTAATTCACTATTTTATAGGCTTATCTTGATGTGGAAATTCAAATAGGGTGTCTGTATTTGTTGTCCTCATCGTACATGTATGTTTATCTGTTTTAGTATATTTCCGTTGAGTCTTGTTTATCCAAGAAATACACCCGGCAGGTTGCTTTGGATATGCTTGACTTCTATAATAAAAATCTGTATTTAAATTTCAGGTTTGTTTGCACCGGTAAAAAACGTTATTATTGAAATAATGTTGTATGTGATAGAAAAAATTATGTGTTGTGGAAAAGTTAATTCACTATTTTTTCAGACTGATCTTGATTAGGAAATCTGATTAGTTTGTCTATATTTTCTATTCTCATCATGAAAGTAGATACGATATGTATGTGACTCAACAATACATGTATGTACTTCAATAATTGTATGTGTGGTCAATATGCTAAGTTTATCTTTATACTTACTGTAAAGTGATTTTAAACATTACATATTTTTGGTTAGAGGGAGTCAAATGATAATTAATTGAGTTATTACTTTTAATGGGCTATGTTAATTACTCGAATATGAATTATATTTGATTGTCAACAAGAATGTATTGGCTAATGAAGCACATGTAAAGTTTCATGTTGGAAGCAGTATGCAGAGAATTAATCGAGTCGTTCCCTTTTGACAAGTTATATGTAAATTATTGTGAGTACTAATTATATATTCACCATTATATATTTCTGTTGTCGTTGGAAACATGTCAAAAAATGATGACACATGTAATTTTGATAATGACTTGATATAAATTAGAGGAAGTCAGTTGGTAGCTTATGAAATTGTTCTCTAAAAAATACACTTAATGGGTGTTAAAGTAATTCAATTACTAAGACATAATTATTTTGACCATCACACGCTTTAGGTTAGAGGGAGTCAAATAGCAGTTAATTGAGTTCTTCCTTTTAGTGAATTGTATATAAGTTATATATATAGTAATTATAATGATATTTTAATTGTCAATAAGAGCATACAGACTAATGAAGTGCATGTAAAACTTCATTCTCTATTGAGTCATTCTCTCTTGACGAGTTACATAGAAATTATTATGAGTACTAATTATATATTCATCATTAATTTTTGGTGATAACACAATGAAATGGGAGTTAGCGGTAATTAATTGAGTTGTTTTGGAGACAGTTTTAGGTCTCTGCTTGTTAGCTCATCGCACATGCCTACTTGGTAGCTGGACTTTACCCTCCTTCGAGTCAAGTTAATCCACGAAATACACCTGTTAGGTTTCTTTTGATAGGCTTCACTTCTAAAGTAAAAATATATATTTAAATCTATGTTATGCTCATCAGAATGTCTCCCAATCTATTTTGCATTGATAAAAAAAGCCATTAGTGCATAGAAGGCTTTATGTGACAGCAAAGCATGTGTGTTGTGAACATTTTAATTCACTATTTTTTTAGACTGATCTTAATGTGAAAATTCAAATAGGGTGTCTGTATTTGCTGTCCTCATCGTACATGTATGTTTATCTATTTTAGTACATTTTCATTGAGTCATGTTTATCCAAGAAATACACCCATCAGGTTGCTTTGGATAGGCTTGGTTTCTATAACAAAAATTGTATTTAAATCTCAGATTTGTTTTGCGCCCGTAAAAAAGCCATTATTGAAATAAGGCTTTATGTAATAGCAAAATTTATGTGTTGTGGAAAAGTTAATTCACTATTTTTTCAGACTGATCTTGATTAGAAAATTCGATTAGTCTGCCTGTACTTGCTATTCTTATCATGCTAGTAGATACGACATGTATGTGTCTCAACAATACAATTATGCACTTCAACAATTATATGTGTGGTCGATAGGCTAAGTTTTTTTGTATACTTACTGTAAAGTGATTTCAAACATTACATATTTTCGGTGAGAAGGAGTCAAATGATAGTCAATTGAGTTATTATTTTTATTGGGCTGTGTTAATTATTCAAATATGAATTATATATTGGTTGTCAAAAAGAATATACTGGCTTATGAAGCACATGTAAAGTTTTGTGTTGGAAGCAGTTTGTAGAGAATTTATTGAGTCGTCCTCTTTTGACGAGTTACATGTAAATTATTGTGAGTACTAATTATATATTTACCATTGTATATTTTTATCGGCGTTGTAAGTAAGTCAAAAACTGGCGACACATGTAATTTTGATAATGACTTGATATAAATTAGAGGATGTCAGTTGGTAGGTTATCGAGTTGTTATCTAAAAAATACACTTAACGGGTGTAAAGTAATTCAATTAGTAAGACATAATTATTTTGATCATCACATGCTTTAGGTTAGAGGGAGTCAAATAGCAGTTAATTGAGTTCTTCTTTTTAGTGGGTTGTGTATAAATTATATATAATAATAATTATAATGACATTTTAATTGTCAATAAGAACATACTGACTAATGAAGTGCATGTAAAACTTCATTCTCTACTGAGTCAATCTCTTTTAATGAGTTATATAGAAATTATTGTGAGTACTAATTATATATTTACCATTATATACTTTTACCGTCAATGGAAGCATGTCAAAGAAAGGCGACACCCGTAATTCTTATAATAACGCGATACAAAGTGGAAAGAGTATGTTGGCATATGATCAAGTAGTTTTCCTTTAGCAACACTCTGAATGTTGGATCTGAGTTAATTGACAATCAATCGCGTTGTTGTTTTTGAGCGATTAATGTAAACTACCTGTGAGTAGTATTTATATATTAATCATCAATATGTAGTTTAAAAAGGAGAACACATACATTTTTGGTGATAACACACAGTGAAATGAGAGTTAGCTGTAATTGATTGAGTTGTTTTGTCAAAAAAGATTTACGTATAGATTTTATGTTTATGTCAGTGTAGAATATCATACATGATGCATTTAATGGTCGCATATTTTTTTTTGTCGGTCAAAAAACGTGTTACTATTAATACCAAAAACTTTGGGCACTAAGTACCCCATTACATCGACAGGAGCTAAAAGCTCAAATAAGGATCAAAGTTCCCGTGTAGGGGGAACACATATTTCTAAAAGAAGAAACAAAACTAAGAAGACCTATCTAACTAACCAAACTAGGTCCAAGCATTCCAACCAGAAAAAGGCTATTTACAAACCACTATCACATGCATTCATCGTACCTACAAGTAGTAACATCAGCTTGACATAGAACAAAACTAGTTTTCCTGCCTGTAGCTAGCCATGAAGCTACTGACCTTCTCAGCTACCAGAAATACCAGTTTCTAAATGGGCAACATCACCCAGAAAGGAACCCCTAGCATCAGATCAACAAGGATCCGAGAAAGCCAGATGAGAAGCAAGAACCAGCACTTTTAACACCAGAGTGTGGGAGGGAACATGGCTCACAAACACTCCATCATGCTTAGCACAACACCAACTATCTATTAGAGTACCCACAAAGTGTGGTACTATGCCAAGATTAGGAAATCCTTCAAACTATCCTCCCACCACACAGCCTGATGCTAACCTCTAAGGTCCTTGATCTTCGGTGGCTGCTGTTTATACGGCAAAAAACACAATGCCGGGGAAGAACCAGCACATGCATAAGTTGCTGTATGCAGAACGACAAACAACAAACACCTGAAGAGGTGTTTCCTTCACGGCAGTGACAGAGGGCCAAAGGAGAAGGCTTGAAGAGCTGCTCCCATAAACCGACTGCCCATGTGCGTGCTATATCATCGAGTATGAACTACTCCATCTCCACACAAGGAAAGATCTAAACCAAAGAACATCATTCCTCCATATCCTAAGACAGAACAGGAAGAAAAGGAAGCTACCACGTCTCGGCGAAACAGGGAAATCAAGAATCGGAGCATGACGACGCTTAGAGCCACCCTTCGTAGCCATAACGCCCACCCACAAAAATGAAGAAAGGACACTAAGGATCGTCCTAATCTTCATCCGGCTCCTCTGTGTCAGCGACGAACTCCCTAAATAGGGAAGACACCACCAGCCCGCACCTCCCAAGAGGAGCAAGGTCTTAGCCAAAGTGTGAAGGCCTACCACTACTGCCGAATCATCAAACACCTTGCAGGTGTTCTTCTCAAGCGTCTGGAAGCCACCCAGCCGTCAGACCCACCGTGAAGATGAACAACCACCTCGCAAGGTGACACAAGGTCACCAACACGGGGCCAGCATCGCCAAGCGGGGTTGGGGGGACGCAGCGCCCAGAACACGCAGGTGACCACCAACAACACCACCAGAGAGCCAACCGAGGGAGAAGACCTGGGTCGGAGCAACACGTGCCTAGGGGGTCACCAGGACCACCAGGGGGTCGATGAAGCAAGCCTGGACCACCGTCCAAGGCCAAGAGAACACAAACGCGTGGAGAAGAACAACACCACAGAGGCGGAGCCACCAAAGCACGACTACCAGGGTCACCCAGGAGCCACATGCACCTGTCGGAGTCGAGGCAAGCCGAGAAGGCAACACCAAGAGGAACGGAGAGCCCCCCAGTGCGCCAAGGAGCCACGGGGAAGGCCACCGGCGATGCCAAACAGCAAGGGAGGGCACACCGCCGCCCGAGCCGAACACCAGCCAAAGGCAGAGAGAAGACCACTGGGAGGGCCACCAAGGCCAGCGGGAGGTTCAGGGAAGGCAGGGAAAGGAAGGAAGGGAGGGTAGGGAAGAGGATCTGGAAGGAAGAAGGGCCAAGGGGAGGGCACGCCCAGTGGAGCAGCGCCCCTCCCCCAGCAGGGAAACCCTAGCGAGGGTTAGAGAGAAGGCAGAGCTCATTTCCTAGAGAAGGTAGAGCTCGTTTCCTAAACTCCTGCTAGTTCTTTTTAAAAGAGTGACGATGGAATATGTGCTGCTAGGCACATATTTTCCAAAAACCCTTATGACATCCCTACATACACCTTGGTGTCTAAATCTTATGCTTATGTTAGAAGATGGTAAGATATGGCTGAAACAAGGAGAAAAATGAGGGAGTTTCTGTTAGGTAAAGATCCGAACCTGAGCTGGATAGAGATCAAGGACCAAATTTATAAGTTTTTTTTGCTGTTAATGAAAACCTGACGCAAGTGGAAATGGCTAGATCTAAGCTTATTATTCAAAAGGATGTCAAATACCGGGTAACACCAGAATTACTAATGATTCAAAAGGATGTCGAAACGAATCCTGTTCTATGTGAGATTTCTGTAGGTTAGTGTTTGATAATTTCGAACTTGTGGAACTATCTGCCTATTAAAGAAGCCCCAAAAAATCTTCAATAGGTTAATGCTTGTTAATTGTGATACCTTGTGGAAGTTTCTTCTCCTTGTTATGCCTTTCTTGTTATCTCTTTGTTACTGATTCATGATTTCAATCTGTTGATGTTTGACGAATGATGAAAGCATAACCAAGATGTGATATTGGCATTTGTTGTTGTTTAATATTATATGTATTTACGGGTACATTTTCTTGAGTAATTATTTATTTTTTTATCTACCTTGAGATGGTTGATTGTGTTCACTTTTGGTAGCTAATTTTGAACTATCTAATGTCGATATTTTGTTGTTAGTATAGGGTACATAGCAGGGTTAAGCAGTAGATCTAAAAGATTATTCCAAACTAGATTGATGCTGAGGCGTGCATGATGCACTGTCGTTAGGTGTATATTTATGGCTCTCGATAAAGAATGTCAATGCAGTTGGCGACGACAGCAGCTACTCTCTCAGGTTATAATAGAATTGTCCTGTGTAAATTGTGAACACACAATCAAGGCGTTGAGGAAAAGGAATTAATCATTCCGGCGGTCAAATAAGTGACTGAGAGGAAAATAAAAACACCAGTGTGTTTGGTTTTTTGATAAAAAGAAAAGCCTCACAACCCTTTGCTAAAAAGAAACACAAGACACAAAATAGGATGCCTTCGGTTGGTTAGAGGTTCAGAATAATCAAACAACCAGATACAACTGCATACATTGAAGAGTTGTGTCACATGCTAAATTTGGTTGATTGAGTCAAATGGCAAAATTAAACCAGAGACGCACCCACGCAAGGAGCCCTTGGAGGCCAGATTTGCACCCCTTGTGTGCAGGAAATGACATGTGTCGATGTGCCCTGTTAAAGGGTTTCTAAATCAGGTTGGCCCAAATCCAGTTTGGTTGCCCCACTATGCACGTGCAAAGCCAAATTTCAATGTGGTTTTCAAATAACTTATGTGTAATAACCTATATATATGGAGTAGAAAAGTATTAGAACTCCCCAATGTGGGACTAAAGTTTTCCTTTTGTATTTGAAATACAATAAAAACACAATAATCTCCCACTATTTCAAAAATAAATATTAAGACTTCGAATTATAGCTCACTATAAGAACTTAAACAAATGACATGCACGGACTTTAATACAACTATGTTCTTTGAACAAAAGCATGGAGTAGATATGTATCATCTGTAGAGGATAGGTAGAAGTATGCTCTTGAACCAATTCCCCTTTTATCTAATTAGAGATCCATTAATCACATGACATTCATAGAATCAATTACCATTCTTACTTTTGATGCTTCTAGACCATGGTGCCTACTGGGAATATTCATAATTGCTCTATACATCTTCTTAAATTTAAGCAGGAGCGGCCCCACTCCATACTCATATAGTTGGACTTTCATCAAGTATATATTGAAGTTATATACACCATCATTAATGGCTATGAAACCCATAAAGAATAAATATATTCAACTATATACTAAAGGTTATTCTTTCCATCATAAGAATGAGATACAAGATATTAAAATACATAACTTGTCCAATAACTTAGTTTTTCATTGAACATCCTTCCCAAGATCACTGTTCATGAAGGTTGGATATTCATCACTTTGACATCTGATATTAGCATAATCCCATACTCCTTGATCTGTTGCTCACTAGTCTCTGATTTAGTTGCTTTCTTAGAGGATCATTCAAGTATAATTCTGACTTTACATAGTTCATTGAGATTATACTATCACATATAAGCCGCCTCACAATATTATGACATAGACATATATGTCTGCTCTTCCCATTATAAATTTTGTTTTTAGTTCTTTCTATGGAACCTTGATTATAACATTGTATAAATACTAGTGGATAAGGTCTCTCTCAAATGAGAATATCCATTAGAATATGTCTTAGCTATCCGGCTTTAGTTCCAATATTTTCTAAGGAATTAAACCAAATTTCATAGTGGGACGAACTATGCAAGTTTTCTTGCTGGATTTCTAAGACACAACACCTCCACCCATGGTGAAGATGTAGTCACTTGTAGATTTTAATTCGTCTAAATCAAAAATTCAATTGACATGATAATATCCTTCTAGTACAGTTGGAGATCCACAAACAATCAATCCATGAATTTTTTATGACTGGAAAGCCAACCCCAAGTATTCCTAGATAGGGATGGTAAACACGGAGAACCCATACTTTGCACACTGATTTTCCCAAACAATCACATCATATGTCGGCTGACTCCGCGGGAGTATAATTACTGAATAACACCACCGGGAAGATTTGAACCCGAGTCCCTTCTTGAGGAGCACCTATGCTTGACCACTCGAGCTACTACTCACCAGAGTCAACCCATTATTAATTATGCCTTTTGGGTATCTTAGTACCCTATGTAGAGCATCCCAATGATTCTTGTTAGAATTTTGAATATGTATACTTAATCTACCAACTACATATGCTAGATCTGGACAAGTACTATTCATTAAGTACATCAAGCTTCTAATTACTTGTGCATGTTTGATTTATTGAATATCAATACTGTTATTTTTCTTAATATTGCAATTAGAATGAAAAGGTGTGCTAAATGGCTTACAATTAAATATTATCAATCTCTTAAGGATTTTCTCAACATAATGTTCTTGAGAGAGCATGATAAAACCATCACTTTTAAGAAGTTTAATTCCCAAAATTATATCTTCTTCTCCCATATCTTTCATGTCAAAATTAGAAACCAAGAAACCTTCTATACTATTTATGATATCAATATTAGTGAAAAAATAAAGATGTCATCCACATTATGACATACAATAACACAAATTTGGTTATTGTTTCATAATATACACATTTATCTTCTTCATTTATGGAACCCATGGGGTATATCGAATTTATCAAATTTCTCATGCCATCATTTAGGTGATTTTTTCAAGCTATAGAGAGATTCAATTAGTTCGCATACCATATTTCTTTCCTTAGGACAACATAACCTTCTGGTTCATCCATATAAATTTCATCATCTAAATCTCCATTCAAGAAAGTAGTTTTGACATCCATTTGATGTATATGAATTTCTTAATAGATGCCAAAGCAATTACAAACCTGATTGAAGAAGTCCTAGTTATAGGAGAAAAAGTATCAAAATTGTCAATATCCTTTTGTTGTTTATATCCTTTAGCAACTAATCGAGCTTTGTATTTATCTATAGTCCAATAATTTTTTAATTTTCTTTTAAATATCCTTTTACATTAGTTGGGTAGGATACCTGGTGCAGGATTCACAAACCCCCATGTGTGATTAGATGATATAGCTTCAATCTCACTGTTATTTGCTTCCTTTGATAAGGAGGAATCATATGAATTAATAACATCATCATAATATTGAGGGTCATTATCTACAATAAAGGAATATAATCATCACCAATATTCTTTTTCTTCCTCATCCTAGTGGATCTTCTAGGTTCTACATCACCAAGTTCGAAAACATCATTATTATTAGATGTACTTTTTATATTCTCTATAACTTTATTTGAGGGGTTATACACATTTTCTATACATGGTTTCATAGGAGAGATATGATCAAAGAATACAACATTTTTAGATTGAGAAATATTATTAGGTTCTACAACATTACTAGGTTTTGCAACATTGTTGCTAATGCTAAGAACCAAGAATCCATATGTTGCACTATTTTAAGCATAGCCTATAAAACACCATCTAGAGTTATAATTCCTAATTTATTTTTCTTAGATTTAGTTAATAAGACTTTATATAAACACCTCCACTCTTTGAGATATTTCAAATTAGGTGGACATCCTTTCCATAATTCATATGGAGTCTCATTTGTCCTCCTACTAGGAATGCAATTTTGAAGATAACAAGATGATAAAATTTCTTCCCCTCACAAGTTGTTGAGTGCTCTTGATTTTATTAAAATATGTAAGGATTAGGATCATTATGTGAGGTATCAAATAAGAGTTTAGTACCTCATTTGTCTGAGAGGGTAGAGTTAGGACATTTTTTATAGAAGATAAATATGTAAGGAATTGGATCATTATGTGAGGTATTACACGAGAAAAATAATAGATAAGAGATTTCAAATAATGGTGGAAATAGGAGGGAGAAATGTGTAGATTAAAGTGATATTTCTATGGGACTTGTTATTGAATGTGGGTGAGATGTGGTAGATGGCACTCATGCCATCTGACTATTTTGATCAAGCAGAGGAAACAAAATGCGACCATCAAAACCAATGTCTATCGTAGAATGACACTAAAATGCACACAAGAAGAAATATAGGAGAAATTGATCTGACTAAATAAATAACTATCATATATAGAAGCGCACGCATGCACAAACACACACACACACACACACACACACAGATATATATATATATATATATATATATATATATATATATATATATATATATATATATATATATATATATATATATATATATATCCAATTCTTACCTATATAATTTTAGGGATCAAACAAGGTCCAACTAATATGAAATGTGACATGTAATTTCATGAAACTATGTAGATAGTGAATATAATACTACTTTTCTCTTTTGGGTTATTCATAACATCCCATTTTATACACTTTTTGTACATGTTTATGCCTCTCCTAATATACATTTTATAGTCTTTTTCTGCTTATTTTAATACTTTATGCCAAGAATCTTATTCACACACCTCTTCCTCCTTTGCATGGTCATATCAAGACACGACCACGGTTAGCACCTCGACCATGGCTCCTCGACCACTAGGGAACCCTCCCACTGTGGTCGATGTCCTGATGATCACACCAACGCTTCATGACCGCGGTGCCTCGCGCCCCCTTTTCGATCGCGACCTACGATCCACACATCTCGACCTCAATTGGACCTCGACTGAGGTTGGTATCTTAACCGTGACATTTCATCCCAGCCTCAACTGAGGTTTTGCCTCAACCGCGGCATGAAGGTTAATTCGGTGGGAAACACCTATAAATAGGCCACCTACCTTGACTTGTCACATCATCAACTCATCAAGGACCATGAAGTGCTGCTAAATTCCATAGCCACTCTCATCCATCCAATCAGTCTTGGATCTCTGAAGGCAGAAGCTAAGGAGAGAGAAGACTGATGGCCCCTCTTCCTCAAAAGAAGGAGAAGCCTCCGCATTGTCCATTCCAGATCTAGATTCAAAGGAGTATATTGGTGTATCACCATCTTCTCTCTCATCTAGATCTATCATCTCCATTATGTTATATCCCCTTCCCTCTTCGTGGTTGTGATGTACCTATCATTTTGTAATGTCGTCATGCTGCTAGTTAACATGTGCAGCTAAACACTTAACTTGCACTACTACATAAATGGCTTATAACGTCGCATTTAGAGGCGTAAATTGTATACAATAAATCAACGCCTAAACCCTACAGCGTCAGTTTAATACACAAACCGACATCTATATGTGAAGAACGGTCAGACACGGGTATCACTTTTAATTTAGCGTCGGTTCCTTAATAAACAATCGATGCCTAAAATTGACCGCCAAATCTAAAATTTTCAGTGGAAAAAAATTCCTCCAAAATTTAACACACGGCGTCGGTTGTTGACTAACCGACGACTAAAGTTTTTGGCGAGACAGAAATTGGGCACATTTTTATCATCGGTTGTCTTTCGATAACCGACGCCGATGTATTTTCCCACGCTCTCCGTGTGATTATTTTCACCCCCCTTTGGCGTCAGTTTTCTAAGGCAACCGACAACTATGGTCCGAATTCGAGAACATTTTTTGTCAGCCTATGTAGATAGACGTCGATTTTTCGAGTAGAAACCGACGACTATAATTGAGCATAGGTGTCCGTTTTTTAGTCGTAACCGACACCTATTTTCATTAGCGTCAGAGTTTTTGAATACCCGACGTTGATAGTTAACTTAATAGCACCCGCGCGAAGCCGACTCTTCCCCTTTCTATGTTTCATTTCCAATTGAAGGTTAGGTTCAAGCTATGGAGATTCCGCCCCCTGCTCCCTCCTCCTTGCATGCCGCCGCCGCCATTCTCCCTGCTTGCTACCGCCAGACACCCTCTCTCTGCTCGCCGCCACCGCCAGCCACCCTCTCTCTGCTCGCCACTATCACCCACCCTCTCTCTGCTCATCCTAGCTGCTCGGCCTTCTCCCTGCCCTCCACCGTCCTTCTCGGCTTGCGCCTGGTCAGCACCTGGTCATCCTCCTCGACCTACTCCCTACCCTCCACCGCCCAAGGTCAACACCTTCTTGTCCTCCTCTGCCTCCGCCTTCTCCCTGCCCTCTGCCGCCCAAAGGTCAACCCCCCCTCTTTTCTATATCACTATTTTCTTCTCTTCCATCATTTTTTGGACATAGTTGAGGTGATGCTAACTAGTCTACACTACACATCACTTGCTAGCAACTTGGGCCTCCTTGCTTTTGATCATATTACTAGCATTAAGATCATAGTAAGATGTCCATGGTTTCAAAACACTAAATCGTCTAGGGGCCATTTGCGTCCTACTTTCCCGACTACATGTATTCAATGCATAAAATGAGCCCGGGTGGTATTTTGGTTCATTGATTATACTGATTTTGTTGCAATAATGTGGCTGAGCTCTTCCCGTAAGCCCCTATGCGACGGAAATGTAGTGATTAGCTATCATATATGACGTGTTTTGCAAATGCTACCTTTAGCTATTAAATCTGAATAACATAGCATTTGTTATTACCACCTTATAAATATAATACAGCTGTGACAATATACAAATGTGGCATTTTGAAACATCTCTCCCAAACTAGGCCCTACTGTTTATATTTATTTATGTACTGATTCAGGAATTAATTGATCATCTACTGATTTATATTAGTTTATCAACAGATTTGTATTTATTCATCTACTTATTTGTATTTTTTTGTCTACTATTTTTTATTTAGTTATCTGCTCATTTGAATTTATTTGTGTACTGCTTTCGAAATTATATAATCATTTAGTGATGTAACTTTATCAAAGGCTCATTATGAACCATTAGATCTAGATCTTAGGGTATCTCTACCGTCCTAACTATGAAATTGGTAACTTGTTTCCTTGTTGAGTATATTGAGAATCCTAATCACCCTTGTTGCATAGTGATGAACTCTAATGCACACACGTGACATGCTTGAAATGTAAATGATGAACTTTTCCCTAGATTTCCAATCATGCTTCTAAAGACATCAATAATCACCCTAACTTGAAGAACTAGGATATGAATGATGAAACTAGGATTGTAGGTATAAGAATGACAACACATGTATTTGTTGGCCTAGAAACTCGTCCAAGATTTACTCATTAGGAGTAAATCTTGGATAGTCCCCAGTTTGGGACTGTTCTTGAACACCTAATCTCACTTAGGATGTAAGTGTATAATGTGTATTGGGTTTTCAACAAAATTTCAGTGCATTTTCCCATTCGTTCTCTAAGTACATATGTACTTGGAGAACAATGGGGAAATGCTGCCGAAATTTTCTTGAAAACCCAATACACATTATACACTTACTAGTGAGATCAGGTGTTCAAGAATGGGATAGGTGGTACACATTTATTATATATAACAATGACAACACATGTATTTGTTGGCCTAGAAACCCATCCAAGTTTTACTCATTCAGAGTAATTCTTGGATAGTCCCCGATTTGGGACTGTTCTTGAACACTTAATCTCACTTAGGATGTTTTAACCATTAATTATATATACAACCTTAAACACTAAAGTTTTAACCATGCATAAACTCTAATATGTTAACCCTAGACCCTAATCTTGTTCTAATATATACTTGTTTTCTCTTTGATCATAGAATGGATAGATCATGGATGTCCATTCCAAATCGTTGTACCCCAGAGTTTATTTCTGGTCTTGATTAGTTTATTGGATTTGTCGAGGAACATAGGAAACAACCTAGAGTCAGCACTGGTGATGAAATCAAAAGTCATGTCATGTGCAATTGATTGTACAAGGCTATACAGAATGGCACTGGCATGGAGAGATTTCAAACCTGAAATCAATAGATTTCGATAGCAGTTCTTGTGTGGAAGTAGAAATTGCCTCCGATGACGTAGATGTGAACGAACCAGTTCCAATAGACATCATTGATGTGATGCTGGATAGTTGTAGGGTAGAGCACACTGATCCAACTCCTATGTTTAGAAACATTGTGCATGATGCTGAGATACCGTTATACATAGGTTGTAAGTTTACAAAGCTTAGTGCTATGTTGAGATTGTATAAACTGAAGGCTAACAATCAATGGAGCGACAAAAGCTTCACGTCATTGTTGTCTTTGTTGAAAGAAATTCTTCCTAAAGGAAACGAGTTGCCAATCTCAACATACTGGTTAAAGAAATTGTTGTACCCAATGGGAATGGACGCCAAGAAGATACACACATGCCCGAATGATTGTTTATTATTTCAAAAGGAATATGTGGATTTGAAAGATTGTCCGAAATGTGGTGCATCAAGATATAAATTGATGACTTCGGGGGAGTCTAAAACTGGTTCTCCTGCCAAGGTGATGTGGTATCTACCTATAATACCACAGTTTCAACGCTTGTTTGCCAATCCTATAGATGCAAATAATTTGAGGTGGCATACAGATGTTAAGAAAAATAATGATGGGATCCTACGACATGCGTTTGATTCCCCACAGTGGAAGAAGATTGATTTATTATACCCTGAATTCGGTGAAGAAGATAGGAATCTAAGACATTTGGGCTTTGTACAGATGGGATGAATCCGTACATGACATTGAGCAGCCAACATAGTACTTGGCCAGTTATGCTTGTTATATACAATCTTCCTCCCTAGTTGTGTATGAAAAATAAGTACGTTATGCTGTCATTGTTGATATCAGGCCCTAAACAACTTGGAAATGATATCGATGTTTATCTTGAACCTATGATGATGACTTGAAGAAGGTCTGGGGTGAAGGTGTGATGACCTATGATGCTTCATGAAGAGAGACATTTCATTTGCACACTATGCTATTTTGCACCGTGCATGACTATCTAGCATATGGGAATTTGTCTGGATATAGTGTCAAAGGATCTAAAGTGTGTCCTATATGTGAAGAGAACACTGATTCAATATGACTAAAACACGGCGGCAAGACTGTATATCTTGGTCATCGACTGTTTGCTCCAAAATTTCATCCATATTGTAGGTTGCGCAAAGCATTCAATGGATGGAATGAGGAACATAGTGCACCTAAACCTATATCAGGGGAGGATGTTTATGAAAGAGATCACAATGTATGATTGCCACACAGAGTGACAAGTCTTTATTCAAGAAGAAGTCAATATTTTGGGATCTTCCTTATTAGAATTCTTTGACAGTTAGGCATTGTATCAATGTCATGCACGTTGAGAAAAATGTATGTGATAGCATCATCGGTACTCTGTTGAACATACCTGGTAAGACTAAAGATGGGATAAAATATAGAATGGACCTACGTGAAATGGGAATAAGGACAAAATTAACAAAAGTAGTTAGTTGCGATCGGAGAACATACTTACCTCCCGCTTGTTACACGTTGTCTATAAAGGAGAAGAAAGTTTTTTGTAAATGCTTGGTAAATGTTAAGGTGCCACAAGGTTACTCATCCAACATCCGTACATTGGTATCAATGAAAGATCTAAATTTGATAGGTCTTAAATCTCATGATTGTCACACTCTAATGCAAAAAATATTGCCTGTGGCAATTCAATCTATATTGCTGAAGCATGTACGGTTTGCTATCACCAGACTTTGTTTCTTTTTCAACAGTCTATGCAAAAAAATTATTGACCATGATACTTTCGATAAATTGCAAAGAGAAGTGGTTGTTTCCCTATGTCAGCTTGAGATGTATTTTCCTCCTTCGTTCTTTGATATCATGATACATCTTGTTGTACACTTGACTAGGGAAGTGAAAATGTTGGGACCAGTTTTCTTGCATTGGATGCATCCCTTTGAACGATACATGAGCATTTTTAAAGGTGATGTTCAAAACTGTTATCATCCTAAAGAGAGTATTATTGAGGGTTATGTGGCGAGAAAGGTTATGGATTTTTGTAATGACTTTCTGAGTGGTAATGACGGTCCTGTGAATGACAAGAATATTGAGGAGCATTTTGGCAAAAGAATTTTGGGATCACGGGTGAAAGTAATCAGCCATGAGTGGTTGGAGCAAGGTCACTTGTATATTTTACACAACATCGATGAAGTGAGTGTTTATATCGAGGAACATACCAATTTCATCAAAAGACAATATCCTTGATCCAATTTAATGTGGCTTGCTAGAGAGCATAACAAGACATTTATTAAGTGGTTTGAAGATAAAGTCTTACATCAACTATCTCAAACACCAGATGATCTTACTGAAACCATCAAATGCCTCGCCTTTAAACCAACATTGAATGTTATGTCTTATGAAGGGTTTGACATAAATGGATTCTCATATTACACAAAGCGCCAAGATGATAAGAGTGTCGTCTAAAACAGTGGGGTCACCCTTCAAGCATCTTCATTGTTTTTTGCAAGTGCAAAGGATAAGAGTCCACGTGAAGCTAAAATGTCATATTACGGTATCATTGAAGACATATGGGAGTCTGACTATGAAGATTTCAGAATCCTTCTCTTTAAATGTAATTGGGTTGACAACAATAAAGGAGTTATAGTGGATGAATTGGGTTTCATGTTAGTGAACCTTGAAAAGATTGGCGAGAAGGGTGAACCATTCATATTGGAATCACAGGAGAAGCAAGTATTTTATATCGATGATCATGCAAATGATAAATGGTCAGTTGTTCTTCATGGTAAAAGACATTTCATTGAAGATCCTATAGATGAAGAAGAGTACTATGATAAGTATGATGACTCCAGTCCATTCTCAGTTGGGTTGCCAACACCACCAAACATTGAAGCCGGGGATCACAATGACTTGTATGTTCACGGGGATCACAATGAAGGATTGTTATTTGATAAAAGATCACAATATTAGAGGCATGCATGTTTATATTTTTTATATGTTTTATTTTTCTGAATGTGAACTTTACAATGTGAATGTGGACTTTACAATGTGAATTAATTTACAATGTGAATGTGAACTTTACAAGGTGAATCTGAACTTTACAATGTGAATTACTTTACAATGTGAATGTGTACTTTACAATGTGAACTTTACAATGCGAATTACTTTACAATGTGAAATTTATAATTTGAATGTGAAATTTCAGATGGCTGAGCATTCCCATGATGACCGTGCTGATGATCACCGTGAGGGTGAGGACATTCCTACGCCGCTTGACAGTGTAAGTTTTAAGAATATATCCATGATGTTTCTATCTATATGTTCATTTATAATTATATCATGTAAGTGTGTTTTTTTTATCAAATTTGAGGTTGGTGATGTACCCCCTAAAGAAATTACAACACTTGATGAGCAACAAAAGAAAATTGAGAAAGTGAGGGGCATCACAATGATGAACAAGTTACTACAGCAAAGGGGCAATGGACCCAAATTGGCTGTGGATTTCGATCATGCAGGAAATCCATATGGAGTGAATTGCAACTTATTTATTTCATATCTTGGGGTTCTTACTCGTAGCCATTGCAGTCCTAACCTAGAATCCTGGCATAAAGTTCCTTAGGGGAAGAAAGACCAAATACGGAAGGAACTATGTGTGAGTTATTATTATTTGTAATTCTATTTGTGTAGATTACTAATTTTTAGGATACTAGTTAATAGCAATTCTATTTAATTTGCAGAGCATACTTGATCTGGATGAAAAGTTGCATCGTAAATGTGTGATACAACGATGTGGGAGGGTCCTAAGGAACTATAGGACCAATCTCACCCAAGATTACATGTGACACTGAGAATAGGTTCTTGATTGATGTCCAATTCTAGACATTGATCACTATTTGACTAACTCTACACTAATAATTTTTATTTGTATTCTCTTTAAAAAATAAATTTAGGTAGAAGGAAGCCACAAAGCAATGGAAGTACCTGGACCGCAAAGACTTGGAGGAGTTTGTTACCCAAAGAAAAATGGATGAATTCAAGGTATTAAGTGCCACTCCCAATTTAATTAATATACGTTCTTATGTATTCACCTATTCAAGATTAACCTTTAGTGTTACTAACCATATCAATGTGCTAACTAACTTGGCTATCAGTGATGCTCAATGAGAAAGGCTTGCACTGAATGTGCACGACCACACAATGGGTCCAAGAGGATATGCAGGCGTTCGCCAAAGACTACAAGCTGAGTCTGCTCAGCCTACTGCTACTCAGGAGACTGTAGAGTCCTCTACTACTGCTCCTGCACCTCTACCTCGCCATTCTATGTGGATAGCTGGGAGGAAAAACAATAAGGGAGACATACCGAAGCCCAAAACTACTGAGGCGGCTGCAAAAATGGTAAAAATCAACTCTTAGAGCAATCAATTGATATTGATTATTGTTATGTTTACTTACTAATTTTTGTTGATGGTGATTAGCAGGAGCTGCACGAGTAGAGGAAGGAAGGCAAGTTCATCCCTCAGGGCACAAGGGATGAACTGACAGTTGCTTTGGGTAACCCAGAGCATCCTGGATGTGTTAGGGGTCTAGGCGCTGGTGTGGGCATCAAAGCGTTCTTTGGGCTATCCCAACGCAAACTTGTCCCAAAAGTGGGACTTTCACAAGCTGAGGTAACCTATTCTTATTTTAGAATGTTATTGCGAAAGGGAATTCAATAATAAGAAGCTAGCATTTCTTTTATCCATGTATAGGTAGATGCATTAATTGATAGGAGAGTCGAGGAAGCACTTGATAAGAGACTCCATGATGCAATTAACAAGTGGCAGGCATCTCAGACGACCACTCAGATAGGACCCATGGCGTGCCACACTTCTCCTACTACTCCTACTGTAGAGGTTGGGAGTAATCCTATAGACCCACCACCTACCATGTCGTCTGTAAGTATTTTTATGACATAGTATCTAGTCTGTTCAAGATGATATGTTTGTGTATATATGCATATAACATTCTTTACGTAAATTTGTAGGGGTTGAAGCCATGTCGACTAAAAAGTCAAGAATATATCGTTGCAGAGGCATCGACTTACCCACCCCTTAAAGGGTGAATGTTTCATGGGTATCGAGTACCAAATGGTGTGGTACGTGTGAGCCCGATACATGTACTCCCCGACTGGAGGGATCTTGCACTGCCTCATGCACACCCAGATGCTGAAACACTTGGTGAGGCAGTAGGCGAAGTGATACTGTGGCCCGAAGCAGATGTCCTCTATACTAATATTATATGATAAATTTTCATTACGTTAATTTGTTTGTGTGTATATATGAGTCAATTGATTTGAAATCATATATACATGTCAAAAAGACGAGACCCTCTACATCTAGGCCTCCACCTCCTTGACTACCAAGTTGGCTTCCAAGGGACCTACACACCTCGATAGGTCCTAATTGTCAGGGTGTGGAAGTATGGATCGACGAACATGATCCAAATTTCTCTATAAATGTTACTATTCTAGAGGATGCTGCAGGTAAATCATACGATAACAATCTATTTATACAAGTTTAGCATACATATTAATGCAAACATAATATAAGTTTTGCATACGTATTAATGCATAGGTATTAATGCAGGTCAATCATACGAAAACAAAATATTTATACAAGATGTTTTAGAGTTGTTTCGTTATGATTGGTTGAACACATCTATGATAGAGCTGTGGATATGGTGAGATCTTGTTTATACATCCATATACCTTATTTTATATATGGTGATCTATTTTCTTATATATTAATGCATACATAATACATGTTTTGCAACCACTTACACATGATATGTATAGATTTTGGGTTTTCCCATGTGGGATTTTTGGTTCCATCTTTGATTAGTCTTGCAGATGCATACCCTTCTTCAGTTGCTTCATACTGCTATGATGCTTTTCAATATTTTGGTAAAAATAATAAGATGGTGATAATAGCTACATTCAATGTCAAGTAAGTTTACTTTGCTTATAATTTGGACTTAAGAAAATTACATTTTTATTATGGATTTTGAGTTATTAACTTTCTACTTTCTTACCTGTAGTGGTAAACATTGGGAGTTACTAGTTATTGTCCCCAAGACGTTCACTGTCTATTATCTAGATCCTGCGGGGAATGAGTTGACTACATTATATGGACATGCAATTAAAAGGTCATTATTCTCGTGAGAAATTTCTTGTTTTTATATCCATTAACATATGTTACTACATTACTATTTAATTATGCAATTTAATGTATTACATTAACATATGTAGGGCTTTACAAGAGTACAAAAAAGCTGGAGGAAATGTCCCTAGGAAAAAGAATATGTCACTAATTTGGGAGAATGTGAAAGTAATTTTCTGACTCCAATGTATATATTATTTATGTGAACTGTGCTTATTTGTATTTTTGAATATTTTATATGTTTCAATTTATAGTGTGCTACACAAGACAATGGTTGGACATGTGCCTACTATGTGATGCAATTTATGGACCTAATCATCAAACATATCGTAACGGAAATCGATACGATACAGCAGGTATTATACATAGTCTCATTAGATAATATGAAATATATCAATCATATTATATATTATTAATTATATATACGTCATTCTCTTTGTAGATCTTTAAAACTAACTTCAGCATAGGTGGAAAGCTATTAGATGTACATACTCCCTATACGAGAGAGGAATTAGATGTTGTAAGAGAAAAATGGGCAAAATCCCTACAAAGAGTGGGAATTTTTAAATATAATTTTATTGACAATGATGACAATGATGACGATGATGAATAAAGAATAACTTTGTTCTCATAATTATTTTTATGTGAATGTGAATGACATTTTATGAATTGTCATATGTGTGAATGTGAATGTGAACGACTTTTTCTAATCAATACATGAATGTTTCTACATGTGTCTGAATGTGAAAAAGATGAAATGAATGGAACTGAATGTGTATGAAAATAACTTTGTAGGTTTCTACATGTATCTGGTCAATACATGTGTCTGAATGTGAATAACTTTGTAGGTTTGTGGCATGTTGTATGGCTGATATCAATGGATGTTGTAAACTTGTAGTTCAGAACTGAACTACAGGTTTTGCATCCTACTGACCAACCATACAGTAGGCTTGTAAACTGATAAGAAAAAAAAGTAAATAGACGCAACCGACACCAAAATCATACGACGTTGGTTATTAGCAAAAAATCGATGTATTTATCCCATCCTGGTGTCGGTTGTCGGTAAAAACTGACACCTATTACCACAACCGTGTTGGCCAACATGGCTGTGATGGCAGTGATATGGCGTCAGTTTTTTGCATAAAACCGATGACTTTATCAAGATATAGTGTCTGTTATATACAAGAACTGACACCGATAATGCCCTTGTTGGCGCTTTATTGATGGCGGGAAGGGTAATGGCGTCGGTTCTTTTAATAACTGATGTTTGTACCCGCTCTATAGTGTCAGTTTTCTTAAATAACCGATGCCTATAGTCCCTTTGCTGGTGTGTTTTCGGTGGCGGGAAGTGTTTTGGCGTCGGTTAGGGAACCGACGTCGAAGGGGTCCACCTTTAGCGGCGCCGACTTGGGTGTCACTTGGAAACCGACACTAAAGGCATTAATTCACTGATGCTAAAGGCTTGTTCTGTAGTAGTGTTGGGTTGGGAGTAGCCACTAAGTCTCTCCCAACATGTATATTCTTGCTTTCCTTTGAATATATATATGCTCATACCAAGATTATCTCCATACACTTGTTCTTAATGCTTCACTTTTATGCTTAGCTACCATCTTGTGATGTTTGATTGTTGGTACCTTGAAAGAGTAGTATCTTCTTTATCTAGTGTTGTGGAGTAGTATGAATGCATGAGAATGTTAGATTGCAAAAGATTATGGCCATATGGTTTGTTTTGTGGTTGTAAGACAATTATCTCAAGAGGGAGGCTACCTTAGATCCTAGATCTATCCTTATCTCGAGAGAGGAGGGAATAGATATTTTTATGACTACTTGTAATCTGGATAGGAGTATATGAAGGGAAGTGAGTTTTACGTGTTGGTGAGAGACCTTAGTAGGTGAAATTCAATCTGAGTTTCCTTCCATATTTTTGTTTCTTACCGTTCATACTCATTTTTCTCTTGTTGTTATTTTTTTCCCTTTACTTTAAATTTCTTTGTTTTAGCTTGAGCACCATTGTTCCTTAAGAAACAACCTTTTAAAACCATCTATTTGTCCAGAGTTTATGAGTGTGAGACCTTGCGTACTTCAAACCTGCCAACCTTTTCCATGTGGTTTGACACCAATTACTACGTCAGGCCCCGTATAATAGTTGCAGGGGCTTGAGTTTTGGGTTATAGTCTTAAGAGTCTGACTACTTTGGATCCACTCCATTTTGGACGCGCGATTTAGGCCGGTCAAAGGGTTATCTATCAAGGTATCTAGTATATAAAATGAAAAGTAAATTATTTTCGTATTTATTATCTTATTTAGTATTCATCACTAATATCTTGGGTTTAGGTTTGTTTTAGGGATATGTAAATGAGACACACTTTCCATCAATTTTATTTTTGATGATTCATTTTAGTTTAATCAAATAACTTCCAAATCATTTCAAGCTATTATTATTGTGTTAAGAAAAAAGTAAACCATTTATAAGTAAATCTTGTTTATGCCTACTAGGGTGTCTTTCCATCATCAATACTAATTTCAATATAGGTTTGTTCTTGTTTTACACAACTGTAAGTAGAATAAAGAACATTAATGAGGGAATGTCATATGATTGTATCTATGTACATGTTTTACTAGTATAGAAATGACATATAACGTAACATTTTATGTCGTCGGTTGTTGTAAAAAACTGACACCCATAGTCTACGATGTCAGCGTATAAATTCAACTAACACCTATATGTGAACACCGACTGATTTACAAAAGACATGGGTATCACTTTTCTTTAACGTTCGTTGTTAATAAACCAAACTGACATCCAAAATCACCCGCAAAATACAATTTTTCAGCGAAAAAAATTTGGCTCGAAAAATTTTAAATTCAGTGTCAGTTGTGAAAAATCCAACAGCACATGTTCCGCGCCAAGCTCCGCAAAACTTTTTATCCCCTCATATTTCGTTAGTTTTTACTAAAGAATGGATGACTAAATACACTTTGTGAGGAAAAAAATTATTGCCTTATTTATCATCAGTTTTGGAGAAATAATCAACGCCGATAGTTAACTTATGAGCAACGTGCGAGCCAGACTCTTCCCCTTTGTTGTTTAGTTCGCGATCTTCTCCCCCCATTGCTAGGTCTGGCGATTTTTCTACCGCCTCCCTTCTCTGCTCACCACCTCCATGCATGGCCATGACGAACTTGAAGCTTCTCGCTGCCTCCGCGTGTTGCCCCGACGAGCTTGAAGTTTCTCACGCCAGAGCTGCTGTTGTACCCAATCGCCGACCGCCACTACCTACTCCCGTCGCCGCCAGCACCTGCTCCAGGAAGAGTGTGGAGCCTTCTTCTAGCCTCCTTCATCTTCTCCACTCACCGCCTACACCTCCAGCTTCGGCCACCTTCACCTCCAGCCCGGTCGACTTCCTCCACCTCTGGGAACCACCACCATAGCCTGTAGTTTGACCAGTACGGTGAGTGGTTTGATCAGTACAAGATTTGAACTTAGGTTTAATATTGCCACCATTGTGTAGCTGATTAATATTGAATTAGGGTTTAATAATGAATGAATAAACACAAAATGGAAGAATGAATTGATTAGGGTGATGAATGATTAGGA